>JAVSCE010005143.1:0-600000 GCA_032199065.1 Smutsia gigantea | reverse complement strand
CTCTAATTGGACTCCTTTCAAATTTACCTGTTCAACAAACCCCTAAAATTATTATGCAGTTCAGATCAGAAAAGGAACTATTACTACTAACTGAAAATCTAAATAATAAAATTCCTCCCTCAGTAGTAAGAATGGTTTATCTTGAATGGTAACCTGGTATTTCCCATTCAATAGAACTGTGCTGTTCAATAAGGTAGCCACTAGCCTCATGTGCTGAAGTTAAATTAACTTATTGAATAAAACTAAAAATTCAGTCTTGGTCTCAACAAGCCACATTTCAACATGCAGCCACAGCTACAACATGAAGGCAGTAGATGTCACATTAGAAGGTGCAGAGACAAAAACATTTCCTTCATCATGGAAAGTTCTACTAATAGTGCCAGCTTAGAATATCAAGAATCATTGGGATGGCAAACGATAGATTTAATAAATCTAAAAAATGATCTAAATTATTTATTACTTAAACTATTACTTAAACTATCATATAGCAAAGTCTGTGTGTGTATGAGATTAAACTGACAACTGGGCTCCAGAAGCTGCTGCATGGTTTGCGAGCAGCCTATGACCACCCTTTGTGTGCTAGTGGCTCCAAGTATACTGCACCCATCTCTGATTAAATAAGCCAGAGCACAAGCAGAGCAGAGCAGCATCAAACAAGCCAGGTGCTCACACAGACTGCTTCTGAGCACACACTTTCATATTGCTGGTGAGTTGTTATTTCCATAGTACTTCCACAACCATTAGTGGTTGGAGCCTTTCAAAAATCTTGTGTGGCAGGTAGGGCAGGATTAGCCTATTTTAAATAAAGAAAGACCCAGAGAAAATGGTCATTTAAGACCATACATAGAATAAACAAAAAAGACAGGAATTGGAGTCCTATGGCTGCACCTTCCCATGTCTAGGTTTTTAATACTTCTCTGTCACTGTTCTTTATTCTGATGCTGACTTTACATTCACAAGAATGTTAAGTTCTTTACTCTGATATAAGACTACATTCATAAAGCCTGTTTATGACATTAAGGCTGGTTTCATCAAGATGGTTTTATATGAAATCACAAATAAGCAGCACACAGACTGCATCTGGACCACAAATTTGTCTTACTGGTTCCTAAAAGGTAACTTCGAATTAACCACCAACATTTAAAAAATCCAGATGTCTAGTCTCCCACCTGAACAACCCACTACAAAAGCAAAATGTCTCTTTCCACAGACCCTGCTCCCTGCTATGGTCTCTCACAATGATTCTGAGCATCAGCAGAGCCAAGGCTTTTGTTATATCCAGTCCATTTCCCCCCCCATACTGCTTACCAGGTCCTGACAGGGATTTGAGTTTGTGACTTTTTACTTTATAATATTTAAATTCTTATTAAGAAATGATTAATCATAGGGAAAACTGATTCTACACTATTGATGTAAATACTAAATACTATTTTTTGGACCGTAGGAAGTAAGTCCAAGCTACAATAAACATCTTCTTTTCCTTTCCCCACCACACCACCACTCTATTGTTGCTTTCTTATATGATGTGGGGTCACTAACAGAGAAATTATCTATGTTAATACCTCATATTAACTATGTTAATAATTTTAAAGTGTCTTAAGTTAACAAATTTGAAATCATCCATTTATATAAAACAAAGTACTTACCAACTCCAATCTAGTGCTAGTGCTTGATTCTTTAGCACTGACATTGAAAAGGCATGAACATCATGGTTCTCTATACAAATAATGTTAATTTCTCCACGTACATGAAATTCAGTTTAGAAAATAATGTACATTTCCAACACAAAATAATGTGCACAAAAAATGTGAATGGCCCATATATTTTCAAATGATATGCTACTATCACCATTTTTAACAAATATTTAGCTAAGATAAAAATCATATTAAATATGGTAAGTAAACTGACACAATCCCAGCACATACTTGTAGCCATCTCTAATGAAAGTGGCTGCAGGTGGCATGGGCAGTTGTTCGATTTTAGGAGGGACTGCCCAGGAAGGCCGAAATAGACAGGCATCAGGTATCTTCAGAGGTAGCAGGCATTGGCTCGGCAACATCTTCAGTGGAGCAAACATGGAGGATCCCATGAAAGGTTGAAACGCTGGAACTTTGTGCACATATGAAAAGTCCTATGATGACAAAGTGGGATCAGTAATAATGTCAGTGAAAGACTTAGGACATAATAGGATAGCAACCAAATGATTGTACTGCAATGTTTCTCTTATCTGATCACTGGAAAAACATTAATGCCTACATTTAAATCAAGGCACTATACATAATTAATATGCCAAGTGATGTCCCTCATGATCCAATTCAGAGGGTTCTTAGAAATTTATGTATATATGGCATATGGATAATACTATTTTAAAGAAGATGTATATGAGTCCACTCAAAAACCACACTGCCTTAGAAAATTAATATGCTGGTAATTACCTTTATTTCCTCTGGCTTGGGACTTCCTAATCCATCTTCTACTTCCATTTTGAATTCAGTGAGCTGTGTTGAAACCATACTGACCATAGGGCTCTCCATCATGCCTAATGCTGTCACTGTCTCTGAACTGATTCCATCTTTATAATTCATCACAGGAGAAAATGCAGGGTGCTGTTCCAAAGAAGGAGGGGTAGGGAACATCCTTTGCAAGTCTGCAACTGCTAAAAAAAACAAACAAAACAAAACAAAACAAAAAACCCAAACCATTTCTTTTTAACAGGCAAGACTTCTAAAAAATCCCAGTTCAAAGCCAGGCACCACATCTGGCATCAGAAACATGCAAACCAAATGGTCACACCATTTATACAACAGACATTAATAACAGAAGTCTCTAAGAAGGCCATCAGCAGAAAATTATCCTTCTCTGGAACTTTATCACCATCCTCTTGATGCTTTAGGATTTGGCTTTACATTAATTAGTGAACAAAATCTACATAACATACATTTTTCTTCCAACCACTGATTCCCTGAAAGTATAAAATAAACTAAGTAGATGCTTGTAGCAATTAGATAGACTAAACTCTTTATTTGAAGTTCTATCTCTGCTTACAAGTATGAAATATTTCAGAATCATATATCAAATGTTACATAGTACTATGATTGTACATGGAAAATCCATCAGGCATTTATATTACAGGAAATAAAAATTGTTTAGAGCTAGAATGGTGGTTTATCTGTAGTAGGATTACTTAGCTAGTTTGACAAATTCACTACACTCACTGATCTTTAGGGAAACAAAACTGTCTCTTTCCAAACTGACATTGAAACAAAATTTCATAGTTAGGTTTAACAATCCTACCTAAAACCAAAACACAATTTATTAAAAATCAACTGGGGGAAAAAAGTATCCTTTAAGAAATACTCAGTCCTTTTTAGAAAAATCATTTAAATACACCTTAGGTTACTGTCAGCAGCAGCAGCCACTCATGAAGGCACTGATTCACAAAGTAAGGGGATATGTAATGAAATCCAAGTTGTGGTTGTGAAATTCGGCCACTAGGGGGTGTCCTGTATAGCAAATTTATTTGCAAATTTGGAACAATTTTAAATCAGTGATTTGGAATCCTACCTGATGTCCTAATTTCCAATCATATTGCCATTTCTAGCAATGTGAACCTTTACACAGGTAAGTGATAACCACTGAACAGAGCAGATATGACTGACTGCTAGCTATGAATCAGAAATGAAAAGAGAGTAACTGCACTGTGCTCTGCTTGCCCTGGGCTAGAGGCTGAGGTGGAGGTGCTCAGCGCTGTCAGGGTCTGCCACTCCTTCCAAGGCCTCAGTTCTTCATCTAAAGGGAAGGCTTTAGATGTGTGGTTCTCACCAGGCTTGCTTTCTTCCCTTTGTTTATGGGGGGGAGGGGAAGGCCTCTCCCAGATGGAGACAGAAAAAAGGGGAGAACCTCCAGACTGATTTTTACCATGTTTCCTAGTTAAACAATTATATACTCTTGCATGATTTACCCTCTTATGGCCTCAAGTGCTTATCTATCTGTAAAACAAGGAGAGGAAGAAGCCAACAGATAGGGCTTCAGATCCCAACTTCACTTCTGTTAGAGAAGCATCACCTCTATTTATTTCTTATAGCAAGATTCTGTATGAGTTTTCATTAGACTAAACGGTATCTGCTGCTGCTGCTAAGAAAAAAAAGAAAAAGAAAGAATCTAAAACCCCTAAGTTTATCTTCAAGGCACCTTCTTGCTATGACAGTATTATACTCTTATGGAACATAACAATTAGGAGCTAGGGATACACCCAAGCCAAGTCAGAAACTACCAGAGAACCACTGGAGATACTGTATAATTAATAAATGCTGAGACAGAAAAACTGGTCTTCAAATGTAGCAGCAACCAGATCAATAAGGTTTCTTTAAAACAAAGCTGAAGACTTTAATACAGTTAGGTTACACTGCAATACATCCATCAACCTCTATCCTTTAGTCCCTAATTCCTTTTCCCAAGCCAAAGCGTAGCTACTAGTCAGTTTTAATAAAATCTATTTGTAAGTATAGTTTTTTAAAACTATGAGTCTGCTTCATAAAATCTTCAAACTCACATTATATTATATATATATCTTAATTAGCAAGTAGATATTTGGAAAATACAGAAATTGTATACCTTCTCTTTGTGTTAAAATGATAAATGAACTTAAAACATAGCCTTTCCTTCACATGTAAGTATTTTGGTTACAAAATTTTACTCAAAAATTATTTTAGAAAATTATTTTTAAAATTTTCTCTAAGAAACATAATAAATACATTTTCCGCTAAGGGCCACATGTCTCAGTTGTCATAAGCCCTAACTGCCTTCATAATTTTCATCAAAGATAAAAGAAAACACACAAAAAAGTATGAATGAAATGAGACTCCACCTGCAAGAGATTCACTTTAGAAAGTGATTTTCACCATTCCTATTATCAGATATTCTTAAGGAAGACTCTAACCATTCTGGCTTCAAATTCCTCACCTGCAAAATGGAAATAATACCTCACATATTTTTCACATTAAGTAACATAATGTATGCACAGAAGTGAACACTGCCATGTACACTTAAACGTCCAGTAAGTGGTAAAGACAGCAATAATTAGTCCTCCTTTTCTATTCTGGTTTAACTGGAAAAAGATGGAAATGCTGTTGGACATTACAGGGAATTTCTGGAAGAAACGACCCTAAAGAAGTTCCAAGATGAAAAAAAGGGAACTGGACTTAAAGAGTGTAAGGCAGAAAGAAGACAGAATCCCAGAGAAACACTCCAGTCATCCAAAATAGAAAACCATGGCTTGCCTGTTTAAGTTCCTTCCTAAAACGTGGCTAAAGTGAGGGTGGGAACAGTTGCCAGAAGGACTGGAGTTGAGGTGCCTTGCCCACAATGCTTCACTTACTTATATCTTGCCTATCCTTCAAAATCCACTGTACTTCAGCTGGACTCATTAGGGACGTCAACCATCTCCAACCCTGTAATTTCAAGTATTCATGTACAAGACTGAAGCCCTCCAAAACAAGCACCATCACTAACTTCTCAGTATTACCCCCGCCTAGCACAGTCCCTTGCAAATAATTAAGTGCTCTTGTGGAATACACAGATGAAGTCAACTCAAAAGTTGTACTCTTTCATTTTACCTCCTCAAAGACTCAAACTTCAAATTGACAAGCTTTCTTTTCAAAGAGGAAAATTCATAAGCAGTTGGCTAATAATAAAACCTAAGAAAAATACTTGTTTTTATTATTATAACACAATACTGCATACTATCTGAACACAGACTTGATGCTAAACAAAACCTGCTTATATCTGTGTGTTGCTTTCCTCATTGTTACATACACAAATGAGTAATTATGGACCTGTGCTATCCAACACAGGGTGCACTAGCCACCTGTGCCCGTGGGGCACTGAAACTGGGGCTTGGTGAAACTGGGATGTGCTGAGTGCGTAAAATGTACACCAGCTTCGTTAGAATCAGCACCAAAAAAAGAACATAAACTGTCTCAATATTTTTTACAGTGATTGTTGTGTATAGTGATTCGTCATGTGAAATGACAATACTCTGGATACATTAAATTAATAAAAGATTATTAAAATTAATTTTACATGGTTCTTTTTACTTAATGTAATGGCTAGAAAATTTAAAATTGCTCCTGTAGCTCCCACTTGTGACTCACCTTGGATTTCTACTGGATGGTGTTGCTCAAAACATTAAAGTTCATGTCTTTCCACCAAAATGTACAATCAAGCTATCACAGAAATGAGAACTTCTTGCTATGCTATTTTCAATGTCAGTCTTGGGAGGAAATACTGCGTGTATGTCCACATTCACAGATTTACACACACATACTTTGTATACATTAAAAAGATCCTCTTGATACTTGTATATCTGTAATTTCCTCATGCTAACATTTTTGCTATATTTCAAATTCATTTTTTTTAATTTATAATTTATTTTGGTATCATTAATCTACAATTACATGTGCAATATTATGATTATTAAACTACCCCTTCATCAGGTCCCGCCCACCAACCCCATTACAGTCACTGTCCATCAGCGCAGTGAGATGCTATAGAATCACTACTTGTCTTCTCTGAGTTGTACAGCCCTCCCCGTGCCCCCCCAACATTACTTACCTCTGCTAATCCTACTGCCCCTTTTTCCCGTTGCCCTTCCCTTCCCACCCATCCTCCACAGTTCCTTTCCCTTTGGTAACTATTAGTCCGTTCTTGGGTTCTGTAAATTTGCTGCTGTTTTGTTCCTTCAGTATTTTTCTTTGTTCTTATACTCCACATATGAGTGAGATCATTTGATATTTGTCTTTTTCCGCTTGGCTTATTTCACTGAGCATAATACCCTCTAGCTCCATCCATGTTGTTGCAAATGGTAGGATTTGTTTTCTTCTTATGACTGAATAATATTCCATTGTGTATATGTACCACTTCTTCTTTATCCATTCATCTACTGATGGACACTTAGGTTGCTTCCATTTCTTGGCTATTGTAAATAGTGCTGCAATAAACATAGGGTTGCATCTGTCTTTTTCAAACTGGGTTGCTGCATTCTTAGGGTAAATTCCTAGGAGTGGAATTCCTGGGTCAAATGGTATTTCTATTTTGAGTTTTTTGAGGAACCTCCATACTGCTTTCCACAATGGTTGAACTAATTTGCAGTCCCACCAGCAGTGTAGGAGGGTTCCCTTTTCTCCACATCCTCGCCAACATTTGTTGTTGTTTGTGTTTTGGATGTTGGCCATCCTCACTGGTGTGAGGTGATATCTCATTGTGGTTTTAATTTGCATTTCTCTGATGATTAGCGATGTGGAGCATCTTTTCATGTGCCTGTTGGCCATCTGAATTTCTTCTTTGGAGAAGTGTCTATTCATGTTCTCTGCCCATTTCTTAATTGGACTATTTGCTTTTTGTTTGTTGAGGTGCGTGAGTTCTTTATATATTTTGGATGTCAACCCCTTATCGGATATGTCATTTATGAATATATTCTCCCATACTGTAGGATGTCTTTCTGTTTTACTGATGGTGTCCTTTGCTGTACAGAAGCTTTTCAGCTTGATATAGTCCCACTTGTTCATTTTTGCTTTTATTTCTCTTGCCCGGGGAGATATGTTCATGAAGAAGTCGCTCATGTTTATGTCCAAGAGATTTTTGCCTATGTTTTTTTCTAAGAGATTTATGGTTTCATGACTTACATTCAGGTCTTTGATCCATTTTGAGTTTACTTTTGTGTATGGGTTAGACAGTAGTCCAGTTTCATTCTCTTACATGTAGCTGTCCAGTTTTTCCAACACCAGCTGCTGAAGAGGCTGTCATCTCCCCAATGTATATCCAAGGCTCACTTATCAAATATTAATTGACTATGTGTTTGGGTTGATGTTTGGATTTTCTATTCTATTCCACTGATCTGTGGGTCTGTTTTTGTGCCAATACCAAATTGTCTTGATTACTGTGGCTTTGTAGTAGAGCTTGAAGTCAGGGAGCGTAGTTCCCGTTTTATTCCTCCTTCTCAGGATTGCTTTGGCTATTTGGGGTCTTTTGCGGTGCCATATGAATTTTAGAATTATTTGTTCCAGTTCATTGAAGAAAGCTGTTGGTATTTTGATGGGGATTGTGCTGAATCTGTAGATTGCTTTAGGTAGTATAGCCATTTTGACAACATTAATTCTTCCTAGCCAAGAGCACGGGATGAATTTCCATTTGTTAGTGCCCTCTTTAATTTCTCTTAGGACTGTCTTGTAGTTTTCAGGGTATGGGTCTTTCACTTCCTTGGTTAGGTTTATTCCTAGGTATTTTATTCTTTTGGATGCAATTGTGAATGGAATTGTTTTTCTGATTTCTCTTTCTGTTAGTTCATCATTAGTGCATAGGAAAGCAACAGATTTCTGTGTGTTAATTTTGTATCCTGCAACTTTGCTGAATTCAGATATTAGTTCTAGTAGTTTTGGAGTGGAGTCTTTAGGGTTTTTTATGTACAATATCATGTCATCTGCAAATAGTGACAATCTGACTTCTTCTTTACCAATCTGGATGCCTTGTATGTCTTTGTTTTGTCTGATTGCCGTGGCTACGACCTCCAGTACTATGTTGAATAACAGTGGAGAGAGTGGGCTTCCCTGTCTTGTTCCCGATCTTAGATGAAAAGCTTTCAGCTTCTCGCTGTTAAGTATGCTGTTAGCTGTGGATTTGTCATATATGGCCTTTATGATCTTGAGGTTCTTGCCGTCTATACCCATTTTGTTGAGAGTTTTAATCAGGAATGGATGCTGAATTTTGTCAAATGCTTTCTCTGCATCTATGGAGATGATCATGTGATTTTTGTTCTTTTTGTTGATGTGGTGGATGATGTTGATGGATTTTCGAATGTTGTACCCTCCTTGCATCCCTGGGATGAATCCCACTTGATCATGGTGTATGATCCTCTTAATGTATTTTTGAATTCGGTTTGCTAATATTTTGTTGAGTATTTTTGCATCTAAGTTCATCAGGGATATTGGTCTGTAATTTTCTTTTTTTGTGGTGTCTTTGCCTGGTTTTGGTATTACAGTGATGCTGGCTTAATACAATGAGTTTGGAATTATTCCCTCCTCTTCTATTTTTTGGAAAACTTTAAGGAGAATGGGTGTTATTTCTTCTCTATATGTCTGGTAAAATTCAGAGGTGAATCCATCTGGCCTGGGGGTTTTGTTCTTGGGTAGATTTTTGATTACCGATTCAGTTTCGTTGCTGGTGATTGGTCTGTTTAGTTTTTCTGTTTCTTGTTTGGTCAGTCTTGGAAGGTTGTGTTTTTCTGAGAAGTTGTCCATTTCTTCTAGGTTTTCCAGCTTGTTAGCATATAAATTCTCATAATATTCTCTTATAATTCTTTGTATTTCTGTGGGGTCCGTTGTTATTTTTCCTTTCTCATTTCTGATTCTGTTTATGTGTGTAGATTCTCTTTTTCTCTTAATGAGTCTGGCTAGGGGTTTATCTATTTTGTTTATTTTTTCAAAGAACCAGCTCTTGGTTTTATTGATTTTTTTCTATTGTTTTATTCTTCTCAATTTTATTTATTTCTTCTCTAATCTTTATTATGTCCCTCCTTCTGGTGACTTTGGGCCTCATTTGTTCTTCTTTTTCCAATTTCAGTAATTGTGTCTTTAGACTATTCATTTGGGAATGTTCTTCCTTCTTTAAATAGGCCTGGATTGCAATATACTTTCCTCTTAGAACTGCCTTTGCTGTGTCCCACAGAAGTTGTGGCTTTGTGTTGTTGTTGTCATTAGTCTCCATATATGCTTTGATTTCTGTTTTGATTTGGTCGTTAACCCATGGATTAATTAGGAGAATGTTGTTAAGTCCCCATGTATTTGTGAGCCTTTTTGTTTTCTTTTTAAAATTTATTTCTAATTTTATACCTTTGGGATCTGAGAAGTTGGTAGGATTTCAATATTTTTGAATTTACTGAGGGTTTTTTTTGTGGCCTAGTATGTGGTCTATTCTGGAAAATGTTCCATGTGCACTTGAGAAGAATGTGTATCCTGTTGCTTTTGGGTGCAGGGTTCTGTAGATGTCTGTTAGGTCCATTGGTTCTAGTGTGTTGTTCAGTGCCTCTGTGTCTTTGCTTATTTTCTGTCTGGTTGATCTGTCCTTTGGAGTGAGTGGTGTGTTAAGCCTCCTAAAACGACTGCATTGCTTTCTATTTCCTCCTTTAATTCTGTTAGTATTTGTTTCACATATGCTGGCACTCCTGTGTTGGGTGCATATATATTTAAAATGGTTATATCCTCTTGTTGGACTGACCCCTTTATCATTATGCAATGTCCTTCTTTATCTCTTGCTACTTTCTTCGTTTTGAAGTCTATTTTGTCTGATACAAGTACTGCAATACCTGCTTTTTTCTCCCTGTTGTTTGCATGAAATACCTTTTTCCATCCTGTCACCTTTAGTCTGTGTATATCTTTGGGTTTGAGGTGAGTCTCCTGTAAGCAGCATATAGATGGGTCTTGCTTTTTTATCCATTCAGTAACTCTGTGTCTTTTGATTTGTGCATTCAGTCCATTTACATTTAGGGTGATTATCAATAGATATGTACTTATTGCCACTGCTGGCTTTAGCTTCGTGGTTACCAAAGGTTCAAGGGTAGCTTCTCTACTATTTAACAGTCTAACTTAACTTTCTTGTTAAGTTATTGTAAACACAGTCTGATGATTCTTTATTTCTCTCCCTTCTTATTCTTCCTCCTCCATTCTTTATGCACTAGGTGTTTTATTCTTTGCCTTTAGTTAGTATTTGGGTGGTCTGCTTTCTTTGCTATGATTTTATTTTCTCTGGTGACCTCTTTTTAGCCTTAGGAGTGCTTCCATCTAGAGCAGTCCCTTTAAGATATCCTGTAGAGGTGGTTTATAGGAGTCAAATTCCCTCAGCTTTCGCTTTACTGGGTATTGTTTAATCCCTCTGTCATATTTAAATGATAATTGTGCTGGATACAATATTCTTGGTTCGAGGCTCTTCTGTTTCATTACTTTAAACATATCATGCCATTCTTTTCTGGCCTGTGAGGTTTCTGTTGAGAAGTTTGATGATAGTCTGATGGGTTTTCCTTTGTAGGTGATCTTTTTTCTCTCTCTAGCTGCCTTTAATACTCTGTCCTTATCTTTGATCTTTGCCATTTTAATTATTATGTGTCTTGGTGTTGTCTTCCTTGGGTCCCTTGTGTTGGGAGATCTGTGGGCTTCCATGGTTTGAGACTATTTCTTTCCCCAGCACGGGGAAGTTTTCAGCAATTATTTCTTCAAAGACACTTTCTGTCCCTTTTTCTCTCTCTTCTTCCTCTGGTATTCCTACAATGCGAATATTGTTCTGTTTGGATTGGTCACACAGTTCTCTTAATATTCCTTCATTCCTAGAGATCCTTTTATCTCTCTCTGCCTCAGCTTCTCTGTATTCCTGTTCTCTGATGTCTGTTCCATTAACAGTCTCTTGCATCTTGTCCAGTCTGCTGCTAAGCCCGTTGATCGCTTGTCTCATTGTTGCATTGTCTTTCCTCACTTCCCTCACTTTCTCCCTCAGCTCTTACATATTTCTCTGTAGACCTATCAGTATGTTTATGACTTTTATTGTGAATTCTTTTTCAGGAAGATTGTGCATGTCCATCCCATCAGGCTCCCTCTCTGGGGTAGTTTGGTCTGGGGTTGTCTGGGTAAGCTTTGTTTGTACCATATTTCTCTGTCTTTTCATGGCAATAGAAGTGGTCAGAAAAAGAAAAAAAGAAGAAAGAGAAAATAGAGGGGAAAAAAAACCCCGCCTGCTGGATGTAGTTTCTGTGACCATCCTGTAGGTGGCGCTGTTGCTCCACTATTCCTGCTCCACCAGGCCCTTTGTGACCCCGGCTGGGGAGGGAACGAATGGGAGGCTGCTTTCTGTGGGAAGTCTCCATGTGACTGCTTTTCCTAGCCACAGTCCAAGGGGACCGAAATTCCCCAGGACTCCAGCCTGCTTGGCTGAGTGTGCTGGGACGATCCCGCTCATCCGTTCGGCCCCTGTCTCTAAGACCCCTAACAAAGCGCGCGCTTTTCTTTTGTCCCGGGGAACCGGCTGGGTGGACCTGCAGTCTTGGAATCTGCACCTCTCTCTCTCCAATCTCTGATACACTGCACGAAGTGTGTCAGTGCTCCTGGCGCAGATCACCAGGACTGGTTATTCGGCGGGCCTGTGCGTCCACTCCCTCCCCGCTCTGAATCCTCTCCTTCCGCCAGTGCACTTGGGTGGGGGAGTGCTCGGGTCCTGCCAAGTCGCGGCTCCATATCTTACCCGCCTCGCGGGGTGCCGAGTCCTCTCAGACATAGCTGCGGGCTGGTGTCGTCCTGTATCTTCTGGTCTCTCTTTTAGGAATAGCTGTATTTGCTGTATTTTCATAAATATATTTGGTTTTGGGAGGAGATTTCCGCCACCCTGCTCATGCCGCCATCTTCCCGGAAGTCCAAATTCATTCATTTTTATAACCTGTACTTCATCATAAAATTCTGAGTACCTTCTTTTTTAATAAAAATGAGACAAAGAAGAGTATACCATATACTTTACTATGCAATGACATTAACAGGATGATGTGAGTATTCTGAATAATCTGGGGTGAGTTATCAGACATTTTAACATTTAACATCACCACGTATCACTTAATGTCAAGAAGGGCAGAGGATTAACTAGTTCAATACAAGGAAAAAATTAATTCACCTGACCTATTCCATATGTACCTATTTCAATATTGTTTCTTTTAATCTGTGAGTTCCATGTTTGTAAAATTCCGCAATGCAGAGTAATAAAAAAAAGAAAAATGTTTTAAAAACCCACAGCAACTGGCTGGCTACCATTATTCATTTTCATACATGTCATCCTTGAGAAAGCACTGCATATTTTAAAAAACTATGGATCCACTAAAGCTGTCAAAATCCAGTCTCTGTATACTTCACACTTCTACATCTGAGTACATCAGCACACATTTACAGGTTCATAAAACTTTTTGACCCATCCCTATGACATGGTGATTTTTCCCCTCAATTTGTTCTCATTACCAACTGAAGTTAATGAGAAGGTATTAGAAGAATGATTTCCAATGGAATTATGTTTCTGCTTCAGAGTATCCATATAAGCTACTCTGACTTTCTTTTCTCTTGTAGAAATGTGGCTTCTTAAGGTAAAAAAATCTTAAAAAGGTTCTCTTTTTGTCAGCATACTTAATAAAACTAGATTTCAAAAGGAAACACAAAACTTCAGTATAAGTCAAAAAAAGGACCACAGAAAACAAATATTCATTATCCTTGTGTGAATTAAATTTATGAAAATTGAAACATTTCACACAAGCTCTTACAGTGGAATATCACTCTGAAAATCACTGTGCAGCATTTATTCTACTAGGAAAGAGCTATCAGAAAAACAAACCTAAAACATGTTTTTCTACATTTTAAACCTAAAAGCTAATTCTTAATTTGAAAACAAAAGGAAAAGGAATTCAAATTAAGAAGGTCTCTCAGGTGCCTGGTATATTAGGAATACCAACTTATTAACAAGTTGTACTCCATAGTTAGTACTCTGTTAAAAGGGGGAAAAAGACGCAGAATCTCAGATAAGGGACCAATGAGTATGAAGAAAAAGAAGCAGAATCTCAGATAAGGGACCAATGAGTATGAAGACATTATATATAAGTTATAAGCCGTAAGCAAAAGCTCAATTTCCTTTTCTTACTTGGTGGGTAAGGAACAGCAGCTCTTCCATCCTTTCCAAGAGGTCGGTCTTCTGTCCCAACCGTAGGCATTTTTGATGAACGCAGTGCCGGTGATACAGCCTAAGAAAAGATTATTATTATTAAAACAGAGCAACACATTTTTGTATAAGTAGGGCTATACTAAACTATTTCTTAACATATGTCTATTGATATTTTTAAATAGAGCAAAGATGCTTCATTACATAGTGTCAGAAACACCAGCAGACAGTGGAACAAAGGAAATGGTTACAAACTTATCAAGTATGAGAAACTGAGTAGCTGAGTCTCCTTTTCATGGATCTGGTGAGGGCAGACTGTGCCAAGAGAACAGAGTTTATAAACCTTAAGCAAATCTTCCCTCCCAGATCATTAAAGAAGCAGTTTCAGGGACACTGTACACATCAAGATGGTGTCTCTAAGTAGTGATTGGCTATCAGTCTGGTTTTCCTTTTGTTTGGAAGTGGGCGGCCAAAAGAGATGATGACCTTAAGTCCTCCCAAACTATTATTACTTTTCTGCACAAAAAAACATGTATCTTCTTTTTCTATTTCCACAGTTACTGGTTCATCTTCATAAAAAATAACCTTATCTCATAAAATAACTGAAAAATACAGAGAAAATTTTTCTCTGATTTGTTATTCAAAGCATATCAAGTCCCTTACTAGTCGAGATTATCTTTAAGAACACAAATGAACTGGTGGCGAGATAAACCAAAGCAAAAAAACATCTCACAAATGGAAGGCTTTCTATTTATGCATACTTATTCAATGTCATAGAGTTGAAACATATTAATTAAATTCAGACATGTGAGATGAAAACTTGGACAACAGCCGTCCAACTCCAGTTACTAGTAAGATGAATTAGAAAGCTCATTCTAAGGTAAATTGTTCCCAATTGATTAAATGCCAGCCTAGAAATCAGAGTAAAGTAGAAACAATCATTTCAGAAAAATGAAAATTAAAAGTGTCCAACTCTCTCTTCCATTATTAACATTACTAAGAATATATTCAAAAAACAAAATAAATATTTTTTCATTTCGCCCAGTAGTAATTCACATTTTATAAAGAGAATAAGTACAATGGCTCAAAGCAGAGACAATAATCACTAGGCATGGTGGCTATGAACAGTATGGGCTAATCCACAATGCTTGCTTTTTCGCTTTTTTATTTCTCCCTTTCTACTTCTTTTTGATTCCTTTTCTTTTCACACTGTTCCCACCATCACCACCAAAGCATCTAACCTAACCCTCAAGATCATTATAACCAATCCTAGACAATCTTGGTTTTAGGGAGACAGTCAAGTTCAAAGAGGATCTCCAATGCCTGGATTAACAGTAAGGAAACACATCATTTCTTCTACAGTTTTTCATACTGCCACATCCTTTCCCTTCATGCAACCACTGCCTGAATCCAGGTCCTCATGTTTCAATCCAACAAAAATAGTTCTTCTGCTTTCTGTGTATCAGACTGATGAAAAGCAGCACTCTTCTACCAGATCAGTTCCACACTCGGCAGCCTTCAGCAGAACACATAACCAGTAGAGTTTATAGTTCAAAGCCCTAAGTTTGGCCAAAATTCTTCCTAGCCCTGTCAATCTTTACCTGACATTCAGAGAACAGACCAACAGTCTGTCTATTATCCCCCAAAGCCCAGCAGTTCATTCTTGTTGCTTAACCAAGGCTCATTATAGGCCCATACTAATGCACCTTCCCCACCTCTCACTAACCCAGTTTTTCCACATTTCAAGTCAGATCCATGCTTTGAGGTATTATTGTCTCATCATCTTCTAAGAAGTTACAATACTAATGGTGTATAATATCTGTTCAGCAGATGCTTTTTTTAAAAGTGAGAATGGGCTTTTGAAATCTGATGCCTACTTAACCTTCCAGCCTTAACTTAAACACTGTTCACTTGTCACTTTGTACTTGAACATATAGCATCTTCAGATTTAGGTCAATTACTGCACTCATAATAATAAGTATAGTTTTAATTTTATTTACATGCTATTTCTCCTGAAGTCTGTGAGTATCTCAAGTATAAGGGTGGTGATTTAATAATATTTAAGTTTAATAATATTTGTAATTTAGTAGTATTTTAACAATATTTTGTAAAAAAAAATGTGTATCTGCCACAAAGGAACTAATCATGACTAACAAATATATGTAAAATGAATGGATGGGAAGAAAGGTACGTAAATAAATAAAAGTAAACTAATAACTGACTTCCTTGAAAAGAGGGCCCATCTTACTCATCTCTAGGTCCCCCAAAAATAACAGGGACTTCTGTTTGTCCACAGCGACAAAACTGGTTAGGAGGATGAGGGCACAAATTCCCTGACTCAGCTCAGCTGTTCTCTGAAGAATTATAATTCTTACCTGTCACTTTAATCATATGATGCCTTGTATTATTTATCTTCCAGGTGTATAAATTTTATTTCCCTACTATGATGCCGTAATACTAAAAAATATAGACCATGCTTCCCTCTCAAATGGAGACTAACCTCTGACTTATTAGATGAATAAAAAGTTATGTAGGCATTATTTTTTAAATTTGAGCTGAAGGGACTACAAAATACACTTCTGTTAGTCTCACGATATTTGGAAGGATATTTTAAAACAAATGTGAAAAATGAAAAAAAAAAGCCATCGACAAACAAAACCCAAGGGGTGTTAAGAGACTACATTAATAGTTTTTAGAACCCTTTCAAAGTATATGAATATTTTCAAACATTCAGAACCTGAAATAAGAACCCCCAAATTCATTAGACCAAACTACAAATACTGAAACAGTGACATAAGTCCTCCCACTTAGGGACATTTTTATTTGTGTAGGTATGGCAGACTCACCCCAAGTTCATCATCATCAGAATTATCAAAGATGTTGTCTAAGTCATGCAGAGAAGGTGCCAAATCTGTCACCTGCGTAAGGCTACTGGAGCCAGCTCTGCCAGCAGCATTATCCTGCCGGACATCTGTGGGAAAGAAGGCAGAAGACACACAGTGAGTGACTTCATCAAGGGAGAGGGTGTGAGGAGAAGATGTGGATCTCAATGAGCAAGATCTGCCTGTGAATTTTTTCCCTATATTTTCAGTCAAATTTAGAGACAATAATTTCCAAAAATGTTTATCAGTTTTGAAAAGAACTGAAAACCTATGAAAACTGTATTAAAGATGAGACCAAATTATTGCTATTACAGTAAGAATATAATTTTAAATTGAGAAGCATCTCCCTTACATTTTACTTTAGTAATAATCCAAGTGAGGCAAATAATCATTGTACACACCTGTTTTAGTAGCAGAACTGAAAATAGACATGGCATTTTTTCCATCAGGCACCGGCGTGGAATGACCTGGTGTAGTGACATCCTTGGTACCAAATCCATCCTCTGACTGTATAATAAATTCAGCCAAACAAAACACATGAACACCAACCCAAAGTGTGGAATATGAGGGAGAACACAAAGAATTAGAGGATAGAATGGAACTTGTTATGAGCACAAGTATGATAAACCATGGTCTATGCAACCAAAGAAAATAAAAGATGTCCTTTTCCCTGAATTTATATGAAACAAAAACTCCCAACATTTTCCCCTCAATCCTATGGAATATTCAGAATCAATCAGGATTTTGTTGTACTGGTGGCATTTTATTACAGACTTGCCAGGGTGTGAAAGCTGCCCTTAATAACATTTTGGATGCTGAATTATGGTTTAAGCTTTCTGGACCTACACCGATCTCTGTAAAGAAGCATTCTCCTGAACTATATACTGGCCTCTTTTAATTGTCTTATTTCCTCTAGTCTCAAAAATACCTCCTGAAATGGCCCAGTATTTTAGAATGTTTTCATACATAAGGCCAAAGACTGAAGATACCCCCAGTACTCATTTCTATGACAATAAAACCAGTAAAATTAATACTGACACAGTCTAGGAGTAGTGTTGATATTAATTCAGAAAGAGATATAGGTAAAGCGCTCAGCACGGTAAACATAGTAAGCGCTCAACAAACAGTAGATACTGTTATCAACATTCTTCCTTTACCTTTTGGGTATTTTGGAATAATTTAAAAGAAATAAGCAGGGAGCAAAGGCCAACAATAATTAGCATATGAGAGAAAAACATGCACTGTACAAGCTTTCGCCTGGAAAATATGAGGCTTCATTTATGTTCAGCTGACTTTTAAACAAAGGTGAGCCATGACATAAAAAGGAACAATACGCTGTTCTATACAACAGTACCAAGAGTATGAACATGGGGAAAGAGCAATCAGGCAAGACTATCTCAAACATTCTGCCTCAAAAACTTTCCCACGTATATCGTACTGACATAAATTGAAACCCACGCCATGCTGAACTCTCTCTGTTAAATGGTACCTTATTCTTTTTCAGGGAATCTTTCTCAGTCCCTTGTTTGCATTTCTTATTTGCTGTAAAGATGTATTTTATGTCACCATCCTCAAAGGTATATGGGTCATTGACTTCTCCCAAACTGTCTCCAGGTTGTTGTGACAGAGGCAATGGGTCAAGGAAGGGGACTGGCTGCATCTGAGGCTGCTTGTCTTGCCAGATTTTAAACCGTTTGTTAGGTTGTGCTAAGAGTCTAAAAGGGAAAATAAATGACAATTTAAGCAAGATAAAGTAAAAAGACTGATGTTTTAAAAAAAGGAGCAGCATTTATAACTTGAAGCACTTTTAACACTTGAAAAAAACAAACAAAAAACTAAAAATTCATCAACACAATGAAGTTCTTTGTGAGACCACATTCAGTTAAATCAAACTTGTAATAGTCTTGTCAAAAATATATGTTTTGTATCTGTTTGCAAGGATTCCACCTAAGGGCATAGATGGGCTCTGAGGACAGACTGCCTAGGTTCAAACTGCATCTGTGTCATTTACTAACTCAATGACCCCAGTTTCTTTCTCAGCTATGAAATTAAGTAAGAATATGGTCGTAGTAAAGATTAACTGAGATAACCTGTGTGTAAACTGTTTAGAATAATGGGTAGTTCCAAAGCGCTATAAACATTAAGTATTATTACTAGATGCATGACAAGGACACATACCTGAATGCATGCAAAGCCTGAAGTGTCAACATACAAAGAAGGCACTGACCACAATATGGAGAGGCTCATAAAGCTATATAGTCTTTAACAAACAGCAGGCCAGAATAAATTACTACCAATATACTAAATGCCACAATGAAACCTTTATATGCTGGCATGTTTAAATAATAATGTGTGTATGAAACCTCATGAAGGACAAAACATTTGACTTTTAAACATTTTCCAAATGTGGATTCTAGAATGGTGAAGAAAAGCCTCTTCATTTTGACCCTGAAGGTTTAATCAGGAGAGATGAGATGGAAAGCCCCCGAGATTTCTGGATGCCCACAACAATCTGGTGGTGGGCAACCAAGCAGGTGGTGCAGAGCCGCCTTACCTTTGCAATGCGCTGCTCTCTGACTTCACCTCTGCAGTGGCATCACATCCCTCACCCTGCAGCTCTGGAGGCCGGAACTCAGCATCATCGACAGGCGGGAGGCAGAAACTGTGCCACCACTTATCTGAAGACTCCTGGTTCAAAGGCCTAATCCCACAATATAAGGCTGTCTCACTGACCTCTGCCATCAGAGGCAGTCTTTGGCCTATGAGGACAGTTCTGTCATCCAGAGTAGACAACTGCTGGAGTTCTAGCCCATTTCCATAGAGGGCTGGATTCACAGGGACAGATGGTGGGTCCAAACTCTCTGTTTCCTGACCTCGTGGCTGAGGGCTGAGTGTTGGTGGCAGAGGGGAAATAGGGGAATGAGGTGAATCCATAGGATTCAGATTCATTTGCTTGCTTGTATTTCTGGAAGGCACAGCCATTTGTTTATCATACTTCCTACTGCTAGACACCTCTAAGGAGGAGTCAATCCCTGCTAACCCTAGCTTCTGTCCTGGTGTATCTTGTTCCATGCATAACTCATCAGTCACAGAGGGTCTATGATGAAATGGTATCAAGGGTCTCTTTTGCAACTTGTCCCCCTTTTCCTGTCTTTCTGTTGTTTTGTGCTTAGATGAAGCAGGAGGTGGTAAAGATGAAGATGATGGTCCTGCACCAAACCCTGGTTGAGATATTGTGGGAGGTCGATTGGGTCCTACTGTACAACGTTTTAAAAGTTTATGCCTGAAATGAGAATGAAAATGAAGTCAATAAATACACAGATGAAAACAACTGCATCATTATAACATTACAAAAGAAATGTCTCTGACAAGGTTATATCTTTTTATGGATACATTAGATGCACAAATGCATCAGAAAGGACTCTAGGTGTTAATTATAATGACTAAAAACTGCAACACACCCTGATGGAAAGGGATAAATTAATCATGTAAATAAGCAGATCAGAGATGGACTTAAGAAACACAGACTAACACATTGCTAACTCCTACAAAAATACTGATTTGAAAAATCCCCAAATCTTTCAAATTTGATGAGGGCCTCAGATAATCTATTCATAATACATCCTAAAACAAAGAGTAATGATCATATGCAAGGGGGGGTGGGGAAAGCTTCTGATTCCCTCTACTAACTCCAATATAGGATGGTTTACAGTATCTTGTAATGTTGTCAACTGTGAGTAAAACAACTATGCAACTCTCCTCCACAGTGTGAAACTAAGAAGATCAGGGTCAATCCTAAGAACATTTAATAGGATGAAAATATGTCACTGTTATATAACAAAGAAGGGGTACAAGACAACTTTGGCTCTTAGAGACACAATTAAAATGAGACAGAAGTAAAAAGGTGGTGAATGAATACTAGAACCCACACACACAAATGCAGCACCAATACTACCTAAGCAGGAATAGCAAGTCTGCTCACATCCTGACACACTTCTTGGCAAACACGGGCTTGAGAAATTGCTCAGTAAGGGCCCCCTAGATGATGCCAAGGTTTCATCTGTGCAACAAAGTTATATAGCAGGTCAGCCAGTTCCTCCCAATACATAAATCATTCCCAGGGAAAAATGTAAGCTCTCCTGCTGGTGTAGCAGTAACTCTCTGAGGCCACTAGGGTAGCATTAAATTACTGCTGCATTGCACTAAATGATGCCCTAGTGGGCAGTAAAACGGATTTGTGTGGCATAATGGGATGGTTTAGTGGGACAGCAGGATGGCCACCCTGCCCCATAAGGCCATTAAATAGTGTGAGGAGTGGACCATTCTATAATGGGTTTGGTAATCCTGCAGTAGATAATATGAAAAGGGTCTTGGCCAAAGTCTTTGTTACTCTAGAAAAAAAAAATCCTAACTTTGAAGAAGGTTGTCTTAGCATAAGGCTATTGTCAATAAGGCAAAAATTGTGCTTTAAGTCCCCAAGGTACACTACCACAGTAAGAGAGAAATGTCTCATCTGAAAATATCTCATTTATATCTTCTAAGGGTGCTTATTTTAAAAGCTAAGCTCTAGAAGTCTTTTACATAAAACTTTTTGATTTGGATTTTCCAGAGAGCATTTAAGCACATCAGTCTTTTGATAGATATTTTACGGTAGCCTCTTCAAAGTAAGCACTTTTTGCAAAGTGGATAATCTTATAAGGTCATTTTTTTCAACTGTATTTAGTGGTCTGGCTATTGTAAAATGGTTAGAATTAGGGGTACACCAGTAAGGAACAGACTGTCAGTATACATCTCTGACTGAATAGGCCGGGACCTCACTGGTGCAGGCAGGAGGAAAACAAGGCTCAGGAGGCTAACTATATGGGATGGAACTAGAGGCAGGGTTAAACAGTGTAAAAACAAGTGGTGGCTAAAAGACTAAGCAAAGTAAAATGACAATAAATAGCCATTTCAAAGGAAGACATTGTGAAATGCAATGATAAAAACTGATCTAGGAACGATAAAGTTTCTAAGCTGAAAAGGAAAAGCTGTGATGAAAATGACTGCAATATGGAACCTGATTTGTGAAGAACCAGACATGTCACTATTAAGGATATGTTTTGTAAAACAACTTCTTCCCTGACCCACACTACCCCACCCCACCCCCCAGCACCAAACAAAATACAAGACTAGAGTAAACGTGAGAAGTCGGGTCTAGAGATAAGTATTTGGAAGTCATGGAATAGAATGCATAACAACAAAAAATACCTGAAGATACAAGAATTTGGTGAGGTAGTAGAGCAATAATTCCAGAGGACAAAAGAAAAAGTGTTATTTATTTGCACTTCAGGTAAAAAATAATTCAAGGTTGCAAATAAAAATGAGATAGAAATCAGTAAAAAGGTTACTTTTAAAAAGGAAAATAAACCTAGATTAAGGAAAAGAGCAGGAAAAATAAGATGAAGGCACAACTGAAGTTTAATACACAAGAAAATTCTTGTCCTAATATATTATCTAAAGGTAGACCATAACTTGGCTGTAAGCTGTTTAGAAATCAATGTTAACAAGAAAATATTTTTTTTCAGAGAATATACAGTGGCCTAGAGACAAAAGTAAACAGGTATTCAGCTGGTATACCACACCTACCCTGAAGCCAGAGAGAGACTCTCATATGCTCAAAGAGAGGACCCTTAATAAGCAAATAACCTCTTCAAAAATATCCACTGGAAAAATCAAATATGAGTTTCTTTAGGCTGATATTTACAGTATCTCTCAACAAAAAGCCAGTTACCAGGGCAGAGCTTGATAAAAGAGCATCAACATGTCAAAACTGACGCGTGTGTATATACGCACACAAAAGCTTGCATGTATTCGCACAGGGCATACTGACCACCTCCCTACCCCAAAGTCAATTCACTTATGCCACATTAAGAACCCCGATCTAAACTAGAGAAATGAATACACTTCTAAATATACTTAACTGATCTTTTTATAAGCATTGAGCAGTATCAAATGTGAAAATACACACTTTGGAAGCAAAACCACTCGAAGCTGCTCATTAAATGAGTAATCATCTTAGCACACATAATGTGGGGGAGGGGGTGGATACAGGGAAGGCAGTATAACACGAGAAGACAAGAACTGATTCTATAGCATCTTTCTATGCTGATGGACAGCCACTGTAATGGGGTATGCGGTGGGGACTTGATAATATGGGAAGTCTAGTAACCATAATGTTGCTCATCTAATTGTACATTAATAATATCAAAATTAAAAAAATAAAATAAATGAGTAATCATCACCACATGCTCTAATAGTCAACTGAGCTGAGGGTAATGCTGACATACACTTAAGAAACTTGAGAACCCTAATGAAAGCTCTTGACACAAAGATTCCTTATGACCATAAGGAGAAATCAATCAAGAGAATATCCATGAGGAGTGCAAATTTTCTACTGGAAACAATTTGGGATCTTATTCAAATATCTGAATGAATGAGCAACGATTTTTGCTTTTGGCAGGTGTTGTTACCATATATATACCTGTCTCATTCATCAAAAAACACGAGGACCAACAACAAAACAAATTATACATGGAAGGTCTATTTAATCCAAATTCTATTAACTAAAGCCAATGTGTTTATAATTTATCTCTACTTTAAAAATTAAAACTAATTGAATAGACTCATTTAAAGGGCAAGAGATTGTCTTGTCAAGCTGATGCCTTTAATTTTGAAGTGGTTACCTTGAAAAAATTTGTGGGACTTGTTAACAGGACCAGTGGCCTAATAAGGCTCTTTTCTGAATCATGACAATAAACTTTGTTATCTGCATATAAAGAAAAGACCTCTCTTTCTTCTCTAGTAGAAGAAGAAGATTTAAAACAAAACAAAATGATGGGGAAGAAGTGGTGTGAGAGCCCAGGAGACAGCCAGCAAAGGTGCCACCATTCCATTTGACTACTGTTCTGCTTTTCTACTACCTACCTGGAGCAAGAACAGCTGACTCTTTGGGTTGGGTCCACAAAATCCCAAGTGGCAGGATTGTTAGCAGGCTCTTCTTCAAGAGTTGGAGTTGACATTTGGCTCCTCCTAAAAAAAAGTTACAAATGTCACTTGTGTAGACATGAGATAATTTTTATATCTCTGGGGAAAAAAATGTTGAATGCATTTCACATAGTAATGGTATCCTGCTCACAGTTCAGAGCAACCCAAGATGGAGCAACTACTTGTTCTATGCACTAGAAGAAGCAAGGTTCAAAACACTTCTATTTAAGTTTATTGTACATCTTAATATGGGTGGTACACATAGCAATTAAAATGCTATCTGGCAGTATTAGTTGTTGCTTTAAAAAACATCATCTAAATTTTGTAGAAATACCTCAATTTTTAAAAATTATCTTTTGGCAGCATCTATGAATTGTATGTCCTCAGACAGACTCTTAAAACTCCTACATTTACTAGCATAAGGGCAGTGCTCCATACTTGTAATGTAAACTAAAAGACAAGAAACAAAAATATCTCCTACATGTCCTGATAAGTGGTAGTAAAATGAACAATATTTCTATACCACTGATTTTGCTACGGCTGATACTGCAGCATGTTTCAACGATGGCTCTCCCCAAGCTCTTGCTCTCCACCCTCCCCTGCCTATCTGCATGTTTCCCTGCCTTGGTCTCTGCCTCTGACAGAGGGGCTACAGTCTGATAGAGTTGGTGGAAGTGAAAAGTGAGCAGTGATAAAAATCAAAAATGGTAATGAAAGAAAAAGAAGAAGGATATGTTAACTTGCAAAGTGTCTAGGCACTGCAGATATAAGTGAAACTATCTGTTCCAATTATTCTAAAGAAAAAGTATCATTTTTGTGACTAGAGGTATCTTTTTAATTCTAGGACATGATACAGGATTTTGTACTGTAATTATCTTATATTTTATGTGCTACATCTTCTTCAGAAGCCTAGTCTAGAACCAGTTCATTGAGAAATATATACTATCAATTTGCTATGAAAGCTACATAGGTTTTAAATCTACATATGAAACTTTGAATAGTAGTCACATTTAACTGACTTCTAAATGAGTAGAGTTCTTACAGTAGTTACTGGCAAGAAAGTCCACATATATTCTGTTCCACAGAATCAAGATTCATTTGTTTACTTGCATCAGTCAAGAAAGTGGACATCTCAGTCCTATCAAAACAGATATGAAAATATGCTATGTTTACATAAATCTTGACAAGCAGAATAGCATTTATTGATTACTGCTTGCCATTATCATTCACACACCTAAAACAGCCACCAGCAGTCTCTTCTTAGAATCAGTTCTTCCTCTTTTCTGAAAATATGTTAAGGAAGGGAGGGCAGGAGGGGAGGAAAGAAGGTGAGTGTAAGGAAAAATGGGTAGGGGAAGAATAGAGTACAGTTTTCCCAAATGAACAAAGAGAAGTGCAGGATCTGGTAAACATCCCTCTGACTGTCATCATTCAGATCAGAATGTATTGTCAATTCAAACCTAAGGTCAATATCTAATAGAAAATATGGCAAAGAGGTCATTTCCCTTTGTAAGTAGGAAACATTCATAAATTGGTATGCAAAGGAAAACAAACCCATTGATTACTGTCCTGAGCCACCTGTGCTAAAACAAAAAATGTCAGATGAACACCATGCCAACACTGAAACAATCAGGAACTTCAAAATTTCCTGGATAATCAAATCAAGTAAGTATCTTTATTTCAACATCTTTGTTTTGAATTCTATCCTATTATGTTCAAAAAGATGAAATACTAGTCCAATGATCGCTCAAGTTTGGTCACACAATAGTGCAATGTGATTGACCCTCTCCTTGCAATCAAAGAGAAGGTTACTAAACCATGGTCCAGATGTCATGCAGAAAAACATACTTGGACTGGGTTCTGTTGAGGATGCATTCCTTCCAGACTCGATGGACCATATGATTGTGGAGTTTTGGAGGAATCTTCCCCGATCTCTTTGGACTGTGCATAGTTATCATCCCCCCATCTTGGGAACCTAGGTGACTGACAGCACTCTGCGTACCTCCACTCTCACCTGAAAAAGAAAGACAATCTGGAATGTCAGAATTTTCTGAAGAGGTCGTCTAGTGCATAGACTGCTTGCTTCTTTAACATAAATATTTTAACTACTGAAACTCATATTCAAGTAGCTATGCCCCTACCCCTGGCAATAACACTGTCTGTAGCTATGAGTATAATTTGTATCAGTATAGCTTTTCTTTTCTGGCACTCTGTATGATTTTTGTGTTCTCTCTAAAATAGTAATCACATCAATACTCACATGCTCACACACCCTCAAGGGTGTGCCAATATAAAGGCTATTCCTACTCCACGGGTATTGGGGACAACTTACATGGAAGGGCTCATACATCACAGTATCAAAGATGTAAGCATGCATGCATTGTTTTGAATTTTCAAATCCAAATGCAATAAGCAGGTTTCAAGGCAAAACAAAACGGTAGAGGGAGCTTTATGCTCATTTAGCTAAATGGTTGTATAACTGCACACAGTGCCCTGGGTGGAAAGAAGAACTTGAATGGGTCATAGCTTTTAACAAGGTCAAATTTCAAATCTGTGTGTGGAATTCTTTGTCCTTATGCCTGACACTATTTATGAAAGCTTAAGTACTATACCACTGAAAGAAGCTGCCTTGACATTTTCTATCAGAGGATTAAAAATTCACTGCTTTCTCTCTAATAACTCCACAGTTTTACATACTAACTATAGACAGTTTTTCCAGCTATAGTTAGTATGTAAGCCATTTCTTTCTAGGATGTCCACTACGATTGCTGATAATACTGGTTATTGGTTATATTATGAGTATTTTATTATTTCTGTCTCATACAAGACAAACACTGAAGTCAGTTTCCAGTATGGAATTACTTTCGAGTTCATAAATAATATATTGTGGGTTTTATTCTCAATAGAAGAATGTTATAAAACATCTTGACCAAAATAAACAGTTTTAAGCACTCTGGAAACCTTTACACTAATCTGAGAAAGAAAGAAGCACCCTGTTATCGCAAACTGACATTCTTGGTATCAATGCAAGATAACCATTATATGAGTTGAATCGTCAGGCTTAAACTCTATTTTTTTAGAGAAAGAAAAAACACCCAGTGCTTACATGCTAAGAAATGGAAGCTTTCTTGTTCTCCTGAAAAGTACTGTTAAATTACAAATGAGATCAATTAAAGGAGACAAGAAATTTCATCTTTCTTTGCTATCTTTTATCTTAAAAGTTCCATGACTTAGTTCATGGTACAAAATAATTAATTTCAATTTTACAAGATTTTCAAATGCCTATTATAAAACTAGGCAAAGTGAAGCAACAAACAGAAGTAGATAACATTGCTTTTTGTCCCAAAGATTCTACAACATAGCTAAAGAAATCATATGCCCATGTTATCATGGGAATTACAAGGGAATAATTTATGAAAAAAAAGGAGAGGGGTGAGGAAAATAACCCTCAGAGTCTTTTCTGATTAAAATTGGGTTAATGCTTTTCAGTGGCTTTTAGTAATTTAACTAAAAGGTGGGTGATATCTTATATGGAATTAAATAAGACTTGTACTCCAGGCTGCTGTTAAATGCATACTGAAAGTTGTTTTTCACAATTCCTCCATGAACAGAAGAGGCAAGCTGATGCACCTATTCACATAAGGCATGAATGATTTCTTTAAACTAGTTGGCCTTACTAGGTCCTCTGCTCATCTAGGAGACTCTGGGCCATTTTAGGAGGCAAAGTGACCTACTTTGTCCTATCTCAGTCTAGGAAAACATGGCAATGTTCACTGATAGTCAACTGCAGAATGAAAAGGCTGAGCAGGATTCTCTCTGAAGGGACACTGAGAGTTCTGAGCTGTAATTCAAGCTATCACAGTATGAGAATCTAGACAAATTCATTTTACTATGAAGATTCCAATCACTTTTACTTAGTTTATGTTTATTTATATTTATTTTAGGGAGTGGGGGAGCATCAGGGGATTTATCTACCCAAGGCCTAGCACAATGACATATATAGAGCTAGAGGCAAAGGAATGTGAAGATCCCTAGTTGTGAGGTCCACACCCAAAACCACTACCAACAAAACCTCTTGTTTGTGCATTATGTGATTTAGAGTCCTGAACTGATCAGAAATCAAGGCATCATGTACAGATTTTCAACTTTACAAATTTCACTAAGTCCCAGACAAAACAAAAATAAACAAAAACTGATGACAACATACATGGTACAAATGTTAAAAATAAAAACCTTGACATGAAACTGTGATTAAAACTTTTAAAAATACTGGTAATTCTAGTCTTAATATATCTTCCCTATGATGATTATTATAAAAGACTAAGAACATTTTTTTTTCTGTTTAAAGTAGTTTTAATAAAAACTGGTTGTGCAAATCCTTTCACAAGGAATCATCCAAAATTCTCTATTCTACCAAAGTAGAACTGGATGAAACTAACATGGCCCTTAAAAACAGGCTACATGTTGTCCATTTCTATGTCTCCCACACATCTGAATAGTTCCTTCTGGGTAACATAATGTGTGCTGAAACTGTGGAGTTTTGAGTCCTGCTTTAAACTTTTTACACTACCATTTGTATACTGCTCCACTGTTTTCTGAAGACTGTCAAGTATATTACCTAATATATAACAGTCCTGCAAAGTATACAGATTTAACAGAGAAGGAAACTGAGGTTCAGAACAAGAATGACAGTTAAATAAGGTCACTCACCCGGTAAAAGCTATAGCGAGGTTTTAAAATTAGGTGTATTCAATCACAGAGTCTATACCTTTCCCCAATATATTGTTTAACCATGAGCACTTACTGACTGCCCACTACATGCTAAGCACTAGGCTAAAAACTTTGAAATACTTTCTTATATAATCCTCACAAAATTACTACTAAATGTAATGCTATTCTTGATAATCTCTTTTCAAAGTTTAGCAGCTACTTTATTTACTCTGATATTTTTGTCAACATGGTCCACATTAAATGCCTCTAAGTAATCTCATTTCAGCTCAAGTATGATGAATATCCTTTCCTTAGTGACTAGATTTCCAAGTCACTGACCATCCAACTCTGACTGAACACACCTAATTTTAAAATCAAGTCAACTACAACAAGAAAGTTAATATAAGAAAATACTACTCAACGAAAGGCAAAATTCTTCAAATTTACAAGTTTCTGAATTTTTCCATGAAAGAAGACAATTTAAACTGTCAGAATTTTCACATGTAATTAACACATATCATTAATAAAGGCAGATTACTGCTAGGACAACGCTTTTATTCAGAGCTCCTGGCTGCTATTCTTACCTTATAATAGGTAAAGAATTATGCAAGACTTGTCCTTGGATGACAATGGTCAACTGGGCAAGATCTTCAGCCATTATCTAATTTGGCATTTTCCATTTATTTAAAAAGAAAAAAAGCCACCTACATCTTGTTTCCTGATTGCATGTACACACATACACATTTGTACCGAGGAGCAGACGTGTGTGCAGAACTTAAGAGAACACAAACTGTTTAACTGGAGTAAAGACTAACATGGGCACAATTAAAATTCTGAAGCACATAGATTCTGTTCAAAATTTTCCTCCTCCCTTTTATACTCTACCTCCATGTTACTCTACTTCCATCTCTTCCACCAGAGATTTTTCAGTGTGAGTTTTTTCACCTGTCCCATGGCAAGGGAACTACCATGATTTTCTGGCATATTCCACCCAGGACATTTCTGATTGTACTCACCTATGACAGCCTGTTCTGGAGAGGTGGGAGGGGTTAGAGGCATCCCACAGTTACTCGGGTCTTTCACACTACCAAGCCCCTGCTGCCCAGCTGTAATATGGCCCACGGCACTGGCAACATTCTGAGGAACTGGGATGTCATTCTGAGAGATCAAAACAAAGGCGGAAGGATAAACCATCCGCACACCACCTGTGAGGCAAGAGGGCAAGGAGAGAACCAGACCTGAGAAAAAGTGCACATTAGACTGCCAATTTTATTATTATTCCAGGGGTCAGAGTCAAAGCTCAATGGGGAAAATGAGATTCTCATTAGGCCCTGCCAAAAGTGATATGTTCCATTCTTTCATAAGTTAATAGCTGTTTGAACATGTGTTCCAACATTATGATAATAGCATTTGGAATACAGGGACCATTGGTGCTTCAGGCAAGATAACTGCTCAGCATATACTACTGTGTCAAGAGAATAAAAAAAAGATGGGAAAATTATGGAGATTATTTTTTATGAATCTCAATGATTATCTTTTTAAATTAAGGAAGATGAAGAAGATAGAATAAAGTTCTTCAGGCAAAATATTTTCTCTTACCCACAATTACTTCTACTGCCACGGGGAAATCATCATCATATCCCAACTCCTCCTCTTCTTTCAATTCTTTCTTTTTCAGCACCATGGGGTAGAAATACTGCCATTCCTCAATCAACTTACGGGTGGCTGGGTCTGACATCTTATATGCTTGGCCTGTTAGCGTGCCATTTAAGCCATAAGGACTTACCAGTACTAAGGCAGAGAGGTAAAATATATGTTACAGATCAGAGTAGTAGTTCCTACTTGAGCATAATGCAACATACATGGTAATTTTAGGTTAAAGCATAGCATCACTAAATGTATACTGCTCTTTATTTCCAAGCTCCTTTTAAAGTGTGATTTTTAAGTTGCTCCTTTTAAGTACTTGTTATTCATACGCCTCTCAACTCACATCAGTTTTTTTAAGGAAATCAAATAGAGGTACAACACTATCAGACAGCAGTATCAACACACAATATATAAACTCTCTATATATTTAAGCATACGCAAAAGTTTGATAATAGCTTATACAATGTAAATTCTGAAATCTTCCATAAAAGAAAAAACCATTCAACACATATACCCAAAGCCTACCTAGAACTTGAATATTCTTCCTATTGTTCCTGAGACCTCTTAAATGTTTGTAGTAATTAAAAAATAATATATAAATAAAACAACTAATAGCAGAAAAGTTTTAATTACCAAATTTGAAACATAGTGCTTACTTATAATTTCAGTTATGACTGTTTCAGAGGTCTGTAAATGAAACAACTCTCAGTAAAATTTATTTTACTCAAAGTAAAGAACTCAAACGCCCTCATTCACTTTCTTTTTTTTATGACTTTTTTTCTTATTTATTTATTTATATTTCGGTGTTGTTAATGTACAATTATATGAGCAACATTACAGTTACTAGACTCGCCTTATTATCAAGTCCCAACAACATATCCCATTACAGTCACTGTCCTACAGTGCAGTAAGATACTATAGAATCACTACTTCTCTTCTCTGTGTTATACTGCCTTCCCCGTATCCCACACAACCCTACATTATGTGTGCTAATCGTAATATCCCTCTTTCCCCCTTATGCCTCCCTTCCCACCCATCCTCCCCAGTCCCTTTCCCTTTGGTAACAGTTAGTCCATTCTTAGGTTCTGTGAGTCTGCTGCTGTTTTGTTCCTTCAGTTTTTTCTTTGTTCTTACACTCCACAGATGAGTGAAATCATGATACTTAGCTTTCTCCGCCTGGCTTATTTCACTGAGCATAGTACCCTCTAGCTCCATCCATGTTGTTGCAAATGTCTGGATTTGTTTTCTTCTTATGGCTGAACAATATTCCATTGTGTATATCTACTGATAGACACTTAGGTTGCTTCCATTTTCCTGGCTACTGTAAACAGTGCTGCAATAAACACAGGGGTGCATATGTCTTTTTAAAACTGCGCTGCTGCATTCTTAGGGTAAATCCCTAGGAGTGGAATTCCTGGGTCAAATGGTATTTCTATTTTGAGTTTTTTGAGGAACCTCCATACTGCTTTCCACAATGGTTGAACTATTTTACATTCTGACAAAGCAGTGTAGGAGGGTTCCCCTTTCTCCACATCCTCGCCAGCATTTGTTGTTCTTTGTCTTTTGGATGTTGGCCATCGTAACTGGTGTGAGGTGATATCTCATTGTGGTTTTAATTTGCATTTCTCTGATGATTAGCGATGTGGAGCATCTTTTCATTTGCCTGTTGGCCATCTGAATGTCTTCTTTGGAGAAGTGTCTGTTCGGCTCCTCTGCCTGTTTTTTAATTGACCTATTTGCTTTTTGGTTGTTGAGGTGTGTGAGCTCTTTATATAATTTGGATGTCAACCCCTTATCGGATATGTCATTTATGAATATATTCTCCCATCCTGTAGGATGTCCTTTTGTTCTACTGATGGTGTCCTTTGCTGTACAGAAGCTTTTCATTTGATATAGTCCCACTTGTTCATTTTTGCTTTTGTTTCCCTTCCCTGGGGAGATATGTTCATGAAGAAGTTGCTAATGTTTATGTCCAAGAGATTTTTGCCTTTTTTTTCTAAGAGATTTATGGTTTCATAACTTACATTCAGGTATTTGATCCATGTTGAGTTTACTTTTGTGTATAGGGTAGACAATAATCCAGTTTCATTCTCTTACATGTAATGTAGCTGTCCAGTTTTGCCAACACCAGCTGTTGAAGAGGCTGTCATTTCCCCACTGTATATCCATGGCTCCTTTATCATATATCAATTGACCATATATGCTTGGGTTTATATCTGGACTCTCTAGCATGTTCCATTGGTCTATAGGTCTGTTCTTGTGCCGGTACCAAATTGTTTTGATTACTGTGGCTTTGTATTAGAGCTTGAAGTCAGGGAGCATAATTCCCCCTGCTTTATTCTTCCTTCTCAGGATTGCTTTGGCTATTCGGGGTCTTTTGTGGTTCCATATGAATTTTAGAACTATTTGCTCTAGTTCATTGAAGAATGCTGTTGATATTTTGACAGTGATTGCATTGAATCTGTAGCTTGTTTTAGGCAGGATGGCCATTTTGACAACATTAATTCTTCCTATCCATGAGCACGGGATGTGTTTCCATTTATTGGTATCTTCTTTAATTTCTCTCATGAGTGTCTTGTAGTTTTCAGAGTATAGGTCCTTCACTTCCTTGGTTCGGTTTATTCCTAGGTATTTTATTCTTTTTGATGCAATTGTGAATGGAAGTGTTTTCCTGATTTCTCTTTCTGTTAGCTCATCGTTAATGTATAGGAATGCAACAGATTTGTGTGTATTAATTTTGTATCCTGCAACTTTGCTGAATTCAGATATTAGATCTAGTAGTTTTGGAGTGGATTATTTAGGGTTTTTTATGTACAATATCATGTCATCTGCAAACAGGGACAGTCTGACTTCTTCCTTACCGATCTGGATGCCTTTTATTTCTTTATGTTGCCTGATTGCCATGGCTAAGACCTCCAGAACTATGTTGAATAAAAGTGGGAAGAGTTGACATCCTTGTCTTGTTCCCGATCTTAAAGGAAAAACTTTCAGCTTCCACTGTTAAGTGTAATGTTGGCTGTGTGTTTGCTATATATGGCCTTTATTATGTTGAGGTACTTGCCCTCTCTACCCATTTGGTTGAGAGTTTTTATCATGAATGGATGTTGAATTTTGTTGAATGCTTTTTCAGCACTATGGAGATGATCATGTGGTTTTTGTCCTTCTTTTTATTGATGTAGTGGATGATGTTGATGGATTTTCGAATGTTGTATCATCCTTGCATCCCTGGGATGAATCCCACTTGATCATGATGGATGATCTTTTTGATGTATTTTTGAATCCTGTTTGCTAGTATTTTGTTGAGTATTTTTCCATCAATGTTCATCAGGGATATTGGTCTGTAATTTTCTTTTTTTGTGGTGTCTTTGCCTGGTTTTGGTATTAGAGTGATGTTGGCCTCGTAGAAGGAGTTTGGTAGTATTCCCTCCTCTTCTACTTTTTGAAAACTTTAATGAGGATGGGTATTAGGCCTTCACTAAATGTTTGATAAAATTCAGTTGTGAAACCATCTGGTCCAGGTGTTTTGTTCTTAGGTAGTTTTTTGATTACCAACTCAATTTCTTTGCTGGTAATTGGTCTATTCAGATTTTCTGTTTCTTCCTGGGTCAGCCTTGGAAGATTTTATTTTTCTAGAAGGTTGCTCATTTCTTCTAGGTTATCCAGTTTGTTACCATATAATTTTTCATTATATTCTCTCATAATTCTCTGTATTTCTGTGGTGTCCACAGTGATTTCTCCTTTCTCATTTCTGATTCTGTTTATGTGTGTAGACTCTTTTTTTCTTGGTAAGTCTGGCTAGGGGTTTATCTATTTTGTTTATTTTCTCAAAGAACCAGCTCCTGCTTTCATTGATTCTATTGTTTTATTTTTCTCAATTTTATTTATTTCTGCTCTCATCTTTATTATGTCCTTCCTTCTACTGACTTTGGGCCTCATCTGTTCTTCCTTTTCTAGTTTCATTAATTGTGAGTTTAGACTGTTCATTTGGGATTGTTCTTCTTTCCTGAGGTAGGCCTGTATTGCAATGTATTTCCTCTTAGCACGGCCTTTGCTGCGTCCCACAGATTTTGCGGTGTTGAATTATTATTGTCATTTGTCTCCATATATTGCTTGATCTCTGTTTTTATTTGGTCATTGATCCATTGATTATTTAGGAGCATGTTATTAAGCCTCCATGTGTTTGTGGGCTTTTTCATTTTCTTTGTGTTTTATATATATCTAGTTTCATACCTTTGTGATCTGAGAAGCTGGTTGATACAATTTCAATCTTTTTGAATTTACTGAGGTTCTTTTTGTGGCCTAGTGTATGATCTATTCTTGAAAATGTTCCATGTCCACTTGAGAAGAATGTGTATCCTGCTGCTTTTTGATGGAGTGTTTTGTAGATGTCCGTTTGGTCCACCTGTTCTAATATGTTGTTCAGTGCCTCTGTCTCTTTATTTTCTGTCTGGTTGATCTGTCCTTTGGAGTGAGTGGTTTGTTGAAGTCTCTCAAAATGAATGCATTACATTCTATTTCCCCCTTTAATTCTGTTAGTATTTGTTTCACATATGCAGGTGATCCTGTGTTGGGTGCACAGATATTTATAATAGTTATATCCTCTTGTTGGACTGACCCCTTTATCATTATGTAATGTCCTTCTTTGTCTTTTGTGACTTTCTTTGTTTTGAAGTCTATTTTGTCTGATATAAGTACTGCAACTCCTGCTTTTTCCTCCCTATTAGTTGCATGAAATATCTTTTTCCATCCCTTCAGTTTTAGCCTGTGTATGTCTTTAGGTTTGATGTGAGTCTCTTGTAGGCAGCATATAGATGTCTTGTTTTTTTATCCATTCAGTGACTCTACGTCTTTTGATTGACGCATTCAGACCATTTACATTTAAAGTGATTATCGATAGGTATGTACTAATTGCCATTTCAGGCTTTAGATTTGTGGTTATCAAAGGTACAAGGCTAATTCCCTTATTATCTTAGAGTTTAATTTAACTCACTTCATATGCTATTACAAACACAACCTAAAGTTTTTTTTTCCTCCTTTTTCTTCCTCCTCCATTCTTTGTATGTTATGAATCATATTCTGTACTCTTTGTCTATCCCTTGGGTGACATCTATTTAGCCTTAGGAATACTTCCATCTATAGGAGTCCCCCCAAAATGCACTGTAGAAGTGGTTTGTGGGAGGTAAATTCTCTCAGCTTTTGCTTATCTGAAAATTGTTTAATCCCCCCTTCAAATTTAAATGATAACCTTTCCGGGTAGAGTATTCTTGGTTCAAGGCCCTTCTGCTTCATTGCATTAAATATAAAATGCCATAAGATTTCTGTTGAGAAATCTGATGATAGCCTGATGGGTTTTCCTATGTATGTGATCTTCTTTCTCTCTCTAGCTGCTTTTAAAAGTCTGTCTTTATCCTTGATCTTTGCCATTTTAATTATTATATGTCTTGATGTTGTCTTCCTTGGGTCCCTTGTGTTGGGAGATCTGTGCATCTCCATGGCTTGAGAGACTATCTCCTTCCCCAGATTGGGGAGGTTTTCAGCAATTACCTCCTCAATGAACTTTCTATCCCTTTTTCTCTCTCTTCTTCCGATACCCCTATTATGTGAATACTGTTCCATTTGGATTGGTCACACAGTTCTCTCAATATTATTTCAATCTTAGAGATTCTTTTTTCTCTCTGTGCCTCACCTTTTTGTATTCCTCTTTTCTAATTTCTATTCCTTTTACCATCTCTTCTTCTCCATCTAATCTGCTTTTAAATGCCTCCATTGTATGTTTCATTTCGGATATGGAATATTTCTTAATGATTGAATCTCCATCTTAAATTTGTTCCTGAGGTCTTGAATATTTTTCTGTACCTCCATAAGCATGTTTATGATTTTTATTTTGAACTCCCTTTCAGGAATATTGGTGAGTTCAGTTTCATTTGGCCATTTTTCTGGGGTTTGTGAGATTTTGGTCTGAACCATGTTTTGTCGTTTCATATTTCTGTGTGGTGCCCACTAGTGCACAGAGACTCCAGTCTCTGGAGCTGCTCAGCCTCTACAGTGAGGTTGGGGGTCATAGGAGAGCGGAGCTGGTGCCTGTGGGGAGGAAAGAGCTTTTTCCTGTATCCCGCCTGCAGTGCCTGTATCCAGTATCAGAGCCAGTGGGCCGAGCACACAGGTTTAAGCCTCTGTGCTCTGCATCGCCAGCTGTTGTGGGGCGGGCCCCCCCTCTGACTGGCCTGGCACCAGCACAGTGACTGTCGCTTTGCAAGCAGGTGCCTGCAAGCCAGCAGGAAGGATCAGCAGGCTGCGTGTCACAGTGGGGGGCCTTGGAGCTGAGTAGCCAGCCAGGGGGGGTGGAGCTCCTGAAGCTTCTTAAAGTTCCCAATCTGCTGGGCAGAGCATGCCCAGACAACCTTGTCCTCCTATCCCTTCTCCCGCCCAGCAAGCTCTGTGTAAACCCCGCCCCTTCAGCAGCCCTCTCGCTGCTAGGAAGCCTGTCAGATCACCTGCCTTTCCTTAGTCCCAGAGCCGCCAGGTGTGGATCCCGTCCTCTACAAACAGGCAGAATCTCATCTCTCAAGCACTCCGCCTCTCCCACCTCCCTATCCTCCAGATCCCCACACAGTGTAGGTTTCTGCTTGCAAAGCAGACCTCCAGGGCTGGGTGTTCAGCAGTTCTAGGCATCCATCCCCTCCCTGCTCCGTTTCTCTTCCTCCCTTCAGTGAGCTGGGGTGGGGGAAGGGCTCGGGTCCCGTCAGATCAAGGGTTTCGTACGTTACCCTGTTTTGTGAGGTCTGCTGTGTCTGTGAGGTCTGTATGCAGTCTGATGCAGCCTTCTTTCCTATTGCTATTTTAGGGTTAGTTGTATTAACTATATTTTCTCACTATCTGTGGTTTTGGGAGGAGTTCTCTGTCTCACCTCTCATGCTGCCATCTTGAATCCTCTCGACTGTCCTTTTTTCACTGGCTTATTTCACTTGGCTTAAAGTCCTCAAGATTCATCCATGCTGTCGCCTGTGTCAGAACTTCCTTTCTTCCTCTAGTGAACTTGTAGAAATTAACCCCCACAGAAGAGAAAAGTGGGTATTCCCTAGGGCATATCCTTCACCACCAGAATGTTTATGGAAGGCCCACTCTATGTAAAATCCTGTGCTAGGCTTGGGGTGGAGGGTGCATATGCCAGGAATTCCATTGTGCATCAAAATAAATCTACTACAACATCCCACTATACCAACGTCCCAGAGTTGCTGTAAGCAGTCAGCTCTCGGTGAGGGATATGGAGTGGTTTGCAATTTTCCACCCAAATGAATGGTGCTGAGACTTCCCCAGCCTCCCTTTTCCTCTCATAAGGCTCCCATATGGTGCACTAAATCCTCAAGAAATTATTTGGGGCATCCATTCTGGGCCTCAGTTTCCTCATCTTTGAAATGGAGAGTGCTGGGCAGTGGCCCTGACAATCTTGGTGCTGCTGTGAGTGGGGTGGGGTGGCCAACTCTGTCTTTCACTTTCATTTGATATCATTTTCACTAAGCTAAACAGTTAATATGATATTGTGTATAACTCAGCCAGTTCTTAGCATCTGGGTGAGTATTTCATACTGAATAACATTTATTCTGGAGATAAAGACCACTTTTTCTTAATCCTAATTTAAAAAAATCTTAGCATAGTCATTAAATGGGGTGTTCTTTACTTTAATGGCTCTATTTTTTTGACTTCTGGGTGACATATCACATCAATCAAGACAGTTTTATAGACAGCTGCAGATGTCACATATTTCTTAGTTCATTTCTGCTGTTCCTCGCTGACCCAAATGGGATAAAAATACTGACTCCAATCAACACAATTAATCAAAGGCAATTTTCCTGTATTAATACTTTCAGGAGATTCCTACATCAATGTGGTTAATTAATTACATTCACTATAATTATCTATAGGCCAACACCTGCCCTAAGAATGTACCTCTCAACACCAATCATGAGAAAAGTCTTCTATGAGTCAAGACATTAGTATCAAACAAGTAAGACTTAAAATAAGTTATCTATAGAGACCTGGTATTGCTAATGTTATCTTTCCCAAGTTAGGTTAGTTACCTTCCCTCATAACTAATAATTGCTTCTGTTATTAAAAGTGCTTTCATTTCAAGTGATAAAGTCTAGAAATGAAGTCAGATGGCCCCTAAGCACCTCCATAGTCAAGAAAACATACCATTTAAATAATTCTGACAATCCATAATATATATACACTGTATATTTCTTAAGTGTACAGTTTGAGAATTGGGTTGTTTTGAATTTTATAGAAGTTCACATGTAAGACACCCAAAATTACAGAATGATAAAGTACATAACTTAAAATGTGATTCAAGAGAGGGGAGAGGAATGTAGATAATAATTAGTACAGTTAAATGGGGATTCAATGCTCTTTCTTGCATTTAAAAAAATATTAAAATATCTTTAGGGCAAGAAACAGATGCTTTCATCATATTAAGTCAGAATTCTTTGTAGAAAATCAAAAAGCAATCATAAATAATACAGAAGCTGAACACTCAAATGACAGGCTATTATATCAATAAAAATACTTTAGTCAACTCTCTTAAAATAGCAGTTTTTTAAAAAACACATTGTAATACACTGAGACTATTTCAACCAGACATCTCTAGCAATGATAAATGAGATTGAACCAAAAAATGTTTCTATATTATTCAATCTAATGTAATTTTTAAAAGGTTATTCATAGAAAATTCTGAATTTCAAAGATTCAGTAACAGAGAAAAGTGACATGGAGTTATTCTGGTGATATCTAGGTGATTATCTGAGAACTCATGAAAATATGAATGTAAATTAAATTACAACCAAATATCTACAACCAATCCAATGTAGTCTATCATTAAAAAAAAATAAAGATATTAACATCAGTGAAAAAATTATGTACTATACAAGTCTAGAAATTTGGGTTTGGTTGAAATATCATACACTGTTTCACAGTAGTTTTCTATAAGTCATTATATTCTTGAAATCACAGAACAAACAAAACAATGAAAACCTTTCATTTACAAGATTTGTCAGCTACTCATTGGATTGCATTTTTCAAATACTTATTGATCTTGCGTTCTGATGAAAATTCTCTACATTTTTTTTCCACAATACAACTTCATATAAGAAGACCCTGTTGTATATGTGATAAGCTACTGGCAAGAAACTAGCAAACTATTTAATCCTTGTGAAATGGTGGTCTTTCCTTTCTTCAGGAAATGACCCTTATGGGTACCTTTAAAATGTCCATTTAAAATAGTATCTCATTCTACAACACCTTACTGGGCAAGGTGGCTGTCCACTTTGTCGGGGAGGGGCAGGGGGCAGGGTCCATCACACCATTTACTTACCTTGAAATGGTGCAGGTGAAGACTGAGCCATGTGTATATGCTCTTCATTGATCAAATAAATTGGCTGGTGTTGGGCAATCTCCACACTTGTGCATACATTACTTTCCCCATGAAGAAAGAATGTGAAAGCACAGGACAAATGCTCACTAAAAAAGAAACAATGAGAAACTCAACTACATTTTGGTAGGAAATGGATACACACAGGACCTACAGATGGGATACAGCTCCATTCTATCAACCATCCAGAAAAGCTTGCCTCTGATGATATTAATAGCATAAACTTTCAGTTGAACGTGGACAAATAATATAATAATAACTTCACAAACTAAAGGTCCCAGATAAACCTGAAAAATTAGTTATGCTGCACTGTGAAGTTTAGAAAGCTACTGTGCAGAATGCTTCATGTTTAATTTGCATAAAGTCTCCTGTGAGGTCTATAGATTCCTAAGGACAGAAAAATAATTCTAACATTTTTCTAACTTTGCATGTAGTAGTACCTGAACTGGCTTTTAACTGATTCTAGGGACAATGACAAAACTTATTTATGTTTGGTATGCACAACAATAATATCAATTTACAAGCTTACAACATTACAGTGAGGTTAAATTGTTGATCTAAAAATATCAATTAAGGATAGTGCTGTATGCAAATTCCCAATATACAACTGTCTCCTAATATACAAGGTAACACAAGCCCTTAAGTTGGCTGGTAATTTACTGTGTTTAATTTTTATAATTTACTTATGATCACAAAATTTTATTAAAGCACTCTACTCCATTTGCCACATAATTAGCTAAAAATTGATAAAAATTATGTGTCTTGGAGAAAAATAATCTCAAAATTACTACAGTGGCACATTCTTTCAAAGTTGTTAACTTTGGCCCTAAGCCAGCCATAACATGTCCATTATCTCAAGACAGCTCCTCAGAACATTTGCCTGATGAACCAAAATCACTGTAAGCCCGGCAGCCACCATTTAAAAAATCAACTCCAAGATTTGCTTCTTTTCAAAAATTCTCTAGAATATTATAAAGTGTATTTGAGTGCCAATGAAAAATTAAATTTTGTGTAAGTATAAAATGATAATGCTTTCAGGAAAACTGGAATAAAAATTTCACTCTATTACATGGTGAAGCATACATATTCTCCCTTGACAAGTATGTTGAGATAATCTGAGAAATTCTGTGTCTTACTAAGTAAGCGCAAAGAATGGCATGAGAAGCCTAAAGTAACAATGAATAAAACATTGTCCTTGCCCTCAAGGAGCATATAAGCCAACAAAAGGTAGATATGAACACACATCAATAAAATAAAGCCAGACACAGACACAAATACAGAAACAAATAAAAACAAAGTAGCATAGGAAAGCTAAGGTGTACTGATTTTTCCAATTCAGAAGATCTAAGACAAAAACAAATGAAAATAGGGTTTTAGTAGCAAAGAAAAAAAGCTAAGAAACAGAACACGAGACAAGGAGTAGATGTAGTTAATTTTAGGAAAATTAAAGGGAAGAATGATATAGTTTGGAAATTCTAAAGGGAGGAAAAATGTGACATGATGGGAAAGGACTCTGAAAAAGAAGTTGGAGGTCACCCCTTAAAGACAACAAAAAGACTTGTATACGCAAAGTAACAGGGATCCAATTTAAGGTTTAGTTTAAAAAGTCAGTTGAATCTAAAGAATGGTAATGCAAACTTCAAAACAGTATTCATTTGAATTTGCTATGTCCCAAAAGACACAGAGCAGAAGCACAAAAATGGAAAACGTAGGAAATGAATCAATGACCTATTTTTTATATTGGTAACTTTAAGAACACAATGTCTTTTTAAAAGAGACAAAACAATGGTAAGAAAAATAAGTTACAATGGAAATATAACAGAAGCCACCAGTAACTATATAATTTTTGGTAAGTAACTTCATCTTTGTGGGCAGTTTCCCCGTATGTAAAATCAGGTGTTAGCACAAACTGCTGCCCCCACCAAAGAAGTTCTGATTCAGGAGGTCCAGGGTGGATCCCAAGAAATTGCATTTGTACCAAGTTCCCAATGCTCTTGGTACTCCTAGTCATGGACCACACTTTGAGAACCACCAATCTTAATGGTACATAAATCCCTTCCCTGCTATAAAATTGTTTCTTCTAAAATTCCATGAAACAAGAGGTCAGGGTTGACAATATGGACATTAGAAAGTACAACTCCTCTTTGGCCTAGCAACACCACTTCTAAGCCTTTATCCCACAGAGAAAACTATGGTGCGGTTTTGACTACAGCATTGCTTTTATAATCCCTACAAAGTAATACTGTTCAACCACTTAAAAGGAAATAAATGATCATACTGACATGAGAAAAGCTCCAACATGAACTTATAAATATGAAAAAAAACAAGGTACAAAAGTGTGAAATAATATACTCCCACTTGTATAAAAAAGGGAAAATGGGGGGAAAATATATGCACACAACTATTTGTTTATATGGGCATAAATTTCTCTGGAAGGATACGTTTTAAAAACCAAATAATCTTGGTTGTTTGAGGAATGAAACGGCATGGTGAGGGGCAGGGGGAGTGAATTCATAATATTCTTTTATTCTTTAGAATGAGGTGCCATATGCCCCACCGAGAGTTCTGGAGGCAGATCTGAAGGAAGCCCCTGCCCCTCTCCTTGTGCATGCATGCTCTTGTTGGTCCAACTAGAGGACTGCAGTAGAGGACTCCACAGTGTTTCATCTCATCATATTTGGCTTTTGGTTGAAAACTGCTGAGATCATCTTTGATTCCAAATCTGTTATCCAGCATACTGGCTGTTTGATCGACAAACCATCAATATCTTTATCCATGTCATTACTAAAAATGGTGAAGAAGACTACACTGAGCATAGAATCCTGCGCCATGCTATCAGGTAATTTGCAAGTTGCAAATTCACTAGAGTGTTGCCACCCATTTACAGTTTCTTGTCTACAAAGGATATTCTAAAAGATTATGTCAAATGGCCTAATAAAATGCAGATACATACAACTGTCCTATTTCTCTGATAAAAAATCTGCCAAAAAGTAAATTCAGGCAGTATAATACAAAAGTCAACCCTCCCAGTTTACAGATGAGAAAATAGAGCTAAAAAGTCTGGCTTGTCAATGCCATACTTAGAAGTACAACTGGAATTAGACTTGAAATTTTAATGTCCTTTCCTCTAGCTAGCTCATCTATAAATGGAGAGATTCATTTATATCCATATAAACTTTTATTTTTATGTAGGTAAAATGAGATCAGATTTGTCAACAAACATTGAAAACAAGGGTCTCTACAAATACACTTACAGACATATGATGTTAAATAGTGTTATTGTTACAGAGTTGAGAGAGAACACTACTACAAGTTCCATACTTGTTCTTGCTTCTTACCACCCATCACCCACTTTTAACTCAATCTTTCATCACTGAGCTCCATCTATTTTATACACTCTCATCACCTGAAAACTGAAAAGGAGTTTAGAGATGATCAAGTTCTTTTTCAGGGGGAAGGCAAAACTGCCTGGTTACAAAGTAGTTTAGAGCATGGCTGGAATAAGAATTCAGGTCTCCCTTCTTTATAATGTTTGTTCACAGTACATTCATGGCATTTTACCTTAGATCAATACTACCTCCACCCCTACAGAATATATTCACTCATCAACATGATCACACACTATGCAACTTAAACCAGTCCCTGCCAATACTTCTAACTCCCTACAGTGCTGCAAACGAATACACAGAACCAGCAACACTATAACTTCACTCATACAAAAATTGAAGCCTCACCTCTGCTCTCTTAAACATGCCACTTGACAAGTATTTCAAGCCTTCTCAACTCCATGTATTCTCCATACTTCACTCAGTCAATCAGGTCAGATTCAGGTAATTCTTATTTAACCTCTTTTAACCTTAAACATGTCCACAGCTGTACTTATCTCACTCTTCCCCAGGGTCCTGGAGGACTATATATTTCCTTCTCTGTAGAGGTACCCCCAAGGAGTCATTCTCTCCCACTCATGACTCTTTACTTCTACCTCTTTACTTGGTCCAGATTCCCCAGCCCTGAAATACCTTCTTCTTGACTATGTTACCCCTTTAGGGTTACTGTCATATCTTTCTCCAACCACTATCAAATAATCAATATGTAAGTAAAGTGATTAGTATAATAGTATTAATACTAATACCATTAAATAAGCTATCTATAAATAAGTAATGTTTGTGTTATAAAAGAAAGAAATAAGGTACTGAAAAAGAAATAATGTCGCAGTGCTATTTTAGAAAGGGATGAGTCAGAGGAAAGTCTCTCTGAAAAAAAGGGGGAGCATTTAAACTAAAGCTTGAATCTTAAAAGTGGTAAAGACCATTTAGAAAAAAGAAAATTTTATGTGCAAAGGTACTGAATTAGAGTTTGACATTTTAAAGATTATTTAAAAGAGGCAATGTGGCTACATCATTGTGAAAACGAAGCTAACCAGAGTTTAAATGAATTTGTAGAAATAGATATAATTTGTTCATTCTCTGCCTATCAAAAAGACAAAGATTCATCAGAGTGGCCAAAAAACACACAAGATAAAATTACACCAAAACAATGAAAATAAAATGTAGAAAACGATATGCCAAGTGAATACAAATAAAAGTAAAGATGATATAGAAATAACAATAAAGCAATAAAATATTTTTAAAACTTAGGTTCATCAGGAAATAAGCCAGGCAGAGAAAGACAAGTATCAAATGATTTCACTCACCTGTGGAGTATAAGAACAAAGAAAAAACTGAAGGAACAAAACAGCAGCAGACTCACAGAACCCAAGAATGGACTAACAGTTACCAAAGGGAAAGGGACTGGGGAGGATGGGTGGGAAGAGGGGGAAAAAGGGGCATTACAATTAACACACATAATGTAGCGGGGGGGGGAGGATACAGAAAAGGCAGTATCTAGAGAAGACAAGGAATGATTCTATAGCATCTTACTATGCTGATGGACAGTAACTGTAATGGGGTATGGGGGGGACTTGATAATAGGGGGTCTAGTAACCATAATGTTGTTCAAGTAATTGTACATTAATGATACCAAAATTAAAAAAAAAAAAACTTAGGTTCATCACTACATTATGATAAACAGAAGAACTGAATAAGAAACTTAAAACAATCTTGAATGTGTATATACACAGCGATACAGTATGCAATATAACTTAGAAATACATAAATAAAATACTGGTATAGTTAAAAGGAGAAATTGACAAATCTGAAAATATGGATTTTAACATACTTGTGTCAGTATTTGATAGATAAGCAAATTATTAAGAACAAAAAAACCCCCAGGAATAACAAAAATATATGAACAAATATATTACGTTGGCTTTCCAAAAATCTGTTCTCTTTCCAAGAACACATGGAAGATGTGCAAAATGGACTTGGACTGGGTACTGGGACATAATACAAGTTCTAAATTTCAAAGAACTAATATACATATTCTCTAATCACAGTGCAATTTAGTTTGAAACCAACAGTTAAAAAAATAGGTTGAAAATAAAATCCACTTGTTTGGAAACTCACACATGCACTCCCCAAATAAATCATGGGTTACAGAGAAAATCACAAAGGAAATTAAAAAACAATTTTAACTGAATGACAACAAAAGTAAGTTGTGTCAAAATATGAGAGAAACAATAGTTACAGAGTTATTTATATCCTTTTATGCCTAAAAGAAAATTTTTAAATAATAAGCATTCAAATCAAGAAGTTGAGAAAGACAACAAAAAGGAAACTCAATGAAAAAATATATTAGTAGGAGAAGAAAAGCAAAAAGATTAACAAAATCAAAACTTGTTCTTTGAGCCAACTCAAAGAAGCCAAGTCACCAAGCTGAATGATTTGGGGAAGGGATGTAGGGAAGATGCCTGTACCAGAAGGGAGGGCACAAATAAACAATCCTGGGAACCAAAAGGAGGAAGTAATAACCACAGAAAAAGTAGGAATGTCTTAATGATAAAAAACACTATCAGTGACTTTATGCCAATAAATCTGAAACACATGAAATGGCCAGTTTTCTAGCAAACAGAAGTTATAGGAAATATTCTGAAAATAATAACTAAGAAACCCACCAAACCACCTTAAGATCTGCTTAGATTTTACCAAATTTTCAAGGAATAGTAAATCTCTCTATTCAAATTGTTTGAACAAATGATATATGGGGAAGCTTCTCAACTTTTTCTAACATGCTGGCACAATTTTGACAGCAAAACCAGATACAGTTACTTAAAGAAAAAGTCATCAATTTCTCTCATCAACAGTGCAAAAATACTAAATTAAGTAATATTAAATGGAATTCAGAAGTGATCCAGAGATCTATAATATGACCAAGAGGGTAGTAATGACTCAAGGATAAGGGCCAATGAAACAGAACAGGGAATTCAGAAATCAATCCTCCCATGGCTCCTTATCTCACAAAGAGTAAAATAAAAAAACCCAGTAAATCCCAACATCTTGCCCCAGGTACCTTTTCTGGCCAAACTGCTTATTGCTCTCTTCCCTTCCCTTTCTCATTCCAGCCCAGTAAGCTTTCTTGCTAGTCTTCAAATAAGCCAACCACAATCCCTCCTCTGGGCCACTGAACATACTGTTTGTTCCCTCTGCCTGGCAACTCTCTTCCTCTCAGATCACTTCACTTCTTGCAAGTTTTACTTAACTGCCACCTCCTCAGCAAGGCTTATCCTTACCACGTAATTTAAACTTATGACACATACACCCTCCTGCCCCCAAGTAGTTCTCTTGCCTCTGCCTGCCCTTAGCACTCATCACTGTCTGATATTACCTCTGGTGCACCAATCATAGTGCTCAGAGACACTGTGGATCTAAATAAAACCTGTTTGAAAACTGTAAGGCTCTTTACATATTATGTTCTTCCTATAGATATTGGGAAAGAAATGATACAGAAGGGGAGAGAAGGAGGGAGGAAGAGAGGAAAAAAGAATACAAGACAACAGATGAGGAGAGAGTGAGAGGGAGAAACAAGGAGTGGCAGCGAAGAAGATTAGATAGGAGAAGTTTTTTGAAGTCTACATGTGACTGTATGGGGTTTTTTATGTAACCTCATCTCAGAAGTTTGAATTATCTTTTTAAAAATCACATTCAATTATAGTACTGGAAAACATTCATATTAAGGACTTACAGGGGTTTGTTCTATAGATTTAGCACCTGCCACTTGTTTTATTAAAAAATAAACATGAGAATTTTGAAGAATAAAAGTAAAATAAATGCTAGGGTATTTTATGACAAACAATGGGGTTTATATTTTATCTGTAAGTTATTCACAAGAATGTCATTTTAAGTACAAACATATTGATGAGATAAAGAATCATTATAGCAATTGATTAAACTATTTTTAAAATATGAAATTCTTACTTCAAGTATATAATATGATTAAGGGAAGCTTACTTATTCAACTCTAAAATCCTTTTAAGCTCCCCCTCTCCCTCCTCCTTTCCCCTTTTTTACTCTCCTCCCCCTCCCTCTTCCCATACCTCTTCCTGTACTCTCTCCTGCCCTCCCTTTCCTCCTCCCCACCCCATGCTTTATTAAATTTTACCTATGCTACAAGTATATTTCAAAGTATCTCAGATGTTTCTAACTCTCTCTTTCAAGCTTCAAAGATTGGTTTCTTTCAGAATTAAACTAAGAAAGAAACCATCAAAGTTATTTTGTTTCAAAATAACCCCTGGGTAAAGATGGCCTTGTCATTTTGTGAACAGTCAAAGGAATCCACTCCTCTCTCATCTTGAAGCTTCCCTAGACATCAGGATTTTAGGCAACATATTTATATTTCTCTAAAGTAGGCATCATGAGGGATATATATAACTTAAACTGTTTTTTAAGTGTTGAACAGCTGACTCTGACATAAACGTATTCCCTCCTGGACATCAGCGTTAGAAAAATGTTAAAAGGGAAATGTTCAGTATTATCACTGGCCTACAATCACTCTATGAGCCACCCCTCTAGCCTCAGTGGACCAATCTGCTTCAAGACTGGGCATTTATAATGTATATGCCATGCTGCTTCATATATCTTGTGTTTTTGTTTGTGCTGTTTTTCTTTTTTTTTTTTATTAAGGTATCATTGATACACACTCCTGTTTCATGAGGTTCGCTGTTTTTTTCCAGGTGTATGCAGTCTGGTGCAGCCCTCTTTCCTGTTGCTCTTTTAGGATTAGTTGTATTAACTATATTTTCGTATTATATGTGGTTTTGGGAGGAATTCTCTGTCTCACCTCTCACGCCACCATCTTTTCTGTGCTATTTTTCATCTCGAATAAACTTCCCCTATCGTTCATCTAACTCCTTTTCATCTTTTCCAAGAAATCATCTTAAAGTCCAAGAGTAGGCTACATGCTCCCATACAACTCTGTATATCTCCGTCAAAGCACTTCAACGTTCATAAGTTTTATGTCTAGGCCATTTGACTAAATTTTGTGAGGACAGAAATCGTGTTTTATCTATCATTTTGGACCGAATACTTTGCATGATTATTTGGCGTGGGCAGATGCTGTGTTAATGCTCACTAAGTTTGTGATACTTTATTTCTTTTCTCCAATATTTTCTGGCATTTTACTAGGAGACCCAGAAATAAGCCTGGAATTCTGGGTCTTTAGAGAAGGATGACAGGAGTATAAACCTAAAATATTCCAGTTACAAATATATTAGGGGATATCTACCCATAGTTTTGAGAATTTCTGATGATCTCTCTAACTGTTCTGGGAGGAGGCTGCTTGGGACATACCACTGACAGCTATGGAGCGTAATACAGTGTGACTCACTTTGAGACCCAAGGTAGTTTATATAGTCTCTGGACTAGAGACTAGCACAGAATAAATAAGGACTAAACATAGAAGTCAACAGAGTATTCTCTTCAGTAAATGCCACTGACGAATTCTGTTTCTTTACTCTATTATCCATCCTAAGTAGTATGGCCAAATTATTACTCCTAAAACACACTGGTAATCAACATCTATACTACTCAATCCCATGTCCTAGTCCCCCACTGCCCAGAGGAAAACTATCCAAATCTTTCTGTTTATAGTGCAGGCCATTTTTTAAAATTGCAGTTGATATATAATATTAGTTTCAGATATACAACATAGTGATACGACACTTAAATACATTATGAAATGCTCACATTATTACCATGTTACTTTACAAAATTATTACAATATTAGTGATTATATTCCCTATACTATGCTTTTCATTTCCATGAATTATTTATTTTATAACTGGAATTTTGTACCTTTTAATCCCCTTCACATATTTTGCTTATCCCTCCCACCCCGCACCTCCTCTTGCAACCACCAATTTATTCACTGTATTTATGAGTCTGTTTCTGGTTTTTCTTTGTTCATTCATTTTGTTTTTTAGATTCTATATATAAGTGAAATCATATAGCATTTGCCTCTCTCTGTTTGACTTACTCCACTTCAAATAATACTCTCTAGGTCCATCCATGTTATCACAGTGGCAAGATTTCATTCTTTTTTATGGCCAAGTAATATTCCATTGTGTATATGTACTACATCTTCTTTTATCTATCCATCTGTCCATGGACACTTAGGTTGCTTCCATACCTTGGCTATTGTAAATAAATGTTGCAATAAACATAGGGATGCATTTGTCTTTTTGAATTAATGTTTTAGTTTTCTTGGGATAAATACCCAGAAGATAGAATTACTAGATCATATGGTATTCCTATTTTTATTTTTTTGAGGACCCTCTCCAGTGTTTTCCAGAGTGGCTCCATCTGTTTACATTCCTACCAGCTGTGCACAAGGCTTCCCTTTTCTCCACATTCTTGCCAACACTTGTTATTTCTTGTCATTTGGATACTAGCCATTCTGACTGGTGTGAGGTAGTATCTCAATGTGATTTGCATTTCCCTAATGATTAGTGATGTTGAGTATCTTTTCATGTGCCTATTGGCCATGTCTTCCTTCAGAAAATGCCTGCTTCAGTCCTCTGCCCATTTTTAAATCAGATTATTTGTTCTTTCTGGTGTTGCATTGTATGAGTTCTTCATGTATTTTGTAGATTAGCCCCTTATGAGAAATATCATCTGCAAATATCTTCTCCCATTTAGTAAGCTGCCTTTTTATTTTGTTGGCAGTTTCTTTTCCTGTGCAGAAGCTTTAGTCTTTTGCAGTCCCACTTTTTTTTTGCCTTTGTTTCCCTTGAGTCTAGGCCTTCTTTACTCTGGTACAACCACTTTTTTTTTTAAGTAGTATTTAAATAAACCCCATTTCTTGTAAAAACTCTCAATGACAGCCAATTTGGAATGGTTAATGCTTTGTGGACATCCCACCTACATTCCTTCACCCCACAGAATTTCATTCTCCTTAAGTCCCATCTTTCAAGGTCCACCATCACATCTACTTTCTCCACAGAGACTTTTATTAGCTCTTCCAACAAAGACCTCTTTCTTCTCTGCTACCCAGAGTACTTACCTCTTGTCTGGCACTCACACTATCAGAAGTAATTATTTAAACAGCAAACATTTACCAAGCACATATATTCATATTGTGCCAGACTTGGCTAGATTTAGGGATACAGAAATAAACAAGATCTGAATCAACCCTTGGGTATTTTATAAGTTCCTAAGCAAAGTACCTAAAAATTTAAAAGGAACAAAAACGCTAACAAGGAACTATGGTACCCAGTGGCATGCACAGGAAGATTCCAAAGACTTAAAAAGGGGTAGAAATACAAAGATGGAGAAATTCTAGCAGGAAAGTCTCAAGACAATTTTATATTCTAATATTAAGTTTAAAAGAATTATCAGTTTATATAAGGAATGATAGGAACCCATGGATATGAGGGGAGGTCTAACAGAAAAAAACATGTTTTCCTATTAGGAAATATCATATATTCTATCTTACTGTCATAATTGGCTAAATTCTATATTCTCAGAGGTCCAATAAATAGAACTAAAACTATATTCCGATAAGGAAAAAAAATTGGTTTCATTCTATCTTTCTAACATCACCTTTCACACTAGTTCATATGGCCAGTATGTTTCCATCACCCAATTTGTTTCCTTCACAGGACTTGTCATAATTTGCAATTACTTAGATGGTAGTCTCCCCCACCATAATGTAAGCTCTCTAAATCCTTTGTATCCCCAGCACCTAACATAGCTCATGACACACAACCCCTAATAGTCACAGAATCGATGGATGCAGTTTTAGTCATAACCAAAGATTACTTTTCTTTAGAAAGTTCCATCATGAGAACAAGAACAGTTGATGTGCACAGTGAATATTTTTAAAATGGGAAGAATTATTAATAGAAGGAAGTAGTATGCAATTTCCATGATAGAAAAAAAAAACTTTTAAAACTGTTTACTTGGGGAATACCAGGGGGTAGGGTAAGTTTTACCTTTGTAGTTGGGAAAGGATTTATGTAAATGCAAAAAAAGGACTGTATTCCAGATCATTTTCTTACAATATTCTAAATTTTAAAAAATGATTTTAAACTTCTTATATCAAGTTTTCAGAATACAGCTATTACATGTGGTTTCAAAATGCATTATGAATATTAATAAACTCCTGTTCTTTTCACAGTGTAAAAGTGTTTTGATAACAGATTCACAATGCAGAATGCATTTAGATAATTTTATCTAAATGCTTTCTGTGTTACGAACTTATTATCTTGAAATTTTCTAAGTTGTCATTAACCAAATCTCTTGTCAGAAGTAATTTGCCTTGCTCTATAGATCCTCATTTGGGAATATTTTGCTAATGTTACTTTATCATTTTCTTTCCTTAAAAAATGTACCATTTACTGTGGCAGCCTTCACAAAAATGATGGTGAGATCCTTTGCTCACTAGCATACTGACCTTTATTTTATTGGACAGATCTTAACTTTCATCTCCTTTTTAAGAGAGGGTATCATTATAATATTCAAATAATACGATTAAATTATTTTATAAAACTCTAAGATGCTTTCACTGTTTCACATATCTTTCTCTTAAACCTGATTACAGAAGCAATAAAAATGTTCAAGAAAGTCAATGGTACATATCTTTTAAAAAATAAGGGAGAGTACCTGTATTATAACTGTTAAGTAACCATTTCAATTCTATGAAAAATCACCCTTCTAAGCACGAAGAGTTACCATCACATTATTACAATACAAAACACACATACACACACATAAAACAAGAATTAAATTAGCAAGCTCTATGTCTATTCCTTTCTACCCTTCCACTCTCACAGCTAAGCCATTCACTGGCAGTAAATTTGGTGCTAGGGCGGGACCTTAGTTCTTCCCAATCACAACCATACAACGCCAGGCACTGTAGTGGGAACAGAGCAGCACATCTTGCATTAATGCAAAACAGTGTCCTAGTGGCCTAGAGGATTTAATGTCTCTCCCTGGGTACGTCATTTACTAGAAACAAGTGGCTGCATGGAGGCTCTGACTCAGGATGTTCTTGATCCCAAAGCTGGAAGAGTTTGAGCGTTCGCATACTGATGGTACCAACTCTGCCAAAAGAGACATGAGAGCTGCTCTACTCAGGGATGTGTGCCTGAAAATTAGAGGCTGACACAAAACAAAATATGAGGTGGCTTATGAAAATCATCTTATTAAAATCTCTCTTGAAGTAACTAAACTAGGCCAGATTATTTAGGTCACAGTCTCTGGAAAGCCCTTTGAAAATTCAATGGGAATGTGTGTGGCAGAGAATACAGTTTAAAGTGACATTTATGTGAAGTAACTCTTAACTACCAAAGTACTTTCATTGCTCACTTTTAAGAGCTGCATTTATTCTTCTCTTTTAAAGTATTAAAAACCCTTTCATACATTTTTTTGGTTACTGTAAAAGACAGTAACAAAGTATATGTGGAAGGCATAGGGTAGTGGGGGCAGGAGTGGGGAACCATATAAATTTTTCTACCAGTTTTGTTATTAAATACTGCTAAGGCATTAGACATTGTGAAGAACAATAAAGGATCAGCTGACACTAAAATCACTAAAGCTTTATGTATCTTTTTGTCTCTGCCTGAGAGTGTAAACTACTAGCCTTCCTCCATTGCCCATCACTGCTAAATTAAACGCTTTACCTTCCAAACTCACAAAATATATTTGTACAGTTCATCTTAAAATCATGAATATTTACTGATAGTTTGCACAAACCCCAACCACTGTGACACAGGGGAATTTTTGCCACCTCCAAAGACCTCTGACACTTGCCTAGATTTCCACACCCAGTGCACAGCGGGAGAAATGACCTGCCAGAAAAGTGTAAGCAGAGGGGAATTTCCAGTATGCTGCCATTCATCAGATGAACAACAGCAAACAGGACTTCACCTGTGTGGTCAAATGAACAACAGCAAAAAAAAAAAAAAAATCTTTTTTTAACAAATACTGGTGCTAATATAGCCTTTCTGCTTTCACAGTGTTGTTTCTCCATACTCCACTACTGCATTACCATCATGGCTGACTATCAACCCTTATTACTTCTTCCTGTCTCATTATATTTATTATATGTAAACTACCTAAATATTCCTAGAACAAGAAAGATTAGGCAGGAAAAAGAGGGAAGGGGCCATACTGAGATTCTCTTTCTCTCTCATAGCCCAATTCTATTTAAGTAACTGATAGTGTTATAGTATGTATTTAATAAGAGCTGATATATAAACTAAACAGTACAACATCATAAAATTATTTTATGTCCCTACTCACAGTGATGGTTCTAGTTACATTTTTAAAAGATACTGCCTTCAATAAACAAAGCAGGAGGAAAAAAATCTACCTTTTTATATGACTCTAGTTCAGATCTAGCAGCTGACACTCAATGTGGCTTGGCAAGTTCTTTAAAGGCTTTCCAACATTGGCATTAGTCTACCAGAGAGCCTTTTTTATTCAGCCCTGTTGCAAAATGTCTCAGCTCACCAGTACTCAACGGAGGTCACAGTTTTCCCAGCAAAAGGAAAATAAAATCAGAGCTGACACTTACTTGGTAGAATGCTGTTATCAGCAATATTTATCTTCTATACTCTTCCAGTGCTACAGTCCTACACCAAAAGCTAGGTTTTCTTTTTTCTTTAATCAAAACACAGTACACCCTTTAATCATCAGCATTGCTGATGATCCCAACCCCCCATTCCTAACATAAGACAAATAAACCTGATGGCTAAAGCCAACAGAAAAATAAAAGTAAGATACTTCTATACTTTTCTTATAGCCTATTTAAAATTATGAAGTCAAAGACAGCTACATGTTTTGTAATATGTTATGATGCAAATTTTGAAAAGAATTAACTTGACAGTTAAAAATAATTTCTCCTAATGAGGTAAAATTCAATTGAGAGGATATTAAGGAAAACAGAGTCATTAGGTGTGGTTAATCGTTAAGATAATACTTATTCAATATAAGGACAGTATTAGCAGCTCATTAAAGGGACAAACAAAAAAATAAGGTCCTTAGAATAATCCAGTACCTGAAAAGTTGATGTATATCCCAGATATACCCAATAAATACTCACTCTTCTAACTAGTCTGATGTGTATGGTAGTAACGTAGACATTTACTCAATGACAATCAAATGCAGCATCTGGTCACTACCAAAAATACAAATGTTTACAATTATGGATATTCAATTTTTTTTTTGAAAGCACCAATTTACAAAAGTTTTAGAGATAAAAAGATTCTAGCAAAGAATCTCCTTTCATTATCAAGAATCAGTAGCTTGGGCAACTTTCAGTTCATTTGTTCATTCAACAAACTTTTGAGCACTGCCCTAAATACCAAGTGTAGCACAGTGAAGAAGGCCCACCGAGACCTGATTCTCTCAGAGGTTACATTCTGCTGGGGCAATCCAAACAGTTTAAGAGTGTTTTAAAAGATAATTTTGGGTGTGGGGGCGAAGTTATGAAGAACACAAAACAAGATGATGTGTTTGAAAGTGGCAGTGGAAAAGAGATGACACATTAGATGGGAGATAGTGCTGGGTAAGTGGTGAAGGCTTCTTCAAGGAAGTGGTAATGAGAAGTCAGCCTAGTAAGACCTAAGAGAAAGGGGGTTTAGACAGAGAGCATACTCAAAGGCCAGATACAGGAACAAGCTTAATGTGTTCGGGGAGCAGAATGGCCTCTGTGTTTGAAGCCTGTGAACTTAGAAGAGACAAGTACAAAGTGAGGTCAAAGAAGTGAGCAGGAGCTAGACCATGTAAGCCTTTCAATAATGGAATGGTCTTGAATTTTATTCTGAATACAATGAAAAACTCTGCAGAATTTTAAGCAAAGGAGGAATTATCATGGTCTTCCTATTTTGAAAAGATCATTTTAGTTGCTCCAGATAATTTGTTATGAAGGAGTTAAAAGAGTAGAAGCAGAGAGAACAGCTGGAAGGCTACTTTGGCAGCCCCAGTGACAGGAAAGTATGGCTTAGAGTAGGCTGCTAGTAGTGGAGACAAAGGAGGCATGGATCCAAATTATTTTAGAAATAGAGCTGAAAGATATACAAGCAGAGATGTCATGAAGGATGTTGGGCACATTAGTAAGGAAAAAGGTAAGGGCAAGATACCACATTTGAGAGAGAGCTGCTTAAAGATGGTACTCAAAGCCAAGGGGATGGGAGAGAGCACCTGGGTCTGAACCTGAGCGACCCTAGATAGAGAAAAAGTAATTGACTCAACCTCTGCTTTGACATTTTTCAGGTTCTCTGTGATGGGAGGATGTTAATACACTACCCTGTTTTCAGTAAACCATTAGGTGAAACATTTCTTTTTAATGATATTCTATTAATAGGTAAAGAGAAAAAAGAAAATTAGGGTTTTTTTTCCTCAATTTTTTAAATTTGGTTTTTGTGACAAGAGCTTTACACACCACACACACACACACACACACACACACAGATTCTCTATCCCCTCCAACCCCTCACTCCCATTTGGAGTTTAATGAATTTAATTGAACCAAACTAACCCATTCGTAGGTTCTCCTTTCAAATCTACCTTTTTAAAAAGTAGAATTCAGTAAGTTCAGTAACAAAATACACTGAAAACAAATAATGAAGTTATAAATACTATTTGAATCAAATTATCATCTGAATAAATACCAGGTTTTCTAATTAGTAATCACACTTATGAATCTGATTAGTATCACAATCTAAACAACACATGAAGCTATCATACAATCTGTTTTACATTAAATTCAGGGATTTCCACTTAAAATAATTTTCCCCTTTCATAATGCTCATAAAAGTGGCAGAGAAAACATGTTAGCCATAGCTTTTCTCTGGATCAGGCTGGGTGATTTAATACTCAAGAACAAGAGACTCCCATCAGATCTACCACTTTATCACTGAATGACTCTGACAGTCTTTTTAACTAATTTTAAACATGTATCAGAACTGGAAACTACCCAAACTCCCACTAACAATGGAATGGATAAATAAACTAGGGCATATTCATACAATGGAATACTTTACAGCAATCAGAATAAATGATCTACAACTTCAACACACAACAACCTGAATGACTATCACAAACAATGATGAACAAGAGAAGACAGAAACAAAAGAATACATACTGTGTGATTCTATTTATATGAAATACAAAAACCAGTTACACCAAACTGTTAGAACACTGTTTATGGTGGGAGAGATGGGGCAGTGACTTGAAGAAGAAAGGGAGGTTTACAGGGTCCTGGTGACACTCTTATTTCTTGATCTCAGTAGGTTACATAAATGTGCTCAATTTGGAAAACTCATCAAGCTATACATGCTTATGATATATGTACTTCTGTGCTGTATATTACATTGTATTAAAAAGCTATGATATGTAATCTGAAAGAAATATAGGAAAATGTTAACATTTTGGGTGATAAAAATTTTTAGGTTAAATCTGAGTTGTGAAAGCATGAGTATTTATCTTATTATCTGTGATAAACAGAATAATGGTTCTCCAAAGATGTTCATGCCTTAATCCCCGAACCTGTAACTATTTTCTGCTACATAGCAAGGGGGAATTAAGTGAGGTTGCAAATGATTAAGGATGCTAATCAAGTGACCTTAAATACGGAGATTGTCTTGGATGATCCAATGGGCCCAATGTAATTAGGCAGAAGAGTCAGTGTCAGAGCTATCTGATGTGAGACTCAACTAGCCACTGCTGGATTTGGAAACAAAAAGGGACCATAAGCCAAGGAATGTGGGCAGCCTCTAGAAGATGGGAAAGGCAAAGAAATACATTCTCCCCAAAGGAATGCAACCCTGCCAACATTTTGACTTCGGGTTGGCATGGCACATTTCAGACTTCTGATTTCCAGAATTGAAAGATAATAAATTGGTAAGATAATAAATCACCAGCAAGTTAGCAGTAATTTGTCATAGCAGCAATGAGAAACTATATATTACCCTCTTTACTTGTTTTTATTTTTGGAATATTACATAATTTACACAAAATAAACATTTTAAACAATACATATATATATATATTTTAAGTTAATGGAAAGACATGTTAAAACACCAAAAGTAGCCTGTCCGTAAGTATTAATATATGGTACCGTTTTACCCATATTTTTAGAGATTATCTTTAAATTCTCCAATAATCAGAGCATCTATTCATTACTTCTTATATCCACTTATTCAATAAATATTTTCCATTTCCATCAAAAGACACTCAAGTTAGCTCTCAAATGCATTATCTGCCTGGAATCAGGGCAATTATTTTCACAAAATCAATTTCTCAAATCTCTGAAAAAAGTATAATGAATTTTCCTATGTTATCCTACCTCTTGAATTTAGTGAACAAAACATTAATGAATGAATTCTTTAAAGGGGGAAGAAAGATCATTCTATCCTAATTTAATAATATTTAAAAGCAAAACAATGAGGAAAAAACAAATTTGGGAATATCAGCAAATAGTCATATAACTTCTAACTTAAAATTAGGCCTGATGAAAATCAAACCAGTCCAAAGTCAAGGAATTGTCAAATGGAATTCTGCAATGAATATACAGACTGGAATTTTAAAAATCAAATTTCTAAGGAAGCCTGTAGTAAATGATCAACTGCACAATCTGTTGATGAGATATCTGAACAAACACTTATTATAACTGTTACTTCAAGATAGACCCTCTTTTTTTCTAACAAAAGCTGGATACTATTACTTTAAACAGCTAGATTTAAGATTACACGCAAGGAAAGTATCAAGAGGGAGACAAAGAATATGATGGCATATGACTTTTTATTATTATTAAATTTTAATCAACTGCTTAAATGAAAGAATGGCTGGCTGGTAGAAAATTTTTTCTAACCAGATGGAGTTAGCCTAAAATTCAACTAATAGCTTGTTTAAGTTTAGAACTTCCCAAAGAACAATACAGGGGCTTTAACTGGTAACAGGAGGCATCTAAATGTGACTGGCAAAAGGAGCTAAGGCAATCCTAAAATGCAACAATATAACGAGATGTGGAATATCTAGAACATTAGTGTTGGGTGGTGGATGGTAATCAAAATACCCATGGGAGGCTGCTTTTCAAACCAGCCTAGCCCATCTCCCCTAAAAACTACAGGCCTAATGAGGAGCCACTGTTACTGATGAACATTTGCCCTGTACATCAGATAGGGTGGGGCAGAAAATATTAAAAATCACCAGTTAAGAACAAGAGAGCTAACAATCTACTCTGCTTTAACTCCTTATGCTAGTTTGAGCAAGCTTAGGGTGTTCAGTTTAATTATGGATGCCACCCTCAAAAAGAGTATTAGGCAAACTGGAACACATTCAATGGAGAATCACCAAAAGAACTTAAAACAACCCAACATGTCACAAATTCAAAGTAGTGGAGATATTTAACCAAGAAATGAGATAACTTAGGGACATAATCTTTTGTGCAGGAGCAACACTCAAGTACACCATGCCATGAAACCTATTTTGCTCGGCATGCTATTTTATCGTTATTGTTGGAACAGTACGTGCTATCCACAGTTTTGGCAAATACCAACTTTACACATTAATCACAGTGTGGCAACAGACTGGTCAATACCTGACGGCACACTGGAGAACTCGGGCACACTGGCCAAGCACCACTGATAAAGACACTTACGAAAAACATTTCAATTCAATATGAAGACTTCCTAACTGGGCTGTTTAAGAAAAAATGGGCTTACAAGAAGGGTGATGTATTTGCTATCCATAAAAGTTTGGTAGAGAAAAATTCAAGCGTACTGCACAGGGAGAGGGACAGAATGACCCTGAAGGGTACTTTCAATCCTGAGATTCTCATGATTCTGTATCTTGATTCTCAGATAAGCTGTGCCTATTTTTAAATATCCTGGACTGATTACTCAGAAGCAGAGAGAATACCGAAAGGCAAAGCACATCAAATTATAAGGGAAAGATGTACTGAGACAGGGTAAAGACACACCATTCTGAAACCTGAAATGTACATGGCTAGTAAAGCCACAAATACATGAATTCTTAAATCAGCCCACCAAATTAAACTTTTCTGCTCTCCTTTTATTGCTAGGATTACTATTTGAAAGCAGAACTTACATGAATACCTATTTAGAAAAGCAGCAGGAGTGAATCAACACAAATTTATTCTCCCTGGAAAGGAGACATGAGGCTGATAGCCTCCAAGAGCAGCATCCTGTCAGACTGAATTATTAGCTTGTGAGTTGGAATGAGAAAAATCGATATCGTTTAAATAGAAGTAGTTATAAAAAGAAGAAAATTTTCCCTGGGTATGGTGCCATTACACTGTTTACCCTCAAGTGCTGAAGTCTCAATTCAATTCGTCTGAGAATAAAGGCTGTATTTACCCTCCCTTAGCTGATGTTCATCTTGAACAACGTACTCACAGAATGTAAATGTGTAAATCTCTTATTCAGTAACACTTGACTTCTATGCTTGGGGTCATCACTGGTAAGAGTTCCTAGAAATATTCTTTCTCTGGAAATATTTTTAGCTACCCTGGAAAAACTACTACCTTAAAATTCAATGGATTGTTCTGGCCTTCTATCCCATTTAATCATTATACACTGAATCCCCTCCACATCAATTAAGCATACAATAGAGTGCAGTACATAAAAACCACAATAAGAAGTACAGAAAAAAGGATTAAAGCCATGAAAAATGTATTAATTTATTCTACGAAATGCACTTGTAATTCTTCCACTTTCAGTCAAGATCACAGTACAGTTTAATAGTCTGGTTCAGGGACCAATTAATCCTTTTATATTTAAATCAATCACTGACTCTTCTCCGAATAATTTAGCTTCTACATGCTGCCTCCCATTTGATGTATTTGGGGAAAGAGCACAGTTAACACTATGTGGCACATTAATCATAATAGAAAAAGAAATGCATTATCAGAGGAATCTCATATGGAAAGTAGAGCATGCTCTAAAACATGTTAGCATATCAGTTTATGTGTCATCATCTTCTTAATTAAAACAGGCAAGTTAAGCCTGGAGTGCACCCTTTATCTACCTTTTCATAGTATGTGTGCATGCATGTATATATCTATTTTGATTATGAATAATATATATATCCAAGAATAAAACCACTTTATACAACCCATCCCCAGACTATTATCAGGTTCCTTTCTCCCTTATCAACAAGAAGCAGAATGACTTGAAGATGATCAAACAGTGGAAAGGGGAACAGTAACAGCAAAGCACGTATTTTATTCAAATTGGCATGTGTTTGGCACTTTGCCACAAAGCTGTATTCTTTTCATTGAATAACTCTGAAGCCTAATTAATAGGGTTAATTTAATGCAACAGTCATGAGTTGTCTAAAGATTCTTACCACTGCATGTAAAGCAGATACCCATATTTTAAGAATATTTTCCCTAAACAAATGTGTCAAGAAAGCAGGAAGAGTTCATGTAACTAAGGATGACAGTATTGTATTAATGCTACTTCTTACTTTGACCAGAAGCAAGGAAGGAGGTTCTCCTTTTCATTCCTGGATCTTATTCAACACAAGAATAAGTCAACTTTGTATTCTAGTGACCACACCATGGATTACAAATGCAAAATGTAGCTTCAGAAATTTCAAAGCAAATTCAAGCATATAGTCGGTAAGTAATCAGTCCATAGTTAAGTGTTTTTTTTAATTTATCTGAATACTTTGTATATAAATCTGGCACTGAAAAAAAGTGGAGTCTGTACCTTGGCATAACCCAAAGGCAGCGCTGATTGAGGAGCTCTGCCAGTTCAAACAATTCCAATGGGAGGAAAGCACACAGTGAATGTTAGCTCTGTGTTCACTTCACACCAACACAGAGAAATCAAATGGTGAAAGCCTAAAACCAGCTCTGCTGCCCTGCTGGAAGAAGAGTGGAAAGAGAAATCATGCTGCAGCGATAACCCGAACTCACAAATGCACACAGCATCTGAAGACAGAAATTCCAAAGCCCGACTACATTAACTGTAATGCCAAAGGAACAGTTCTCCAGGCATATGAACTGCGACAACCTTTAAGAATCTGGTCAACAACTATGATCCACAAATAATCATCAGGTAGAAAAATACTGAGTGTCATTCCTCTCTAATCCCCAGAATAGTCACATCAAAGAAACATTTGGAAAGAATACAAGTCTTTTTGTCTGTTTTTTTTTAAATCTTAGAACAGAACACTACTACTCAAACAAGTGAACCAAAGCTCATCATCGAAAATCATCATCTCATCCCCATTAAAGGAAGTCACACCAGCCAACAAACTACCATCAGCAGGATGTGTCTGCTTTGTGTCAATTTCGTGGTGGTTGGGATAAGCTGGTGTGGATTCACTTATTCTCCCAACTAACTTCCCCTTGCTGAGTGAGAATTAGAAGTGTCACACACAGACACAAAAACAGTAAGAGACCTTACAGATCACTACAAAACACACAAATAAATCCCAGTAGTTAAATGCAAAGGGGAGGTGAGAATAACTTGTATGTGTCTAGGTAAAATGCACTCTTATATTCCAGTGACTCTACCTCTCCGACAGTGAAAGCCTGACGGCATCCCCTAAGTGTTCCTCTCTCAGGCTCAGCTCCCATCTGAGCTGCTCTAGACAATTCCTTCCCACCATCCTGCTGCAGAGAATGCACTCAGCTTCTGAACGGGGATCTTCTTCTTAAGAACTCCTGACCTGATAAGTTCTCTCTTCCTTTAGAAGGCCATGTGGACTGGTGACTAACTGTTCTGGTTATCTACAGAGAGTCAATACCGAAAACTATAATATGACACAACATAGGAGTCACAGCTTTTTTGGTAAAGGTTTATATGAAGAGGAAATGCTCTTCTATAAATCTCACATTTAACATAATTCTGACCAACACCTAGGTACCATACTTTCAAATAAATGACCTAGTAAGCATGATTACTAAAAAGGATCCAATTTAGCATTGCTATTCTATCAGAAGCCATCTTTAGAAAAGTTACAAGTAAAAAGGGGAAAAAAGAACAGTAATGCAACAGAAATTATTAATATACAAGTTTTTTTCAATAAATTACCAATCACTAGCTTTTCAAAATCATATTAACCAGACATATTTTAAGTACATAGTAGCTTATCAATAAAAATTACATCAGTGAATGTATAAAGACAAGACAATGTATAAAACCTACTCTGGGAAAAGACTAATGCTAAGAAAGAAAAGTTTGTAAAGCATCTTATTTGTAAAGCTAATATTAAAGTTCAGCCTCATTATCCTCTATATATTTTTCAACAACATGCCATGTATAACTCAAAAAATGATAGGCTGGTTTATGGTCAGTCACACAGTGGAAAGAATTCTTGATTATTCTCTTATTTTCAAAAGCTGTTATCAGTTAATTTTAATAGTCACTAAAAATGCAAAACCAAACACAAACATGGATATTAATACCTTTATATTGTTATCTTCTTTGTTAAATGGAACTAAATGCAACTCCAATAACACTGTAAATATATTAGAACATTTTAACAATATATGCAGCAAAACATGAAAATATAATTAAGTAAACATCTGTTCAATTTGTAAGGGGAATTTTAATAGGAGAAATCAGTATGGTATTCCTCAGGTTCATTTCCACCTCTGTATAATTAACTACACATTAAAAAAAAAAGATAATGTCTACTGAACACTCAAGGGGGACACTCACACTCAAGCATCTGACAAGGACATAAAAAAATTAAAGAGAAAAATGTCAAGTTAGCTATTTTACAGATTTATACAAGAATGTTACCTATAGTGGGAAAATACTACTGCTTTCATTTTATTTTATAGGAGAATTTTCTTTATCCAATAAATCTGAAGGTGATATATTCTTGTTCTTGATAGTCAATATAATTCACGGTAAAATAATGTTAGTGATTAAAAACACAAAATTAAAATTAAGATACTAGGGAAATAATGGCTGATAGTAGCACTATCTGGAGACAGCTCCCAATCTCCAGGGCCTCCCAGGCAGATCTAGGGTATCCTCGTGGCAGTTCCTGACCCACTCCCCACTCCTCCCACCTAGAGGGTGCCCCTGAACAAACCCCAATCCCCAATACTAGAACTCTTGCCCTTGCCCTTCTGTTGCTATAACCTGTACATTCTATCTGAGACACTAAAAAGGAAAGGAAGGATTTGAGTCCTTCATATTGCTTTCTACTTCAATAAGAAAAAGGTAAGAGAAGCTTGACCACATTTATTGAATGTGTTCTTACTCAGGTTAGTTTTTATTTGGTCTCGTGATAAACTTCCAGCAAGAGTTGTACCTGCAAAGACATAGGTTACTTTTAATTGCTTTATTTAAAAACGATTTCCTACTGTCTGAACAATCTAAACAATAATGTGGAAAAGAGTAAGTAAGTAAGTCCATGACTATCACTTTTCACAAAGAGGAATGAAATAGGCATTAGTCCCCACTCTGGGAACTGAGAATGGGAACAGTCATGGTGGAAGCTCCTCAGAAGCCACTGTAAGATCACAGTGGGCTACCCAGGGGTGGGAACCTAACCCACTCTGCCAACTAGAGTACCCTTCCTAGCATGTGAAACTGGGATAGAATAAGTGAGTTCTAGTCTCTCCAGTAGACTGCACCTATTAGAACCTATAACTCTGAGATTTGTGTGTGATCTTATCAGGAAACAGGGGTATGGTGGGGATGTATGAGTGATAAGGTATAGGGAAAGGAGCAGGGAGTCAAAATATGAAAAGACCACCACAATATGTCAGAGTGAAGTGATACAAACTTATATAAGAACATGACAGTGAAAATGGAAAGGAAATACATTTTACAGATAAACAAACCAAGAAGTCTATTCTGTGATACCTTACCGGTACATTTTTTCAATTGGCAATATTTAAGACAAACTAATCTACAGATCAGAATAAAGTTTTGCCTTTCTAAATATCCAGAAAAGCTGTTTTTCTGGAGAGAGAAGAAAAATGAGCTAAGTGATCCACATCTTACTTGCCATCTTTTCCTATGCCTTTTAACTGGGAGCGGTGCTTTAAGTTACAATCATTGCTATTATTGATTTGTTTCTTAAATCACTTTTTTAAAATAGTTTTTCAAAACTGAGGAGAGACAATGAGATTCTAGTATTTTTGCACTCTCTACTTAAACCTTGTTCCCAAGGAAACAGCTTATGCCTCAATATCATACCCTGCATAACTACTGACTACAAAGGAAGTATGCCACAGTGAGACATTTGCACTCTAACAGAGTGATGACTACCGGCTTTATTTTTCCGTAGTATCAAACAAAAGTCTCTGATTTTCATATAGAGACGAGTACTTTCTACTAGACACATGCTGACAGAACAGGTTACGTTAAACTTTATATATTCTTGTGTGTACAATGTTACTATTTTCAGTGGCATTCTATTCTAGATAAAAACACAAGACACACTGAAACCACCTTTATTTTTAGGCACTGGAGACTGCCTCTTTTCAAAGAGGCTCAGCTTTGAAGTCATTCTTGTTAAAGCGTAAGTGGAGATAATTGCTCATAAGCCATCATGGATGAACATGTTTCCCATGACCAAAAGGCTTGGAATTAAAGCGATTGAAATAAAGAAATATTTATGTATTTATATATTTGAAAAAACCAACAACAAATAAGCATAAATCTTGGCTATTTTACATAATTTCTGTAACATTAACTACAAGTCTCCTACCTTTTATAACCAGTTTTTATCTAGAGAAAGCACTGAAAATTTTGTCATAGCAAAAGGAAGAGTGATACATGACTATTTGCAGAGTTATGAAACAGTAAATGAAATAGAGTTCCTTTTCATAATCATTGTCAAAACCTCTAATTTACACTTTAAATAAATGCTTTTTGTTAAAGATCTGTAAGTATTCAAACCAGACAGTTCTAATATAACTGGTATTGGGTCAAAAAATAAAATATTCCTGGACATTTTATTTTACCCAAAATAAAGACATGATGAAGGAAGGGTGGCCAACTGAAAACTTTACCTCATTTACCACTATACTTGAACAAACTAAAATAAGCATTGATTAAGAAAAGACCTGGGGAATTAAATTCTAGGACAGGGTTTTTCAAATAGCAGGGGTCATGAAACTAATTTAGTGGATTTCAACCAATATTTTTTTGATGAAATAGAAAAGAATAAAGTAGAATAGAAAACATAAAAAGAATTTCAGCCTTGTTTTAAGAAAAGAGACATAAACATAATACTGGGTTTGCAATTGCAAGATCCATTTCTTTGAATGCAATCAAGAAAAATTTTAAAGTTCCTTGAAAGATCAAGTATTGTGGTAAACCTCAGTTTAATATCCTGACAACAAGAAGATTTTTTCATCTCACTGGCCTTTTAAAATGTTCTGTTAAAGCTCCAAACCATAATTTGCAAGTAGATTCTTCCAGTTATAACTCCATGGATAATAAAATTTTGACTCTGAAAGTTCAATTAACTCCTTCATGACACAGCTTACCTAATACTGGAATGCTAGCAGGCCAGGACAGTACATGCATTTAGAATATAATTGGAAAGATGCACAAAATCTGAATATTGAAATGATAATTTAACAGAACTTCATTAGACAAGTCTGCACGCTACAAAATTTCTCTGTGTACACACTGTTGAACAGGCACCGTCAATACTAAAACTCTCTATAAACTAAACTTATCTACTGAATGGGAAATTAAAAAGGAACACCACTGAGACATTCTAATAACCAGTGGCAGGAAGCCAAGCCTGGCTAACACAAAAGCAGTAAAATTAACTAAAGATTTCTCCCTCTGACTTAAAAGCACATCCTATTTAGAAGATCGTAGTTCTTTTTTGTTATTAAGTAGCTATGAAAACTTCTTTTATAGATTATCCAGATTCTATTGTTTAAGTTTATAATTCAAGAAACATATTCTCAAAACTTAATAAAAATGCTCATCTTTCAAATAGTTAACAATATACTTTAAAAATGTACACGGCACAAAATTTTTGTTTTATAAAAAGTCAAAACCTAAGGAAATGGGCTTTTTTGTAGATTATTCTACATCATAAGCAATTACCACATAATTAAAATATAAAAGAATATTAATTAACATTTTAACATCAAGAAATACAAGACAGATCCCTCAAAAAAATTACAAATAGAACTACCATACAATGCAGTACTTCCACTTCTGGTTATTTAGCCAAAGAATACGAGAACACTAACTGCAAAGACAGACACATCCCAATGGTCAGTGCAGGATTATTTACAACAGCCAAGGTATGGAAGCAACTTAAGTCCATTGATGGATGAATTGATGAAGATGTGACACACACATATAAATATTTCATACATTATGTACACACAATGGAATATTACTCAGCACTAAAAAAGACCTTGTTATTTGCAACACAGATGGACCTTGATGCTAAGTGAAATAAGTCAGATGGAAAAAGACAAACATCATATGATTTCACTTCTATGTGGAAATCTAAAAAACAAAACAAGCAAGCAAACAAAATAAAAACAGACTCATAGATACACAGAACAGACTGGTGGTTACGAGAGGGGAAGTAGGTTAGGGGGTGGACAAAATGGGTGAAGAAGCTCAAGTGTATGGTGATGAATAGTAACTAGACTTACAGTAGTGATCATTTAGTAATATACACTAAGTACCAAATTATAATGTTGCATACCTGAAACTTACAGAATAATATATGCCAATCTTACCTAAGTAATAAGAAACAGAAGACATACTTTGTGAAGATAAAATAACAGAATTCAATTAATTAGTATTTCATTTAAATGATTTTTAAAAACTGGAAATACGGTTTTGCTCTATGGAGTAGTCTGTTCAGTCACTTTTAAAATTGTAATTGAAAGAATTAACTCTAATTAGCCTAGATATTAACTCTGCCTTTGAGGAGCTGTAGGGTCATATGCAAAGGGTAATAATTGGCAATCAGTTATAGCAAAAGAGATGGCCACTGAGGAGCCACACTAACTGATAAGAAGGCAAGGAGTAGGGTGACCCATAGCCATAGCTCTACCATTTAAAGAGATGTGTATATTAAGAAATTACATGCCAAAAAGCCACAGATTCTAGTTCGCCCCTCAGAAGCAGCACCCGTTTTCTGTTTTTGATGTCTAAAATTTATTGCGTGCCTAACTTTCCAACGTATACTTCCTAAGGCTGAGAAGCAGAAAGACAGTTTCTTGAGGTAAATGTCTTGCACAATGCAAAGGAGTCATTAGGGAATAAGGATTAGAATTCAATGCCATGAGTGACTTGTCTTTTGTTAGCTCAAAGAGATGACCTGATACACAAGACAGAGAAACAAAAAGGTCAGACTGAAAGGATGATTAAAGTTGTTAGTAAATATAAATGTTGAGAGGGCGTGTTGTTAGGTCCAATATTACTAAAGTGGGTCTTACTGGGCCAAAACTCTAGATACCTAAAGGTATCTGTTTGGTTTTGTTGCAGATCCTAAAGGCATTAACTAATGGGGAAACTGCTCCAAGAATTGACAGAGCTATGCTGTAGAAATTAATTCTTCATCAGCCACTGAAAAAAATGCCTTGGTGTCATTCTAAAAGGATGTTAAATCAATTGTGATCTTTGTGGAAAAAAGCTGCAAAGTATCATTCCTAAATGTCAGCCAGTTAAGAAAAAAATCACTAGTCATGTGTTGGACTCTGGTTTGCATTACATGGTTTTGACAAATTAACCATTCCAATCTTGTTCTGCTTAATCTACTCTTACAACGTGTTTATATACTCAGTGTCTGACACAGATTCAGAGACTGGGAAGAGGGAGCAGTGGAACAGTATGTTGGGTGTGCAGGAGAAGCTAAGCAGTATGAAAAATTAATAAGGATGAATTTGTAAGAATAACTCATGTGTGAATAGTTGAATTTAATGTATTTTTATTAAATGAGGAAGTCAAATACATTTCAATAAAATGGGCAATGCAATATATAATGTAAGATATGCCTCATTATTATCTTGCAAAAGCACTGAAAAAAACCTAAGACATTTTTTAGAAAATAAAATACATAATCCATTATTTCATTTATTATGCAAATATCTATCTTCTTGAAAGATTTACAGAGAACATTTTCTCCATGTGTCATGCACTATGTAAGAAATTAAGAAAATTATAGTACTAATTTTAGAGTTTCTTATTAAAGAGTAAAATTCTTTTTTATTGGATGACTTCTAAATTCCTGGAAAGATATCACATAATTAGGCAGTTAACATGAATAAAACATAATGTCTATCCTCAAGGAACTTACACTTTAGGAGCAAATATAAAATATGGCTATAAATAAGTACAAAAGAGGATACAGATAAATACCAGAGCAAAAGTATAGGGTTCTATAAAATTTCAGAATAGATTATTCTAGTTGTGAGAATCAAGAGGCTCTGTGAAAGGAGTTAGGACTAAAGTTGAGCCTTGAAGGATTCTTAGTTTTATTAAATACTTGAGATGATAATCATGAGCTCCATGAACAGATAACCACAGCAAAGGATTAAAACCAAGATTTGATGGGCGGTTCAGTGAGCTGTTGGTGGCCTAAAGATAAGTTTGTTAGGATAGGATCCTGACCACACATCAACAATACTCTGAGGAATATAGGAGAGTGGTAGAGTATAGCAATAACAAGCAAGTGTGTTACTATTAGACCCAAATTTAATAGCTAGCTATATCACTAACTAAACGTATGATCTTGACTAAATGGTTAACTGATTTTTATCTTTGTACAATTAGTACAGTGAGACCTACTATATTATAACCAAGGGTTACTGTTAAGTTTAAAACAGATAACATATACTACTACTTAGTACAGAGTACATAGTGGCTATGATGGTGAGGACAACGGTGATAATCATGATGATGCAGTGGTAGTCATGTTCTAAATATAAGATACAGGTCCAAAAGAACTTGATTTGGGGAGGAAATACCTTATTTTTGAAGTGGCTTTCTAAGGTCAGAGAGGGCATGAAAATAAGTAGCATGGCTGGAAGAACTCTGAAGACACTCACAAAGGGAGAACAGCAATCCAGCTACAGCATACCACAGTCCCTAAATAATTTTTTACCTACAAGTACCTGTGTTTCCTAGCTGATTTATAAATAAAATTTCTTTATTCATAATGCCAAATACATCTGCAGGACCTTAGTTACAACAAAGTATAAGAAATAGTTCCAACTACTGCTGGTGAACAAGCTCACAATTTAACTACATTTGTTTTCTTTGAATTCTTCAAGTAATAATGAGATGAATATGAAAACCATCATGAGATAAGATTCTCTAAGATTCTTTAAGAAATTACTTTTTATCTAATCTTAAATGACTGCATAATTACAGGATAAAATTATTATCTTGGGTACTAATTCAAATTGTACTTAATGATCCTAGAGAAATGAAGTACTAGAGATAAAAGATAAATTTTGCTTTGGTTTCTGCTCTTTATTTCTTTCCCTAAAACTTAACAGGCCTCTTTTATTTGTCTTTCTACCTTGGCAGATTTACTCAAGTCTGGAATATACTTGCAGTTACTTACATGTATTTGCTTATTACATTTTCTCCACAACTGACACAAATAGTAATAAAAGAGTCAAATAGTTCTGGTTAAAGGAATAAAAATTGTCTTTTTTCCCTCCCCAGAATTAAATATGTAACTGTGTGAAACAAAGTTAACCTGGAAGCAAAGTGATAAGCAGCAGAATCCCTTGAGAAAACTAGTGGAGTCATTTACAGAAAAAAAAGTTGGCCAACACCTGAAGGATTAATCATAGTAGATTATTACAAGTTATTCAAACACACAGCCTATAAAATAAAGCCCTATGAGACAGACAAAAACCCTGAAGAGATTACATTTAATAATCTTCCTGAAATGGCAGAGCCACATTCTCATGAAAGGTACAATATTCTCTTAAAGGATGACAAAGACGGTAGCAATAAACCTAAGAAGAGATGCTGTATCTCCAGCATCTTACCTCCAAAGTTCTAGCTAATACATCACACTTACTGTTTTCAGGGGTATAGCTAATTAGCTGCATTATAAGTGGATCAGTATCCACATTACATCCAGAGCTGCATATCATCTGACTGACTAATGCCAGAATGCCCTGTCATCAGCACTTAAATTCTAGGGGGAGCTTTCTAGGAAACAATATAATACATGAAGATGTAACATTCTGTTTATGAGAGATTGGTGACTACTCTTCTCCTCTGGATAAACCTAATCTATTCCCCACTCAGAATAATATCCTTTATTATGGTCTCTGAAACAGTTTACACATGCATATAGTCTGAAAGTCAATTTCAGTACCTTAACATCCATCTGGCAAAATACCATTTCTTTCAACTATTAAAGTTGACTCTCAGAGGTCAAAAATATGCCCTCATTTTCACAAAATTGGCATTCAAATTACTTAAACTTAGGAAGGAGACTTGGTGGGGTTTTTTTTCCCTAAAAGCTCCAGTGGTTACAAAAGAAAACTTTACAGGCTTATTTTAAATCACTGAGCTATCTGTCTATAGTACATTTATAAATAGGATTTAGTCCATTAAAATGTATTATTTCATATGTTTTTGGATCCAATGTCTTACATACTCTGAGACAGTCTTATCGTTTAGTCAAGGACTCAACTAAAAATTCATTTATCTTTCTTACTTATGTCAGGCAAGATATATAATAGAAGTTTTAAACTCTTTCAGTGCTAAATGCATATCAACTATAGCCAAGCTAAGACATTAAATGTTTTCTTCCTGATCAAGAAAAGGAATCAGCTAGCACACTTATACTGAAAAGTGGTGATTATTTCCTATTTAACACATTCTCTAAAAGCAATGTACCGGACAAAAAATCAGAATGTTAAGATCTGCATCTGCCATTCCATTTGAGGCACACATCCTTCTCAGCTGATCTGATTTCTCACTTTAAGAGGTGAACAGAACACAGAATACCTTCATTAGTTTATTTTCAACCTAAGCAATGTTAAACTTCTAAAATTCAAAAATACTATCTCCCTCACATATATTCTGGGGATAAGTCAATACTTTTAAGTCTATATTATAACCAAGGGTCACTGTTAGGTTTAAAACAGATAACATATACTACTACTCCTACTTAGTACAGAGTACATAGTGGCTATGATGGTGAGGACAATGGTGGTACTTTTAAGTCTGCATATGTAGTAAAACAAAAACATTTTGAGATTAAAAGTAAAAAAGAGGTTTATACTATAACATAAACTGGCAATAAGACCTTTTACTTTGTAATCTCCATCCACAGAGGAAAAGAGACAGACAGGTTATTGTATTATCTTGTTAACCACTTACATAAGCTATTTTTATCTCATATTTTTTTGAAGGCCAAAAAAAAAATGAAACGTGTAACCTTTCTTTCAGAGATAAGTTCTAATAACTGTACTTAATCAATGTTGCTGGAAAGAGAATACCACCCAATAAGAAAAGTTGAATTAAAAAAAACCTAGCCAATTACAATTAGCACATATAATGTAGCGGGTGTGGGGGTGGGGTGGGGGATACGGGGAGGGCAGTATAACACAGAGAAGACAAGTAGTGATTCTATAACATCCTTCTATGCTGATGGACAGTGACTGCAATGGGGTATATGGTGGGGACTTGATAATAGGGGGAGTCTAGTAACCATAATGTTGCTCATGTAATTGTATATTAATAATAGCAAAAAAAAACCTTCCCAAAGGAAAAAAACAAAAACAAAAACCTAGCCAGATGTAAAACAATGACAGCATAATAAAACCACAACGTGGTTTATGGGCTTCCATATTTAATATTTATTCTCAAATAGCATATTCCTCCATCCCCTTCAATAACATTCTAAAACATAAGTACTCTTTCATGCCTTTGGTGGGCCGACTCATGGCCACGCCACAACTGTAAAATAAAAATATGTTAATTAAAGATAATATGATACAACTCTATGCAGATGTTACTAATAAAATAATAAGGTTATGATTATGAAAGACATATTAAATAATTGTTTCTGTTTATAGGTTTGTATTAAATGGATGTACTAGAAAGAAGTTTATAATTTGCATGTCAAGTCTGTTTAAACAAGTTTGATTTCACAAGAAATGCCCCCCAAAAAATACTATGTAGAATGATTTTTATACTATGGAGGTGTTAGTATAAAATATATTAAATGTAATTAATACTGGGAGAAAATATTAGAATAATGAAACAAAAGAAAAAAGGTTTGGAAAAAACATAAATAAGGCACCAAGAAAAAGGCTTCAAGTTGTATTTTAAATCTGATTAGTGTGCTATTACTCATAACAAAGATTAAGATATGGAAGTAACAAATATAAATCATTGTCATAAAAATCAAACATTACCACCTTAAACAAAATACTTGGAAAAACTCTTGTCTTTTCTCAGCTGTGGGGTAAAAAAACCCTTCAAATGCTGGAGTTATGGTATTCAGTTTCACAGATGAAATTAATACACTGTGAGAGGAAAGCAAAAAAAGGCCAAGATTGTTTCTATAGGTCCCCAGGAGACAGTCCAGGATATCGCATCTTCTCTGAACTTGGGAACACTTCTCTGCATATCACTAAAAATATCTGAAGTGGTACCAACTTTAATCCAGACACGACAATTTCTAAAAAGCCCCACAATTCTTTTAAAAATTAAAAAAAAAAACAGTAGAAAGACAATGATCAGGTACATTTTTTTTTAAGGTCAGGATTAAGTGGCCAGGAGAAGAGCTACTTCTGTGTTAAATAGGCGGATTCTAGATTCAACCGTATCTTGAATACATACACTCAAACGACACTTTTATGGAGCTTTGACTTTCTCAGAATTACTAATTCACTTAAGATAAATGGAAGCAAAAGCACAAGTGAGAAGAAAATTAAAGACATGAAACGACAGTGTCATCTTTAAAAGGAAGACACAGTAGCTCAGGACACTTGTATATAAGCACTGTGTCTCATTATTCTCTACCTCCTGCTTTCCTTCCCCTTCCAACTATGAGTCTCAGCTTACATCTAGAAGCATGCTACACACTAATCCAAAGATTCTTTATAAGGTGTCAGAAAACTCACTTGTAAGAATATAGATTACTTTTCTCCCCTTTAATTTAGAAAATTCTGTTAGTAATTTTAATGCAATTTGGGGGAAAGGCTCCTTTTTTTTTTCAGATCATGAGACCCACCTATTTCTAAAACTTAAACTTGCACAGTTTGTTCTGACTTCTAATTCTATCTTCTAAAACTGTCCACATAAGCATTTTATCCAATGCATTTTTTGTTTATTTAAAAATAAATCGTAGTTACAAATAACACACTTATTTTAATGTAACGTTATACAATCAATTCTCAATTGCTCAGCACTAAGAAAGGCAATGTCAGAGGGCCTTGCAATTAGAAGACCTAAGTTCAAATACAATCCATTATTAGTTGCCTTAAGTTAATTAACCTCTGTGTATTTCTGTTTTCAATGCTATAAAATAGAGATAATAATGCCTAATTCACAGAGATGTAAACATTAAATAAGGTGTGACCATGCTCTGTGAAATCGTCTACTTGTCAGTACACATATCAAATTACCTAATATGAGTTTGGGAATGTAATTTAAATCTTATAATTCAAATAAACATACTAGAAAGGAAAATCCACTCCAAAATCCAAATCACAAAGTATTACAGAGCTACATCCAAACACTAACACCTTGCATCAATTCTGTTCCACTGGTTTCCAATCTCTTTGGAACAATACCACCTTTCTTCCACATGAAATTTTATAGTGCCTCAATATTTCAAAAGGGAAAGGAGGAAAAACCAGAGTGCAGTGAAAGCTGTTTTCACTCAGATGGTCTCACAGTCCTGTCCACCGCACACAGTACCAGAACTCTTCAGACCCCTGCGTGAGAGCTGCTTTCTCTGTGCCATCAAGTCTGCCTAGATGATGTCCCACACAGAAAGTGGTCACACTGCATGCCTTTCCTGCCTTCTTCCAAAATACTGGCTCTTCTTCCTTTCTGTCTACTTTACCCCTCAAGATTGCTCCCATAGGCTCCACATACGGTGCAGCCCAAAAGTCTTTCTCTGAATTGAAGCACTTTTTCAGCATCACTCATCTGGACACTCAGGAAAGCATCTTGCTATCTGATACTATTCAACTCTGGGAATTTCTGTCTTCTCTCGATACCTAGTCCCACCCAGGTGAGCAAGGTAGGTGTTAGCTTAGGAGCAGTCCTGAAGAAGACCCAGCAGGCTACAGTCATTTTAATTAAGCACCATTTGGATTATTTAAACCACTCCTTTCAAACAGGATAAATAATCTAGTTCCATAAACCTCCAAAACAGACTCTCACTGACCTAAATTAATATCAATAGGACCTAAGACTAACCAGGTAAAAGCCTTTTTTAACCACCACAAACAGAAAAATTTAATTGACACATACAGATTTAAAATTGTGCTATACATATGCTTAGTGCCATTAACTGTGGTAATGCTATAATATTACTAACACAAAAATGTAAACAGTAGTTAGTAGTTATTTGTTGTGGAGAGAGATTAATTTGATTAAACTTTTCTGCTCTGCTCTTAAAAACTTTGGGATCCGGTGCTCCAGATGCCTGGAATGTGACTGCCTAGGGAAGAAAGCAAAGGCTTTGACGACAGAGTAGTTATTTCTTAGACAGAAAGGGCATTCCCAGAGTCTCATTAATACTCAACATGTCTAGTAAAGGACTGTTTGGCGAAGCAGACGAGAAAGACTGCTTACACACAAAACAAAGCAACCGTCTACCACAGTTCTAAGCTGCCAAAAGAGCAAACTTTTCTCCTTCTAGCTCTTCCTGACACTCCTACAGCACTAAGACTCACCGCACCAGTCCATGGTCGAGCTCCATTCTGTAGGGTATACTCCACTACCAAGGGCATGAGGACAGGGCCACATCAGTTTTCTCCACCGTTAAACCACTTGCAGTCTAGCACACAATGTATGGCATAAAGTAGGCTCTTTGAATAAAGGAAAAGAAACCTATGTGTATGTATATGTATGCTGAGAATAAATGGGTGGCAAGTATAAAGAAAAGCATTTTCACCCTCACCATCACCATGACTTACCGATCTTTTACAATATGACCTGAAGTTTTTAAATTATGTTAAATATAGGACATCACATTAATTAAATTTCCCTACAAGGGAAGATTACATGTAAAACATTCAATATTATTTCTGACCAGATCTGAGCTTTAATTATACACAGTTTGTAAGAAGCTGAAGGAAATACGACTGCAGTAAGTGGAATCTCCTCCTGTACTCTGGCAGCCCATCAAAAACCTATCCCAACAGGCCTGATACTGCATGGTCAGCGAAGAGGAAAAGTGAAAGGAGTCTTCTACTTTGCTGCTTCTCTGAAAAGGGACTCGCATTAGGCCATTAAGTAGTCAGATACATTATTTTATTGCTTGCCAAACCCCTGGGTAATAAAAAATCAGTAAAAATTGCCACAGGCAGTTTTGGAGGAAAAACAGACTGCACAACAATGACAGCCGCTCTCCTGCAGTGCTGGACAACTGCAGTAAACAAAACAGTGCATCAGTTGTAGTTTTTCTGCTCAAGTAGAGCACTCAGCCATGTGTGAGAAGAAGCTATGAAAGTACATAAATCTGCAGAATCTGGGTGTAAATGCACAAATGGGAGAAAGGTGGGAGAATAGAATAAATATGTTTTGTGAAAGCGACCTCAAGTCAGATTCAGTCACACATACACATTTCCCATTCTTTTCTACATAAGTAAGACTTATGGGAAGCTACAGTGAAAAGCAAACACCTCCCTTTGGAAACACTTATGTAAAAAAGGTAAATACTTTTTAATGAAGGTACCATTAATATTTTTCCATGAAAATGCTAAGACATAAAAATAAAGAAGGATATTTCTTTAACATAAACTGTGATCTAAGTAAACAACTTACTTTCTATACAAAGAAAACTAATTTGTGGCACAGCCTACACTGTATGTAAATGGCAAGAACAAGTGATTTACTTTAATGGGATTCAGAGAATAAAATTGGACTCACCTTTAACCTTGCTTGAAAGATGTTGTAAAATGTCGTATTTCCTTCTAAAGCCCAAATGTTTAGGGTAACCCCTTATTGTGCTATCTAGAAGTGCTATGTGAGAATTTTACTTTATACATTACTATACTGTTAAATTTCTAAAGGAAAGTATAAAACACCCTTTAACACAATGGTTTTAACAGTGTAAGAGCTTTACTTTTAATTACATACATAATTGCATTATAAAATCATGTGTTTTATAACAATATGTAGAAAATTTCTATTTATGAATTTTCAACTTAAAAATTTTCATTACTGTAACTAAAAAGCTTTAGAGCCAAAGATCAATTCTACCAGCTACCAAAAGGTGGCATCAGTGATCACATACAGCCACTCCCATATGAGCTATTGCATCCTCGTTAGTTGGCCAGGTTCATGCTTAGCTTTATGGAGTTTCAATAGGATGATTAACCCTATCATGTTTAACAAACACAAAAGCAGTGTAAATAAGAAATGTAAAATTAACAGAAATAAAATCAGATCATTTTAGCAACTAAAAGTGATGGGAAAATTACAAATGCTTGTTTTGTCAGTGGAAATAATTGTGGAGGACAGAGTAAACCCTTCAATACTGGAAACAATCGATCAGTAATCAACAAGAGATGAGAAGAGTTGTAAGATGGGAAAACATTACAGTGTGAAGATCAGCCTCAATCAGTGTTTGAATGCTTATTGGTCTAATAATATTAGTTCAAGAGATTTTAAGCAATAAGAAGGGTCAAAATGTTACAGAGGAAGAGTTCAATGAATGGGTTCAAGGCCAAATGAAATGCACACCACTGGAATGAGTGCTAAGTTAACACAGCACCTTTGTTGATCATCAGATGAGAGCTTATCTGCCTCAACAATTCTAACATGGTCCATGGTAGTATGCTGTGGGGAAAAGGCACCTGTAAGCACTTACATCAGCAAGAGCACACCTGGTAACATAGATGATGAGAGGCCAAAGAATTCTAAGCAGGGGAGATAAAATTTGAAAAATCCATTTTGATTATATACTCCTGTCAGTTAAAAAATAAATGTGTGCACATCCCCAATATGTATTTATTGTTCTAATTTCTACATGTACATCTATATTTCTTTGAATCTAAGAAATAATCTATTTTAAACACAATGTCATTAACTACTAAGGAAGAAAAAAATACTATAGCTCTTATGTAAGAAACACCACAATTTAAAATGTTAAAATGTGGAGGAAAAAATATATCTTAGAGCCGATGTAGCACTTAACTAATACTAAAGCATTCCATATTTTCTAAAACATAAACAAAATTGGGATTTTTAATAGGAAAAGACAAAACACAAGTTGATGATTTTTTCTTGCACTTTTTACTTTTTGCACACCTGTTTGGAGATCCACAATCAGAATATAGGACAAAAGAAGGAAGCTGGTAGAAGATGTCAGATCTCAAAATATGCTTATTTAATGAATAAGTAACTGCTTTATCTCCACTATTTACATTTATTACACATCACATGAACATGATCTTTGACAACTTCAATGAAAAGGAGGAAAAAAAAGCAGACAATAAATATTTCTCATAAAATACCCCACACACACATGCGTGCGCGCACACAAAGTTTTTTGTAAGAGCAATCTAACTAGGAGCAAAGGACATATTTTAGAGCAGAAAAATTTTGGATTTGCAGCATAACTATCTATGCTATTCATTATGAAAAACAACACAGACACTTCAATGTTCTCATCTATAAAATGAAGATAACAGTTCTTAGATCACAGGACTAAGATGGGGGATTAAGTGAGTAAATGCACAGAAAGCTTTTAACAAATGCTCAGAACACAGCAAGACTCAATAAATGGCAATAAAGGGATCATTCATGGGACTCTATTTCATGTTAAACTACTTTAGATTACCTGAGGTGTTAGATGGAAAGGTGATATTTGAAAGTTTTTGACTTAAAACCAGTCTCATTCACCAAGGCCACTTTTAGATGTCGGAATCACTGACACAAATACTTCTGGGATGAAGCCTCAGATCAAAATCCATTTTGCTTATAAATCTGAGTGAAGATCAAATAAAGGAACTGTATCAAAAATTCTATATTGCCCTCTTTATCTGACATCAGATTCAGGTTGATGGGTGCTTTGTTAATCTAGCACTGGGGAGTTCTCTAGACCTTGTATGCATCTGACAGCTGACAATACTAATGGGACAGCAAAGCACACTATCGACAACACAAAGTCAGAAGAATCTTTCCAAAACAGCATGGCTCATTTTAACAGGACACGGTTTTCTTAACAAGCGTTTTTAAAACAAATACCAGTTTAAATAATAATTTATTAATGATCTGTTCTGGAAGACTATATTCTGCTATTCACCACTTTTCAAACATTAACACTTTTCAAATACAAACACCCCTGATACATTGTTTAAGACTTCCAAAACGAACAACTAAAGAATTCCACCTTGGCATAACACCAAATGTGGATGGCAAAATATTGACTGTATTTGTGGCAAACAGGACGGTAAAAATCACTGGCCTATAAATTTGTTTCCTAACCACTGCTGCCTCTGTTTATTACCTTAGGATTGGCAACAGCTATTCTGAGGATAAGAAATCTGAATTCTATCTACTACCTTGAATTGACTTTCCAAGTATGATTGGAACCAAGATTTGTTGGCGAAATTCAACCCCATTTGGAACAATCCTAGCTTTTGTTTTTTCCCTAAAAATGCTGTCTAATCTAGCTTCCTTCAACCCTCAAATTCTGATGAGTTTTTTTAATTGGCTTGGGCTTCCCATCTCCAACCAACATGTGAACTGGCTGAGCTAGTGACAAAACCCTGCCTGACTCACATTCTTGGCCAAGCCACCCAATCTCAACATGTGCCTATCAGACTGCACCCAAGTCTAGGACAGTGAGGTATGAGAAGCTGTAGTAGAACAGTAAGTTGAGGGCAGTCTCTAAAGCTACACTGTCAGGCTCAAAGCCCAGCCCCTTCAACCTGCTGACTGTCTAGATGGTAAGTTATTTAATTTCTCTGCACCTTAGGTTTTACATGCAGAAATTGAGGATAATTATTACATGAGAGGATTGTTATCAGGATTAATAATACATGAAAGAATGCTTAGAAAAGTAGTATACAGCAAGTGCTCAATAAATGTTATGATATTTTCATTTATATAGTTTTGTAAGAACAAGAGACTTACTGGGAAAGAAATACTACAAGAATGTTCCTTGTAAAGTTATTAAACTAACTTTACAAAAGAAGTAAAAACTAGTTACATGTCACTTTTATCTCAAAACTGGAAAAAAAATTTTTAAATACATACATAAAAACTATCACAGGAACAAGCATTGATTCATCCATCTGCCTATCTCCCACTAACTTACTGAGATCCTTCCTACACAACAACTGGGCACTATGCTTAACACATTAGTTATCAGTCATGTGTCTGCTCACTGGGGGCAGGGCAGGAAAGAAGGGGTAACTTTGGGGCCACAAAAAAACAATTACAAGAATCGATCACCACTTGTATTCCTTGGTTTACCGACTTCACAGAATCAAGTGTCAGGGATCATTTTGCCCCACACCTTCATTTTATAGGTAAACAAACAGGAATCCAGGATTTATATAGAGCCTTTTATCATTATTAAATTACTTTTTATGTATTAATGTAACACCATGTACATTTGGTATTCTCGATCACTTAGAAGCATATTTAAGATATTATCTAAAATAATGAATAGTAAACATATAAATGAATATTCGAACAAATATTTGTGGTCCAGGTTACTGGCTAATTGTAAATAATACAACTAAAAACATCTTTGAAGAAAGTTTTTTCACAATACCATTTGTCAAAAATGGTATTAGTAGGTGAAAGAATAACATGAATGTTATAATTCTCATTTTGTGATATCACTATTCAGAAAGATTGGAATTACTGACATTCACACAGTAGCAATGGATGTTAAGTCACCCATAAGTCTCACCAGCCCTTGGTTTTGTCATCTTATTTTTGCTTCTTTAACAGACAGAAATTTGTCTTTCCTATTTGTTTTCCTCTGCCATTTCTGCTGAGTAACAGGAGAGGTGAACAAACTACTTTTCTTGTAAAACTGATTGAAACTAAGCTTTGCTTCATAAATAAGTAACTGGTTTTATCGCTTAACCATTTGTACAGCAGAGAAAAGTCTAACTATTATTTTCATTTTTAGTATTTCTGGATATTATAAGTTTTCATCATGACCAATCTGTTGCTTTTCTTTTTCTAGTATTGCTGGTTTTCAAGTACTTTTTGAAAAATTTTAATGAAACCACCAAAATACAGGTAATTACTGTTTCAATAATTTTTAAAGCTTTTTGAAGTACAGCCAGGAAAAATATATTCTTCTAGCATGTGTTTTTAATGAGGGTGTTCATTCCATATCTGACTTTAGTACATATATTTTGAATGAGTTTCCGGGTTTTTTCCATATTAACACACTTTTCCCAGAATTACTATTATATTGTTTCCTTTCCTAATGACGTTATTTCACCCAAGCATGTATTTGTTTAATTCATACAGTTGACTCTATCCTAAGCTATGTATCTTATTTAACTGGTTGGCATAGAGGAATGGTAGAAGCACCCAGACTAGCGGCTTTTAGGTATCATAAATTTTAGACAACTTTCACTTTTCAGTACCCTAGAAACAGGTAAAGAAAACCCACATATATCCGTTTTAACCATTAGAATCATGTCTGATTATTTTTCCACGTATACTTAGCTGTAATTATGTCATTTTACAAAGTATAAGCAACATTCATTCTTGACACGTTGTATTAAGGGCTAAAATAGATAAAATAACTGGAAGGGGACATGTCTGAGTGCAAGGACTATTATAAGATAGGCATTTACATCTCAAAACACATTTTGAAATCTGACAGTCCAGAATTTAAATCCCACATCTGGGTGACCTTAAGCACTCTCTGAGCTTTAATTTTTAACATCTGCAAAATGTGAATGTTATCATCTCTATCTAAAGGTGATTATGAGGATTAAATAAGATGCTTATTTGACAAACATAAAAACTGTCAGGCAGTCTTCCAAGCACTCTGTGAATATAAAACTCATTTAATTCCCATAATAATTCTATGAAGTGGGGACAATAATTATTTGACTTTTACAGATAAATGGAAACAAAGAGGTTAAGTAACTTTTATTTGCCCAAGATCACACTGCTACTAAGTGGCAAAGCCAGGACTTGAATACAGGCAATCTGACCTCAAGTCCATATTCTTAAGCACCACACTAAAGTGCCTCTCAAAATACCTGAAACACTTGCCTGGCACTGGCATAATATTGATAAGGATGATAATAAACTAGACAGTTCACACCTGTGGGGTAAATGGAAGTTTTCACCCAGAATTTCCAGAATCTCCTGCCTGGCCTTAGTCTATTTGAATATCAATGGATGTTTACCAGGCAGGGCCTCCAATTGATCTGGCATAAGAGGTGGAGGGGAAATGGCCATTCTCTTCTCCCCTCCGTTCCTGGTTCATAACTGGTCTGGTGTTTGCCAGTCACAAGGGACCCACCCATGGGGCTCCTCCTGGAAGGGGGAGGGCAGGGGGAAGGGAGCAGGCACCACAGTCCATAGAGGACGGAGGGTGCCAGGGCCTTGCTAGCAAACCTGAGGAAACTGTGAGAAACAAACCACTTTTACTCAACCTGCCCTTCCCCTTGTCTTACTTCGGCTTCACCAGATTCATAGTGAACTTGCCCCAGGAGGGGAACTCCCTTCCCCCTCCCCCGGGAGCTACAACAGCCTAGATAGAAGGATGTCACCCTAAAGGCCCAAAGATGGTTGGGAGTCACAGTGTTGATTAAGGTGGCATACAAAACACAAAAGCACTTCTAGATTAAATTTACAAGGTACAGAAATTGCTAACGATACAAATTAACACTACTGCTTTATGAATTTTAAAATAAATCACTAAAGAACTATTTTAAATCACTTTCCCAGCACTGAGAGCCTGAATTTTCTCTTAACATTGTTAAATGAATCTTACAAATAATAAGCAGCTAATTTTTGGTTATTCAACATTTAGCACTCAAATTCAATTATAAACTAGAGGTACCAATGTTTAAAAGAAAGCACTCAGGTATACTTTAAAGATACAATTTAAAGTATAAAGATACACTTTAAAGAAAATTTAGATTCATTACTTTATATTTTAAAAAAGATCAGTGTTTTTCTTCTGATTAATAACACATGTTCACTGTAGAAATGAAGTTTGAGACATTTAATTTTCAAATAATGACAGCTTCTTTCAATTCTGAAAACAGCAGATGAAATCTCATCAACTAAAGTAAGTATTGTCAAGGTGTTTCAAGAAAGAAATATTCTTCAAATAGGTGAGACACATTTAACTCTACTTATACGTGTTTAAAATAATGAATGCCTTCTCTAGTTTTTGTGCTTGATGTAAACTAAGTTCAGTCAACAGACATGACTGAATTCAATTCAACTAAAATGTTTTTTAAAACAACTTAAATTTTGGTAAAATGAGAGTCATATGTTTAGAAACTGATTACTAATTGATGACAAATGATGGAATTAAAAATTTATCCTCTTCCACAGTATAGATAAGGCCAAATCACTCAATTGGTATCACTCAAGCATAACCTGTTTCAGCTTGGTTCCAGATATGCTAACAAATTGAAACAGAAAATCAACTTTTGGTCTTCTAAATACAGTGTACCATGAAAATGAACTTTCAGGTAAAACCAACACTATTTAGATGAAAACTATTCGAAAGGCATTTACACTTTCAGCATATTAACATCAATAGCCCCCAAAGGCCAACCTCAAAGTCTAACCCTTGTATGAACCTATAAAAGGCAAGGAAAACAGTGATAAGAAGTAAAGTAAACTGTCCTTCTCCCTTCCCCCTACACTCTGAGAGTCTTACAAAATCTTTTTCTACCACAAAACCCCTTAAAGGCTCATCTGATATGATTTTATTTTGCTCTAATTTACAGGATAAGACAGACTCTAAATGCTACCAACTTTCTAAACTATTAACAATATTTAATTAGAATAAATCCTTCTAAATATTTTTTTTGCCATTTTGAATCTGTTAAATCAGTAAACTCAAATAAGTCAGATTAGTAAAGGCACTTCAATATTGTGGTAATTCAATATTCACATAAGTTTTGGGAAGTGACTCCTCACACCTCAGGAAATTTCACTTGCACAAGTTTTCAGCTTCTACACCTTACTTGATTTAATGTTAATCAAGCTAGCACTGGTTTTTATTGTAAGTTCAAATGGATTTCTAAGCAACTGGTTGATTTGCTATCTGAATAAGCAGGCTGGTCATTCTGCCGATACTCTTGTTAATGACCCTATATGCCATTTTTTACGTGCAGTGTTTAAGCACAAGGAAGATTTTCATCATATTTCATGAACCGGGATGAAACAACGCAAGAATTCTTAAGTGAATTCTATAAAACCTTGGAGTTTCCATAAACTTCACAAATATCTATGTACCCATGTACCCAGCACCCAACATTACAGTGTATGTCAAGGTGACAGATAAGATTCCTGCAGTCTTGGCCAGTAAACATCATTTTACATGGGCCATGCTCTATCCCCTTCACACTATACCACCAGTGTTACCACTTAAATTCCAGCTAGCTCTCTACTCCAAACTTCACACCCCCATATCCAGCCATACCCAGTGTAAAAGGAACTACCAACTTATAAATCAGCTCAGTAAAGTATGCAGAACAGAGCTTAGATGTGTGGGATTCCATTTTTATTCAGTTATGTTGCCTAACCAATCCTGGTTCCATTTTGCAACTTTCCACATTTGTAAAATTTCCTTTTAATGGGAACAAGCAACTGGAAGAAAAGGATTAACAGGGGGAAATCTGACTCCTGGGGAAACAGGAGGGCACCAAACACTGCAGGACACAAGCAGACTCATGCCTGCTGGGAAATGTGGTCAGACTAGCCACTGAACACAACTGCTTTTGAGTCTAAAGAAAAACAGCTGGATCCCAAGGACAGAAGAAACTAAAATCACAGGCATCTACTGTGGAAAGATCCTTAAAAATGATCTGGTGCAACCCCCTCATTTTCCTGACAAACTGTGGTGAAGAATTAGTTTAAATTATTTCAATCCAAATATTCAAGTATCTGCTGTGTGCTGGGCATTAGCTCATGGATTATATTTTGTTGACTCCTTTAGTATACAAATTAAACATGTCTGTTTATGACACACAGCTCACTTTTAAACCTATAAAATGAACTGAGATGCAGTATGGATTAGTGAGAAGAACAGAAATCTAAACCCTGGAACCACTTAGTGGAATTAAATATTGTGACGTTTTATGCAAATCACTAAACTTCTTATTTAAAAAGCTAAAAGACTGGCTGTCTTACTTCAAAGATCCTTCCAACTCCAGTAACATAACAAATCAGACTCCTTTGTTAAAAAGTAGCACTGAGTAGGTTTGAAGCCCACACTTAGAAACTAAATAAGAAATTGGATTAAAATACCAAGTGTTTAATTTTCCTTAATTTTATGGCAGATTAAAAAAAAATTACTCATGCACAGAAACAATATTAGAATCTTCTGAATAAAATCTCTGAAAGAAAACATATGAGACCATTCATAGCGCATATCTCTTGTGAGTGGGACAAGGAGGGGCAAAAGAGGTGAAGAGGAACAGGGACTTTTGTTGCCTTTGAAACACCTAATTTTTTCAGGGGCATGTATTTCTTGTATAATTCTTTTTTAATGTCAATTAAAAAAATTTAACAAGCATTTGAAACATGGGAACAAATGTAATGCAGCAGGAAATACAAAGAACTAGAAAGAGAGAAAAAAGATTTCTAAGCTGGCTCTGTGACCTTAGGAAGCATATTTGAGTTTGAACATTCTAGCTTTCCTATGAAAACAAGAATGAGTCGGCTCACTGAGCCACCACTCTGCTGGACTCACTCTTCTGTCTTAGGGGTTACTTTTCTCTCATTTAGTTATTCAGCTCATCCATCAAACACTGAAACAGCAGGAACTAAACAAAAGAGAGAGTGGAAATTAATTTCCCTATAATGAAAATAATTAACAGCCAGAAAAAATCTATCAGAGTTCTAGAAATGTTTAATTTGCTGAAGAAAAAGAAGGGATAAAAGATAAACTTGGTGAAAACCCAGAATCTATTAATGAAAAAGTATAAATATATATTCAGACCTTGACCTGAATGTTTTATTAGAACACTTTCCAAACAATGTCAGTTGAAGTAATTAAATAAAAAAATTATTCTCAATCATATAAATTACACCTCTGCTGGGGTTAGGATGCTGTCTTCTGTTTCTTAATTGATTGATGGGTTATACTTTCTGCCTCTAAATACTAACTCAATTATTGTTTATCTAATGATGGATCTAAATCCATGAAATTATTCTTTGTAGTTTAACAGTTATCCTATTATCAGAGAAAAACGTTATTGCATTTTTCTTTTGTGACCAATAGCAGGGTCATATAGTTATCAAAGCAGCTCTCCCGTAATTTATTATTAATATGTATCTATTGTGGTTTTCTCCCATTTCACATCCCTTGAATAAAATATATTGTTAAATACTAAAACTTGCAGTCTTAAGCATTTAAGCTATGCCCAATTTTTGAGCTTTAAAAGAATGTTCTTTTTCTTACACCTCACCTAACGGATAAAATGAAAAAAGAAGGGAAAATAACATATTGTTTCCTCCATAATTCTAAGTTTAGCTAAATGCCACAAATAAAGCATATCTTTTAATTCACTACTGAGCACTAAACAGTCACTGAAAATTTAGACAAACCTTCAAGAGGCAGACTGAAAACCTCACATCTATCTCTACTGATCTCTACTCCTTTGACCCAAAGAGTCAAACTGATTTGAGATACCTGACTACACTAAAGACTTCCAACTTGACAGCTCTAGGGGAGGAAGCAGACCATGTAACTATAAGGGAGGCTTTGAAAAAGCAGCATCCAGCTTAGCCCCTCTGGGCAAGTGCTCTGACCACTGCCTATTAATTGAGAGAATGTGTGAGCATGGGAACCTCTTTCCTCCTTCTAAATATGCATTTATATACCCTACTCAGGGCTTTATTGTGCAAGCAAGGTTCACAAAAGAAAAGCATGATTAGAAATCTCCTTCAAAGTCTTGAAAACTGACCGCCATCTCCGTAATGTTCTCTTTGTGTCTGGTCTCCACAAATAGTTTTTTCTATTATTTACAGTTAGACTTTCTAGCCCAAGAGCTAAAAAGTGAATCATCCTGCTTTTTATTTGTTCTTTACTTTTCTACACTTACCATTACTATGCCTCTACGTTTTATCTTTCTCTAACTTACTGCATGTTAGGAAGGAAGACAATACTTACCATTTGTTCGCTAAAAATTAAAAGTAAAAGCCTTGGAAGCAGAGATCTAGCTCTGCCCCTTAGCAACAGTGTGGTCTTGGGCAAGTTACTTATCTGTCTCTCAATTCCTTTAACTAAAACTAGGACTCTATTGCAATTCCTTTAATAAAACTAGGACTCTTGCTACTCCTAACACTAATTTCACAGAGACTTGCTTATGTAAGGAATAACATGACACAAAGTACCTAAGAAGCAGTATGCATAAATGTCCTGGCCCACTCCTAGAAAATGTACTCAGCTCTAGCACTTTCTAACTGTGTTACTGAAATCCTCTAAGTCTCCATTTTCTCATTTGGAAAACCAAAGAAAATAGGAAGCTCCAGGTATGCAGTGAAGACTGGAAATGAAGCATTTAGCTTTTATTATCGCAACAAATGTTAGTCATAACAAAAATATTAGCTTACTTTCCTTCCAACTTCAAGTTGTGCTACTGAATATCTCTAATTTAGATGCTTTTTATTCTACCATTTCAACTTGTCTGTCAGTACAGATGCATACCTGTATGGTGGGCTCCAGGAAGCATAACTACCTTTCTGCTGGTGCCTTCCTTTCAAGTTTGAAGTACATGCCAACTGATTAAACCCATACAGAGAGGCTAGAGCAGCACCAGTAAGCACTATAAAGATTTTCAGGTTAATGCTATAATAGGGTTTAGGTGCTTCTCAATTGCAATGATGTGAGATAATATTCTAGCTTCAAAAAAATTAACATGAGACAGGAGCTTATAGACTGTAAATGCTAAAACCCTTGGCAGGAGACAAAATAAGACAATACAAGACACTAAAAACAGTCCTAGGCTATGTTAATAAAATCTGCAGAAGCAAGGAGTCAAGAGCAACAGGGAAAAGCTATACATGCCATAATTTAGTGGCACATTTGGGGGGACCCTCAAAGGAAGGCTTGGTCTTTCTGAGTTTTTTTTTAAGCTCTTTAAAAATATTTAATTCTCATGACAATGGTTATATGTGGCTATGGAATTTTGCAATTCTTAAACACTAACAAGCAACTATTTTTATTTTTTAGTCATTACTAGAATAATATAAGTCTCTAGCTTAATGAACTATACATATATATATATATATGACATTTAATCTAAACTTCATTCTTTAGAACTTATCATGGTTCTAAACTTGCTATATTAATGCTACGTGCTTTGGATTCCCAAAGACCATACTGTTTGCCCACATCATTCACCAAAATATCTAAACAAAACCTCAATAATAAGTCATTGTGGCATAAGGCATACAATTCCTACGAGCAACATTTACTCGTGCAGCTCTGCACCACAAATGAACATCTAGACAGTGTACAGGCATTGCTTAGTACAAGCACCAATCATACACAGATCCTACAAGGCAATTCAGCATCTTTTATACATCTTGGGCCCAGAGCAGAGAAAAATGGACCAAAAAGAATTTCTGTGTAGCTCTGGATCACTAGAGGAGTCCTCCTATTAGAAGTTACTTCTTCAGACTTCCGGGAAGATGGAGGTGTGAGCAGGGCGGCAGAAATCTCCTCCCAAAACTATATAAATCTACGAAAATACAGCAAATACAACTATTCCTAAAAGAGAGACCAGAGCACGCAGGAAAATGCACAGCGTACAGCCACAACTGGGAGAACTCAGCATCCTGCGACGCGGGTAAGATATGGAGACGCGACCCGGCGGCACCTGAGCACTCACCCAGCCCAGTGCGCCGGCGGGAGGAGAGGAATCGGAGCCGGGAGGGAGTGGAAGAGCAGGCCCGCGAAATAACCAACCTCGGTGGTCTGCGCTGGGAGAGCTGACACACATCGCGTGGGGCATTGGACATGGGAGAGGCAGAAGGTGCAGGTTTTGAGCCGGGAACGCGCTGGGACCGTGCAGCCAGCGCCCCGGGACAAGAGAAAAGCGCGCGCCATTTGTAGCGGTCTCGGAGAGGCGGGGGGCACAGCGAGGGAACACCATCGCCCCGGCGGGCTCAGCCCCGCAGGCTGGAGGTCCTGGGGAACTTCGGTCTCCTTTGCTGGTGACGGAGAGAAGGGAGCAGCCACGCTGGAAATTTACATAGAAAACAATAGCCTCCCATTCGTTCCTGCCCCGGCCAAAGCAGCGCGGCTGCAACGGTGGATTAGTGGAGCAACAGCGACACCTACAGCACGTGTAGAGAATCCACTCCACGTGGGCTTTTTTTTTTTGCTCGTTTTTTATTTCTTGCCTTTTATTTTCACTTTCCTTTTGCTTTCTTTTCTTTCTTTCTTATTTCTCTCTTTTCTTTCTCTTACTTCTTTTATTTTTCCTTTTTTTTTTGCTTGCTAGTTTTTTCGTTTTTTTTTTAAGCCTTAAAGAGCCCAGCTGACATACGTGACACCTACCAGCGACCACTCCTATCAACATGACAAGACAAAAGAACATGATACAAACAAAAATCACCAAGACCCAGACAACCTCTGAGAAGGAACCTGAAGGGATGGAAATGCAGAAACTTCCTGAAAAAGAATTCAGAATAAAAGTCATAACCATGCTGATGGATCTACAGAGAAATATGCAAGAGCTAAGGGAGGAAGTGAGGAAGTCAGGAAAGATAATGCAGAAATGAGACAAGCCATTGACAGGCTCAGCAGCAGATTGGACGAGATGCAAGAGACTGTTAATGCAACAGAAATCAGAGAACAGGAACACAGAGCAGCTGAGGCAGAGAGAGATAAAAGGATCTCTAGGAATGAAAGAATATTAAGAGAACTGTGTGACCAATCCAAATGGAACAATATTCGCATTATAGGAGTATCAGAGGAAGAAGAGAGAGAAAAAGGGATAGAAAGTGTCTTTGAAGAAATAATGGCTGAAAGCTTCCCCATACTGGGGAAGGAAACAGTCTAGCAGTCCATGGAAGCCCACAGATCTCCTAACACAAGGGACCCCAGGAAGACAACAGCAAGACACATAATAATTAAAAAGGCAAAGACCAAAGATAAGGACAGAGTATTAAAGGCAGCTAGAGAAAGAAAAAAGATCACCTTCAAAGGAAATCCCATCAGACTAACATCAGACTGCTCAACAGAAACCTTACAGGCTAGAAGAGAATGGCATGATATATTTAACGCAATGAAACAAAAGGGCCTCAAACCAAGAATACTGTATCCAGCACGATTATCATTTAAATATGACGGAGTGATAAAACAATTTCCAGACAAGCAAAAGCTGAGAGAATTTGCCTCCCATAAACCACCTCTACAGGACATCTTAAAGGAACTGCTCTAGAGGGAAGCACTCCTAAGGCTAAAAAGCTGTCACCAGAGAAAATAAAATCATAGCAAAGAAAGCAGACCATCCAAACACTAACTAAAGGCAAAGAATAAAACACCTAGTATATAAAGATTGGAGGAGGAAGAATAAGAAGGGAGAAAAATAAAGAAACAACAGACTGAGTTTACAATAACTTAACAAGAAAGTTAAGTTAGATTGTTAGATACTTAAGAAGCAACCCTTGAACCTTTGGTATCCACGAATCTAAAGCCAGCAATGGCAATAAGTACATATCTATCGATGATCACCCTAAATGGAAATGGACTAAATGCACCAATCAAAAGAAACACAAACTGCCTACAAGAAACTCACCTTAAACGCAAAGATATCCCCAGATTAAAAGTGAAGGGATGGAAAAAGATATTTCATGCAAACAACAAAGAGAAAAAAGCCGGTGTTGCAGTACTTGTATTAGACAAAATAGACTCCAAAACGAAGAAAGTAGCAAGAGATAAAGAAGGACATTACATAATGATAAAGGGGTCAGTCCAGCAAGAGGATATAACCATTTTAAATATATATCCACCAAACACAGGAGCGCCAGCATATGTGAAACAAATACTAACAGAATTAAAGGAGGAAATAGACAGCAATGCATTCATTTTAGGAGACTTCAACACACCACTCACTCCAAAGGACAGATCAACCAGACAGAAAATACATAAAGACACAGAGGCACTGAACAACACACCAGAACCGATGGACCTAACAGATATCTACAGAACTCTACACCCAAAAGCAACAGGATACACATTCTTCTCAAGTGCACATGGAACATTTTCCAGAATAGACCACATACTAGGCCACAAAAAGAACCTCAGTAAATTCAAAAATATTGAAATTCTACCAACCAACTTCTCAGATCATAAAGGTATTAAACTAGAATTAAACTTTAGAAAGAAAACAAAAAGACTCACAAATACATGGAGACTTAACAACATTCTCCTAATTAATCAATGGTCAATGACCAAATCAAAACAGAAATCAAAGAATATATGGAGACAAATGACAACAACAACAAAAAGCCACAACTACCGTGGGACACAGCAAAGGCAGTTCTAAGAGGAAAGTATATTGCAATCCAGGCCTATCTAAAGAAAGAAGAACATTCCCAAATGAATAGTCTAAAGACATAATTACTGAAATTGGAAAAAGAAGAACACATGAGACCCAAAGTCACCAGAAGGAGGGACATAATAAAGATCAGAGAAGAAATAAATAAAATTGAGAAGAACAAAACAATAGAAAAAAATCAATGAAACCAAGAGATGGTTCTTTGAAAAAATAAACAAAATAGATAAACCCCTAGCCAGACTCATTAAGAAAAAAAGAGAATCTACACACATAAACAGAATCAGAAATGAGAAAGGGAAAGTCACGACGGATCCCACAGAAATACAAAGAATTATAAGAGAATATTATGAGAATCTATATGCTAGCAAGCTGGAAAACATAGAAGAAATGGACAACATCTTAGAAAAATACAACCTTCCAAAACTGACCAAACAAGAAACAGAAAAACTAAACAGACCAATCATCAGCCACGAAATTGAAGTGGTAATCAAAAAACTACCCAAGAACAAAACCCCCAAACCAGATGGATTCACCTCTGAATTCTACCAGACATACAGAGAAGAAATAACACCCATTCTCCTTAAAGTTTTCCAAAAAATAGAAGAGGAGGGAATACTTCCAAACTCATTCTATGAAGCCAATATCACTCTAATACCAAAACCAGGCAAAGACCTCACCAAAAAAGAAAACTACAGACTAATATCCCTGATGAACGTGGATGCAAAAATACTCAACAGAATATTAGCAAAGCGAATTCAAAAATACATCAAGAGGATCATACACCATGATCAAGTGGGATTCATCCCAGGGATGCAAGGATGGTACAACATTCGAAAATCCATCAACACCATCCACCACATCAATAAACAGAAGAACAAAAACCACATGATCATCTCCATAGATGCTGAAAAAGCATTTGACAAAATTCAACATCCATTCATGATTAAAACTCTCAACAAAATGAGTATAGAGGGCAAGTACCTCAACATCATAAAGGCCATATATTGCAAACCCACAGCTAACATCATACTTAACAGCGAGAAGCTGAAAGCTTTTCATCTAAGATCAGGAAGAAGACAGGGATGCCCCTCTCTCCACTGTTATTCAACATAGTATTGGAGGTCCTAGCCACGGCAATCAGACAAAACAAAGACATACAAGGCATCCAGATTGGTAAAGGAAAAGTCAAATTGTCACTATTTGCAGATGACATGATACTGTACATTAAAAATCCTAAAGACTCCACTCCAAAATTACTAGAACTAATATCTGAATTTAGCAAAGTTGCAGGATACAAAATTAACACACAGAAATCTGTTGCTTTCCTATACACTAACGATGAACTAACAGAAAGAGAAATCAGAAAAACAATTCCATTCACAATTGCATCCAAAAGAATAAAATACCTAGGAATAAACATAACAAAGGAAGTGAAAGACCTGTACTCTGAAAACTACAAGACACTCCTAAAAGAAATAAAAGAGGACACTAACAAATGGAAACTCATCCCATGCTCTTGGCTAGGAAGAATAAATGTTGTCAAAATGGCTATACTACCTAAAGCAATCTACAGATTCAATATCAAAATACCAACAGCTTTCTTCAATGAACTGGAACAAATAATTCTAAAATTCATATGGCACCGCAAAAGACCCCAAATAGCCAAAGCAATCCTGAGAAGGAGGAATAAAACGGGAATTACGCTCCCTGACTTCAAGCTCTACTACAAAGCCACAGTAATCAAGACAATTTGGTATTGGCACAAAAACAGACCCACAGACCAGTGGAATAGAATAGAAAATCCAAACATCAACCCAAACACATAGTCAATTAATATTTGATAAGGGAGCCTTGGATATACATTGGGGAGATGACAGCCTCTTCAGCAGCTGGTGTTGGAAAAACTGGACAGCTACATGTATGAGAATGAAACTGGACTACTGTCTAGCCCCATACACAAAGGTAAACTCAAGGTGGATCAAAGACTTGAATGTAAGTCATGAAACCATAAAACTCTTAGAAAAAAACATAGGCAAAAATCTCTTGGACATAAACATGAGCGACTTCTTCATGAACATATCTCCCCGGGCAAGGGAAACAAAAGCAAAAATGAACAAGTGGGACTATATCAAGCTGAAAAGCTTCTGTACAGCAAAGGACACCATCAGTAGAACAAAAAGACATCCTACAGTATGGGAGAATATATTCATAAAAAACGTATCTGATAAAGGGTTGACATCCAAAATATATAAAGAACTCATGCACCTTAACAAACAGAAAGCAAATAATCCAATTAAGAAATGGGCAGAGGACATGAATAGACACTTCTGTAAAGAAGAAATTCAGATGGCCAACAGGCACATGAAAAGATGCTCCACATCGCTAATCATCAGAAAAATGCAGATTAAAACCACAATGAGATATCACCTCACACCAGTGAGGATGGCCAACATCCAAAACACAAACAACAACAAATGTTGGCGAGGATGTGGAGAAAAGGGAACCCTCCTACACTGCTGGTGGGATGCAAATTAGTTCAACCATTGTGGAAAGCAGTATGGAGGTTCCTCAAAAAACTCAAAATAGAAATACCATTTGACCCAGGAATTCCACTCCTAGGAATTTACCCTAAGAATGCAGCAGCCCAATTTGAAAAAGACAGATGCACCCCTATGTTTATCGTAGCACTATTTACAATAGCCAAGAAATGGAAGCAACCTAAGTGTCCATCAGTAGATGAATGGATAAAGAAGATGTGGTACATATATACAATGGAATATTATTCAGCCATAAGAAGAAAACAAATCCTATCATTTGCAACAACATGGATGGAGCTAGAGGGTATTATGCTCAGTGAAATAAGCCAAGCCGAAAAAGACAAGTATCAAATGATTTCACTCACATGTGTTGTATAAGAACTGAGAGAAAAACAGCAGCTGACTCACAGAACCCAAGAACGGACTAATAGTTACCAAACGGAAAGGGACTGGGGAGAATGGGTGGGAAGGGAGAGACAAGGGGGAAAAAGGGGCATTACGATTAGCGGATGTAATGTTAAGCGGGCACGGGGAGGGCTGTACAACCCAGAGAAGACAAGTAGTGACTCTATAGCATCTCGCTATGCTGATGGATAGTGACTGTAATGGGGTTGGTGGGGAGGACCTGATGAAGGGGGTAGTGTAATCACCATAATATTACTCATTTAATTGTAGATTAATGATATCAAAATAAACTTAAAAAAAAAGAAGTTACTTCTTCATATCTTCCTTTGCTACTAAGCATGCACTCTCCTCTCTTGTGAGTCATGTCTTTCCTTGAGACATCATAGTGGTATATCTTTGTTACTGTTGTTTTCTTCTAATTCTACCCCATGTTATCCAAGCTTTAGATTTGTCAAAACCAATTTAACTTCATGAATCTTTCCTCTTCACTAAAACCCATATCAATAACTCCCAGTTTTCATCTTTAGTGCTTATTATCTATTTCACAAACCAAGACTCTAATCATACAGTGTCTTATCTCTAATTGCTTTAAGTGTATTATGTCTTAACTTCCTAATAGTACTACGTTGTTTGGCAAAACTTTGTCAAGTTACTTTACTCATGTCCACTAAATTCCAAAGCAAGATCATTAAAAAAAAAAGAAAAACTGTTAGAAAAGCTAAATACTGAAATTAGTAAATCTGGTAGAACAAATGTTAAGAGTGAATATAAAGCATGTTATTGCTTTCAAACAGTTAATAGTCCTATATGCTTCTTCAACATCTCATCACTATCTACTAAGTAAAACAAAGCAATGGAACAATGAGGCGAGTATATGTACCATTGTATATGCTATCTATATAGAAAAGGAAAATATATATACACACTTGCATATATCTGCAATAAACTAATCTCTGGAAAGACAAAAAAGAAATAGGCAATAGGATTTGCTAGGGAGAAACTGGCTGACTGGACAGTACATGGAAAAGAGACTTAATTTTTCACCTCTGCCATTTTGTACGTTTAAATTTTATATTATATACATGTATTTACCATTCTAAAGAATTTAAATAGAATAAATAAAATATAAATTAAATAAATTAAAATAGTTACTTAGGTTGCTGAAAAGATTTTCAGATGTGTACATTTTAGTGAATTAACACAAGAGTAAAATGCTCTGCTGCATATATGATTTATTATGATTAAGATACACTCATCCAATCATTTGAGTAACTATAGAGATTCTAAATGCTGGACCCTGTACAACTTTTTAATTACATAAATTTCTATGTTAAACGTTTATTTATAATCAATATTTATTTCTGCATTAAATCTGCAGTATTAACCTTACAAGCATGAAGAATTGAGAAAAACAGCAGATGTGAAAGTAAAAATGGCTGGATTTGGATCCTCCACTTTCTAGCTGTCCGGTTCTCAGGTAATCACTTAATGTTATCTAGACATCAGTTTTCCTCTTAAGGGCAAAGGTCAGCAAAGTCAGGCCCATGGCCAACCATCCTGTCACCTATTTTATTTTGACAAGTGGAGGGTAAATAAAGCTTTACTGAAATAATCCATGCTCATCTACTTACATATTGTATATGACCATTTCCAACCAAAGTACAATGTCTTGACAAGACAAGACCTGACTCGTTTTGACAGAGACCATATGCCAGCAAAGCTGAAAATATTTACAATCTAGCCCTTCACAGAAAAAGTTTACCTAACCCTGTCTGGGTAAAATGCAGACAAGCCACATCTACACTGAAATTTTTTTTAAGTATAAATATAGAAAGTTACATTCCAAGCAGAGATCAGGTCAGAACTATTTTCAGAATAACATGAAGACATTATTTATCTTTTTCATTCTGATTTTCTCCAAGTGCACAATGGAGATTTCCAGAGGCTACATGACATGTGATGTCACAACAGACTACATGCAGAAGGAGACAAGAGAATACAGCTGTTTTCCCTTAAGCCAAACATTAAAAGATTTTCAAAAACAGTGCCAATCTTCTGACTAAATATTTTTTCTTTTAAAAATTTGTTATTTTAGTTTAAAAAGTTTATCTGTGTTAACATATACTGGGTTTATTTTTGTTAAAGTCAAATACCCGTTTCTCAGTTTTCTTTACAGTAAATATTGATTAAGTATAACCTACATAAACAAAAGCTCTCTTGGGTACTCAATAATGTTTATGGCTGTTTTAAGACCACAAAGTCCCAGAATCTTCTGTATTATAGCTCTAGTAGCATGATTACTGGCCTACCAGAACAGTCTATACACTTGGCATGGTTTAGATAAACAGAGTAGAGAGTCTATCAGGACAACCAGTGATACCACCACCATCTGGCAGGCAGTTTAAGGAGAAAAATTTGACAATTTTAACTAGAAGCTCCCTGAGGTACTTAAGAAATTTTATTCAAAACTTCAAAATAAGGCCAACGGAGGACAGCTTGTCCTTTAATGTCATACAGAGGAAATGCCCATCCAAGGATTATCTAGTACCTCAGTTCCCCAAGTGTGTACCATAGCACCCCAGGAACACTGCAGCAAATTCACAGGGGTATGAAGGGATATTTTTAAATTGGGGGTGAAACAAAGCAACCTCTGCCAGAGACTGCAAACTACAATCTCAAGATAGTCCACAACATTATACTGTACTGCATTGCTTGCAATGAAGTCAAATCTTTGTGAAGGCGGTTTTCCAGTCATGACACAGACATAAGTAAAATCAATATGGACAGGAAATAAAGAGTAGCGGCATCTAATCGGATTCCAAGGTTTTGAAAAGTTGCATAGTGCCCAACAGGTATACACACCCTATTAATAAGCAACTGTGGTTATTTAAGAATAAAATACATTTTATTCTTTCCATTTATGTGCATTATTTGCTTAAAAAGCTGTAAGTTGTAGGTCCATACTTATTAATTACTATAAAAACTAGCTACTCAGAGGCTCACCAAACTGATTTGAACATCTTACCTGTTTCTTCACTAATTAATGAGTTGATTAAAATGTTTGTCATTTGTTCATTTTATATTTGCATTAGAGTCCCACCTTTATCTTTTTGTAAGTTATACTTTGGTATGCTGAAGTTGTCCTTGTCCAGTGTATCTAGAAATAACTCAATTTAAAAAAAATAAATTTTAAAGATTTCACTAGCCAACCATCAAGCACTGTAGAATGACATATATGGAGAGGAAGAAATAAAGTACCAAAAAGACTGTGTGTACTCTCTCATGTTCAAATAAAAGATATACTTAGGTGATAGAATATAATTAGACTGTCTCATAATTCTAGATGGTTTTCTGCATTTTCTAATATTTCACGAATACACTTAATCCTTTTGTAAACCAAAAAAATACACAGATTTTTTTAAAATGGGATGATTTATGAACACTTTCTTCATAAAAGCATTATTAATGAAAGCTTTAAAAAGTGACTGAGTAATATGGAATTAAATTACTTCCAAGGAAACATTTTAGCATTATTGAGTAAATAGAGACCTAAGGACAAAAGAACAAATGGCCACATACATACAATTAGGAACTTTTAATGCCAGACTACACCAGTAAACTAAAAATACAGACAATAATTTATTTCACTCTCAAGCTCCCACTTATTTTTTCTATTATTTTTCACTCCATGTTAAACATTCTTATTCTAGATCATCCTTCTCACTTCAAGCTACATAAGTGATAAATGTGTTTAAGGAGAAAGAACAGGAAAAACTTTCTCCCTTTTTGGTATTCTTAAGAGGAATGGTAGAGAAAAAAGCAAGGTAAAAAGCAAGAGCATAAACATGTTTCTAGATGTGTTGAATGATGCCCATCCAAGTAAGAGGAAAATTCTGGAAGTGTTTGGTTTGTAAAGAGCTTCCTTCTCTCCTCATCTAATAATTGTGACTGCTGATACATTTCTGTCTGGATTGCTTTTCACCTATGCTGCCTCCTTTCATTTACACAGAGTAGTTCCCTCATTTTACTTCTAAAGACACCGATTTAACACTACTTAGAATTCTCTCTTAAATAGAAAATACCAAAACTAGACTACCACACTTGGAGTATTGTTAATAGTCAAAGGCCTCTTTATAGATGTGGTACATATACACAATGGAATACTACTCAGCCACAAGAAAGAAACAAATCCTACCGTTTGCAACAACATGGATGGAACTCGAAGGTATTATGCTCAGTGAAATAAGCCAAGCAGAGAAAGACAAGTACAAAATGATTTCCCTCACTTGTGGAATATAACAACGAAGCAAAACTGAAGGAACAAAATAGCAGAAGACTCATAGACTCCAAGAAGGGACTAGCAGTTACCAAAGGGGAGGGGTGTGGAAGGGCGGGTGGGGAGGGAGGGAGAAGGGGATTGTGGGGTATCATGATTAGTGCATGGTGTGTGGGGGGTCATGGGGAAGACAGTGTAGCACATAGAAAACAAGTAGGGACTCTGTGGCATCTTACTACACTGATGGACAGTGACTGCAATGGGGTATGGGGGGGACTCAATAATAAGGGTGAATGTAGTAACCACATTTTTTAAATTTAATTTTTTAATAAGGTATTATTGATATACACTCTTATGAAGGTTTCACATGAAAAAACAAGTGACCACATTGCTTTTCATGTGAAACCTTCATAAGAGTGTATAGCAATGACACCTTAATAAAAAAAAAGACAACAAATAAATAAATGGCCTCTTTATAACTACATATGCACCTGAGACCAAAATCAAACCTATGAAAATACCCCGTGTAAAGGGGGTGAACTTTAATGGAAGTTTGATCATCTGCTTTTAATGCATGGTTTGCATAAAATACGGGGACTTTAATGAATGTAAACAATACCAAATGATCTGAAAAAGGAAAAATAAAATTACACACAATGCTATTCCTGAATTAAGATCATTTAATTTTGAAAAGTTCATCAGTTTCATTCACAATGTAGTGAATAGTATATAAAGTACCATGAGAACCTAAGAAGAAATTTAGGGAACAGCCTTTAAATGATTTGTTCGCCTAATTGTACATTGAGCTGTTTATTTTAGTTTAACTCATTTAATCCCAAAAACAAACTGCATAAAATGGACATCATTATTATTACTTTTATTATAGTTATTCCTACTCAGAGTTTAGGAAAGAAAACACCAGAAGGGAAGCACAGGTTATAGGGAGTGAACCAGTTTGACTATGTCCAGTAACAGCATAATTAGAAAGGCATTAAAATAATAAAGTCCTAAACTTCTGTCATTTATTTCCAAAGGAGCAATCTAGTGGGTGGTAGATTCAGGCCCATCACTAATACTTGTAATAATGTGTGTGTACATCAATTTCCTGAAAATGTTGTGTGTTCTCATTCCTGAACTCAAGATGTGTAATTCTGAATCTTTATACTGTGGGTCAGGACAAGTGGGTCCTGCTCCTCTGTCTCACCCTACTGGGCAGCACCCTAGCCTCAGCAACAACTTGGCTCCTCAGTGACTTCAGCCGTTTCTGAAAATACCTGACAACAAAGGACCTACATAGAGTACTACATTCCTCCTTCAAGAGCTCAGATATACAAGGAAGGTCCCAATGTCCCAATTGAACGTTTCACCATAATGCACTCAAAATAATTAAAAGAGCTCTGGAACCTGGAAAGTTTAGTTTATAGATAAGCAAAGCACAAATACAAAATTCTTTGTTCTACAGCATCTGAAAAACATACACTCTATTGTACTTCAAACACTGAGCCACCAATATATCCATAATATCTTTCAACTGAAGAAACCTCTGGTTTGAAATGTACTTAACCAGTATTTTATAGTCTTCACTGGATATTTTTAGCACTATGTGTTTTCTGAAGATTGGGGAAAATGTGAGGCCTTGCCAGTATAAAGTGGTGTCCTTTAGTAACTTATCTTTTGAACCCACAAAAATGCTTAACATGATCAAGGAATAATGCAAGTCAGTAATATTCAATTTAAATACTTGGTCATAGTCATGTGTTCCAAACCAGTACTGTAAGTTTTTAGAGACTGGGATAAAGAGAGGACTGCAGAAATAAAGTTAAAAAGTAAAAGCATATAATCCAAAATTTTTCATTTTCCATACTGGGTGTTTAAGGGATATCACAGTGTCTTGTTCTTTCCCTAAAGAACTCTAGTTCAGCATGGTATTTCTTTTTGATAGTCAACTAAGGCCTAGAAATACTACTAATTTAAGCTCACAAAAAATCATTAGCAGAAGAAAATTATTTCAGAGATGTGAACCATCCTCTGATAGAAAGCTTAAATTCTACACTTTGAAATAAGAAACAAAGGAGGGGAGGTGACATACTATACTAAAATTGATACAATGCTTTAAGACCACTGAGACAAAGCTCAGAATTCTCCACCTAGTGGTCCAGTTTTTCTTTCAGTGAAACATGTGTTCTACACAGTCAATTTTTAATCTCAGCTAATGTAGCCCAGTCTTAAATTACACATACTAAGATGTTCCTTTGCTCTCTTACATTCTCAGTACCAGGTAACGCTGTGTAAGCAATACTGGTTGATTTCAGCAGTATATAACAATCCTTCAAATGTTGCCCAGCAATGCTCCCTCAAGCTCTTCTGTGTACAACTAGTCGGAGAGGTCAGCCCTCCTTCTTCCTATGAGGAATGTCAAGATCTCAAAATGTGATAAGGCTGTTTCTACTTAACAAGAATTGCAATTTGTAGACTAGCAATGGGAGACAAAATTGAACAAGGTTAAAATATCTTTCTACTAGGGAACACCTGAACTAAAGTAACCATCATAAAAAGGCCAACTGCACAAACTTGAAACATGAACAAACCGCTCAACAGTAAATAATACTAAGGAAAAAACTCATGTAAAACTGGTAATCACAAGGATAAAAGATTTCAACTCATTTATAAAATACAATATTTTAAAGGATCACATTTTAAGATAAGAATGGTAAAGAAAGTTTTTGTTTTAATGACAAAACTCAGTATTTTGTTTTGTTAGATGACTTTTATTTCCTCGTTTTCCACCTTAATCCTGGGACAAACTAAACAGATTTACAACTGAAGAATTATGTTCCATCAGTTCAACCAAACCTGTAACATCCTTTGTACTAGCAACTGTAATATATGTTGAGTAGAATACAAGGAAAAATAATGATGCATGCTAGACACTAAAATAGGTATAATTCTTTTGAAAGATACAGGAATGGGAAAGGAGGAAGGCTAAATCCTTATTTCCTTCACACAAATTTGAGAGAAGAGTAAGATTTTTAAAATAAACAAGAATAATAGTAAAAACATACTATTTAAATTTTTAGAGGTAAAATGCCTCTTAAAAAAAAAAGCTAGAAAAATTGCCTCAGGGGAGCAGCTCAAAAAAGAGAGATCAAAGCTAATGAGTTGACAGAGATGACAGGAAGCGTGGGGAAAAAAAGAACATGAACAAAAGGGAAAAGGAGTTCAGAAACTGGGAAGGGCAATTCCAGCCAAACAAAAAGGCTTCTCCTGGGGAGCAGGAATGCCAGATGAAGTTTGGGTAACATCCTAAAGGCAGCTGACACCACATTATATTCTTATACGGGAGAGTGACTCACCAAAAGTAGTCTAATAGAAGTGTATATAGGGTAGAGTGACATCTAACAGGAGAAATTGAATGAAGTCAGAAGACCATCATGGGCAGAAGACTGTAATAGACCAGATACTAACAATAACAAGGAGGAGCCTTCAGTTACATAAGTGAATATTTCATCTTAACACTTACAGCTTTCCATATTCCTTGGCCATAAATATTAAAACACTTCAACCTCACACAACTATTAATAAAATCCTAAATGAAGTACATTATCACTATTGTGAGGTTCTCAGATATAAATTTAATACTTTCTACAAAACACACTTATAAGTGTTATTTTTATAGTATTGTCTAACATTCCACATACACCAGAGGTAAACCAAATGATTATATAGTATATTACATACTATCCAAATTTTTTCCTTTAATCCTATAAAACATTGGCAATAAAACTACAACGTTAATAAGCAAGATATTTCACTCATACTAGAATCAAGGTGCTTACAATCGTATCTTAAAACAGTAAAGTTCTTTAAAAATAGAAAATTGATCATGTTACTATTTCAGGGGTAAAATATACTATATGACATTTCTTATATAGCATATTGCTACTATTTAGGAAGACACAGTAGAAATAAAGTCATTTAATGCAAATCATGTAAAAAGTGACTTAAAAATATCTGAATAGCAAGATTCCTCTAGTTCACAAAATTACCAAAAATATTTTTAAAGTATTTAATTTTTTCTAAATACTTCCATCTCCACTACTAGTAGCAATCAACCACCATTAAAACAACTACCAGGTTAGGTTCTTTGCTAGCCACTTTATTTGTGCTATTTTAGTCAGCCTAAAGGATCTCCACTCTATTAAAAAAAAAATACACAAACCTACGCTTAGTATTTTTCAGTACAATGAAGTTTATTTATATAATCTTCTTAACATTTTAAATTATATTTCATTAAACTGATGAAGGGAAAATATTTGGAAGAAAATTGTATGAAATCAACCAAAAAGCAACACTCTTAAACCTCCTTTTAAGAAATGAACATTCTTGTCTAATGGTGAAGAAAAAATGTCTTGAAATCTAACTCTATTCCATAATGCTTTCCCCTTACTGCCAAAATATTACATAGATGCCATAGTGAAGACATTTGATTTAGATTTCTGGTCACACTTTTCAAAGAAAGACCCCTATTTGGTTTGGTCACTTCCTGGACAGACCTTCCTCTTATTCTCCTGTCTCATTTCTCATCCTTCCTCACTCCCTCAAGGAAATTAATAAGGACTGTTCAGTAATGACTAAGGACAAGTCTTTATATAAATGTCAACTCAGAAAAGAAATAATATAGACCTTTCATGCCTTTTTATTTTAAAAAGATGTAATATTTATAAATTTTGGATATGAGTCTATAAGCATTAATGCTTTTTTAAATATATAAACCAAAAAATTTTGAAGAAAATTTACATCACTCAGTGGAATTTCTGAGAAAACCAATGTCATTTCTTTAATCAATTAAGTAAAATATTAAAATGAAAGTCTCCCAGTATCTTGAGACATTTGGGGTTGTCACAAGTGAAGGAGGAGGGTGCTACTGGCATTGCACAGGCAGAAGTCAGGGACGCCGCTAAGCACCCTACGACGCACAGGACAGTCCCACGACACACGATTATCCAGCCCGTCATGGGAATTGTGGTGAGAGTGAGAAACTCTAAGCTAAAAGAAGCAAGAAAATTCAGCTGCTACCAGCCACAGGTGAGAAAAAGTTGGGATTTTGAACTCAACTAAAGTTAACTGTGTACTTAAAAAACAAACAGAAAAACACACATCAACGTTCTTCAGAGAATATAACAGAATACAGAGTCTGTAGCATTTACAATGTTCAAAATATAATTCAAAATTATTCAACAGATGAAGAAACAGCAAGATCTAACCCATACTCAAGAAAAAAGACAATGGAGATAATCCAGATGTTTTATTCAAGATTTTAAAACAATTATTACAACTATGTTTAAGAACACAAAGGAAAATGTTAATAATGTGTTAATGTGTTAATAATGAATAAAAAAACAGGAAATACTAGCTGAGAAAATGAAACAAAAAATATCCAATAGAGATTGTGGAACTGAAAATTACCATATCAAAAATAAAACACACATTTGTCAATTACTCTTACTTTTAGTACTTCTTTCGGAATCTGCCTTCTTTTATGATCACCTGTAATGATTTTCACTAAATCTTAACTATCATTTTAAAAACTGAACAGCGGTGAAAAGTATGTTATCTTCAAAACCAATCAGTTGATATTACAAAACCAATGGTTCACTAAAGAAATGTATGGTAATAATAATACAACTGTTAGGCTCAATAATCTAAGTAGCATAAATTAAATGGTATATTATAAGAAGAAATTATAAATAATAATCTCAAGAGTCACATTATTTTTATGTCACTCTGGAAAACTATTTTATTAGTGTGGCTGAAACTTTCCAACTTCAAATTAAGAAAATGTCCCCATGTCCTTCACAGCCTACAAATAAAAACACAAAAAATGGTGTGTAAATTTTAAAAATGGTAATATAATAAAAACAGAAGCAGTCATTTCTCTCAGACATGTCTGTTTTTAACTTGCTGTAAAAACTTCCCACGTGCTATTGAGATGCTATGAGAAATTATGAGTCGAAGTTACCTTCCAGGCATATACATTTGTATACTTTTTCTGAACTTTAAAACACTTCAACAAAGCACCCTGAATTAATAAACTATTTTACAAAGCAGGTGAAATATAAGCATTCGATTTAAAATGAAGCTAATTTCCAGAATAATCAATTTAATTAATCTACAAGAATAGCCTATTCAGTATACTGCAATATATTCCTATAGTGCTTATATTCAGTTCTGAAAGTTTACCTGATGGGAGAATCTTACTATGGACAACATCCTAAATGAGACTAGCGGTATGAGCAAATTGACAGTACCTCCCCTTCATGTTACCGAAAGGTTAATCATCATTTCGACCTCCATTAATTCATGTCCTGACTCAACTTTTTTCCAAGAGAAGTGGCGTTTAGCTAAGACATCTTCAACAAAGTAAAAACATGTAGTCAGCTATGTTATAAAACTAAGGAACACCTCAAATTAACTCCTACTTGGTACCTAAAATTCCCCTCCCCTCTTTCTAATATGATTATGAACATCATTACTGAAGTTAACACAATCCCCTCTCCAAACACATTAAAATTTTCAGATGCTTTGGAAAAGTAACATCAAATCCCTTCTATTGGTAAATAAAGGTGTTACTTTCTGCTTACGGAAGAACCAAATGTTTCTGGTGATAAAGGAAGAAGGAAAGATTATACATGCACATACACACAAACTGCAGGGAGGAAAGTACATATATTTGGGACATGTCTAAACAACAACTGTCCTAAAATCAGAGCATCTGAAAACTGCAAGACATTCTGGAAATAATAAATGCTAAAACTGAAGTTCAGAGGAATTCAGTAAGTCCCACAAGGCCAAACAGTTAATGGAAGATCATCCATATTTCTGAATGGATAGTCTAGAGAACAAGGAGAGCTTTGTTTCCAGCTTTGTTTCAGTCCTCTAAGCAGGAATTTTAAAAAGGAATTATAACAACAATATTCCCCCAACCTCTCTAGTATATTAAAAAAACATGGCATATCTCCTACTGCATAAATACTTTGCTGTAAAACTTCCCACATGCTATTGAGATGCTATATATTTAAACATATTTTCTTTTCATATGAAAATCAATTATTCATGTTGAGGATGTAAGTTTTTATTGCATACTTTTTAGATCACTAAAAGGAAAAATAAAAGGCAAAAGCTAATGATAATTTCTTTTGGGTTTAGGAAAAAAAAATAAAAGAGCTACCTAGAAAGCATATAAAACATCACCTCTGGTTGAACTGGTCCTTGAAATTTCCCTTAAGTGCCTGGTACAGGAAAGACACTTTTTAAAATCATAGACAGTATCACTTAGTTTTATTATAGGCTCTTATTAAATGTTTGTCTCCTCTCCTCCCTAGATGGAACAGTTTTTCACTTGGCAGCTATATGTAACAAGTATAGCTAGAATTCTACATTCAGTATCTTCATTTCAGCTCCCACTTGTAACTCAAGCTAATGCCATATGAAATTCACTGCTCCATGAAACTGTTCATATTATGGTCACCATGACTATATCCTCGCCAAATCTATTGTCTTTTTAGTATATATTTCACATGGTCTCTATGGCAGACACAGCGGATTCATCTTGAAGCTTTAAAAAATCTGTGGTTTGTATGACACCAGTCCTCCTGGTTCTCATTTCTCATTGACTTTTCTTAGTCTCCTTTATGTATTCCTCTTTCTCTAACCTGTCATGTAAATCCTGATGCCTCCCAGGACTCTTAACCTCATCCTCTTCTCACTTTCCACACAATTGCCAAGTAATTCAAGTGACAAAATACATAGTATCTTTTGATACATCTTCCATTAAAATAGCAGAAAATGACTTGTTTTATAGATCTAAAAACAACAAAAAACTGTAAAACCATTATGCATGATTAGATAAACCCAAATTGTGCCATTGACTTTTTACAGATTTTGTTCAGCTACACCTTTTAACAGATACGTGGCAAAAGGCACCACATATTCAAAGTAAATATATGAGGAAAACTGAATAATTATCATCAATGATCCTTATCTCTCTGGATACTTGGAAGAGATTCCCTTTACCTTTCACTCCGAATCTGCTTACATGTCTGTTTTCCTCTAGACAAGGGATCCCTTCTCCTGCCTTTTTTCATCTTTGCATCTCTAGATGGATACACGTTTTAACAAGCAAAGAAAAGAGGAGGATGGGAAGAAAAGTGAGAGGTAAGGGAAGAGACAGAAGGAATGTTTTACAGAGTGCTAAAAATATTCTCCTACACAAAAACATTTCATCTTGTTACACAAAATCCTTTTTTTGCTATTGAAACCAAAAGATGAGGACTTTTTTGAATATGTATGTTGGTAGTGTAAGAATATAAAAAAGAAATTAATGAAATAATCCTAGGTTTAAGAGTAAATATCCAGATGAAACAACACAAAAGCAGTCAAAATTGACATAGTTCCAATTATATGTGTGTGCACGTGTGTGCATATCTGTCAAGAGAACATACAAAAGTAATTAGAATATGTGAAAGGATGTGAGGCTGTATCTGGAGTATCACCCAAAAGCAGGGCAGGTTTGCCTAAGAATCAGAAAATGCACTAGCAAGTTGGTACTTGTGTTAACTCAGCTGCTGTACACCTGATACCAGAAAAAGATCAAAGGTCCAAACTATAATTTGGGGCAATCAATTATTTTGCTAAAAGCGGCATTCAAAGACAAAATAAAGTGTATAGATATCAAATTCTGTGGTAATTGAATGTGGGCTGAAAGTAGACTAAATTAGAAAATAAATACCCTTCCAGTACAAAGAATCTCCACGACTGGAATAATTTCTGAATTATTTTTAAATAATATATTTTTCATAGGTTTGTTTTAAGCATATTCTGGAAGCAAAGGCTTTTTCAAGTTCAATATACTTTAGAAGCCAGAAATTTCCTATGTTTGATATTAGTTGTCACAATTCTTTAAGACAAAGCCAAACTTCTTTCCTACTTATTATATTCCCAAGGATATGCGTAATAAAAGATGTCACTATAGAGAAGAAATGATAATAATAAATTTCTTTTATCTTTGGATAAAAGAAAAAATGATAATAATAAAATTCTGCCTGGTTATTTATTTATATATATTTATTTAGTTTTGTATCAATACATAGGGAAATTATAGCTCAAGAAATATCATGCTATTAATCGAAGAGGTGAAACCTATTCATCATATATTCATTTGTCACCACTATTACAATTACTTTGCCTATGTAAAATATATAGTGGGTTAAACCATATTTTTAATCTATTGAGCAAAAGTATATGCTAGCATAAATTTACTTTATGTTCAGAATACTATTTTTTAAAGTATACTTTTACTTGTATCTAATGGCATCAAATAAAAGCATTCCTAAAAATATTAATTTGTACATACAATTTGTTTAGCAGTTGGTAGCAAATTTTCCTCTCTATTGGTCACTAAATTGATATGCACACACATTAAGCTTAAAGAAAATTAGCTTTTGCTTTTTCTCAACTAAATTTTAAACTAGCCAGATAAATTAACTCATTTAATCTTCACAATAACCCTCTAAGATAGTAATTATCAACTCATTAACAGGAAAAAAAAAAAAGTTCAGCTCAGAAAAACTATACAACTTATCTAAAAAAGCAAATAACTTCTAAAGAGAGGTATGGGATGTGGTTCCAAATCTTTTAGTTCTAAATACCCTCTTTCAAAGTGTCAACTCTGTCCATCCAGAATGACTTGACTACTGAGATCCTATTTCAACATGCAACAAAAGCCTCCATTTTCTGCTCAGAGAATAAAAATGGAGAAAATTATTACACCTAATAAAGCTTTATTATAGAAAATTACAACTTTTTTACATTGTATTTTTGGTTTTAAAACTTCTGTAATAGTTAACAATGTCTTCACAGTTCTAGAAAAACATTAACATTTCTACATAACAACAAAGTTCCACATCCAATCATGAATATAAAATCTAAAAATAAAATAAATAACTCAATTACATTGCTCAGAAATCAGCAGCCTCCCAATTTCACAAGGCCAAATATATTTTATTTACATCTGGCTTGCTAAACTTAGGAACTTCTAGAATCTAAATGAAGCATAAAGACATACAAACTACATAAAATAGATGGATAACTAAACTTGACTTTAAAATATTTTTACTATTAAAATACTAATTGATACTCCTTCAATCCCTATTTCATTTTGACATTTCCTCTTCATCCTCAAATCCCTGTCAAATCATCATACAAACACCTATAAATATTGATTAAAAATGTTAGGACCAGATATCTGGGAAGATGGCAGCGTGAGTAGAGCTGCAGAAATCTCCCCAAAAACCATATATATTAATGAAAATACAAAAAATACAACTATTCCTAAAAGAGAGACGAGAAGATACATGACAACAGCCCGGCTACAGCTACACTTGTGAGAACTCAGCGCCTCACGAAGCAGATAAGATACAAAGCCACGACCCAGTGGGACCCGAGCACTCCGCCACCCAAGCGCACCGGTGGGAGGAAAAGATTCAAGATCAGGAAGGAAGTGGAAGCACAGGCGTGCCAAAGAACCAGCCCTGGTGATCTGCACCGGGAGCACTGACACATATTGCGTGGTGTATCAGAGATTAAAAAAACAGAAGTGCAGGATCTGAGATGGAGACAGCAATGGGACCCTCTCAGCTGGCTCCCCGGGAAAAAGAAAAGCAGGTGCTTTTTTAAAAGTCTTAAAGAGACAAGGGCCCAACAGCGGAACAAAATCATCCCAACGCACTAAGTCCAGCAGGCTGGGAGTCTTAGGGAATTTCGGACACCTAGGCCGGCGGCCGGGCAAAGCAGCCGCACCAAGATTCCCACAGAGATTAGCACCCTCCCATTCGTTCCCTCCCCAGCCGGCGCCCCAGACGGAGCCGCTGCTGCTGCGGAACAAGGGACAAGCGGCCCTGCCCACAGCACCCTCACAGAGACTACTCCCGGCGGGCACGCAGCTAAGTGGGAAGAGTCCAAGAACCTGGTCCAGAAGGCACCAAGGGGACCAGAACGGACCCAGCGTAACTGCAAACTCCAGCAGTACTATAGGCTAGGCTGAGGGTGACCCCGTACACAGGCAGTCAGGGGATTATACCAGACTGCCTCCCGGTGTGCAGGAAAACAGCTCAGGCCTAGGAGAAGGCCAAGGAGAACAACAAGCAGGAAGGGACTTAGTTCTCCCAGCTGACACACGTGGCACCTACCAGCAACCACTTCTACCACCATGAAAAGACAGAGGAATATGGTGCAGACAAGGATCACACAGACAACCCCAGAGAGGGAGCCTGATGGGATGCACAGACACAATCTTCCTGAAAAAGAATTCAGAATAAAAGTCATAACCATACTGATGGATCTACAGAGAAATATGCAAGAGCTAAGGGAAGAAGTGAGGGAAGTGAAGAAAGACAATGCAGAAATGAGACAAGCGATCGACGGGTGTAGCAGCAGACTGGACAAGATGCAAGAGACTGTTAATGGAATAGAAATCAGAGAACAGGAATACAGAGAAGCTGAGGCAGAGAGAGATAAAAGGATCTCTAGGAATGAAAGAATATTAAGAGAACTGTGTGACCAATCCAAACGGAACAATATTCGCATTATAGGAGTACCAGAGGAAGAAGAGAGAGAAAAAGGGATAGAAAGTGTCTTTGAAGAAATAATTGCTGAAAACTTCCCCATGCTGGGGAAGGAAATAGTCTCGCAGTCCATGGAAGCCCACAGATCTCCTAACACAAGGGACCCAAGGAAGACAACACCAAGACACATAATAATTAAAATGGCAAAGATCAAAGATAACGACAGAGTATTAAAGGCAGCTAGAGAAAGAAAAAAGATCACCTACAAAGGAAAACCCATCAGACTATCATCAAACTTCTCAACAGAAACCTCACAGGCCAGAAGAGAATGGCATGATATGTTTAAAGTAATGAAACAGAAGGGCCTCGAACCAAGAATATTGTATCCAGCACAATTATCATTTAAATACGACAGAGGGATTAAACAATACCCAGTAAAGCGAAAGCTGAGGGAATTTGACTCCTATAAACCACCTCTACAGGATATCTTAAAGGGACTGCTCTAGATGGAAGCACTCCTAAGGCTAGAAAGATGTCAAGACAAAATAAAATCATAGCAAAAAAAGCAGACCACCCAAATACTAACTAAAGGCAAAGAATAAAACACCTAGTATATAAAAATCGGAGGAGGAAGAATAAGAAGGGAGAGAAATAAGAATCATCAGACTTGTGTTTACAATAACTTAACAAGAAAGTTAAGTTAGACTGCTAGATAGTAAAGAAGCTACCCTTGAATCTTTGGTACCACGAATCTAAAGCCAGCAATGGCAATAAGTACATATCTATCGATAATCACCCTAAATGTAAATGGACTGAACGCACAGATCAAAAGACACAGAGTTACTGAATGGATAAAAAAGCAAGACTCATCTATATGCTGCTTACAGGAGACTCACCGCAAATGCAAAGATATACACAGACTAAAGGTGAAGGGGTGGAAAAAGATATTTCATGCAAACAACAAGGAGAAAAAAGCAGGTGTTGCAGGACTTGTAACAGACTAAATAGACTCCAAAACAGAAAGCAGCAAGAGATAAAGAAGGTCATTACATAATGATAAAGGGGTCAGTCCAACAAGAAGATATAACCATTTTAAATATATTTGCACCCAACACAGAAGCGCTGACATATGTGAGACAAATAATTACAGAATTAAAGGAGGAAATAGACAGCAATGCATTCATTTTAGGAGACGTCAACACACCACTCACTCCAAAGGACAGATCAACCAGACAGAAAATAAGTAAAGACACAGAGGCACTGAACAACACACTAGAACAGATGGACCTAACAGACATCTACAAAACTCTGCACCCAAAAGCAGCAGGTTACACATTCTTCTCAAGTGCACATGGAACATTTTCCAGAATAGACAACATACTAGGCCACAAAAAGAAACTCAGTAAAATCTAAAATACTGAAATTCTACCAACCAACTTCTCAGACCACAAAGATGTAAAACTAGAAATAAATTGTAAAAAGAAAACAAAAAGGCTCACAAATACATGGAGGCTTAACAGCATGCTCCTAACTAATCAATGGATAAATGACCAAATTAAAACAGAGATGAAACAATATATGGGGACCAATGACAACAACAACACAAAGCCACAACTTCTGTGGGACGCAGCAAAGGCAGTTCTAAGAGGAAAGTATACTGCATTCCAGCCCTATTTAAAGAAGTAAGAACAATCCCAAATGAATAGTCTAAAGACACAGTTATTGAAATTGGAAAAAGAAGAACAAATGAGGCCCAAAGCCACCAGAAGGACGGACATAATAAAGATCAGAGAAGAAATAAATAAAATTGAGAAGAATAAAACAATAGAAAAAAATCAATGAAACCAAGAGCTGGTTCTTTGAAAAAATAAACAAAACAGATAAACCCCTAGCCAGACTCATTAAAAGAAAGAGAATCTACACACATAAACAGAATCAGAAATGAGAAAGGAAAAATCACTATGGACCCAACAGAAATAAAAAGAATTATAAGAGAATACTATGAAAATCTATATGCTAACAAGCTGGAAAACCAAGAAGAAATGGAAGAGTTCTCAGAAAAATACAACCTTCCAAGACTGACCAAACAAGAAACAGAAAAACTAAACAGACCAATCACCAGCAACGAAATTGACTCGGTAATCAAAAAATCACCCAAGAACAAAACCCCTGGGCCAGATGGATTCACCTCTGAATTTTACCGGACATATACCGAAAATATAATACCCATTCTCCTTAAAGTCTTCCAAAAAATAGAAGAGGAGAGAATACTTCCAAACTCATTCTATTAGCCCATCATCACTCTAATACCAAAACCTGGCAAAGACCTCACCAAAATAGAAAATTACAGACCAATATCCCTGATGAATATAGATGCAAAAATACTCAACAAAATATTAGCAAACTGAATTAAAAAATACATCAAGAGGATCATACACCATGATCAAGTGGGATTCATCCCAGGGATGCAAGGATGGTACAGCATTCGAAAATCCATCAACAACATCCACCACATCTACAAAAAGAAGAACAAAAACCACATGGTCATCTCCATAGATGCTGAAAAAGCATTTGACAAAATTCAACATTGATTCATGATAAAAACAAAATGGGTAGAGAGGGCAAGTACCTCAACATCATAAAGGCCATATATGACAAACCCACAGCTAACAGCATACTTAAAAGTGAGAAGCTGAAAGCTTTTCATCTAAGATTGGGAACAAGACAGGGAAGCCCACTCTCTCCACTGTTATTTAACATATTACAGGAGGTCCCAGCCATGGCAATCAGACAAAACAAAGAAATACAAGGCATCCAGATTGGAAAAGAAGAAGTCAAATTGTCACTATTTGCAGATGACATGATACTGTACATTAAAAACCCTAAAGACTCCACTCCAAAACTACTAGAACTAATATCTGAATTTAGCAAAGTTGCAGGATACAAAATTAACACACAGAAATCTGTTGCTTTCCTATACACTAACGATGAACTAACAGAATGAGAAATCAGGAAAACAATTCCATTCACAATTGCATCCAAAAGGATAAAATATCTAGGAATAAACCTAACGAAGGAAGTGAAAGACCTATACCCTGAAAACTACAAGACACTCCTAAAAGAAATTAAAGAGGACACTAACAAATGGAAATTCATTCCATGCTCTTGGCTAGGAAGAATAAATATTGTCAAAATGGCTATACTACCTAACGTAATCTACAGATTCAACACAATCCCTATCAAAATACCAATAGCATTCTTCAATGAACTGGAACAAATACTTCTAAAATTCATATGGAATCACAAAAGACCCCGAATAGCCAAAGCAATCCTGAGAAGGAGGAATAAAACAGGGGAATTACGCTCCCTCACTTCAAGCTCTACTACAAAGCCACAGTAATTAAGACAATTTGGTATTGGCACAAAAACAGACCCACAGACCAGTGGAACAGAATAGAAAATCCAGATATTAATCCAAACATAAATGGTCAATTAATATATGATAAAGGACCCTTGGCTATACAATGGGGAGATGACAGCCTCTTCAGCAGCTGGTGGTGGCAAAACTAGACAGCTACATGTAAGAGAATGAAACTGGACTACTGTCTAACCCCATACACAAAAGTAAACTCAAAATAGAGCAAAGACCTGAATGTAAGTCATGAAACCATAAAACTCTTAGAAAAAAATATAGGCAAAAATCTCTTGGACATAAACATGAGTGACTTCTTCATGAACATATCTCCCTGGGCAAGGGAAACAAAAGCAAAAATGAACAAGTGGGACTATACCAAGCTGAAAAGCTTCTGTACAGCAAAGGACACCATCAGCAGAACAAAAAGACATCCTACAGTATGGGAGAATATATTCATAAATGACATATCCAATAAGGGGTTGATATCCAAAATATATAAAGAACTCATGCACCTCAACAAACAGAAAGTAAACAATCCAATTAAGAAATCGGCAGAGGACATGAATAGATACTTCTCCTAAGAAGAAATTCAGATGGCCAACAGGCACATGAAAAGATGCTCCACATCACTAATCATCAGAGAAATGCAGATTAAAACCACAATGATATATCATCTCACACCAGTGAGGATGGCCAACATCCAAAATACAAACAACAACAAATGTTGGCGAGGATGTGGAGAAAAGGGAACCCTCCTATACTGCTGGTGGGACTGCAAATTAGTTCAACCATTGTGGAAAGCAGTATGGAGGTTCCTCAAAAAACTCAAAATAGAAATACCATTTGACCCAGGAATCCCACTCCTAGGAATTTACCCTAAGAATGCAGCAGCCCAATTTGAAAAAGACATATGCACCCCTATGTTTATCACGGCACTATTTACAATAGCCAAGAAATGGAAGCAACCTAAGTGTCCATCAGTAGGTAAATGGATAAGGAAGATGCGGTACATATACACAATGGAATATTATTCAGCCATAAGAAGAAAACAAATCCAGACATGTGCAACAACATGGATGGAGCTAGAGGGTATTATGCTCAGTGAAATAAGCCAGGCAGAAAAAGACAAGTATCAAATGATTTCACTCATATGTGGAGCATAAGAGCAAAGAAGAAAAAAGTGAAAGAAAAAAAAAAACAGCAGCAGACTCACAGAACCCAAGAATGGACTAAAAGTTACCAAAGGGAAAGGGACTGGGGAGGATGGGTGGGAAAGGAGGGACAAGGGGGAAAAAGGGGTATTAAGATTAACAGATGTAATTTGGGGCGGCACAGGGAGGGCTGTACAACTCAGAGAAGACAGTGATTCTACAGCATCTCACTACGCTGATGGACAGTGACTGTAATGGGGTACGTGGGGGGGACCTGATGAAGTGGGGAGTTTAGTAACCATAATGTTGCACATGTAATTGTAGATTAATGATACCAAAATAAAATTAAAAAAAAAATTTTAGGACCAGCTCAGTTAATTTATCAGTGACCAGTTGTGAGACTGCACTCTAAGCATTGAGAGGCATACTAAGAATGTTAAAAGATTTATGAGCTAAAGTAATCCCATATATAACTCTTTAGACTCAGCTGTATAAAAGCCAAAATTTTAACTGCTCAGAAAATCTAACTCCTTTATAAATTTAAGGAAAACAGTAAGATTAATTATATCCATGGAACATACACATTAGTTAGGCCAAATCAATATAAATTAAAAAAAAATTCTTCTCCATCAATCAAATCAAAAGTAAACAGAATCATACTTTAATACACCCATGTACACTAGTACCTTTCTAAAAGCATTATTATCCTTTTCAGGCAAACTTTGGTATATATATCATACAGTTTCTATTTAAATATAATTTTTTATGAATCCTAAAGACTTTAAATATACTAAAAATGGGAAATATTGCAAGGTAGTTAATGGTAATTTGGAGGGGAGAGTCAGTCCCTAATTTATATTTATCTGAGATCCCAATTTTCACAAGTAAGGTTTGGTTAATGGTGAGATTTCACAATCACTTGATCAAAGCTTTAAGACATATAGGTTGGAGAGGAAGCTGCTAATTAAATCTCTGGTAGGAACATGAAGTTAAGAAAGTAAAGATTTAAAAGAGGCAGGAGTTGCCAACTGAAATTCTGGCAAACTACCCTAGAAATTTAAACTTAAGGCTACGACAGAGGGCTTCAAGGGCTCTTATCTGTAGCCAAGAGAGCTGGAACCCTTAGCCTGGGGCAAGTTCACAAATAATAAAACATAATCAAGATTGTGTACCCTGTTCTTCAGAAATGAAATAATCACCAGCAACTTGTGATTCCAATCAAATCTATACTATGTTCAGAGGAAGTGAAGTAAATATTTGATTCTGAGGGTTGTTTTTGTTCCTGGTTTGACTGATATGAAACTCCATGCTTGTTTAATATGGTCATCCTTTAAAGTCATGCATATAATAAATGATGGTAAAAAGTGTAGGATTATTTGGAGAACTAATTCACAGTCCAGGTTTGTCAACTGTCAAGTATACATTGACTGACTTTTAAGGTGCATCAATCAATTCTATAAAAATTGTCACCATTTGAATTCACTTGACTTTTTAAAGTTAAGCCATCTAACACTTTAAGAAAGAAACATACAGAAGGATAATGAAAAATTAAAACTGAATATTCCAATTCCAAATAGTAGGATAGTAAGAGGCTTAGACATGTGTTACTGATAATCTTTCTAGTCCAACTTCTAATATTCACAAAAATGTAATAACCCACTATTTAATAAAAAGGGCTTCCAGGAATCTCTTTTAGTATACCTATCCTACTGAAAATACATTAAAAAGCTTACCCCACCCACCTCTTCCCCAAAGATAGTTGTAGTGAGGCAAAAAGAAACCATAAAACCAAGAGCATTCTAAGGACTCACCTTTTGTTGACTGGCTTCTCATCCTTTTCATAGGGTCGGACAAACCATTTCCCGATCCTAACGAAGTTCTTATCCATTAGGCACCTACAATAATTACATCAAGAATTACTTTTAGATTTTCAATAACACATCAGCAGGTCACTGAATCAATTATCACAGATGAGATACACCACTGAAAATAAAAAACACCTTCAATTTTTTAACTGTCAAAATGTTTTCTTATCATTTAAAATGTTTACGTTGAATTTGCTGAAAGAACTTCTGGCTCTGGGCATAGATTTTTATTATATATTATTCTTGCACTTGTAAAAAAATTAACTAGTTAGTGTATTCCTGAAACATCTGAATTACCTCAAATCGAATCACACTTCTGCATTATTTCGACTCTTGTATCCTCAAGAATGTTGGGAATGCAGGCAGCATTTCTTAAAAGTACCTCGAGGAATATTCTTCCAAGCCACTGAAGCCCATTTTGCAAATTTAATGCTGGCTCTTTCTTGCTTGGCATGTGATAGGAAATCTTTTAGCAGGGATCTCAGTATCAAAAGCATAGCAGAGCCTTTTCTACTTAGGTTTTTGTAGGTATGATAAAGCACTTTAGTCATGGCTTTGCAAGAAAACAAGAATCTGCAGTCATTTCTTCAATAACAAGTGTTTGTTTTCCTCACACCTAGTTGTGCCTCGCTTCTCTTTCCATGACTTTTTGTATATATTGTGTTTCAATGTCAAATCAGTGTAATCTTTCTGAAGACATGTTAAATGGCAACTGAACTCAAGTTATATAATACCAAAAATGCACCAAATTCAATTAAAGTGACTGACAACAATATAGACAGCTATAACCAAGTTAACTTGTGTGCAGACAAATGACGACTATATCATACCTGCCATCTGGCTAGTTGTGAGATGCCATCATTTGTAAGGAGTATCCCTGATTTTAAATAATAAAAATATGAGAGAGAATGTGCATTTTAAAATTGATGAAATACAGTAATCTCTAACATTATTCAATGAAATGACACATACTGTGTAGGAAAACCTGTTAGAAAGCAGGATGTGATTCTTCTACACGAGGGTCCGCTTATCAGTGAAAGAGCTGTATAGTAATGCTTTATGCAATATTCAGGCAATTCTGCATGTGGCTTTTACCTCTGTAATTTCAACACCATCAAAGAAGATGGAAACAATTCAAACCTTCACCCAACTCATTACAGTTTAGATGGGTTAGTAAATGACAATAGTTTCTGCTGGTCACAATGGAACTTTGCTATGGGCATCAAAAAGTCACTGGCTTCATTTTGAAAATGAAATTCTATAACAGTCTTCCTTGTTACAAAGAAGGAAATCATTTTCAGAGTAACCCATCTGTTTTCCTTAGATTATAAACTAACTTGCATCTTAGAGTTAAAAACTATATGCTCCTTTAAGGCTAGAATAGGAAATATGGAATACCCAAGTAAGGTAAAAGCACTTGAGAAGCAAAAGTTGAGTGGATGCTTGTGGAAAAGGCATCTCCACAGTTATTCCCCAGTTAAGAGAGTAAATTTTATTTTTAAACTAGACTACATATATGTAAGGCATTTCCACTGAAAACCTCTAGCGTTTGGTATCAGATTGCTTCCTCCATTAATACTGCCGATACTTCTACTAGAATCAGTACTACCACCACATTTGATTACCAGGTACAGTATATCATTTAATTATTGTAATAATTATATGAAAAAGATGTTACATGTCAATTTTTCTACATGAAGAATGTCACCCAGACAAGGTCACCCAGCTAACCAACAAATAGCAGAGCTAGGATTAAAACCAGGTATATCTGATCACAGAGCCAGAATATTTAACAATTACCATATCCTGATACTCATGCTGTCACTTCCTCAATTCTTGTCTCATTTTTAAAGTCTAGATGCATCCTGTAATTGATGGATCTATTTAATGTTTCTTTATTTGCCAAAAGCTGTTATTAAATTGAAGGTGTATCTTAAAATTGATACTGCTTAGGATGAAAGCAACAGGGCATGTAATGTATACAGAATCACATCAAACACTAAACACTGTCTTCTACTGACATACACCCTCACTTAATAAATACCACTTTAAATAGTCATTCTCTCACATATGTCTTAAAGGTCAGAATTCAAAAGAATCATTTATTCAATAACAGAGAAAATGACATGAATCTACAGTTTATAGACAGAAAAATCCAAGGCTTTAGACAGTACAATACAAAAGCAGATAAAATATCTCTGAATAAAGGACGATCTGTAAAAGTTTGTTTTAAAACCTTGTACTTCTATGAAGTAAAAGACACAGATTCTATTTGCTAATTTCATTCTAGAATAAACAAACAAGGGTTTGGGAGTGGAAGGGCAGTGCCTCATGAAGACCACTCAAGGACAAAGGCACAAGAAAAAAACCAATGAAGTGCTGAGAGTCTAACTCTCTGTGCTGATATGTCTCCTGGAGTTCCCACTACAGATCATATTTCTTTTCAGGCAATATCAACAAGAGGTTATTATCACTAACACATAAAACAGCCATGGAAACTGCTGATCCTTCAATCTGAAACCATGTGGTTCCAAATGTAAGCCATAAATGACTTAAGTGATTTTCAACTGTTAATCAGGTTGTATGGGATCAGCAATTCCCTGCACATTGAAAGGAAAACATGAGAACATGGAATTGCTGAATGAAGTAATGTTTTTACTTAGTTTTCTAAGTACTAAGTACTCTGTATAAGGGAGCAGTCACCAGTCATGTTGTCAGCAGTGATACGGCAGAAAGTTAGCAAAGTCACTAAGTCCCTCGGAGAAGACTTGGGACAAAATAAGTTGAGTTGCTGAGTACTGTGCTCCTTTTCTCTGCCCTGACCCCCAACCCAACAGAGAATTATTTGCTGAGTTATATAGAGATAGGTAAGTATGAGGGCAGTTTCTCTTTACTCAAGAAACAGGTAAAAAAAAAAACAACGCAGCAACTACCACTACAAATTTTTACATTCTTCAGTCTCCTAAGTCTCAACGAGGGCTGGTCCAAAAAACAAACTTCACTCACTTTCTGTCTCTCACACATATATATACACACAGATACACACACACTGTACACACATAGACACAGGGATATAGATACACAGGGATCCTCCAAGACTAGGCAGTACAGAAAGTTATTCCCACTTAGTACATTAAGTTATGGGAGGAAATGAGAAAAGAGAGGGTGTGTTCTACTACCTGACTGATACATGGGACTACTCTGAAGTACTAATAAACCCTTGGTTCTCAATCATTTTTGGTTCATGATTCTATATTTTTTTAAATTTAATGGAAGCTATTAATAAACTCTTTCTCCTGAAAATACATGGAAGAACAAAACACTGCATATAATTCCAGAGGGTTGGTGAACTCTCTGAACCAGATCCCTGAATAACAACTTCCATACTAAATACTACCATGAATCGCTACCAACCATGCTTTGGCCTGGAATCCCTCTCTTACCCCACTCTGTCCCTTCCTTCTCTAATTTAATTATGTTCATCTTTCCTGCCCTAGATGAGCCTGCACAGCACTCTAACATCTACAAATCAACACTTTCACTGCTGAGATATAATTCAGTTCTATGGCTCAAAACTATGAGCAATCTAAGGGCAGACACATTATCAGTATTATTTATTGGCAATATTCAATAAATATTTAAACGTCTATTATATAATATGTTTTATGTTCTGCTCCTTACTACTATGTGCTCAGAAAGTATCTGAGAAATGAATGGTATACACAAAGTAGTGTTCTTCTATTAACAATATGATACTGTTGCTGTTCTTCTTTGTAACCACTCACCATGGGCAGCTAAACACTGATTTGAATTTTCTTGCATGTATGTGCATGCTCCTGCTAGTGAGACTCAATGTCTGAGAGAAAAAAACCTACATATTTCACTTCTTTATAGCCCATCACCTCTCCAGCCTAAAACCACAGGAGACACTCATCAACGAGGGAACCACAGAGATGCTAAAAAATGTTTAGAAACACTAGCACTACTGGCCTTTTGCTTTAATTATACTTGAAGAACAGAATTAAGCAAATATTTTTAAGAGATAATTCTAAGGTATAAAAACGAAAGAACAGATGGACCTAACAGACATCTACAGAACTCTACACCCAAAAGCAACAGGATACATATTCTTCTCAAGCACTATTTTCCAGAATAGACCACATATTAGGCCATGAAAAGAGCCTCAGTGTAAATTTTAAAAGATTGAAAGTGTACCAACCAACTTCTCAGATAACAAAAGTATAAATTTAGATATAAATTGTACAAAGAAAACAAAAAGACTCACAAACACATGGACGCTTAACAACATGCTCCTAAATAATCAATGGATCAATGACCAAATTAAAACAGAGATCAAGCAATATACAGAGACAAGTGAAAACAACAGCACAACACCCCAACTTATGGGACGCAGTGAAGGCAGTTCTAAGAGGAAAGTATATAGTAATCCAGGCCTATTTAAAGAAAGAAGAACATTCCCAAATGAATAGTCTAAATTCACAATTACTGAAACTGGAAAAAGAAGAACAAATGAGGCCAAGAGTCAGCAGAAGGAGGGACATAATAAATATCAGAGAAGAAATAAATAAAATTGAGAAGAAAAGAACAATAGAAAAAAATTAATGAAACCAAGAGCTGGTACATTGAGAAAATAAACAAAATAGATAAACCCCTAGCCAGACTTACTAAGTGAAAAAGAGAATCTACACACATAAACAGAAACAGAAATGAGAAAGGAAAAATCATAATAGACACCACAGAAATACACAGAATTATTAGAGAATAGTATGAAAATCTATACGCTAATAAGCTGGATAACCTAGAAGAAATGGATAACTTTCTAGAAAAACACAACCTTCCAAGACTGACCAAGGAAGAAACAGAAAATCTGAACAGACCAATTACCAGCAGAGAAACTGAATCAGTAATCAAAAAACTACCCAAGAACAAAACCCCTGGGCCAAATGGATTCACTGCTGAATTTTATCAGACATTTAGAGAAGACATAATACCCATTGTCCTTAAAGTTTTCCAAAAAATAGAAGAAGACGGAATACTTGCAAACTCATTGTATGAAGCCAGCATCACTCTAATACCAAAACAAGGCAAAGACACCACAAAAAAAGAAAACTACAGACCAATATCCCTGATGAACATAGATGAAAAAATGCTCAACAAAATATTAGCAAACCGAAATCAAAAATACATCAAGAGGATCATACACCATGATCAAGTGGGATTCATCCCAGGGATGTAAGGACAGTATAACATTCAAAAATCCTTAAACATCATCTACCACATCAACAAAAAGAAGGACAAAAAACACATCATCATCTCCACAGATGCTGAAAAAGCATTCAAAAAATTCAACATCTATTCATGATAAAAACTCTCAACAAAATGGGTATAGAGGACAAGTACCTCAACATAATAAAGGTCATATATGACAAACCCACAGCCAATATCATACTTAACAGTGAGAAACTGAAAGCTTTTCCTCTAAGATAGGGAACAAGACAAGGATGCCCACTCTCTCCACTTCTACTCAATATAGTACTGGAGGTCGTAGCCACAGCAATCAGAAAACATGAAGGAATAAAACACATCCAGGTTGGTAAGGAAGAAGTTAAACTGTCCTTATTTGCAGATGACATGATATTGTACATAAAAACCCTAAAGAATCCACTCCAAAACTACTAGAATTAATATCTGAATTCAGCAAAGTTGCAGCATACAAAATTAATACACAGAAATCTGTTGCATTCCTATACACTAATGATGAACTAGCAGTAAGAGAAACCAGGAAAACAATTCCATTCACAATTGCATCAAAAAGAATAAAATACCTAGAAATAAACCTAACTAAGGAAGTGAAAGACCTATACCCTGAAAACTATAAGACACTCTTAAGAGAAATTAAAGAGGACACTAATAAGTGGAAACTCATCCCATGCTCTTGGGTAGGAAGAATTAATATTGTCAAAATGGCCATTCTGCCTAAAGCAAGCTACAGATTCAATGCAATCCCTATCAAAATACTGACAGCATTCTTCAACGAACTGGAACAAACAGTTCTAAAATTCATATGGAACCACAAAAGATGCTGAATAGCCAAAGCAATCCTGAGAAGGAAGAATAAAGCAGGGAGCATCTTGCTTCCCAACTTCAAGCTCTACTACAAAGCTACAGTAATTAAGACAATTTGGTACTGGCACAAGAACAGACCCACAGACCGGTGGAACAGAATAGAGAGTCCAGATATTAACCCAAGCATATATGGTCAATTAATATATGATAAAGGAGCCATGGACATACAATGGGGAAATGACAGCCTCTTCAACAGCTGGTGTTAGCAAAACTGGACAGCTACATGTAAGAGAATGAAACTGGATCATCGTCTAACCCCATACACAAAGACCTGAATTTAAGTCATGAAACCATAAAACTCTTAGAAAAAACAGAGGTAAAAATCTCTTGGACGTAATCATGAGCACTTCTTCATGAACATATCTCCCAGGCAAGGGAAACAAAGCAAAAATGAACAAGTGGGACTATATCAAACTAAAAAGCTTCTGTACAGCAAAGGACACCATCAGTAGAACAAAAAGACATCCTAAACTATTGGGAGAATATATTCATAAATGACATATCCGGTAAGGGGTTGACATCCAAAATATATAAAGAGCTCATGCATCTCAACAAACAAAAAGCAAATAATACAATTAAGAAATGGGCAGAGGATCTGAATAGACACTTCTCCAAAGAAATTCAGATGGCCAACAGGCACATGAAAAGATGCTCCACATCGCTAATTATCAGAGAAATGCAAATTAAAACCACAATGAGATATCACCTCACACCAGTAAGGGTGGCCAACATCCAAAACACAAACAACAACAAATGTTGGCAAGGATGTGGAGAAAGGAGAACTCTCCTACAGTGCTGGTGGGAATGCAAATAGTTCAACCATTGTGGAAAGCAGTATGGAGGTTCCTCAAAAAACTCAAAATACAAATACCATTTGACCCAGGAATTCCACTCCTAGGAATTTACCCTAAGAATGCAGCAGCCCAATTTGAAAAAGACAAGATGCACCCCTATGTTTATCGTAGCACTATTTACAATAGCCAAGAAATGGAAGCAACCTAAGTGTCCATCAGTAGATGGATGAAGAAGATTGGGTACATATACACAATGGAATATTATTCAGCCATAAGAAGAAAACAAATCCAGACATTTGCAACAACATGGATGGAGCTAGAGGGTATTATGCTCAGTGAAATAAGCCAGGCGGAAAAAGACAAGTATCAAATGATTTCACTCATATGTGGAGTATAAGAACAAAGAAAAAAACTGAAGGAACAAAACAGCAGCAGACTCACAGAACCCAAGAACGGACTAACAGTTACCAAAGGGAAAGGGACTGGGGAGTATGGGTGGGAAGGGAGGGATAAGGGGAAAAAAAGAGCATTATGATTAGCACACATAATGTAGGGTGGGGGCATGGGGAAGGCAGTATAGCACAGGGAAGACAAGTAGTGATTCTATGGCATTTTACTATGCTGATGGACAATGACTGTAATGGGGTATGTGGTGGGGACTTGATAATGGCGGGAATCTAGTAACCAAAATGTTGCTCATATAAGTGTATATTAATGATACCAAAATTAAAAAGAAAAAAAAAACTAAAGAATATCAGAAATGTAATTTCTTCTTTTTATACTCTATCAACCTTTATCAGTTTTGAGGGGCAGAGTTTAAATTTAATATGACAAATAAATGAACCTAGACACAGTTTATCTGCCAAAAATTGTTTCAAATCAACATCAATGAATAGTGTTAAAAATGTGTCAGTTAACCCTGGTTGTTCACTCAGTAACCCCAATTATTATAATTGACATTTTCAAAGTTGCCTCACTATAAAGATAGAACATAATTCTCTAAAGTAGTACAATACTTATCTTGCAAGATCACAGTGTGATTCCAGCAATATTCTTCAAGCAACAGTTCTAGGAAAATGTATCTCTTTAGAAATAACTAGCCCCTACTATCTCCCAAAAATTGGTTTTAAGAAAAAAAGGCTGTGCCTACTGAAAATTAAAATGAAATCAAGTTGTGTATGTGTGTACACATAATGTTTCTGTGTCACGACATATGGCTGTAAATAATTAACTGCAAGAATAAGTTGACTCCAAAACTGGCAAACCCCAATCTCTAATCCCCAACCCATGCACAGAACTTGATGTCAGATTTCAAGTGCCACAGCAGCAGCCACAGCCACACTTAGCAAGCCGCTCCCAAGACGGGACAGTTGGGAGGTTTAGAAGGCAGCCACCACTGGCTCTGGTTGCTTCTGTGCTGCTGAAACTATGCAAAGGAGACAATTTTCAAAGGTTAAAAAGTCCAGGTAATGAGTGCTCCTCTCCCACACCCTGAAACACACTGCACCTTAGTGTTATTAGCTAGTTACAGAGCTGCTCAGATAGACCAAATCTGCATGGCTTCACACCAGAGCATCCTCACCAGCACCTCAGACTCTGCCTCTGATGCGTTTACCACTCCAGTCTTTATCAAACACACATGCAAAGCAGTCTCCTTCACAGGGACTGAAGAGTTCCCAGGGCCAACCAAACAAAAGAAACCTATATAATTAGGAGCTCAAGAAACCTTTTTCAACTGAGCCTTTCTATTTTCCTGACTTGGTTCCTACTGTGCCCTAGTAGATGCTGTCTCCTCTAGTCAAGCAAACCCTATTATTTCCATTCTCTCCAGAATCTCTGTAAGGTTAAGCTCTTTTGTAGGCCTAATTTCATCTGAAATATTCATTCTAATGCAATTCTAAAGAATCATCTCTCTCCTCTAGTTTCAAACTTTTAGTGCCTAATCCCATTCTCCAAACACAAAAAAAACAATTTTAATTTTAAAAAAATTTAAAGTCTTAATCCTTTCCCTGTCGTAAAAATATTAAATAAATAAACTGATCAGTCTTAGGGTGAACATGTTCTCTTTAGACATTTACAATTAAAGCTGTGCTTTCACTCACTAATGTCTATGTTCATAGTGTCTCTTCTTTTAAACCGTATGTCCCTTATGTCTATAGACACATTTACATATTCCTTTAGAGAACTGCACACTGCTGCAGTTCAGTAAAATGGCAACTTATTGATTACTCATCTCCTGCTCCTGTTATCACAGTACACCCAAGGGCTCTGAATGTTGCAAAGTTATATCACCATTTCTTCAACTAGGGTTGTACCTACCAGCATGCACTAGTGAATATATTTATTATTTCAAAATCCTTGAACCACCACATCCAAGGACATTGCTCATTGGATCTCTGATGATCACCCCTGTTCAATCACAATACCAGAGGGTATTGAAAGCTAGTAATTTATAAATATAATGTTATTATCATAATTATAATTCCAATTTTCTCCATGTTATTTTTACTGTGCTTTTCCAAATGACTACCTTCACTCCAAACACCAACTCTTAGCAAGCCCAGAAGCTCTGAGCCAAAAGCAATTCTGCAGCTGTGTTATAAACTATCGTGGGGTGAATATGTTGACAATCCATTAGAAAAGCAGCACCAGTGGACTACTCTGAAGAGCCGTAATGTTTTACAAATGTCAAATACCTGCAGATTAAAGTCTCCCCAAGTAAGCATGGACAGGATAGAGTCTAACAGCTTCAAAACACCCATGAAATCTTCTATTGTGTGCAAAGCAATGATTTGCATTCTAGAGGAGAAGAAAATAACTTCCCATCAAAATTCAGCTTACATGTTTTATTAGAAAACCTTAAAAAATTAAAATGATACTACCACATATAATGTCAATTTGTCAGCACTATGCCAGACATCTTAAGTATTTCTACAAGGCTACAAAAGCAAGATTTTCATAAGTCCCATATGTGGTGCAAATCATTGTGGCAGTAATAAAACCTCTGGGTGATATGAGCTGCACACATTTCCTGGCTTTTTAAAAAGCTTTTACAATCTGAATTAGTACATTATTGGAGAGAGAGAGACAGAGAAGGAGAAGGGGTCAGAAGGAAGAGTCAAGTTAAATTAGCTAAGATTCTATATAAGTAAAAAACCAAACTAATGGTATTTTACCATTCTGGGTATTTTTCTAAAAAGGGAAAATTATTAAGAAAATAGGAAGCAAACTTACTTTCCCAGAAGAGATGAAAAATAAGTATGACTGCACAATCTAAAACTATAAAACTTAGAAGGCCTAAACACTCTCAGATGACAGTCAAGTTCTGACTAAGAAACCACAAGTGAAGAAAATACTAAAAGAAGACAATATGGCTCAAAGTTTTTAAAAGATATGTGTTTTGATAATATAACCATGATCTGTTTGGAGGATAGATTATTAGAAGGGAGAATTCCTCAGTTAAGAGGTATGGTAGACTGTATCTTTTTTCCAAATATGTGCTTTCTCTCCCTGTCCCACTGATATCAAGATTGGCCTTGTGACTTTGGTACCTCCCCCTGATGGATAATACTTTCTCATCCATTTAACTTTCAACTTGGTGGTAAATGTCTTGGCCAATGAAATGTAAGCAGAAAAGGCATATACCACTTCTGAATGGGAGCTTCAAGAAGCTATTATATATTTTGCCACTGCTCTTTGCCCTCTAACCAGGAGCCCAGCAAGTCTTTGACAGGGGCTGCCCCATCAGCATGATTCCTACCTAGAGAGAAAGAGGATATAAGCAATGCTGCAGCAAATGGCTCACAGTGGGCAAGCAGCATGGAATAAGCCTCAGCTGTTCTAACACAGTAAGATCTTTCAGGTCTTTTGTTACTGTGGCATAACTGAACCAAACCTGATTGACGACGAGCCACTGCAACACTTCATGAAGTACTTATGTTGTCTTAAAGTAGGCCAGTATCAATTTAAATTAAGACAGCGAAACTGACTAGAAAGATATCTAGAAGGTTGGAGGATGGGGGAAGAAACAAGAAAGGGACCATAAACAAGAAAAATAGTAACTCAGGGGGGATGAAGATATTGAACAGGTCACCAAATGGAATTAGGATTAGATGAATTATATATGACCTCCAAGAAATAAATTTAAGATAAAGAAATGCAAGAGACAGATGGCTGCTCAACACAAGAAAAGACTTTCTTTCTAACAATGAGTACTCTCCGAAAATGAAACAAACTCCTTTGGGAAGCTGTGCTCCCATAACCATAGGTATTCAAGGAAAGGATGGATGACCACAAAAAAATGATATTATAGAATGGGATTCCAGCATTAGTTGTGTAAACAGACTGGAATTTAAAGTGTCCAACTGAAAACAGTAGCATCAACACTTATATTAGCTAATATTGACAGCAGTTAACCATTTACTGAGCTCTTATAATAAGAAAGGTATTGTGCTGAGCAAAACTATCTTTCACCATATTATAAGGAAAGAACAGGGACTCAGGAAGTTTCAGTCACTCACCCAAGTCATACAGTTATTTAAATGACATAGATGAGACCCAAAATATCTCCTGTCTCTGAAGGCAGTGAAGAAACAGACATTTAGAAATGTAAAGACATTTAAAATTATAGCCAGATATGTTAGCTTCTGACACCTTAATGGAATATGCTCTTGATTAAGCAGCAAGTAAGGGTTTTTTGTAGTGGATAGATGACACTGGCTAGATGTATACAACAGAAATCAATAAATGAAAGATAAAATATTTGAAGTCATATTACTTAGAAGTTAAAATATTCTATAGAAACATCAATATAGTATTACCTGAGTACCAATCAATAGTAACAAGAAATGAAATTATCTTTTTCTGTGTGAAGTTTACAATGTTGCCTTAATTTCTGTAGTAAAATTATTTTTAATAAACCACTGCAGGGACTCATCATTCTATACACATTAGCAACCACCACCTTTTGAAAAGAAAACTGATTTAAATGATGCCTGCTTAGTAATAACAGCTTCCCGAGGTAGTTTGTGGAATTCCCTTTTAACTAAACAAATCTGTGCTTAATAAAAAGCTGAAATAATAAATCACTGTACAAGCTCGGTTAATATGTAAAATTAAGAAAAAAATGGTTCAGGATGCACAAACACCATTCAAGTGATACAATTCTTTGAAGACCTGTTTCAATAACCTCAATTCTGGTAGAAACTCAAAACATCCACACTGGGAAACTAACTCAATCTCATATGAATAGAAATGGAGAGGCTTAACAGAAAATTTTCAGGAATAAGACAGTAAACTGTATTTAAATAAACATGTTGTAAATAGATAAGCAAGTTATAGCAAATGGCCCAGGCTATGGTAAGAAGAGTATGGCCAGCATGTTGACAGTGAATAAAGACAGCTAAAAACAACCATTTAAAATGCTTCCCTGTTTCATAAGTAGGCTAATTTTCATTCATAGAACAGGTACTTAAAATTTGATGAAAAGAGAATGTTATTTTAAAGGAAAAAAAAATTATTACAATTTTTTCAAAAAAAACTTGTCCATTCTAGTTGTAGACAGGGGGCCACACAGCTTCATTATTATTTTCTTAAAGAAAAAATGTTTTCTTTCAAAATAAACTCCTATAGGAAGCTTCAAATCAAAGTGTGCAAAATAATAAATTTATGGGGAAAGGAATTAATAATTATCAAACTTTAATAACAGGTCAAATATGCGGCACACAACATACATATCATTTAACAAAAACTCAAGGTGCACAGTGTCCTATACTAAAGGCAGTTAACTAAGGCTTAGAAAATGACCAAGGAAACAAACCCTGAAATCAAACCAAGGTCTAACCCAAAGTTCTTTAGAACTATCCCAGGCTTTATTGCACGACATACTACATACATCACAATTAACTTTCATATCAAATAACAATTCACCTTGACCTAGACTTCAGTTTTTATCACAAATTCTGAATTCATGAGCATAAAATAAATGAATTATCTGCATTTCTCTCCTCTCCCAGTTCTTCTGTACTTCTTTCTTCCAACAAAGAAACATGCTACCATTTAAAACACACAAGACTGAAAAGAAATCAATTCAACCACAAATTCAATAAGTTTTTCTGAAAATATTAGAAAACACAGTGAGCTACAATTTTTAAAAATAATATACTTTGATCCATATAGATTAAAATTTTTACATAAAAAGGATTGCGTTTAATGGATATAACAGCTTTTAGCATAGGATTATGGAAACAGTAAATTTTCCATACTTCTCCTCAAGAGACTTTGTATATACTTGTGTTTTGTTTTGTTTTGCAGTGGGAAACAGAATTACCAAATATTTGGAATATTTAAGAGTACTTAACTCTCAAAATCAATGCTTCTAAAATATATTGCCTTAGTAACAGATGGCCTCTAGGCCTACTCCAAATTACAGAGATAGGAACTAAAGTTCAGAATAAAAAAATAAACAAATATGGTGAGAAATTTATTTCTGTGTGACTGAATTACAATTTATCAACTGCAGCCTAAGAATCCAAAGCGGGAACATATTGATGATATTACTGCAGATTAATAGCTTGGAGATGAAACTTAATGGTACTAGAATGTCCTGTCAGCTTTGATCACCTAAAAGTACTGTACGTAAGACTCAAGAAGAGAAGTGAAAAAACTTTTTTCCATAGAAATTCTTAATTTACCCATTCCTTCTCATCTATTTCTCCCCTCTGGAGCCTGATATACTGGTATGCCATACAGTAAGGAGGCGCTCAAGCAATGATAAGGACAAGTCAAACACCACAGGCACCGTCATGAAGGGGCTTCCCATGGCCAAATCTTGAAGAACTTTAGCATCAAAATAAATGATGCTAAGTAATGAATTATAATCCACTGAGTAAGACAGAAACACATTTTTCCAATTTACATAGATATAAAGATTAAGGGAGACAGATACATACATACACACATAGGAGAAAATGAAAAGCTCTTCCTTAAACCTGAATGTCACCTAATGAAAGTAGAAGGAATGGTAGCATTTGAAAATCAACATTATAACTGTAACAACTGATTTAGACAAGGACCAACAATAAAGGGTAGACAAGCGAGTCAAAATTTACTAACAAACAGGATAATAACACAACCTCATTGCATCTGGCCACAAATTACGTATTAATTACAAAGACAGAATTAACAAGGATCACAGTTAACAAATACTAATTTACAGTGGAGAAACCTAACTGAACACCACCTCAAGTGATCAGCAATGTTAATTATCATTAATAATGGGCCTCCTGCTATGACACACTGAGAAGGACACAACATTACTTCTATGTTATTCCTGCTAAAGAGTATAACCTGAATCTTATCATGAGGGAATTACCTCAAATTGAGAGACATTATCTATATAAAACATATGGCCTGACCCATCCAAAATGTCAATGACAGAAAGAAAAAGAAAGGCTAAGGAACTCTTCTAGAATTAAGAAGACATGAAAACTAAAATGTATGATCATGGATTGGGTCCAGGGCAGGGGAGCTAAACAATAAAGGACATACTTGGGATAACTGAAAACATTTATCTAAGTTGAACTACAGATTAGATAATGGCATTTTATCAATGTTAAATTTCCCAATTTTCATAATTGTACTGTGCTTATATGAAAGGATATCCTTATCTTTAGGAAATGTGCACCTAAATACTTCAGGATTAAAAAAAGAACAATCTCAAGTGTGCAAATGACTCTCAGGTGGCTCAGAATATAAATTTAAAATACATGTGCATGCATTGGGGGGGGTGAGAAGGTGAATGATCACACAAATTATAAAGCAAACTGGGCAAAAGAAAAACTATTAGTAAATCTAAGTAAAAGGATATATGGAATTCTTTGTGCTATTTTTAAAACTTCTCCAAATTTGAAATCATATCAATATAAAAAGAAACAAGATTTATATAATTTTATCCTTAAAACTGTATGGGAAAGCATTTTGAGAGTTACAGCAAGCCCTTTGAGTGTCCAGCATCACACTTGGGTGTCTCAGAACCACTGTATGCTGTTCCTTCTCTTACCTTTCTAACAGATTGTGGATTGCTTTGAACAGCAGTGTCCGACATTCATAGGAAAGGCCATTTTCCCAGAGTCCTTCTTCCACAACTGAAAAAAAACAAAAACAATGAACTAGTAAGTAGGGCATCCAAATAAAAATCAAAGTGACTTCTAAAACACTTTTCTAAAGTAAAATCAGTGAGTTAAATTATCTCACACTGAAACAGAGAAAGAAGTTAAATGCTTGCCCATGTGTGGAAGGAATAAAGTCTTTGAAATACAGACATGGAACAATTCCCCACCCATAAAGGTCTTTCCAACCTGCTTCTTCAAACTTGGAAATCATTCAAAAATCTCAAATTCATCTTTCTACTAACTGTATCACAAAGACTAATTCTGTTAAAGTCCTATTTAAAAGTAACAAAAATGTCACAAATTAATACTCAGGTTATCATATGTATTTTCAGGGGTAAAATCAACAGGAAAAAATATCCAAAAATGCCAGTTGCCCGAATTTCTTTAAAAGTTTTGAAGTCAGTACTGAAAAGGATTTTAAGGACATGATTTTAGGCAGAATGTCAGGAAATTCAATTTTAATGTAAGATAAAATTTATTTCAACTCCTAATTTCATTAATGTTTGACATTTTGGGAAACATCATTATTTGCCTGTGAGGTATGTTACAACATTGAGCCACAGCTAACTCTACCATCAAAAGAATCTAACAGACTGACAATACCCCATACATTCCTAACATTCTTTTCATATATAAGAAGATATAAAACCTGTACAGAGAAAGCTAAATTCCCTTTAAATTGTAGTAGTTCAGTTCAATATAGCAAAATCACTGGAAGGAGGGGAACATTTACAGAAGAAAATTTCCTCTCCCTTTTACTTTGACAAAAGCACTCACCAGAGAAAACTGACAGAGCATTAGAACACATGTTAAATCTATAATGCTTTTTTAATTCTTTTACCACATCAACAGACATCCCAAATGCATCCTCATATTCTCCATTCAGGTGGAATTTAAGAAAATGTATTTATATTCATCAGTTTTATTTGTAGGACTTTTTTATATGCTAAAACTAGGTAATTTTTTTTCTTGGTATGTCATATATAACTTTTCACTTTCCTGTGTGGCTAATCATGATTTGCCAAATTTTTCCAAAGCAACCTGTCAGAAATATTTTATGTTCTTCATAACTATAAGATAGAAAGAAAGCACAGCAAACAGACTAACATTCCTGCTAGCAACGGATTATCTCTGTTCAAGACAAAACATTCAAAAAATTTTCACTTCTACAATCCTCTGAAAGTATCATGAATCTCTGTTCTCATACATTTATTTATCTTCTGGGTGGAGCTTTTTCCGGGTGAGAAAAAAAGGTAACATTCAATTAAAGGAATACCCCATATTAATTTGCATTTCTTTCCTAATATATTTCACTGACTCTAAAACACCATCAATTTTAAGATGCAACATTATTTTATGTATCACTGGGAGTGGAGGAGTGGGAGGAAGCTGCCAATTAAACTATAACATGGCTTTTATCACTCAGGATTGTTAATTTGCAGTTATTTATTTAAACAGCTCCTTTAGATTTATTGACACATTTTTTAAATACTACTACATGCATAAAACAGATGATATAAGCAAAAATAGTAAGTTAAAAATTCCTAAAACTTCATAAACATTCAAAGTCTAACTCTTCTGAATCACTCTTCAACTCAAGTTGTCTCTGGTGTCAGTGTTTTTCTACATAACAATTCCTAAACCAAATTATCAATATTGTGTCATTTGCTTCAACCACCTTTTATTTTATTTTATTTTTGTTTTTCTTGATACACTTTAAAGCAAATGCCACTCCTCTGTACTTATGTATACATCAGAATCTAAACAAGGTCTATCAATTGCCTCTCAAATTGTATCTCATAAATCTCCTTAATCTGCAACAGTTCACTTTTTTTCAAATATGCATTAGCTTACTGAAGAAACCAGGTTAGTTGTCTTACAGAATATCTCACGTTCTCATCTAATTGCTTCCTCATGACATCATTTTTTAAATGTTGGTGTGACTTTGACCTTAACAGAAGATGTCAAAGGAAAATTCTCAGACAACAATAGTTCTCAGAAGTACTTCTTCCTCAACTGGTTCTGAAATACTTTGCAAACTTAAATGTTGAAGGGTTATAGCTGTCCAGTCATGCAATATGGAATACTGAACAAGTTCAAGCATGCAGACAATGCCCACTACATCACAATTTTAAGATACCATTAATGATTTTATCATGATTTCAACAATTTCCAAATATTCTTGGAACTTATTTTTTTCTTTGAAAAGAAAATCTTAAAAAGAGCAATTACAGAACCCCTCAACTGACATCATACTTCATGTTAAAAGACTGAATGTTTTCCTCTAACATCAAGAACAAGAAAAGGATGTCTATTCTCACTCTTCCTATTCCAATTACAGTAAAGGTCTCAGCCAATACAACAAGGCAAGAAAAAGAAATACTAGGCATACTAATAGGAAAAGAAGAAACAAAACTGTTTCTATTAAAACTGTTTCTATTCACAGACAACATGACTATTAGAAAATCCTAAAAAAAAAAAATCAACCAATGAAAGTTCCTAGAACTAAAACTGAGTGTAGCTAGATCACAGTATACTAGGCCAACAGATAAAAAACAATCATATTTCTATTTTCTACAATGAATAATTAGTGAACTTTTAAAAAATGTCACTTACAACAGCACCAAAACCATGAAATCCTTGGATGTGAATCTTACAAGTTATGTGCAAGATCTAAAAGCTGAAAACTATAGAACTGATGAAGGTAAACAAAAGACATAAATAAGTAAAGAAGTATGTTTTGATCATGGATGAGAAAATCATTATTAAGATGTCAGTTCTTCCTAAACAAATCTATAGAGTCAACAGATGGGGGACAAGCAGCTACAAATCATATACCTGACAAGGATTTGCATTCACAATGTGCTATTCTTTAAAAATTAAAATTAAAAAAAAAACCATACACTCAGAACTCAACACTAAGAAAAAAACCCAATTTTAGAAAATGGACAAAAGATTTGAATAAACACTTCACCAAAGAAGACACATGAATAACAAATAAAAACATGAAAAGATGCTCAAAATATCACTGGTCATTAAGCAAATACAAACTGAGATTAAACTGAAAATACTAAGTGCTACCAAGCATTTATGAGTAACTGGAACTGTCATATATTGCTGATGGAAATGCAAAAACAGTACAGCCACTTTGGAAAAGGTAACTAGCAATTTTTTCTAAAGTTAAATATATACTTCCCATATTCCCCAGCAATATCACCCTTAAATATATATCCAAGTAGAATAAGAACTTATGTTCATATGAAACACTGAAGCAAATGTTTATAGTCTTTTTTTCATAATTGCCAAAACTGGTAACCACCCAATGTCACTCAACTAGGAAAAGGAGCAGTGAAAAATCCATGCAGTAAAAATCCATACAACTGGGATACTATTCAGAACTAAAAATAACTACTACTGATACACTCAAAACATGGGTGAATATGATTATGCTAAATGAAAAAAGCCATACTCAAAGGACACATGCTATATGATTCATTCATATGACATTCTTGCAAAGGTAAATGTGAAGTAATATAAACTGCTCAATGGTTTCCAAGGATATGATTGGCAGGAGAGGTTGATAACAAAGAGACATGGATATTTGGGGGGTTCTGCGTGGAACTGTTCTACATCTTCATTGTGGTGGTGCTTACATAACTGTGAACATCTGTCAAAACTCACAGAACTACACACTAAAAACTAAATTTTACTTATAATCTTTTATTATTCTCATTTACATAAACTCATTTTACTACTGGACAAGGCTTCTGGATTTAAGCCATCATGAATATACTTACATTGATTTTTTTATATTTTTAGTGTTGAAAATCAGAACAGGGAGTGAATCAAAAGGACTCCAACTCCAAACTTATGTACACTAAACATAAGTTTTATCCAAAAGATGTGATCAATCTTATTCATAAATTATTAAAAGCAAAAACATACAAAAACCAAAAAACAGTTTCACCAAGGAGACTACAGACCAAAATGGTCCACCCCAACAGCAAAAAATACTATTAATTGTATTATGTACTTCATATTAAATTCTGTAAATAATACAAATACAACAAAAGTATCTGGGAAATTTCAAGGACTTTTCCTGTTTTTGAAATACTGAAAATCTGAAAAAGTACCTTATTAATACTGCTTTTTATATGGTAATTTACACATCTTCCATTATATTATATAAATACATAGTATAACAAATTAATGTAAAATTCAGGCATAAAGTTAATAGAAAACAGGGAAGAAAGTAATAGCACGAAGTAAAATAAATCATAGTACATTAGGTTCTCATTTAAGGAAAATATACTGAAACTTAAAAAACAATAGAAAACTATAAATTATCCTGTAAGTTAACCAGTAAAATTTTAAATATGTCAGTAGAGGTAATGTAAAAAGGCACAGTGTTCAGACTTCATATAAACATTTAAATTTCTTAAGTCTTACATATTTTATTAGAAACTCAAGAGCAGTCAATAATTTACTGGATGTCAACACTATTAATCAAGGATTAACCATTCAAATCAATACTATCAATCTGGGCTATAAATTTAAGGACAATGCATTAATTCGCTAACCCCTTTAGCTGACTGTTAGTATACAGCAAGTGCACTTGTGGAAAGTAATGTGTCAGACCACACTTTATTTCTTATCTATTTCCTGTACGGAATTTCCTAAAATAGAAGAGTGATGTGTGTTTCAATGAATCACTAAAATTCCAAAATAACTTAAATCTAGAATGGCGTTTTGGGAATCTAGTAACAGGATATTTGGCCGTCATTTACTGGCCAACAGTGCTTGGATGAAGTATGCCTCAAGCACAGGCTAGAAATTAGGAATACTCTCAGAAAGCTAATATATACTTAGAAAACCACTGTGAGGCATAAACTACTTTGACTACTTTGCAGACCAGCTATCAAATATAAAAAGCCTTTTATTTTAAAATGATAATAATAAAATAATTTATGGCCAAAATTGTTTTTCTATCCAGAGAGCTATCTTTCTTAATTTCAGAGGTTTTACTCCATGTGACAAGCTTTGAACCAAGCACTATATATAAATGGAGTGGGGATTCAGAGGACTTTTGACCACAACACTGAGACAGAGTACAGGACATGAGGCATTCACTTCAGCGCTCAGTTTCTGACTTCCTCCCATCACTGGAATTGCCTGTTTCATAAATTCTGGTTGGGGTCAAAGATGGTCTCCCTTAAGAGGGGCTGAAAATAATGATTTTCTCTTTTCCATTCCTTCCTGAAATATGAACGAGGATATATATCCTAAACTCCACTAAGATGCTCCTGCACCACACCTTTGACTCTGGATCTAGTGACACAAAAGAGAAAGGGTAGACTTCTGTCAGCACTGGGAACAGAGGCTGCAAGATCAAGTTTCTGGTGCTAAAGTAGCAAAGAGAAGTACTAACACATCTTGTGCTTGGTGGTGATAGGACTAGTTTTCTCATCAAACCAGTTCTGCAGTACTGATCTTAAAAGAGCCAAAATGTTTTGTAAACACTCAATATTATTTTAACCACCTCCTTTTCTTAGCCTGCAACTGTCTAATACAAATAGTTTCTTCTAATCTCCATTTATAAATAAGAAAACTAAAGCTAAAAATTTTAAACTTCTCTAAGGCCACAAACTACTAGTACGTTCAAGAGTCTAGAGTCAAATGTAGCTCAACTCAGCAGCTAACAATATTTTATCAAATGTATCTTATTTCTATTTTTACAGATAGTCAATACACAAATTACTCCATTAATTAAATCCTTAGGGGGAAGCAATTTATTTTCATAGCTGCAGTGACTAGGACATTCCAGATATTAATAAATGTGTTGAGTTGACCTGGTATTTTGCATGCACAAAAATTTCATTTGAATTAGTTTCAATTTAAAATCTCCTTATATCCAGTTAAGAGGATTAGCTGCAAAGATGAGATTCAAATACAAGTTTCTGACTCTAATACCCATGCTCTTTCCATTATATCACACTTCTCCATAGGGTTAGTGTTCAGTTAACCCATTAGTATTTGGCTAGAAAGGCAACCTTCAATACTGAAGTTAAATTTCCCTTTGGATCCACAATTTGCACCTAAAATTGTTTTCTAAGCCACTACAAATAGCTTTGTCAAAGGCCAAACAAAATTGAAATTACTTCTGCAATCCATTCATACAACTCCATGGTAAAGTCAGAGAAAACCACGTTAGCTTTTTAAACTAACTTAATTTGAGATGCTTCTTTCCAAGGCAAAATTTAAACTAACATTTCATTTGCTGGATACTGAGATTCTTCAGCAAGTATCCCCTTTTTGTATGTAGGAGGAGAGTAGTGGGGAGTGCCCAGCCAGAGTATTTAGTCTAGGTTAAGTTTCTATAAATGACATGAGATGCATTTACTACTTAATTCTTTATCTCCTTTTCAAGAAGGACTGAGAAGAAAAGCAAATCCCAAGAAGTTTCTAAGAAGGCCTCCAGGGGCTGGGCTCTATCTTTATGAAACCTGCAATCTCCCCAGGGTATACAATCTCTCCATCTTAAAAAAAAAGCCTCATTCTTTTGATCTTTAAAGTTTCAACTTAAATGCTTATTAATTCCTTAAGAACATAAAGTAGCAAGAAGACTATCTCTATAGACCATTATTTATAAATCTACTTACACAGAAGAATTCTTCTAAAACTTTGTTGGTCTCAGAAAAGAGAGCACCAAGAGATCCAAAATGTGTGCACAATAAATGAGTGGCAAGAATCAACCAAAAAAGACTTCCTAAATTAAAACATTCTTCTGCCGTTAATGTGGTCTTTTATAACTACCACGGCTGCTTGTTTACAAAGAAAAACTATTCTGGCACTTAAGTTATCTCACTTAAGTTGTAAAAGCTATCATCAAAATTTGTTTAAATTGTTGTTATTCTATCTTTTTACTATAGCAATCCTTATCATCAAATATTTAAACTGCAAAAGTAATGTATAAATGTTTTTCTTTTAGCAGGAGATAGTGTTTTAGACAGGAAAATTTTAATAGCAGTAATACTCTTTAGTGCCCAAACATTTTTCAAAATCCTCACAAATTGTAATACAACTCTTCTCTCAGAATTAATAAGCTTCTTTGAAAGAAAAACCATATAAAAGGTTTGGGGAAAAAGTCAATATGGCAAAATATCAAAGCAGCATATACTTTAATGATTTTGTGTTTCCCAGCAGAGATCTTGGAAAGATATCCTTTCCAATTCAACAAATGAAACTGACATACTTTACTTGAAGGGGAAAATGGGAGGAGAGAGAATGGAAGAGGGTAGGGAGGAGCATAAATATTGCGAAACCTTGAAGAAATTCAAGCTCACGCTTTTAGAATTTAGGTCACCCTGCCTTACACAGTTTAACAGTAGAATTACTTTCAAAGAATACATATTTCCTCTGAGCTATGATACATATTTCCTTTTAATGTATCATATTGCAGAAACAACTGAAATGAACATCTAGACATCAGAAACACTTCTTACTCCCACCTACTGCTTTTTTACCTCAGGCATCAAAACTAATGAAACCTATTATCCAGAACACTGAGTTCAGTAACCGGTTGGCCATTGCAATACTGGAGTGGGGAGGGGCATTTTCAGGAATGTCACTCTTATTCAAACATTAAAATTACTGAAAATCAAATTGTGCTCAAACTCCAGAAATACAAAAAAATTAAAGCAAGGCACATGAAACAAGAAAATTACTTCCCAGTTAGATTTCAGTGACAAACTGCAAGAGATGGTGCAGCTCAGAATTCAGGGTTTATAATTTGCCCACTGCCCTTTTTTTAAACCTTTATCTGCAGTATATAAAGCAGTTGAGTTTTTTTTCAACTGTTTTAACTTATTAAATCTACTACCTAAGAACTGCACTAAGCAGACATAAAAAAATTATCAATTTAATTCTATGTGTTGCATTAAATGAAAATACTTTTAAAGATAGAGAATTTTGAAGGATCTGCTTCTTAAAATTGACTTACAAAAAAACTGAGTAACAAAGTAGCATAATGGTACATTAATTCTGAAATATAGTATTATACCCATAAAAAAATCCAATTACCTACAACACAATTGATCACAGTTATGTTGCCACTGATTGCCTTGTACAATCTATATTTGAAGTCATTAATAACTAAATGGACTTATAGTACTTTTATCAAATTCATCCCACTTACCGCTCTGATTTCCTTGAATTGCTCATGGGTGTATAATATTTGGCATCACTTAGCAAATCTATGTTGAAAATGGATTTTAATTTTCCCAGTGTCAATTCGTCAAATAAGAACCAAGGATAGAAGAGACATATCAAAATGCTCCATTTGTTTTGACCTATTTACAACTTTAAATGACTACAAATATTACTAATACTCGTCAGACAGAATCACAGTTGTGATTCAAAATTCTACCAGTAAAATGTCTTACTAAGGAATCTGTAACAGCATGAATTCTCTGCCAGTTGCAGGATAGCCAGAATTTTAATGATGGTTTCTACACAGCCCTGCAGCAGTTGAGGCATGACCCACGTTAGCATTTCAATGGATCACAGGACTCCATGTAAAGCTACTAAACTTCAAATTGAAGGAGACCATAAAACTAAATTTCTATATGAATTGAACAAGACCTTCAAAAGACAACTGCTACAGAAAACAGGCTGCAATGTTACTTTAATAGCTACACAATGAAAAAGAAATCTTGCACAATGGCTGTCACTGACTTCTAAGAACAAAACTTGCCCCCATTTGCTTCTGCTTTCAAAGACTTTTAAATTATTATTTTTTCACCCTTTAAAACTATTAATATGCTCTTAATTTTGTTATAAAATAGGCATATACGAGGTTTGGATGGACAGCCATCAAAATTAAATTATCTTAGGTTGCTGGAATAATTTTTAGTTTCTTCATTTTCTTCTGTCTGTGTATTTTCCACATTTTCTTTAATGAACATGCATTAACTTTATAAGGATAGATCATATTTGAAATAGATTTTTAAAATAAGGTTACTACTATTTATTAAGCACCTGTATCTTTTTTTAAAAAACTACATGCTCAAATTACAAAGATCAACATTCTTAAGACAGGTATCACCACAAGATAAAATTAAATTTTGAGGAAGAAAACCAGATACGTAGCTCAGGTATAACATTTCTATTTAAATCCATCAATACTACAAAATACACATTTTATAAACTTCCTCTAAGACAATGACTTTAATTAAGATGACTCAACTACTGATTTCAACAGTGGCACAACTGAACACTAAAAATTTTTAATATTTCCTTACACACACACACACACACACCAGACTGCTACTAAAATTCTGACAGGGCCAAGTCCCCAAATTGCCTTACACTAAAGCTCAAACAGCTGTCTGTCACTGCTATTACAGTGAGTAATCCTTGCAGCTGTAACCGTTTGAAATGCAGCTGTCTCCTTGGCATTCTCTCCCCACCCCCACTTATCCAGCATTTCTGTTCTTGCTACAATAATCTTAAAGAGCATTTTACAGGAGGCTTAGCCCTGGCTGAGGGCACTCTACGGCGTGACCGAGAGAACATGGAAACACGATTCATTAGACACGCCTGGAGTGGTAACAATGGTGCTGCTTCTTGCTGCCTTTCATTTTGTACATCAGGCTGAGACTAATGCATTCTCGTTACACAACAAGCACATTTACAGACAGGAAAAAACTGTAATCACCTTTGATTAAGAGACAGCATATTTTTCCTATATGAGCCGCCAGCCATACTGACATAGTAATTATTTTTTAACTGACAGGTTAAAATAGCAAATGTAGCAAAAATAACATCTGCCCAAAAGAGAGAGAGAGGTGACAGGAGGGAAGTATGTACAACTACTATGAAGACTTGATATACAAAGTCTTCTCTCTAGAAGGCTTAATGCTATATCCTTGAGACTTGACGGGTACCTTGGCTTGTATTTAACCAACAGTCTATGGCAAATAGAACAGACCCTTATGAAGCAATCTAATTCTATACACTCAATTCTTCTGAGGTCAAAATTACAGATTTTTTGGTCATTTTAACTAGATATTATTGACCTCCCTTCTTTCCACCACTTAACAAGACCACAAAATTCAACAGTAGTATTATCCCCTTTCTCTTTTTGTATTGTCTTACTTTTAATACACAATCATTTGTTCTCTTGACTTTTCCACTACCTGTCTTACTTTTATCCATCTTACATTATCTATCTTACTTTTACTACAGAATTGTTTCCCTTTACATAAAATGCTACGCCAAAACAGAAAACATGTTTTCTATTTTAATTAAAAGTTAAAACATTTTTTTAATTTTGATTTAAAAGGGGAATGCAGAATAATTATTTTATATCATTCTATCATTTTACCCAACTTCCATCAGCCACTGCACCTGACAAAGGTTTGAATTGTAAATATAAAAGCCCTAATTTAAAGTGGAAAAAAAGTCACAAGCCACACTGTACCAACAACATGTAAAGTTCATTTTCTTATGGGATTTTGAAAAATGAGCCACTTTTCCACATACCCATTCAGCAGCATTCTTTTGAGGGTTCATGCATATGTGTTGCTGAGTTGTTTACAGGGATTTTGATAGTTGACAGAAAAAAAATATTAGCCAGGAACTAAAATTTTACTGTACTTTACACCAAGAATGTGTTACAAAACTAGCAAAACAATGTGCACATGTGAAAATTTGTTAGTAAAGAAACAAAAATAAGCCATAACAAAAAAAGTTAAGTCTGGTTTACAAAGCTTTGAGACATAAGATAACTTAAAAAAAAAAAGGTACGTAGAGCAAATGAATTTTTGTAAAACAGTAAAGTGCTTCAGCAAGTTTTAGCTGTTGGATTTTAGCGTTTTCATATCTGTGTTACCACACCAGGTCAGAAGGTAGGAAATCTGCAGCCAACCTTTTAATGTGTGTATATGTGTGTATAAGCAAACCACTGAGCTCTAATGTGCATTTAAACACAGCATGTCTTGAAGAGGAGTCTAACGTGCACCACACTATGTTACAATCAGACAAGTTTAAAATTTTTGTCATCTGAAATAAAATAACAAGTCTTATTACAGAGGATACCTATACAATTTTTACTCTGTAAGTGCTTGTCTCCTTTTATTTTGGTCTTTCGTATTGCATGACTTGCCCAAAATGAATCATTATCTCTATAAGCTTTCCCTGCATGTTTTCTGCTTGGAAAATACAAAATTAATTACCAGCATCAAACATGTCACCAAGAAAAAAATTTTATTTAAAAAGAATTCAGTTTAAAGGAATTCTTAGTAATCAGAACATCTTACTTTAATAAATGACTACATGGGTAACAAACAACTCCTATTATATTAACCTGGTTCCTAAAAGAATCACAAACGGTTGCGGGAAGATGGTGGCATGAGTAGAGCGGCAGAAATCTCCTCCCAATACTATATTTACCTACGAAAATACAGTAAATACAACTATTCCTAAAAGAGAGACCAGAATACACAGGAAAGTGCACAGCGTGAAGCTACACCTAAGAGGACTTGGCACCCCACGAGGCGGGTAAGATATGGAGCCACGACCCCACGGGACCCCAGCACTCACCCATCCCAGCACGCCGGCAGGAGGAGAGAATTCAGAGCTGTGAGGGAGTGGAAGAGCAGGCCCACGAAATACCCAGCCCCAGTGGTCTGTGCCGGGAGCACTGACACACATCGCACGGTGCATCGGACATTGGAGAGGCAGAAGGTACAGGTTTTGAGCCGGGAACACGCCGGCTCCATGCAGCCAGCGTCCCAGGACAAGAGAAAAGCACGCGCAGTTTGTAGCGGTCTTGGAGAGGCGGGGGGCCCAGCGAGGGAACACCATCACCCGGCACGCTCAGCCCAGCGATCTGGGAGTCCTGAGAAACTTCGGACCCCTTGGCTGGTGACTGAGAAAAGGTAGCAGCCACACTAAAACTTTATACAGAGAACAACAGCCTCCCCTTCATTCCCATCTCGGCCAGAGCTACAAAGACCGGTGCGGCTGTGGCTGTGGAATAGTGGAAAAACAGTTACACCTACAGCACCCTTACAGAATCCACTCCAGTTGGGCATTTTTTTTTCCTCTTTCCCTTTCTTTTTCCTTTCTTTTCTTCCTTCCTTTTCTCTTTTCTTTCTCTCCCTTCTTCTTTTGCTTCTTTGTTTTTTTTTCTTGGGTTTTTTTTTCTCTTAAGTCTTAAAGAGCCCAGCTGACATACGTGGCACGTATCAGCGACCACTCCTACCAACATGAAAAGACAGAGTAATATGGTACAGACCAAGCTCACCCAGAACCAGACACCTCCTGAGAGGGAACCAGAAGGGATGGAAATGCAGAATCTTCCGGAAAAGAATTCAGAATAAAAGTCATAACCATGCTGATGGACCTACAGAGAAATACGCAAGAGCTGAGGGAGGAAGTGAGGGAAGTCAGGAAAGACAGTGCAGAAATGAAACAAGCCATCGATGGGCTTAGCAGCAGACTGGAGGAGATGCAAGAGACTGTTAATGGAATAGAAATCAGAGAACAGGAACACAGAGAAGCTGAGGCAGAGAGAGATAAAAGGATCTCTAGGAATGAAAGAATATTAAGAGAACTGTGTGACCAATCCAAACGGAACAATATTCACATTATACGAGTACCAAAGGAAGAAGAGAGAGAAAAAGGGATAGAAAGCATCTTTGAAGAAATAATGGCTGAAAGCTTCCCCATGCTGGGGAAGGAAATAGTCTCGCAGTCCATGAAAGCTCACAGATCTCCTAACACAAGGGACCCCAGGAAGACAACACCAAGGCACATAATAATTAAAATGGCAAAGATCAAAGATAAGGACAGAGTATTAAAGGCAGCTAGAGAAAGAAAAAAGATCACCTTCAAAGGAAAACCCATCAGACTATCATCAGACTTCTCAACAGAAACCTTACAGGCTAGAAGAGAATGGCATGATAGATTTAACGCAATGAAACAGAAGGGCCTCGAACCAAGAATACTGTATCAAGCACGATTATCATTTAAATATGATGGAGGGATTAAACAATTTCCAGACAAGCAAAAGCTGAGAGAATTTGCCTCCCATAAACCACCTCTACAGGACATCTCAAACAGACTGCTCTAGAGGGAAGCACTCCTAAGGCTAAAAGGCTGTCACCAGAGAAAATAAAACCATAGTAAAGAGAGCAGACCATCCAAACACTAACTAAAGGCAAAGAATAAAACACCTAGTATATAAAGATTGGAGGAGAAAGAATAAGAAGGGAGAGAAATAAAGAAACATCACACTGTGTTTACAATAACTTAATAAGAAACTTAAGTTAGATTGTTAGATAGTTAAGAAGCAACCCCTGAACCTTTGGTATCCACGAATCTAAAGCCAGCAATGGCAATAAGTACATATCTATCGATAATCACTCTAAATGTAAATGGACTGAATGCACCAATCAAAAGACACAGAGTAACAGAATGGATAAAAAGCAAGACCCATCTATATGCTGCTTACAAGAGACTCACCTCAAACCCAAAGATATACACAGACTAAAAGTGAAGGGATGGAAAAAGATATTTCATGCAAACAACAAGGAGAAAAAAGCAGGTGTTGCAGTACTTCTATCAGACAAAATAGACTTCAAAAAGAAGAAAGTAAAAAGAGATAAAGAAGGACATTACATAATGATAACGGGGTCAATCCAACAAGAAGATATAACCATTATAAATATATATGCACCCAACACAGGAGCGCCGGCATATGTGAAACAAATACTAACAGAATTAAAGGAGGAAATAGACAGCAATGCATTCATTTTAGGAGACTTCAACACACCACTCACTCCAAAGGACAGATCAACCAGACAGAAAATAAGTAAAGACACAGAGGCACTGAACAACACACTAGAACAGATGGACCTAACAGATATCTACAGAACTCTATACCCAAAAGCAACAGGATACACATTCTTCTCAAATGCATATGGAACATTTTCCAGAACAGACCACATACTAGGCCACAAAAGAACCTCAGTGAATTCAAAAATATTGAAATTCTACCAACCAACCTCTCAGATCATAAAGGTATTAAACTAGAATTAAACTTTAGAAAGAAAACAAAAAGGCTCACAAATACATCGGGACTTAACAACATTCTCCTAATTGATCAATGGGTCAATGAACAAATCAAAACAGAAATCAGAGTATATGGAGACAAATGACAACAACAACAGAAAGCCACAACTTCTGTGGGACGCAGCAAAGGCAGTTCTAAGAGGAAAGTATACTGCAATCCAGGCCTATCTAAAGAAAGAAGAACATTCCCAAATGAATAGTTTAAAGACAAAATTACTGAAATTGGAAAAAGAAGAACACATGAGACCCAAAGTCAACAGAAGGAGGGACATAATAAAGATCAGAGAAGAAATAAATAAAATGGAGAAGAATAAAACAATAGAAAAAAATCAATGAAACCAAGAGCTGGTTCTTTGAAAAAATAAACAAAACAGATAAATCCCTAGTCAGACTCATTAAGAGAAAAAGAGAATCTACACACATAAACACAATCAGAAATGAGAAAGGAAAAATCACAGCGGATCCCACAGAAATACAAAGAATTATAAGACAATATTATGAGAATCTATATACTAACAAGCTGGAAAACCTAGAAGAAATGGACAACTTCTAAGAAAAATACAACCTTCCAAGACTGACCAAACAAGAAACAGAAAAACTAAACAGACCAATCACCAGCAACGAAATTGAAGCGGTAGTCAAAAAACTACCCAAGAACAAAACCCCGGACCAGATGGATTCACCTCTGAATTCTACCAGACATATAGAGAAGAAATAACACCCATTCTCCTTAAAGTTTTCCAAAAAATAGAATAGGAGGGAATACTTCCAAATTCATTCTATGAAGCCAGCATCACTCTAATACCAAAACCTGGCAAAGACCTCACCAAAAAAGAAAACTACAGACCAATATCCCTAATGAGCGTGGATGCAAAAATACTCAACAAAATATTAGCAAACCGAATTCAAAAATACATCAAGAGGATCATACACCATGATCAAGTGGGATTCATCCCAGGGATGCAAGGATGATACAACATTCGAAAATCCATCAACATCACCCACCACATCAATAAAAAGAACAAAAACCACATGATCATCTCCATAGATGCAGAAAAAGCATTAAATTCAGCATCCATTCATGATGAAAAATCTTAACAAAATGGGTATAGACGGCAAGTACCTCAACATCATAAAGGCCATATATGAAAAATCCACAGCTAACATCATACTTAACAGCGAGAAGCTGAAAGCTTTTCATCTAAGATCCGGAACAAGACAGGGAAACCCACTCTCTCCACTGTTATTCAACACAGTACTGGAAGTCCTAGTCACGGCAATCAGACAAAACAAAGACATACAAGGCATCCAGATTGGTAAAGAAGAAGTCAAATTGTCACTATTTGCAGATGACATGATAATGTACATAAAAAACCCTAAGGACTCCACTCCAAAACTACTAGAACTAATATCTGAATTCAGCAAAGTTGCAGGATACAAAATTAACACACATAAATCTGTTGCTTTCCTATACACTAACGATGAACAGAAAGAGAAATCAGAAAAACAATTCCATTCACAATTGCATCAAAAAGAATAAAATACCTAGAAATAAACCTAACCAAGGAAGTGAAGGACCTGTACTCTGAAAACTACAAGACACTCCTAAGAGAAATTAAAGAGGACACTACGAAATGGAAACTCATCCCATGATCTTGGCTAGGAAGAATAAATATTGTCAAAATGTCTATACTACCTAAAGCAATATACAGATTCAATGCAATCCCTATCAAAACACCAACAGCTTTCTTCAATGAACTGGAACAAATAATTCTAAAATGCATATGGCACCACAAAAGGCCCCGAATAGCCAAAGCAATCCTGAGAAGGAGGAATAAAACAGGGGGAATTACACTCCCTGACTTCAAGCTCTACTACAAAGCCACAGTAATTAAGACAATTTGGTATTGGCACAAAAACAGACCCACAGACCAGTGGAATAGAATAGAAAATCCAAACATAAATCCAAACATATACAGTCAATGAATATTTGATAAGGGAGCCTTGGATATATATTAGGGAGATGACAGCTTCTTCAGCAGCTGGTTTTGGAAAAACTGGACAGCTACATGTAAGAGAATGAAACTGGACTACTGTCTAACTCCATACACAAAGGTAAACTCAAGGTGGATCAAATACCTGAATGAAGTCATGAAACCATAAAACTCTTAGAAAAAAACAAAGGCAAAAATCTCTTGCACATAAACATGAGCAACTTCTTCATGAACATATCTCCCCGGGCAAGGGAATCAAAAGCAAAAATGAACAAGTGGGACAATATCAAGCTGAAAAGCTTCTATACAGCAAAGGACACCATCAGTAGAACAAAAAGACACCCTACAGTATTGGAGAATATATTCATAAAGGACGTATCTGATAAGGGGTTGACATCCAAAATATATAAAGAACTCACGTACCTCAACAACAAAAAGTAAATAGTCCAATTAAGAAATGGGCAGAGGACATGAATAGACACTTCCCCAAAGAAGAAATTCAGATGGCCAACAGGCACATGAAAAGATGCTCCACATCGCTAATCATCAGAGAAATGCAGATTAAAACCACAATGAGATACCACCTCACACCGTGAGGATAGCCAACATCCAAAACACAAACAACAACAAATGTGGGCGAGGATGTGGAGAAAAGGGAATCCTCCTAACACTGCTGGTGGGACTGCAAATTAGTTCAACCATTGTGGAAAGCAGTATGGAGGTTCCTCAAAAAACTCAAAATAGAAATACCATTTCACCCAGGAATTCCACTCCTAGGAATTTACCCTAAGAATGCAGCAGCCCAGTTTGAAAAAGACAGATTCACCCCTATGTTTATTGCAGCACTATTTACAATAGCCAAGAAATGGAAGCAACCTAAGTGTCCATCAGTAGATGAATGGATAAAGAAGATGTGGTACATATACACAATGGAATATTATTCAGCCATAAGAAGAAAACAAATCCTACCATTTGCAACAACATGGATGGAGCTAGAGGGTATTATGCTCAGTGAAATAAGCCAAGCCGAAAAGACAAGTATCAAATGATTTCACTCATATGTGGAGTATAAGAACAAAGAAAAAAACTTGAAAGAACAAAACAGCAGCAGACTCACAGAACCCAAAAACGGACTAATAGTTACCAAAGGGAAAGGGACTGGGGAGGATGGGTGGGAAGGGAGGCATAAGAGGGAAAAAGGGGCATTATGATTAGCAGATGTAATGTTAGGGGGCACAGGGAGGCCTGTACAACTCAGAGAAGACAAGTAGTGATTCTATAGCATCTCACTACGCTTATGGACAGTAACTGTAATGGGGTTGGTGGGGGGGACCTGATGAAGGGGGTAGTTTAATCACCATAATATTGCACATGTAATTGTAGATTGATGATACCAAAATAAACTTAAAAAAATAAAATAAAATACCTTCCTAAAAAAAAAAAGAATCACAATGTATTATTTTTCATTTTTAAAAACCAGAATGTGTAATTCTTCCTCAAGTCTTCAAAATTAATTTATACTTTTTAAAATTCAATAGCCTACTGGAAAACAATAAAAGCTTCTCAAAACTTTAAACTGAAGAATATCCAGGAAAAAGTTGTCTTTATCCAAAACTTGTAACAAGCCAAGCAGTTTCCAACTCATAAGCAAAAAATTTATAAATGACCTAAATATTCTAACACTGCCAACATTTTATTTCATGTAGGTGCTTCAATACTTCAAGATTCCTTTGCAATACATGATTCAATTATGAAAACTGCAAGTGCTTTGGGAAATGAAGATCAGTTATTTCCAGTGGTGTAAGTTCAATCCTATTTTCTTTCTAAACTAGGCCAGAATGGCATTTTTATTAGAGAAAGAAATGATCCAGTAATTTTGGAAAGGACACAATCTGGGACAGGGAAGGGCTGGGAAGGTTTGGTAACACATGGGGGTGGTGGTTTTATCTCTGTGGTCCTGAGAGTACAAGGCCCCCGTAAGAGCCCCAGCAAGTCTCTGGCCCTTTCCATCTCTACATCTCCATGAGATTGCTGTAGTTTCATCCAGTTATACTTCTTTACATTATAAATATGGAGTTCTACAGAGGGTTCATTTGACAACACAAATAAATACAAAGTGTTTGCAAAGAGGATAAGACCTGCAAACCAGTGGAAAAAGAAAAGGAGTATACAAGACCAGAAACCTAGAAAGCCTGCGTTGCTCTGCCACACTAGCACTTCTCTGTATCTGCTGTTTCTTTCACAGTAATCTCTATTTTCTTTTGAGATTCTTTCCAGCTCTCAAATTGTAATTCTAATGAGGTGCACTAGAATGTGGGAAAGTCTTCCAAGGCAGATTTTGAGGATTTCAAGTATTTATCAAATCAATTCCTTGCCAATCCATTCATTCTCAGCACAAAACCCAGAACCCAAAAATCGCTAAGTTAACCATTAAAAAGATTAAACCAGCTTTTTAAGGCTAGCCTTAGAATGTATCCATCAGTTAGAACAGATTTTTCATGAGAGAAAAAAATACATATTTTCCAGATGATTAATTTAAACATTACCTTTTGGAACACATGGTATCAACACTTACTACGTCAACTGGCATTGGCCCAGGTTGATTCTCCTTTCCACACTTTAAATACCAGCTATTACAACATAGAACAATTAAAAGTTACTTGAACTAGTATTTATCATTTAATGGAAAAGGAGAAAATTTTGATATTAACTCAGGAGGCTCCTATGGTGCCTATAATATTTCTTGGGAGCTGTATGTTAAATGTTTGTTGTATAGTAATTCATTTACTTTGGCAATTTTCTATTATAGTTCACAATTTTAAAGTGTGTTTTCAACTATGCTTCAAAAAAAATACATATGGAATAATATGAGGTTAAAAGTTCAATTGTATATATACTATGATCACAACTTTTTAGATGCATGTTGTAATTCCATATGTAATGGAATAAACAAAAATTATAGCAATGGCTATAAACTTTTACCCAAACTTTTTATATTTTAAATATAAGTACTTGTATGCCAGCCTTAAAATAATAATGAATATCTTAACTAAAATATGTATATATTCAAAGGCAATTATTATCCTAAGAATGAGTTAGCAATTTAAATGTTTATCAGATAATAAAGAAAATAACCTAAGGACAAAATATGGTAAACATGAAACAGATGTTGTCTGGACAGGAGATATACTAACACTCTTTAAAGTACAGATACCATTGTTAATCTTTTACAATCAAGCTTCAAGAAGCAAAAGCTTTTTAACAGCCCTCACTGCTTTTGCTCACTGCACCCTAAGTCCATTCTCCCTGAGAGCCAAAGTGATCTTTCCAAAACTTAAAACACATCACAGTATTCTGCTTAAAACCCTATTCCAATGTCTTCACAAGGCACTAACAATCTATTTAAGCTCTTTACTATGACCTACAAGATCCCACCTGATCTCATCTCTCTCTTCCATCTCCCACTGGTTTACCAGTTTCAATAGCATTGGCTTTCTGTCTGTTTCTCCAACAAAGTGAGCTTGAGGACTTTTCCCTTACTTTTCCCTTTGTCTGTCTGGCTGGCTTATTCTCAGGTCTCAACTCAAATGTCATCTCCCAGAAGCTTTCCCTAACTAACTCCCTTATCTAAAGTAGCGCTTTCCCAATTACTCACCTTCTCATCAATTGCTTTATGGCACATGACCATATAAAAGTACTCATTCATGCATTTATCACTTTTCAAGGTGCGCGAGAATGCCACCTCCATATGCTCAAGGAAAATGTCAATACTTGTGAGCTTACTATACTGTACAGAACTTACCACAAAGAAAAACACTGTGACCTCAAGAAAAACATTCAAAGTGGAGCAAAAGACAATTTAATGTTACTCAACTTTTCAGAGAAGGGAATTACACAGGACATGGCAGCATGGTACAGTATGAGTCTAAAGATTTTGACACTATGCAGAACACCAAAACAGGCACTACCGTAAAAGGCTTATCTTTCTTCCTACTGATGATTTGAGGAATGTACACATTCTCAGAGTTGTGATGTTATATTATTTCCATGGAAACCAAATAAGGTCATAATTAAAGATCAAAAACATTTCTATACAAACAAGTATACATGAAAGATGTGATGAAAATAAGATCTTATTTGAACCTATGATAATTAGCAAGATTAGAAAGACTAAAGGGAAGGATTCTTGAAGGAAAGAAATTAAGAAAATCATTAAAATGCTTTCCAATAATGACAATAAAGTATCTCAATTTAAAGCAGTTACTGTCATGAAGGGAGGCTCCTGTTAGTTTTGTGTTTTAAAATCAGACAATTCTAAATTTAAAAACTTCTATTCCAGTAAGCAACATTTGGAAATAGAATTATTAACTCTCCAGCTTTCCTAGGCATAACTGATTTTAGTTATCAACTCTACAGGCTATTATTATCATTGATGAGGACTCCTCATTACTATAAATTCACAAAGTCCTCCAATTTCTAATGACTATCAGTCATGTTCATCAATTGAATGACAGAATAAAGTTACATCATTATGGAGTGTTATTACAGTGTTAAACTCATACTATATATTGATATAACTGTATGTAAGCAAAAAAGATATACTGAGCTATATTACTAAAAATCTCATTTTCAGCAGAGATGCTTACAAATGAAGGTGAATAGAGAAGAAACTGAGACACAGTGGCTCTTTTAAACTGACTAGACAACTATTCATTGTTCATATTCATTTCATTTTGTATCCTTCAATCTGGAAAAGCAAGGCTCTTCTAACTTTCAAGTCATATGCTGTTCAGTTTTTTTCACCAGCCATTTGCCCTTTCGAAGGTGAACTTAAATTAAGTCAAAGACACATTAACACACAAACAGTAATTTGGAAATGGATTTTTGCTTCCCCAAACCGTACATTATGCCTTGCCAAGGAGAAACTGTATAAATAAGACTATTCACAAGATAGGAAGCATCAGCACATTCACCTCCAGGGTAGTCACCAAAACTCCAAAGCCCCATTAAGCATAGTATCAATGCTTTTGTCTAAAAGATCTCAAAGACTGTAAGTCACCTTGGTATCATAACATCTACGACCTCACAGGAAACATGCAGATTTCTTAAACTCACAAGAAACCACCTAAACACCTCTTGAATTTGAAAATCACAACCTCCTTCTTCAAAGGTAATCATACTTGTGTAAGTTTAAGGAAAAAGAAATTCTTAGCCACACTGGAATAACATAAAAATGTCTTATACTTGCTTTAGTTTAGTTCAGGTTAAGAACAACTATTTTAAAAATAAAACTCTCCAGATTGTGCAATTTCAATTTTCCACTGCTCATTTTTTATGACAATCTGACCAAGAATTTCCCTGGAGAGGAGGGGAGATGATATTCTAAAACCTCAATCTCAGAAAAATAAGTATCTTTGATAACATGTTCAGTTTTTCTGAAAATATTAATGAAAAAGTAATGATATAAACTGAAAGTTGGTTTTAGAAATGAGCAAGTCAAGCTCGCCAAAAGGCAAGAAAGAATGATGAGCATCTTGGACTCTCACTACTTCTTGCACACACTGAGTTCCAATCTGCAGCCGTTTCCCTCTGAGTGAGCCAATGCACTTGATGGGTGTGATAACAGATGGATCATTGTATCTGCCAACTTCCTGTGATGTACTGTATGGGGACTGATAATTTAGTGACTACAGAAGTCCTACAACAGACAAGGCAAGCAATCCTGGCATTCATTAAGTAACTGCATGCAGTCCTATGACAGTCTGTAGGTGTTGAATATATGTGGATTATTGTACAATGTAAGCTCTCGGGAAGTATCTTACACCACTTTGAAAAAACAAAGACATTTAAAACCAGGCAAGTTAAGAACTAAATAGAAAAACAGTAAAAATACATATATATTTTATACTGAAAGTGGCACTTTTCACTTAAAAACACATGAAAAATACATATTGCTCAAAGATCTTAGAGTTTCATAACCAGGTTAACTAGAAGTATATATGTATAGAAAAAGTATCCATCAAGGAAGGCTTGGTTTTCAGGTTTCCCAACCTGGGTAATACTGACATATGAAGTGAAATAACCCTTGGCTTGGGGGGCTGTCTTGGGCACTACAGGATGTTAGGCAGCATTGCTGGCCTCTACATGTTAGTTGTAGCGGCCTGACCCTAATGGTGACAACCAGAAAATTCATCTAAACACTGCCAAATGACTCCTGGGGGACAAAATCCCCACCTCCATTCCCCCACCCCCAACACCGCTGGTTGAGAACCACCAGAGAAGGCAGTATAGAATTGCACTCTGTCAATTCTAATGTTTATTTTGGAGGAGAGTGAGAGAGTATAAGGAAGTGCTTATTTACGGAAATTATATATAAAATAATCAAACAATCTATACAGTGTGGACTGGCTAAGTATATATTACTAAAAAGAGAAAAGGCCATCTAAAGATTCAATGGGCAAATTGTTTACCAGGTTGCACAGGGAACTGGAACCTCCATTAACATGAAAAGTATGTTCAATTCTTTCTGCAAAACTGAAAACAAAATCAGTTCTGCTACAACACTGAGTACAGATGATACTGGTGATACTTCCTTCACAAATCCTCACCATATTAACTCTTGTATTATGCTGGGCACTGAATTTCAGAATTGTCAGCTTTAACAGGTGCTCAGAGAGGAAACTGTAGGTTTTAGGTCTGGTTAAAAAATCTTCATATTTATGCATATACATGTAAGAGTGTATACATATATACCACCCAAAATCGCAGTGCAATCACATTTCAGAAAGATTGTACCAAATTAAGTGTGGCTGGGTTATTTTACTCATGTGTCTCTGGAACCTGCCAAATTTACCCAAGTTAGTGGGGAGAGGATTAATGTATCATTGCTGAAGCAACTGTAATGTAATGCTGTTCTTTAAGTCTAAAAGCACAAAATCTCTTTTTAAATACTGTTTTAGGAGACTACACAGTATTAGCACTTGAAGTAAATATCCTATAATCAAATTAAGTATGGTATTTGTACATGGAAATGTGGTTCTCTTTCTCATTTCTTTCTGCCTACTCGATTTGAAGTTTCACTACCTGCCATCCTGAAATACAAGGTGGGCGAAAACAGAAGGGAGGAAAAAATGGACTAACTGGAGGAAATGAACTCAGCATTACTTGCTGCACAGTTGGCATTCTTTAATTAGGAAAAATTAAAACTAGAAATTTATGACAACCATGAGTAAATTTGATTTACTAATGATAATGTAACCATAAAGAGAAGAATATTTGGTAATCTGATAGAAGTAAACAAACGTGAGTGAAGGAGCAAAAATTCCTCTAACTAGTAGAGGCCATTAGCATAACTGAACAAAACCAGAACCGATTTCTGACAGAAATCTGAGGGAAATCATTTGGTACTTGTCTTTCTCTGCCTGGCTTATTTCACTGAGCATAATACCCTCTAGCTCCATCTATGTTGTCAAAAATGGTAGAATTTGTTTTCTTCTCATGGCTGAATAGTATTCCTTTTTGTATATGTACCACCTCTTCCTTACCCACTCATCTACTGATGGACACTTGGGTTGCTTCCATATCTTGGCTATTGTAAATAGTGCTGCAATAAAAATAGGGGTGCATATGCCTTTTTGGATCTGAAATCTTGCTTTCCTTGGGTAAATTCCTAGGAGTGGAATTCCTGGGTCAAATGGTATTTCTACTTTTATTTTTTGAGGAACCTCCATATTGCTTTCCACAATGGTTGAACTAGCTTACATTCCCACAAGCAGTGTAGGAGGGTTCCCTTTTCTCTGCATCCTCACCAGCATTGGTTGTTCCTAGTCTTTTCTATGTTGGCCATCCTAACTGGTGTGAGATGATATCGCATTGTGGTTTTAATTTGCATTTCTCTGATAATTAGCAACGTGGAGCATCTTTTCATGTGCCTGTTGGCCATCTGAATTTCTTCCTTGGAGAGTTGTCTGTTCATATCCTCTGCCCATTTTTAATAGGGTTATTCACTTTTTGGGTGTTGAGGCATGTGAGTTCTTAATATATTTTGGATGTTAACCCCTTGTTGGATATGTCGTTTACAAATAAATATATTCCCCCATACTGTAGGATGCCTTTTTGTTCTACTGATGGTGTCCTTTGCTGTACAGAAGCTTTTCAGCTTGATATAGTCCCACTTGTTCATTTTTGCTTTTGTTTCCCTTGCCCGGGGAGATATGTTCATGAAGAAGTCGCTCATGTTTATGTCCAAGAGATTTTTGCCTATGTTTTTTTCTAAGAGTTTTATGGTTTCATGACTTACATTCAAGTCTTTGATCCATTTCGAGTTTACTTTTGTGTATGGAGTTAGAGAATAATCCAGTTTCATTCTCTTACATGTAGCTGTCCAGTTTTGCCAACACCAGTTGTTGAAGAGGCTGTCATTTCCCCATTGTATAACCATAGCTCCTTTATCATATATTAATTGACCATATATGCTTGGGTTTATACCTGGGCTCTCTAGTCTGTTCCATTGATCTATGGGTCTGTTCTTGTGCCAGTACCAAATTGTCTTGATTACTGTGTCTTTGAGGTACAAGTCCTTAAAAGCAGGAAGGAACTTGGGGGTCTGAGGTAAGTCAGATGGCAAAGGCTAGATGATACAGAGTCTGGTACACCTTGATGAGTTATTTAGAAATTATTTTCAGGGAGCCAATATAATGCTTTACATTGGACAGTTTTTCAAACATCCCTTTAGTTGCTGTATTTTTCTTGATGTTAAACAAGGAAACTGAATTAAAAGTTAGTTTCCTTAGATCTACCATGCAAAGATTCAGTGCTTCTCAAATTGGGTCTCCAGAAAATCCTCTGCTCTCTAGAACACATTTATCTCATCTTTTTGCCAAATTAAGTAATCTTTCAAAATTAATGTTTATTTGGGTTAATCAGAGTGACCTCCTCATAACTGAACGCCACCACATAATTCAGTATGCATGTATGTGTGTTTACCCATCAAGAGCTAGCGAGAAAAGTATACAGACTTATACATACATACATATAGATATATATGATCCAGTCACACCAAATGAGGGCCAAATGAGGTTACAGTAAGCTGCGCAAAAGAAAATCTTACAGCGGTTCAAACAGGAGAAAATGGTAGAACTGAGTCAGCACACCATCCATAGCAGAACAGGCAAGACAAAATTAAACAGATCTGTTTCAAAGCAGACAGACCAAAGTCTTGCTATGAGCAGAAAATGACATTCAAGTAAACATCAGGTAGCATAAAACATTATGTTTTTAGTCTGTATTTGTACTGGCTATATAGTTTTGTTGTTGATGGTTATATTTAACCTATAAAATTGTTTCAGTTTTATAGCTATATGTGCATCAGAAGCATAAGGCATTTTTCCCAATTAGTGTTTCCCAAGTCTCTAAAATCATAATATGTTTCATTGGTGACTATAAACTGATGACTATATATAGTATAACATGGTATATGTGTATTTCATCATTTTATTTTTCTGAGTAAACAAGATACCAGCTGACCTATGTCAATTATTTTAAGTTAGTCTAAACAGAAAATGGCTGAGATGAATCAACAGTAAAAATTAATAAAAGTTATTGTGAAATAACACAGTTTTAAGGAAGTCTTCTTTCCAACTTTGTCTTTACTTAGCTAAATTTTTTTTATTCTTCAAAGTCTAACTCAAGTACCGTCTCTCTATATGAAAATTCTAGGCTAGGTCATTCCAACCAAAGTTCCTTTGAGTACCTCTAAACTCCCAGATACTGTCTATGCCATTTCTGGGCATGCTCCCTAACACTGTTAGCTATTTTGTGCATTCTTGTAGCTAAGAAGGCTGATGATAGTAAGATGAAGATAGTGGTGGTGGTGTGATAATCACGACAACAATGGCAGCAGTTATCATTTACTAACTGGTAATTTATGTTCCAAGCACAAAATTCATTCTTCATGATAATCTCCACTGTACAGATAAGGAAACATGTAACAGGAATTATTTAATATTCTCAAGGCCACAAAGCTAACAAATGAGCTAGAATTCAAAAACTTTGGTCTGTTTTGTCACACTAGTGATAATTATATCATGGACTTTGAAAATGTTGAAAACTCACACCAGAATCACAAAGGGTATTAACGTTAGAACTTCTCAGGCAATCCAAATTACATTAAAATCTCAAGGAGATGGCCTTGAGAAACTAGTAACAAGCTTCCCAAGCACATTCTTTCTTATATGCACTGAAGATTAAGAAAAACACTGCACTCAATGCTATTCTGCCTCCATCTAGATTACATTTTTTGAGTACTTATATAGTTCTTCCTTATATAAAAAATGTAATATTGTACCCTGCAAAATATCAAGAGCTTAATAAATGTTGGTTGCCACACTTTTATACTCTCATAAATAAAAATAACCCATTATTTAATAGCTGTTAAAATCTAAAAAGGTCTAATTACTTAACAAAATTAATTTTGTAAAACACAGCCCCCATCTATAGGTATTTAAACTCTAGACTTAGAAAACAGTAATAATTTCCATGGTTTCAATGGCTTTTTTACCTATCAGTTTGTTGATGCTGTTAGGTAAGAGGCTTAAGAGTAGAGGATCAAGAATAGGATGGTAACAACATGAAAGGCTGTCAGGGGAAAAACTGTAAAGAAAGTAAAAAAAACAAAGACCTCTTGGGTGGTCCCTGGAATTCTCTCTCAATGTTCTATTCTGTTAGAGAAGCAGAGGCCAAGCTGGAACTCTCCCAAAGCTACAGCATCTTTTCACTAGCTCCACCTAGCTCTAGAGTTATATTATGATTCAGCAAGGTATGTGGTATGTTAAGAGATGTTGTTTTCCCATAACAGACATTTGTCTGTGGCCATCAGGATAAATCTGGGACTGCTCAGTTAACATGTGTCTGACCTTGGTCAAGTCATAATTCTTCAAAAAACATCTGTCATATTGTGACCTACCAGAAAATTCTAAGCTAAGTTTACTGGCTGGCAGTGAAAGGTGTGAAAGCTTTATTCTGTAGCATTTTTTTCTGCACTGCTTAACCTATGATTCTAAGGCACTACAGTCCAAAGTGCTAATAAGATAACTTAAAACCTCTGCCTTATGATGTTTTCATTAGTGTCTAAGGAAGAAGGAAAGAACTAGAGTTTTCAAATCAAACTACCCTAAAATGCCTAATTTACCAGTAACTGCTGAAACTGAGAGCAATTAACACATTTGGTTAAAGGAGGACAGCACAAAACCATAATGTAGTTTCAACAATATTTCTGAATCTACAATGATTACCACCTTAGTGGTAACAAAGGGGTCAAGACAAGACTGGACTACAGAAGAGACACTGGGCTTTCATCACAAAAAACAGAAAATGCAACGACATACCCAGCTTTCACACTGCTAGCCAAAGGCCGTTAGAACTAACAACATCACAAAGCACGTTTCTCAAATTTTAACTATGCCAACATAAAAAAGGAACTTCATACAGTGTCCTATATCTTACTGACTGCATAAACTAAAAGATAAATTGCAAGGTGATTCAATGATGATTATGAAAACTCGATAGGTTTTCCAAATTGCACTCAGCAGGAAACAATGCATCACAATGCAGATTCTCCTTTTTTCAAAGAAGGTATCACAATCTCTAGAGAAAATACTGCTTTTCAGCAGTCAGTATTATAATCCCACCAAGGGGTCCCAGTTCAGAAGTGAAATAGATTATCACCTAAAGTCAAAGCTAAAATGGTTTGTTATACTTCAAGAAAAAAGATAAATGTCTCTCCTATAGGAACCATAATATGTTATTTTTTTAAATGCCTTCCCAATCTGATTTTAAATTCCTTAAGGGTAGACAACATATCTTTTAGTTGTTTTTTTTTTTCAGAGTACCTAGCACAAAAATATATGCTTGCTGAGTGTTTAGTAGGTGAATAGATGGATGCAAACTGTTCCAGTTTCCACGGCAGACAGGACCTTTAAAACAAATGTAAATAAATATAAAACATGAACAACTTTTTCCTGAACGCATCTACTCGGGCAAGGGAAACAAAATCAAAAATGAACAAATGGGACTACATCATGCTAAAAAGCTTCTGTACAGCAAAGGATACCATCAGCAGAACAAAAAGGCATCCTACAGTATGGGAGAATATATTCATAAATGACATATCCGATAAGGGGTTAACATCCAAAATATGTTAAGGACTCACATGCCTCAACACCCAAAAAGCAAATAACCCTATTAAAAAATGGGTGGAGGATATGAACAGACAATTCTCCAAAGAAGAAATTCAGATTGTCAACAGGCACATGAAAAGATGCTCCACATCGTTAATTATCAAGGAAATGCAAATTAAAACCACAATGAGGTATCACCTCACACCAGTTAGCATAGCCATGATCCAAAAGATAAACAACAATAAATGCTGGTGAGGAAGTGGAGAAAGAGGAAGCCTCCTACACTGCTGGTGGGATGTAAAATTAGTTCAACCATTGTGGAAAGCAGTATGGAGGTTCCTCCAAAAGCTAAAAATAAAAATACCATTTGACCCAGGAATTCCACTCCTAGGAATTTACCCTAAGAATGCAGGATCCCAGTTTCAAAAAGACATATGCACCCCTATGTTCATCACAGCACTATTTACAATAGCCAAGAAATGGAAGCAACCTAAATGTCCATCAGTAGATGAATGGATAAAGATGTGGTACATACACACAATGGAATATTATTCAGCCATAAGAAGAAAACAAATCCTACCATTTGCAATAACATGGATGGAGCTAGAGGGTATTATGCTCAGTGAAATAAGCCAGGCAGAGAAAGACAAGTACCAAATGATTTCACTCATCTGTGGAGCATAAGAACAAAGCAAAAACTGAAGGAACAAAACAGCGGCACTCACAGAACCCAAGAATGGACTAACAGTTGCCAAAGGGAAAGGGACTGGGGAGGATGGGTGAGAAGGGAGGGACGATGGGGAAAAAGGGGCATTACAATTAGCACACATAATGTAGGGTGGGGGGTTGGGGCACAGGGAAGGCAGTATAGCACAGAGAAGACAAGTAGTGACTTTATAGCATCTTACTACGCTGATAGACAGTGACTGTAATGGGGTATGTGGTGGGGACTTGATAATGGGAGGAATCTAGTAACCACAATGTTGCTCATGTGATTGTATATTAATGATACCAAAATTTTTTTAATGTAAATATACTTTTTTAAATAATTCACCTGGTACAAAATTATAATGAAATAAAACCTGCTTAATCAAAAAGCATACATACTCCCCCCCCCTTTTTACAGTTGCTCTATCCCCCTTACCCTGCTTTATTTTCCTCAATCTGACATTTATAACTATCTGACATACTACATCTGTATGTGTTCACTGTTGGTCTCCCATCCTCCACTAGAAAGTAAGTTGAATGAAGGCAAAGATTTGTTTGCTTTGTTTCAAGACTATAGCCCCACCACCCGGAACATTTCCTAGAACACATCAAACATTCAGTAAGTATCTGTTAAATCCATCTTCAGGGTTCATTAACAGTGTTTTTATTTCTTCTAGCAGCATCTTCAGAGCTCTAGTTTTACACTAACAAATGAGTAAGTCTACAGATATATAGATATAGATATAGATATATAGATACAGATATGCATGTTAACAAAAATTTCCTCCTTCATGAAATACTGTCTTTGAGGTATAGTATAGCAGGTGGCTGGAGAAGGGCATGTTTGAGATAGCAAGCCATCACATCCTTTTCTAATCACAGAAAAGGACACAGAAAAGCAGACAATTACTAAAACTTATCTAAAATCATAACCTTCAATAACAAGTGGTCACTGCCAAAGTTAAACCTCTCTCAAACAGCAGCAAAGAACCAATTCAGCACTGAATTGGAAACTCTCACACTACTAACGCTAACCCTGCAACATCTTAAGTTATTTCAGAGAAGTTTCTAAGCAGCATTTTTTCTATGCAGCAGGAAAAGTAACTAAAATGATATCGTCATCACATTTTAATCTAATTACTTTTTAAATGTTTATCTGCTTTGTTGCACCATAAGCTCCCTGTCTACAGGGTCTGTATCTGCTGTCCTGTTTCCTCAACTTCTAATTATTTAATTATTTGTTTACTTTTTTTTTTAAGACCTGTCCCATTACAACATAACAACCATGAGGGCAGGGAAACCACCAGACTAAGCACAAGCAATAAATATTTTTTGAACTGAACCCAATACAAAGATCAAGATGCCAATAAAATTAATCTTCAAGCTACAACCTTATTTCTAGATGATTCAATTATCATATTAAATATCCATATCAGGAACCTAATACGAAGGCAATTAAATAAGCTTCAATTAATCTGTTAACATTCTGTTTCAAACCAATATTAAAGCCATGCATAACCAGTTATTTTAATTACATAAATGAAGGGCTATAAACATTAGGTGGCAGCAGCATGGCACTGTATTAAAATCCTGAAATTGGTTTTTTCTATCCTCATACATAGAAATCTGATCCATAAATGGGATCACACAAATAGTATCACATACAAAATGTGCAAAAGGAACTGGGAAAACAGCAACATAAAAATAACATATATCTTTGTATGCAGATTTTTTAAATCATTTCTGATAATAACTAAGCAATATGAAAAAGCATTGGCAATTTCCTCAGAAAGTCTTCAAATTTTTACATTATGCTTGCTCTCTCACATTCCTTATCTAAGCTTCCAGCTTCAAAATTATCTACTATATGACCATTTGTCATCATCTTCACCACACCCACTGGAGTCCAGGCCACCACCAGCATTCACTAGGTTCATTAGGACAGTATCCATGCTCCTGAGCTGTCAAATCCAGCCAGGCTCCCCTTCACACAGTAGCTAGAGGGATCCTTTAAAAACTAAGTTAGGTCCCCTCATTTCTCTGCTCAGAACTTTTCAATAGCTTTCCAACTCAGAGAAAGGTTCTGCTCTGTCTTCAACACCCGTTGTGAACTGCCTCCTCCACACCCTGCCTACCCACTTCACCCCCATGCCCCATGCTCACACCACTTTGATGCACCGGTCCTTCATCAGGGCAACAAGCCCTCTCCACTCCAAGGGCCTCAGCATTTGTGCTTCTCTCCTCCTGACAGGCTGCTTTGACAGAGATTCATCTACACGGTTTATTCCCTGAATCTCCTTCAGTTCTCTGCTCAGATGCCACCTTAATCAGTGACACTTTCTATGACCACTCTACTTAAAATAGCAAGTGTAGCCCTTCACTGATTCATTTTTCTCTGTGGCACTAGTCAGCACTGGACATACTTTATGTGTTTAACTTTATTTTTTAACTATTTCCCCTACTAGGACTTAAAATCCACAACCGAGATGGTGGCGTGAGCAGGGCAGCAGAACTCTCATGCCAAAACCATATATATTTATGAAAATACAACAAATACAACTATTCCTAAAAGAGAGACGAGAAGATACAGGACAGCACTCAGCCTGCATCAACACCTGAGAGGACTCGGCACTCCATGAGTCGGGTAAGATACAGAGCTGCGTCCCAGCAGGACCCGAGCACTCCCTCACCCCAGTGCACCGGCGGGAGTACAGGATTCAGAGCCGGGAGGGAGTGGAAGTACACGCCCGCGAAATGACCAGCCCTGGTGATCTGCGCTGGGAGCGCTGACACATCTCGCGCAGTGTATCAGAGATTGGAGAAACACAGGGTGCAGGATATGAGCCTGGGAACGCACTGGGTCCTCGAAGCGGCTATCCAGGACAAAATAAAAGCACGTGCTTTTTTCTTAGCGGTCTTAAAGAGATAGGGCTCAATGGAGGAACAGGATCATGCCAGCACACTTGGCCCAGAAGGCTGGGAGTCCTGGGGAATTTCAGACTCCTTGGCTGGCGACTGGGGAAAAGTAGCCGTACTGAGACTTCCCACAGATATCAAGAACCTCCCATTCGTTCCCGCCACTGGCCAGAGCTACAAACGGCCCTGCGGAGTAGCACGGCCATGGCTGCGGAATAGTGGAGCAACAGCGGGACCTAGAGCATCCTCACAGAATCTACAAACAGCGGACGTCTTTTCATTTGTTTGTGTTTTTTGGTGTTTTTTTTTCTTTCTTTCCTTTTCTTTTCTTTCTCTTCTTTCTGTTTTTTTTCTTTAAGTTTTAAAGAGCCCAGCTGACATACATGGCACCTACCAGTGACCACTTCTATCGCAATGAAAAGACAGAGGAATATGGTACAAACAAAGCTTAGCCAGACCCAGACACCAGAGAGGGGGTCGGAAGGGAAGGAATGCACAATCTTCCTGAAAAAGAAGTCAGAATAAAAGTCATAACCATACTGATGGATCTACAGAGAAATATGCAAGAGCTAAGGGAGGAAGTGAGGGAAGTGAGGAAAGACAATGCAGAAATAAGATAAGCGATCGACAGGCATAGCAGCAGATGGGACGAGATGCAAGAGACTGTTAATGGAATAGAAATCAGAGAACAGGACTACAAAGAAGCTGAGGCAGAGATAGATAAAAGGATCTCTAGGAATGAAAGAATATTAAGAGAACTGTGTGACCAATCCAAACAGAATAATATTCGCATTATAGGAGTACCAGAGGAAGAAGGGAGAGAAAAAGGGATAGAGAGTGTCTTTGAAGAAAAATAATAGCTGAAAACTTCCCCATGCTGGGGAAGAAAATAGTGTATGAGACCATGGAAGCCCACAGATCTCCCAACACAAGGGACCCAAGGAAGACAACGCCAAGACACATAATAATTAAAATGGCAAAGAACAAAGATAAGGACAGAGTATCAAAGGCAGCTAGAAAGAGAAAAAAGATCACCTAAAGGAAAACCCATCAGACTATCATCAGACTTCTCAAGAGAAACCTGACAGACCAGAAGAGAATGGCATGATATATTTAACGTAATGAAACAGAAGGGCCTCGAACCAAGAATACTGTATCCAGCACGATTATCATTTAAATATGATGGAGGGATTAAACAATTTCCAGACAAGCGAAAGCTGAAAGAGTTTGCCTCCCATAAACCACCTCTACAGGATATCTTAAACAGACTGCTCTAGAGGGAAGCACACCTAAGGCTAAAAAGATGTCACCAGAGAAAATAAAATCATAGCAAAGAAAGCAGACCATCCAAATACTAACTACAGGAAAAGAATAAAACACCTAGTATATAAAGAATGGAGGAGGAAGAATAAGAAGGGAGGGAAATAAAGAATGATCAGACTGTGTTTACAATAACTAAACAAGAAAGTTAAGTTAGATTGTCAGATAGTAAAGAAGCAACCCTTGACTCTTTGGTAACCATGAATCTAAAGCCAGCAATGGCAATAAGTACGTATCTGTCGATAATCACCCTAGATGTAAATGGACTGAATGCACCAATCAAAAGACACAGAGTAATAGAATGGATAAAAAAGCAAGACCCATCTATATGCTGCTTACAAGAGACTCACCTCAAACCCAAAGATACACACAGACTAAAGGTGACGGAAACGAAAAACATATTTCATGCACACAACAAGGAGAAAAAAGCAGGTGCTGCAGTACTTCTATCAGACAAAATAGACTCCAAAAGGAAGAAAGTAGCAAGAGATAAAAAAGGATATTACATAATGATAAAGGAGTAAGTCCAACAAGAGGATATAACCATTGTAAATATATATGCACCCAACACAGGAGCGCCGGCATATGTGAAACAAATACAAACAGAATTAAAGGAGGAAATAGAAAGCAATACATTCATTTTAGGAGACTTCACCACACCACTTACTCCAAAGGACAGATCAACCAGACACAAAATAAGTAAAGACACAGAAGCACTGAACAACACACTAGTACAGATGGACCTAACAGACATCTACAGAACTCTACACCCAAAAGCAACAGGATACACATTCTTCTCAAGTGCACATGGAACATTTTCCAGAATAGACCACATACTAGGCCACAAAAAGAACCTCAGTAAATTCAAAAATACTGAAATTCTACCAACCAAATTCTCAGATCCCAAAGGTATAAAACTAGAGATAAATTTTTGAAAGAAAACAAAAAGGCTCACAAATACATGGAGACTTAACAACATTCTCCTAATTGATCCATGGGTTAACGACCAAATCAAAACAGAAATCAAAGAATATATGGAGAATAATGACAACAACAACACAAAGCCACAACTTCTGTGGGACGCAGCAAAGGGAGTTCTAAGAGGAAAGTATATTACAATCCAGGCCTATTTAAAGAAGGAAGAGCATTCCCAAATGAATAGTCTAAAGACACAATTACTGAAACTGGAAAAAGAAGAACAAATGAGGCCCAAAGTTACCAGAAGGAGGGACATAATAAAGATCAGAGAAGAAATAAATAAAATTGGGAAGAATAAAACAACAGAAAAAAATCAATGAAACTAAGAGCTGGTTCTTTGAAAAAATAAACAAACTAGATAAACCCCTAGCCAGACTCATTAAGAGAAAAAGAGAATCTACACACATAAACAGAATCAGAAATGAGAAAGGAGAAATCACGACGGACCCCACAGAAATACAAAGAATTATAAGACAATATTATGAGAATCTATATGCTAACAAGCTGGAAAACCTAGAAGAAATGGACAACTTCTAAGAAAAATACAACCTTCCAAGACTGACCAAACAAGAAACAGAAAAACTAAACAGACCAATCACCAGCAACAAAACTAAATTGGTAATCAAAAAACTACCCAAGAACAAAACCCCTGGACCAGATGGATTCACCTCTGAATTCTACCAGACATACAGAGAAGAAATAACACCCATTCTCCTTAAAGTTTTCCAAAAAATAGAAGGGGAGGGAATACTTCCAAACTCATTCTATGAAGCCAGCATCACTCTAATACCAAAACCAGGCAAAGACACCACAAAAAAAGAAAATTACAGACCAATATACCTGATGAACGTAGTTGCAAAAATACTCAACAAAATATTAGCAAATCGAATTCAAAAATACATCAAGAGGATCATACACCATGTTCAAGTGGGATTCATCCCAGGGATGCAAGGATGGTACAACATTCGAAAATCCATCAACATCATCCACCACATCAACAAAAAGAAGAACAAAAACCACATGATCATTTGCATAGAAGCAGAAAAAGCATTTGACAAAATTCAACATCCATTCATGATAAAAACTCTCAACAAAATGGGTATAGAGGGCAAGTACCTCAACATCATAAAGGCCATATATGAAAAATCCACAGCTAACAGCATACTTAACAGCGAGAAACTGAAAGCTTTTCATCTAAGATCGGGAACAAGACAGGGATGCCCACTCTCTCCACTGTTATTCAACATAGTACTGGAGGTCCGAGTCACGGCAATCAGACAAAACAAAGACATACAAGGCATCCAGATTGGTAAAGAAGAAGTCATATTGTCACTATCCTAAAGACTCCACTCCAAAACTACTAGAACTAATACCTGAATTCAGCAAAGTTGCAGAATACAAAATTAACACACAGAAATCTGTTGCTTTCCTATACACTTAACGATGAACTAACAGAAAGAGAAATCAGAAAAACAATTCCATTCACAATTGCATCAAAAAGAATAAAATACCTAGGAATAAACATAACGAAGGAAGTGAAAGACCTATACCCTGAAAACTACAAGACACTCCTAAGAGAAATTAAAGAGGACACTAACAAATGGAAATGCATCCCATGCTCTTGGCTAGGTAGAATAAATATTGTCAAAATGGCTATACTACCTAAAGCAGTCAACAGATTCAACGCAATCCCTATCAAAATACCAACAGCTTTCTTCAATGAACTAGGACAAATAATTCTAAAATTCATATGGAACCACAAAAGACCCCGAATAGCCAAAGCAACCCTGAGAAGGAGGAATAAAACAGGGGGAATTACACTCCCTGACTTCAAGCTCTACTCAAAGCCACCGTAATCAAGACAATTTAGTATTGGCACAAAAACAGACCCACAGACCAGTGGAACAGAATAGAAAATCCAAACATTAACCCAAACATATACAGTCAATTAATATTTGATAAAGGAGCCTTGGATATACAATGGGGAGATGACAGCCTCTTCAGCAGCTGGTGTTGGAAAAACTGGACAGCTACATGTAAGAGAATGAAACTGGACTACTGTCTAGCCCCATACAGAAAAGTAAACTCAAAATGGATCAAAGACCTGAATGTATGTCATGAAACCATAAAACTCTTAGAAAAAAATATAGGCAAGAATCTCTTGGACATAAACATGAACGACTTCTTCCCCAGGCAAGGGAAACAAAAGCAAAAATGAACAAGTGGGACTATATCAAGCTGAAAAGCTTCTGTACAGCAAAGGACACCATCAGTAGAACAAAAAGACATCCTACAGTATGGGAGAATATATTCATAAATGACGTATCTGATAAGGGGTTGACACCCAAAATATATAAAGAACTCCCACACTTCAACAAACAAAAAGCAAATAGTCCAATTAAGAAATGGGCAGAGGACATGAATAGACACTTCCCCAAAGAAGAAATTCAGATGGCCAAAAGGCACACGAAAAGATGCTCCACATCAGTAAAATCAGAAAAATGCAGATTAAAACCACAATGAGGTATCATCTCACCCAAGTGAGGATGGCCAACATCCAAAACACAAACAACAACAAATGTTGGCGAGGATGTGGAGAAAAGGGAACCCTCCTACACTGCTGGTGGGACTGCAAATTAGTTCAACCATTGTGGAAAGCAGTATGGAGGTTCCTCAAAAAACTCAAAATAGAAATACCATTTCACCCAGGAATTCCACTCCTAGGAATTTACCCTAAGAATGCAGCAGCCCAGTTGGAAAAAGACAGATGTACCCCTATGTTTATCGCAGCACTATTTACAATAGCCAGGAAATGGAAGCAACCTAAGTGTCAATCAGTAGATGAATGGATAAAGAAGAGGTGGTACATATACACAATGGAATATTATTCAGCAATAAGAAGAAAACAAATCCTACCATTTGCAACAACATGGATGGAGCTAGAGGGTATTATGCTCAGTGAAATAAGCCAAGCCGAAAAAGACAAGTATCAAATGATTTCACTCATATGTGGAGTATAAGAACAAAGAAAAAAACTGAAGGAACAAAACAGCAGCAGACTCACAGAACCCAAGAACGGACTAATAGTTACCAAAGGGAAAGGGACTGGGGAGGATGGGTGGGAAGGGAGGGATAAGGGGCAAAAAGGGGCATTACGATTAGCAGATGTAATGTTGGGTGGGCACGGGGAGGGCTGTACAACTCAGAGAAGACAAATAGTGACTCTACAGCATCTCAGTACGCTGATGGACAGTGACTTTAATGGGGTTGGTTGGGGGTACCTGATGAAGGTGGTACTTTGATAATCATAATATTGCACATGTAATTGTAGATAAATGATACCAAAATAAATTAAAATAAATAAAATAAAATAAAATCCACAACCACCAAGATTTTACTATGTCTTCTTCACTGTTTTATTCCCAGTGCCTTAAACAACGACTGGTAAGGAGTGGTAGTCAAATATTTGTCAGTGACTCCTATTATCAAACAATAATACAGCAATATTTCCACAGCTGTTCCTTACTCAAGACAAAAGACATCATTCAAAGTTCAAGACTACTACCGATTTATTTAAAGCTTTTTAAGTTCAACATGCACAATTTGTGTGTGTGTAAAAATAAAGTGACACTTTTATAATACATATATTTTAAAGCAATGTGAACTGAAGTCAAATGTGTTACAGTGGCCATCATGTTAATATTCTATTTTTTTTAATAACTATTTTTCAGTATTTTTTAAGTGCTAAAATTGCAAGAAGCCAAGCTATTCCTTATACTGAAACAGGTGAATTCAAAATTGCCTGCTTTTTTAATCTTATCTACTGGCATGCTTGGGTTCAGGCTCTGTTGGCTTCAAAGAGAAAGAATTACAGGTTTGCTGTCCACCAAGTGACTCTATAATCAGTGATGATTGCTTAATTCTGACCTACACCAGTAGCTAACCACTGATTATGAAGTGCCCAAATTTAGTCTATTTTCTTTACTGTTTACACAGTGTAGAATAAACATTTGGGCAAGGGATGAAAATACTAAAGAATCTCAAGAAACCTTCAAAATATAGTATGCCTCTAAAATTCTCACATGATTTTGCCCAGCATGATCAGTATTGCAGTTAACCTTCTAAAAAGTGACTTAGCATCTAAACTAAACACATATGTGAAAAGGCCATTGCTGCCAGTTCTTAATTCTAATATGTGACATGAAAATTTTTCATGAGATTGGCAGGGGTTGTGGGGTGGGTTGAAGAAAAATTTCAGAATTTAACAAATGCAGAGTATTTTCTTCCTCCCTTGGTGTCAAATTAAATGGGGCCACATGCTACTTTACCACACTGAAGTACACAGAAAATTATCATGCCATATTTTATGCACATAACAAACACAACACAAAATTATTTTAGTCACAAATTAACTAAAATGAAACAATGATCACCAGAACCATGGAAATTTAGACATACTGTTTCTTCTTGAAAGTGAGCTTAGAAAGATCTCAATGACAAACACGTTGTGTCCCAAAATGTCATCTATAAATCACTAACTTGGCATTCAAAACTTTGTTCTCCTACAAGCAACATTAAGTACATCAGTTAGGTTCCCAAGCTTGTCTGTAACAGCTACTAGTATTGCCATAATTTACACTTTCTCTTGTAATTAACTCATCACAATATTCTTCTCTGGGACCCCCTTCTTCTAAAATGTCTTCATTAAATTGTGCACTAATGACCTGTGTGGTCTAAGCTGGATATATAACTACCATGCTTGCTATATATTGTTATGAAAACAAATTTCAGGATAAGGCAAGGGTAACTGAGAATACTTTCTGTTCTTTGTATCTCTGGAGAGAGCTGGACCCTGACAATGAATTGTTCATGTTCATAAATGGAATATAATAAAGTTACAAATCCTAAACCATGTAAGATGAGTATACAAAACAGAAAGTCACAGCACTTCGTACCTTTATGAAAATAGGTTATGGATTGGCTATAAAAGACCACACACATACACTTCCTTCAAATTCCCAATTATTTAGCCAATGCTATAGAATTAATAAAAGCCAGGTGGCTACACAGAGCCACAGAATAGGCACATATGCAGCCTATCTTTGCTAGGTTTTTCCTTCACCCCAGGGTTCCATACTGCATACAAGGCAATTGTCCTGACTGAGCTGAGAAATTCTTGCTATTCCACTGTCCCCAAGGTTTAACTCACCATTTAAAAGTACTCACATCATGATTCCATTTAAAGGAATTTTTGACAATACAGTTTTCTGATTCCTTAATCAAACTTAGTAAGTCCACATCCTCATCTAGGGTGAGAAAGCGTAGTTGGTGCCCAAGTATTCCTGAAAATTCTTCTCCTACTCTCCACTGTCCCAAAGAGCTCAGCTAACAACTGAGCAATTCCAGGTTTCCTTTTCTGAAATTCTAGGTGATTTTGACACTGGGTTTGGGCTGCAGATCTTTTTCTCAAATCTGGTTTCCCACAAAAAAAAAAAAAAAGCCTACCCCCAAATGTGGAATGTCTGCTCCAAGCATTCTCAATATATATTCTCCATGTTAGTGGTTAACCAACTTGGCTAATAAAACAGCTCACCTATTGTACTTTTCTCTATCAATTTATAGCCACTATTAATGTGTTCTCCAAAGCTCCAAATATTTCAAGGAGAGACTTTTAAGGATTAACTGAGGTAATATCAAAAAGTACCTAAAACAGTGTCTCCAACGAAGAGTAACTGTTCCATAAAAGAGTGTAGTAGTCTGTGCACGTAATAGTCTGATTGCTATACTCTAATATAGCTAAGGGATTTAATTATTTGCTATCTAAGAATCAACATCTATAACTGCCTCAAGTTGCACTTCACAGCACTGCTGTAGTGTTTCTGCCCTGTCGTCACTCCACTTAATTCATCCCATACCACTTACGAAGCTAATTACATGTGTCTGCATGTCTAACAAAATAGCATTGCAGGGCACATGACTCTGTTGTCAGTACACTAACTTCATATTATGATCCCATTATCTTCATATGGCCATTTAAATAAAACTGGCTTACCAACATCATCTCCTTCAGATCAACAACTTTAATCTGTCTTGTATGAAATAGCACAGCCAAACTTCTAAAAGACAAACTGCTCTTTGGAGGGGACGGGGGAAGTTTAGTTCTGTTCTATCTACCGTTATATTGTTTGAGAAGGCAATGCTAATGTCAACCAAATCAATGATAGGTCTAAAAGGCAGATGGAAATCTTTAACAAGGAACCACAATACTCAACCTCTATATACACCACTACATACCTTCTTTAAGAGAGGACACTACAGTATACAACAAAGATTTATCACAGGCTGGAAAACAACTTAGGATGGATTTTCTGGAGCTGAATCCCAAGACAGTTGGATGCTTGACCTGCCTCATCTTTAAAGGTCCCTTCTAGTCCTGCTGCTATATAGTTTTCAAAGTTAATGCCATATAGTCATTCCTGAGTAACTGCTTCAAGTACTTTATCAGCTAGTCTAAGTCTACTGAGGGAAAAATTAATTCCCCATACAACAGTAACATGTTTTTAACACTTTGTTCCAGGTTGTCTGTAACAGTTAAACAAATCAACAATAAGAAAAATCAGATTCTTTCCTATTTGTGACAAGAAAGATTTAAAAACTTGCTAACAAGAAAGTTACTTTAAATTTTGATAAAATTCTGTAAACAGCCCCAACTTAAGAAGAGAGGTATCTAGGCATAGACAAAAAGTATCAAATAGTCTATTACAACTAAGAAAATATCTCTCAAATACTTACGGTGTGCCTACTTATGTGCAAGAAGGTATTATTGGAGATACAAGAATAATTATACCCCCTGGGCTCATGCCCTCAGACAGTAAGACATACATATATATACATTTAACTAATAATATTCAACAAATGTTTACTATGCAAACTCTGTGCATTATTTAGAAAGCTTGTACTGGTAGGGGAAAAAAGGAGTAGCTAATGCAGTGTAGTATAGTTAAGATTTTGACAAAAACAAAGAAAAGGTAGTCAACAAAAAAATGTACCAAAATCAGCTTTTTGCTTTTGCTCTTACAAATGTAAAGAACAGCCTTGTTTCTGAAACCCTGGTATCATTTATCATTCACATACTAAAAAACAGCACCTCCCTTTCCTAAACTTGTCTATTGAATCTAGTGTTCTTCATGGCATAGGTATAAATGCTGACTTTAAACCTTAGAGAAATACCAGGTAGTTACAGCTAGCAGAACTTTCACATGATGGTAATTTTTATCAGTGTCAATAAAACATAAAGCAGACTTGTTTTCCTGTTACTGCTTTCCTTGCTGAATATAACTGTAAAAGCTATGGTGAAATATGTCCACACCAATAAAAATTCCTACAGGCAACAGAATACTTTTTAGTTTAAAACCAACTTGAAGTAGACAATCTTCCACTGACAACTCTGTATAGAACTCTTGATTAGCAAAGTATTATTAATACCCTAATTATGTTAACAAGATTCCTCCCTCACCATACATGAGGTCACTATGTCACTGAAAGGACAGCAACAAAATCCAAATCAGAGAATGCTTAGCCAGGGGGTGGGGGCACGCATGGGTGAGGTTCAGATAAGCATAGAAAGATATAAAGATTCAGACTTTGCCTGCAAGCTGGGAGAACAGGATTAGGATAACCTGATAGGCTGAAAAGGATAATGAAATTGTCTTTTTTCATGTCTTTTTAAGATAATCAGATAAAGATTCAGGTAAAAGATGCAAAATCCAAGCCTTCTTAGAACAAAATTCTATACATAAATGCTGATTTCTTTCTAGGCTTTAAAAGAACCCACTGCTTATATATATCAAACTATAATTTTATTACCCTACAGGTAGAATGATGGGTATTAAACTTTCTACAATATTTTCTGTACTGTTCAAATGTTTTTGTACAGTGAGCAAGTATAATTTTTGTAGTCATAAAAATAAAAGTATGAATAAACTTGATTCTTAACCTAAGAAACCATGCTGTTAATATTATTGATGTTGGATAACACAAAATTCTTAAATATACTCCTAAAAGATGAATTTTTTCAAGCTGTCAGGAATGATATAGTGTTAAAGTTATTTGTTTCCATTCATTCATATATACACACATATTCATTTATTTAATTACATGAAAGTTCAGGAGAGGAAGAAAAAAGTATTAAAGGAATTCATGTATTTCCTGAATTTTTCACTGTGCCAGTAACTCTCAACACGCCCCTCTACAATGATATTTTTGTTTTTAAAAAATAATACTAAGTACATTTTTATAGAACTATTCAATACCTTACATTAAAATTATTTATATAATTGTTGCTGGTGAAAATTTATAAATGTGAATTATATTTCTCTCCAATAAAATGAGGAGACCTACTGCCTCAAAGAATAAAGAGGGAATAAAGTCTGAAAAATTTTTATGTCAATCACAAAGAAGTGCTTTATATAGTAACCACCTAAAGATAAAATCAGCAGTGATGTGTGAGGGTGACAATCTATACCAAAAACTTGTTTGCCTGTTTACATTTGCCCACTATATTGCTCGGCGTTTCTAGCTAAAACCACCCTTAATTAAACAAAATGACAAAAGTAGCTTATTTTGATTAAATAATGAGGAAAGTAAAAGGCTTAGCGGTAAGTACTGGAATTTAGGGTACTTTCTAGAGAAAGCTGAATATTGGATAGGGTCCATCCAATCAACATCCAATCTCTTACGCCTCTTCAGTTTCCCATCTAAATTTGTTCCTCGTTACTGGCTTTGATCCATTCTTCTCACTGCTTCTCAAGTTACCTTGGTAAGACACAGCTCTTTTCATGTCACTTCCTTGTTTAAAAATTTTCACGCCTAAAAATAAAGTCCAGTGATCTTAGACTTGTACTTTGTTTGCCACACCTATTTGTTCAGTTTTCTCTGTAGTCCTCCTACTGTCTGTATGTTCCCACCTACTAACAACTCACCATTTTAGATGCTTTGAACATAACTCTGTATTCATGCCTTTGCTCATACACGTTACCACGTAACTGGATCAGTTAGGCTACCCTGCTCCTCTGTCTGCCTACTACTACACCATGTTTTCCAAAAACTTCCCTTATATCCCTCTAAGTGGAATTAATTCCTCTCCTGACTTCTCAAGGCATTCTTGATTATATTTATATTACAGAACTTCTCACACCTTGTCGTATGATAGCTAACTATATACAAGTCTTGCACCACAATAGATTATAGGCTTATGAGAAGGAGCTGCCTAGAGTTCAGCAATCATGTCCCATTGTTAAATACACTCCCCCAACAACCCTAAAAAATAATTTCACCTGTTTCAAATAATCAATGTTTCATTCATCGGTGACTTTATGAATCATGCTTACACATTTTTCCTTTTTAATTCTCATCTGACAAACAGAGCTAGTAGCTTCATTAAGAAGAGCACAGGCTATGTCCAAAAAGTCAAATGGTCTGTGACTGAGTAAGCAAGCAACGTAAAGAACGATTTCTGGTATTTGTGGTAGAAATTTCTCAGTTTATCTAAATACCAAATCCTTCAGTAATATTTTTTTTTAAGTTTTAGAATGTTTTATTTTTTATTTATTTATTTTTTAATAATATAATTTATTTTATTATCATTAATTTACAATTACATGTGCAATATTACGATTATTAAACTACCACTTCATCAGGTCCCCCCCACCAACCCCATTACAGTCACTGTCCATCAGCGTAGTGAGATGCTATAGAATCACTACTTGTCTTCTCTGAGTTGTACTGCCCTCCCCGTGCCCCCCCAACATTACATCTTCTAATCGTAATGCCCCTTTTTCCCTCTTATCCCTCCCTTCCCGCCCATTTTCCCCAGTCCCTTTCCCTTTGGTAACTATTAGTCCGTTCTTGGGTTCTGTGAGTCTGCTGCTGTTTTGTTCCTTCAGTTTTTTTCTTTATTCTTATACTCCACATATGAGTGAAATCATTTGATACTTGTCTTTTTCGGCTTGGCTTATTTCACTGAGCATAATACCCTCTAGCTCCATCCATGTTGTTGCAAATGCTAGGATTTGTTTTCTTCTTATGGCTGAATAATATTCCATTGTGTATATGTACCACATCTTCTTTATCCATTCATCTACTGATGGACACTTAGGTTGCTTCCATTTCTTGGCTATTGTAAATAGTGCTGCAATAAACATAGGGGTGCATCTGTCCTTTTCAAATTGGGCTGCTGCATTCTTAGGGTAAATTCCTAGGAGTGGAATTCCTGGGTCAAATGGTATTTCTATTTTGAGTTTTTTGAGGAACCTCCATACTGCTTTCCACAATGGTTGAACTAATTTGCATTCCCACCAGCAGTGTAGGAGGGTTCCCTTTTCTCCACATCCTCGCCAACATTTGTTGTTGTTTGTGTTTTGGATGTTGGCCATCCTCACTGGTGTGAGGTGATATCTCATTGTGGTTTTAATCTGCATTTCTCTGATGATTAGCGATGTGGAGCATCTTTTCATGTGCCTGTTGGCCATCTGAATTTCTTCTTTAGAGAAGTGTCTATTCATGTCTTCTGCCCATTTCTTAATTGGATTATTTACTTTATGTTTGTTGAGGTGCATGAGTTCTTTATATATTTTGGATGTCAACCCCTTATCGGATACGTCGTTTATGAATATACTCTCCCATACTGGAGGATGTCTTTTTGTTCTACTAATGGTGTCCTTTGCTGTATAGAAGCTTTTCAGCTTGATATAGTCCCACTTGTTCATTTTTGCTTTTGTTTCCCCTGCCTGGGGAGATATGTTCATGAAGAAGTTGCTCATGTTTATGTCCAGGAGATTTTTGCCTATGTTTTTTTCTAAGAGTTTTATGGTTTCATGACTTACATTCAGGTCTTTGATCCACCTTGAGTTTACCTTTGTGTATGGGGCTAGACAGTAGTCCAGTTTCATTCTCTTACATGTAGCTGTCCAGTTTTTCCAACACCAGCTGCTGAAGAGGCTGTCATCTCCCCATTGTATATCCAAGGCACTTTTATCAAATATTAATTGACTGTATATGTTTGGGTTAATGTTTAGATTTTCTATTCTGTTCCACTGGTCTGTGGGTCTGTTTTTGTGCCAATACCAAATTGTCTTGATTACTGTGGCTTTGTAGTAGAGCTTGAAGTCAGGGAGTGTAATTCCCCCTGTTTTATTCCTCTTCTCAGGATTGCTTTGGCTATTCGGGGTCTTTTGTGGTTCCATATGAATTTTAGAATTATTTGTTCCAGTTCATTGAAGAAAGCTGTTGGTAGATTGATAGGGATTGCATTGAATCTGTAGATAGCTTTAGGTAGTATAGCCATTTTGACAATATTTATTCTTCCTAGCCAAGAGGATGGGATGCATTTCCATTTGTTAGTGTCCTCTTTAATTTCTCTTAGGAGTGTCTTGTAGTTTTCAGAGTACAGGTCTTTCACTTCCTTCGTTAGGTTTATTCCTAGGTATTTTATTCTTTTTAATGCAATTGTGAATGGAATTATTTTTCTGATTTCTCTTTCTGTTAGTTCATCATTAGTGTATAGGAAAGCAACAGATTTCTGTGTGTTAATTTTGTATCCTGCAACTTTGCTGAATTCAGATATTAGTTCTAGTAGTTTTGGAGTGGAGTCTTTAGGGTTTTTTATGTACAGTATCATGTCGTCTGCAAATAGTGACAATTTGACTTCTTCTTTACCAATCTGGATGCCTTGTATGTCTTTGTTTTGTCTGATTGCTGTGGCTAGGACCTCCACTACTATGTTAAATAACAGTGGAGAGAGTGGGCATCCTTGTCTTGTTCCCGACCTTAGATGAAAAGCTTTCAGCGTCTCGCCGTTAAGTATGATGTTAGCTGTGGGTTTGTCATATACAGCCTTTATGATGTTGAGGTACTTGCCGTCTATACCCATTTTGTTGAGAGTTTTAATCAGGAATGGATGCTGAATTTTGTCAAATGCTTTTTCAGCATCTATGAGAAGATCATGTGGTTTTTGTTCTTCTTTTTGTTGATGTGGTGGATGATGTTGATGGATTTTCGAATGTTGTACCATCCTTTCATCCCTGGGATGAATCCCACTTGATCATGGTGTATGATCCTCTTGATGTATTTTTGAATTCGGTTTGCTAATATTTTGTTGAGTATTTTTGCATCTACGTTCATCAGGGATATTGGTCTGTAATTTTCTTTTTTGGTGAGGTCTTTGCCCGGTTTTGGTATTAGAGTGATGCTGGCTTCATAGAATGAGTTTAGAAGTATTCCCTCCTCTTCTATTTTTTGGAAAACTTTAAGGAGAATCGGTGTTATTTCTTCTCCAAATGTCTGGTAGAATTCAGAGGTGAATCCATCAGGCCCAGGGGTTTTGTTCTTGGGTAGTTTTTTGATTACCAATTCGATTTCGTCACTGGTGATTGGTCTGTTTAGTTTTCTGTTTCTTGCTTGGTCAGTCTTGGAAGGTTGTATTTTTCTAAGAAGTTGTCCATTTCTTCTATGTTTTCCAGCTTGTTAGCATATAGATTCTCATAATATTCTCTTATGATTCTTTGTATTTTTGTGGGGTCCGTCGTGATTTTTCCTTTCTCATTTCTGATTGTGTTTATGTGTGTCGATTCTCTTTTTCTCTTAATGAGTCTGGCTAGGGGTTTATCTATTTTGTTTATTTTTTCAAAGAACCAGCTCTTGGTTTTATTGATTTTTTCTATTGTTTTATTCTTCTCAATTTTATTTATTTCTTCTCTAATCTTTATTATGTCCCTCCTTCTGGTGACTTTGGGCCTCATTTGTTCTTTTTTTTCCAATTTCAGTAATTGTGTCATTAGACTATTCATTTGGGAATGTTCTTCCTTCTTTAAATAGGCCTGGATTGCAATATACTTTCCTCTTAGAACTGCCTTTGCTGCGTCCCACAGAAGTTGTGGCTTTGTGTTCTTGTTGTCATTGGTCTCCACATATTCTTTGATTTCTGTTTTGATTTGGTCGTTAACCCATTGATTAATTAGGAGAGTGTTGTTAAGTCTCCATGTATTTGTGAGCCTTTTTGATTTCTTTCTAAAATTTATTTCTAGTTTTATACCTTGGTGATCTGAGAAGTTGGTTGGTAGGATTTCAATATTTTTGAAATTACTGAGGTTCTTTTTGTGGCTAGTATGTGGTCTATTCTGGAAAATGTTCCATGTGCACTTGAGAAGAATGTGTATCCTGTTGCTTTTGGTGTAGAGTTCTGTAGATGTCTGTTAGGTCCATCTGTTCTAGTGTGTTGTTCAGTGCCTCTGTGTCTTTACTTATTTTCTGTCTGGTTGATCTGTCCTCTGGAGTGAGTGGTGTGTTGAAGTCTCCTAAGATGAATGCATTGCTGTCTATTTCCTCCTTTAATTCTGTTAGTATTTGTCTCACATATGCTGGCGCTCCTGTGTTAGGTATATATATTTATAATGGTTATATCTTCTTGTTGGACTGACCCCTTTATCATTATGTAATGTCCTCCTTTATCTTTTGCTACTTTCTTCGTTTTGAAGTCTATTTTGTCTGATACAAGTACTGCAACACCTGCTTTTTTTCTCTTTGTTGTTTGCATGAAATATCTTTTTCCATCCCTTCACTTTTAGTCTGTGTATATCTTTGGATTTGAGGTGAGTTTCTTGTAGCAGCATATAGATGGGTCTTGCTTTTTTATCCATTCTGTTACTCTGTGTCTTTTGATTGGTGCATTCAGTCCATTTACATTTAGGGTGATTATTGATAGGTATGTACTTATTGCCATTGCTGGCTTTAGATTCGTGGTTACCAAGGGTTCAAGGGTTGCTTCTTTACTATCTAAGAATCTAACTTAACTTACTTGTTTAGTTATTGTAAACACAGTCTGATGTTTCTTTCTTTCTCTCCCTTCTTATTCCTCCTCCTCCATTCTTTCTATAATAGGTGTTTTATTCTTTGCCTTTAGTTGGTATTTGGATGGTCTGCTTTCTTTGCTATGATTTTTTTTTCTCTGGTGACATCTTTTTAGCCTTAGGTGTGCTTCCATCTAGAGCAGTCCATTTAAGATATCCTGTAGTGGTGGTTTATGAGACGCAAATTCTCTTAACTTTCGTTTATCTGGAAATTGTTTAATCCCTCCATCATATTTAAATGATAATCGTGCTGGATACAATATTCTTGGTTCGAGGCCCTTCTGTTTCATAACGTTAAATATATCATGCCATTCTCTTCTGGCCTGTAAGGTTTCTGTTGAGAAGTCTGATGATAGTCTGATGGGTTTTCCTTTGTAGGTGATCTTTTTTCTCTCTCTAGCTGCCTTTAATACCCTGTCTTTATCTTTGATCTTTGCCATCTCAATAATTATGTGTCTTGGTGTTGTCTTCCTTGGGTCCCTTGTGTTGGGAGATCTATGAGCTTCTGTGGACTGCGAGACTACTTCCTTCCCCAGCGAGGGAAAGTTTTCAGCAATTATTTCTTCAAAGACACTTTCTATCCCTTTTTCTCTCTCTTCTTCCTCTGGTACTCCTATAATGCGAATATTGTTCCGTTTGGATTGGTCACACAGTTCTCTTAATATTCTTTCATTCCTAGAAATCCTTTTATCTCTCTCTGCCTCAGCTGCTCTGTACTCCTGTTCTCTGTTTTCTATTCCATTAACAGTCTCTGCATCTCATCCATTCTGCTGTTAAGCCCGTCGATCGCTTGTCTGATTTCTGTATTGTCTTTCCTCAGTTCCCTCACTTCCTCCCTCAGCTCTTGCACATTTCTCTGTAGGTCCATCAGCATGGTTATGACTTTTATTCTGAATTCTTTTTCAGGGAGGCTGTGCATTTCCATCCCTTCAGACTCCCTCTCTGGGGTTGTCTGGTTGATTTTGGTCTGAACCATATTCCTCTGTCTTTTCATGGCTGTGTAATTTGGTCACTGATAGTTGCCACGTATGTCAGCTGGGCTCTTTAAGACCGCCTCTTGGGGTGCCGAGTCCTCTCGGTGTAGCTGCACGCTGTGCGCTTTCCTGTGTATTCTCGTCTCTCTTTTAGGAATAGATGTATTTTCTGTGTTTTCGTAGATAAATATAGTGTTGGGAGGAGATTTCTGCCGCCCTGCTCACACCGCCATCTTCCCGGAAGTGAAAATTAAACTTTTAATCTTTTAATTATATATGATGACATGATGCCCTTTGTGGTGTAGTAAAGTGATGAAACAATACAAAGAAGAGGTTTCAAATACCCGTGCCCATACCACTGAAATACTTCACCTTTTGAAATGGCAAAGCTTTTTAAAAGGACCGCAATAGCACCCCCACCCTTGTTTTTCTAAATTTAATCCCAATAACTGCTTTCCAGTTTAAATTCTTTTTATAGGATCTGACTATAAATTTATATGTAGGCTGAACTAAACTGCCCATATAATAAAACTAACTGAATTGTTTTACTAGTCAGTGTCCAGTGAAACCTTACACAGGGTTCTTAAGTTTATATGACAGTAAAAAGTTCTGTTTAAATGGAGAAACCTTACCACCCCCAACCCCTGAAATCAACATCATACCCTGAGGAAGAATGAGAAATCTCTAGTGGCAGAATCCCTATCTTCTGATTATTCTGACTTTTGTAGTAAACCTACAGAAAAGAGGGTTGACTTTGGCAGAATTGATCTAAAACAAGATTCAGGAGCCAGCTAGTTGATTGGTGAAGTTTTTAGCTTCTACATCTGTGGTGTTATGGGTGCACTACTAATCTGTAAATGGCCCTTGAGCAGCGCAGGAAGTTAGGCTTTGTCCACCCCAAGGCAGGAAAGTTGCCTTTGGCAAATGAGCAGACACTGAGAGAGCAGCCTCTCTCCCTGTTACTCCCCATTAGCACTCCATGCCGTCTGAGCTGTGCCGCACATTGGGCTCCATCCTCTGGATTTTAACAGCACGTTCTAGCCCAGTAGACAAGGCACAGATTATATCGTGGCTGTAATCTTGCCCCAGAGTTCGAGTTTGCTCTAATTGGCCACTTTTAAGATTCACATTTGTCCCTTTGAACCTTGGGCATTACATGTAGTTGAGTATGTGTTAGAGGTTTTAAATGGTCTTTGGAATCATTACAGTGATTTCGCTTTTATTTAAAGTCTTGTTGAAGTGAAGAAAGTTGATATCCTGGCTCCTCTCCCTAGTTCTCACGGCCACTAACTGGTTCATCTCTGGTGTAGAGGGGAGGCCCTGACCCAGTGCAGACCTGCCCCCTATCCCTACTGCTGCTGCGCTGTGCCACCAGAGGGTCGTCACTGTGTCCGGTGTTGGGGCTCTGAAGTGCGGGGGCTTTGCTCCCGGCCCCACAACTCTGTGCAAGTTCTCACTTACCCTCGTCTCTGTTGTGTCGAGACATTCCCAGATGCTTTTCTTCTTTCTCCTTAACATAACCTGTGTTGTAGCAATGGAGCTGACAGGTTTGGAAGAAAGCCACTTCTGAAGGGTAGCTGTGTCTGTGTGCATTTGTCCATTTGTGAAGTATAATGTGCATACAGGAAAGGGCACAACTTAGAAGTTAAGTAAATTTCCAAAAAGTGAACACATCCCACTCATGAACCAGCAACTAGATAAAGAAACAGAACTTTGCCAGCACCCCAGGAGTTGCCCTGGTGCCCCCTTTTCCAGGCACTGACTCCTCTCCCCAGAGTAACCACTAGCCTGGCTTCTAACACAATAAATTATTTTTGCTTGTGTTTGTACTTGTTAAGAGTACTGTATGGTTCTGTTTATATCGTCTTGACTTTCACTTAACATTTTGTTTGTGAGATCCATTCATATTGCTGCATATAGAGATAGTTGGTTAATTCTCGTTGCTTTTAGTATTATGTCCCACCAGCTTCCAAGTGAATACGGATCTCCTCCTGTTCAGTATAGGGCTGACCATGCAGCCTATCACTGTCTTGCACATAGTAGATGCTGAATTGAATTGCTGCAGAAATAGAAGGAAATTTGCCTACTGTAGGGCCTTCTCCTTTAATGGGTAAAAGATGCACTTCTTTAATTCTCATGCTTTGGGTGCGATTAAGTATTTACTTTTTTTCTGACTTAAGTTTATTTGCTTACTGTGAGAGTCATGAGAAGGAGTAGGTAATGTTGCTAACTTTTGATTACTAGAAATGAAGTATTAGGAACTTCTTTCAGAACTCTCATCTTCTTTTGGCTTCAGAGCTTTTCTACTGTTACAGGTCTAAAGCAGTTTTTACCCAGAGCTCTGGGGGACTCCTGTTTGGCATGCGTGTTAGCAGTGATGTCCCGCTGCTGTTGAGTTTTCATCCTGTCTGTGAGGCTGGTTGTCTCTCCTGACCCGGCTGCACTGGCAGTGTGTCCTCACCTTGCCTTACGGTGCTAGAGGTTTGGTTGAAATCACGATAGGGAGATGGAGCCAAACGAGTAACATCCCAAGCAAGCCACGTTCTTGCCCTGCCCTGTTGCATTGCACCCACTGTGGGTGCCCCACTCCCTGCCACGTGCCCACAGATCCTCAAGGGAGAAATCTCTTGGTCTGCTCACTCTCCTTTCTGATGACAAGGGTGTTTCAAAAACAAAGTCTCCGGTGGGGCATTTTGTCATAGCAAAGGGAGCAGCAGTCCCAGCAGTGGCTGTTAGGCTGAGGGAGTGTGTCGTGATGTTGTATTTCCTGATTGTGAGTCTCCATGCCGGGAGCCCCCGGGCCAGGCGCCTCTGTTGTGAATAAGAAAAGAGCGCACTGACACCCTCTGGGTCACCGTTCACTTCTCCTGTGCTTAGGGTCAGTGGTCTTCCGTGTCCTCCCTGCAGATGCTGGGCCTCCTCCCCCTGAGGCTGGAATGAAGACCACTCCTGCTTATTTCTCCTTGAGTTGTTTAGAACAAGGAAGAAAACGGTTTATTTGGAAAATGACTACACAGATGTTTTTGTTCCAAAGGAACAAGGAAGAAAAGGCTGTTGAGATTGAAGAGATTAAGATTTGGAATCACTGGGCCAAGCAGTGGTGTCCCTTGGGTCTGGGTTGGCCCTGATTCCATATGACTTGACGCATGTGGAGTGATGCTCACGGGACAGCAAACTCTGCTTATCTTTCCCCCACACCTTTCTTTGAACTCAGATGGCACTTCTTTATGACAGTTTAGTAGACTAGCATCATGTCCTGCGATGTTTGTGTAAGTGCTTTATAATGAACCTTGGTTGTGGGGTGTTTGGAAGGAGGATGTTAGAGTAGCTGCCATTCTCATTTAGTCAGTCAGAGACAGAAGGGACCAAGAAGGTGGTAACATTTGTGATCAAGGATGCTTCTTCATGTGAAAGTCCACCCAAGTGAGTTGTTGTTTTCTTTAAGGTGAGTCCATTGCCTTACTGGTGACCACCATTTCTAGTTAATTCTCTATTGCCCACCAGGAGGATGGGGAGTAGATGACAGTTTCCCTTTACTTTGCTGGTAGGGTTGGAGAGAACTAGATGAACGCTGCGTGGTGTCGATGCAGAGTGTGTAGGATGTTGGCCTGGGGGCTCCTGAAGAGGGGTTGCTGGTGTCCTGCAGAAGCGAGGACCTCCTCTGCACCTATGGAGCCCAGGGCTGTAGCCCCAGCCCTGGTTCTGCTACAGCAGGTTTGGAGCTGATGCTGCTTCACTTAAGCCCAGGTCATCACAGGTGGTGAATGTTTACCTGATCTCATCAGGTTAGCTTGGAAGTTCAGGGTCTTTTGAGCCTTTGAATTTTACTGGCTAGTTTTACTTACCGTGATGGTAAGAAAATTAAAATCCCCTCCTTCATGCAGGAGAAGTTTAGTATACTTAGAATGCTGAATTTTGTGATATATAAATTACTGCTCAGTAAAAAATTTAAATGACTTCAAGAGTTTTTTTTTTAATGAAATGTAGAAACTCTAGGGAGAAAGTACAGAGAAATAAAAAAGATGGGGAAAAAAAGCACTTCATAATTCCGTTACCTTGGCTTAATTACTGTTAATAACATGTTAATGTATATTTTTCTAGTTTCATATACATATGTGCATATACATATAACATTTTTAAATGAAAAAATAGTACTTTCTCTAACATTAAAAGTAATGTACTCATCTAGAAACTTGGAAGATATAAACATTTTTTTCTTACACTCCCTCCCTCTCCTCAGGATAACTATAGTTGACTTTTTGATGTGTTTCTAATCTTTTGTGGATTAAAGCTATTTCTTGCTGCTGCTAATCACTCAAGAACTCATAGTTGAATATGTGTGTTTATATGGCTGCATATAAGTTTGTATTTATTCTGGGGAGATTTCTCCTAAATAATTTAGAAAGTGAATTCCTTAGCCTGGTCTTAGTCTCAAACATACACTGTATAACTTTTTTTAAGTCACCACCTCATAATATACTTCTGTCTTTAAAGTCATTAATAGTATGTACATACTCTATTCTATATTCATGTAGTGGTTACTTCTTATGTCCATGTGCTTTGTTTAGACGACATGGCCTTAAAATTATAAAACACTACAGAACAGGCCAGTTTAAGTGACTTCATAGTACTGTGTGACTAAAAGCACTTTTTATTTTGAGTCATTTTTCTAATTGGCCTACAAGCTCTTGAAAGGTAGGTAGGCTCTAATTGCCATGGTACATAATAGTTACTTAATCAATATGATTATTTTCTTTGACAGATGCTCCTTAAATGACAACATGTTTGTCATTTTCTTTACTAATTTAACTCAGCTTAATATAAAGAAAACTGAAGTTTGGGAACGAGGCAGTATATGACTAATGGAAAAAGTCTGATGACTAAAATGCATGTCCTATTTGAAATCTCTGATAGATTCTGTGAATTTCTACTGATACTTGACTTAAATCTTCCATTTGTTGGTTAATTGAAGTGGTTCAGTGTCAGAATATACATATCGTTGTCTTTAACATCTGTTGCTTCATTTGTGTGGAAGGGAAGATAGCCTCCTGCCAGCCTGTCTCTAAGCTGGACCGTGACATCACGTCTGTGATTGATGGACACAGCTCTGGGGTTTCTGTGTGTGCTTGGTGGCATCAATCCCAAAAACATCTGGCCTGAGACTGGAGTTCTTTTCTCCTGCAACTCTGTGAAAATTGTCTGCTGTCTAGTGGAATAATGCCAGGTATACTTACTTGGTACATAAGGCACAAGTGATTCAAGAGCCCAGGATGGTTTTCTGTGCGGACTTGGAAGATTTCATTGCATTGAAAAATCATTGTCTTACTGAGTGTGTACCTGTAAATTGTTTACTCCAGTGCTGATGAATACATGCTAACTTCCGTCATTCCAAGTCTAAGAAATGGCCATTTTCTGTAGCAGCAAATACAGCAGTGATGACTTTGGCCAGTCAAGAGTGAATTTAGTTTAATTAAAATCTCATGAGGATCAGTGTGTCTGAGATACATTTCTTAGCAGCTCCTGTACCTTTTTAGAGGGGATGTTTAGGGAAGATTGTATAGTACCACTGTGGGGTTTATCTTTTTATAGATACTTAATGTGTATGTATTAATTATATTTATATATTTTGAATTTATACATACTGTATACACATAATATATATAATCATTTAACCTTATTAGCTCTTGCGTTGGCACTTGTAGGGAAATCTCTTCTCTGGGTTGTTTCTTTTTAAATAATAACCTGAAAAGGTTCAAAACCATTTAAAAACACAGAGGTCTCCAGAACTTGTATATCTCTAAGATTTTATGGTTTTTTTCCCTCCAGGTAATTAAAGATGTCATTGTCTTCAGTTAAAATTAACCCCTGAGAGGATTTAGCTCTGCCTGGCAGCCCCAAATTAACTCTGTACTTGACTGTCAGTCAGTTCAAGAGATGTTTCTTTTTTTTTTCTTGGATTTTGAGGTTTTCCTTCTAAAGATTGTAAACCTTAGATAACCTTAAATTTTAAACTATGTCTTTCCCCCATCTTGGATCCGTGTTTAGTTAGATAAACTAATCAACTTAATTCTGCAAACAGGTTGCAGGACTCTTGTGAGCCAGTTTTTAGCCCAAGGCTTATTCGTGTTCAATAGAAAGACCAGCTACTGAGTGTGTACAAGTGTGTAGACATCCATACAGGGTGAGGTGCTGGATTCAGATGTGAGTTTGCCATTTTATACAGAGCCTTGCGGCAACAGGGGATTTTCCTGGTTTCTCTTACAGGTGGTTTTGTCTTGGCCATGTAGTCTAGGCTCCGAGAGCACAGGTGGTCTTGCTTCCTGTGAGTGTTCTTGCTTCGCTGTGTGCGCTGCATGGCTCCTCTTGTCTGGGTTTCTTCTATGCTGGCTCTTCCGGGCCCCTGAGCTCTGTAAGATCTGCCCACTACGCCTTGAGGGTGCTCCCCCAACCCCGACCGTGACTATGTCGGCAGCCATTGCTTCCCACTCCACCCCTGCCCCATCCTGGTGCTGCTCAGTGCAGTCCTCACACCGTGTTTAATTAATGAAGAACACTAACCAGCATGCTGAATGAATGCATTTGCACCAATGGTTGGCCATAAGGAAGGACACAGTTCTTGCTAAAAGGCTGTGGAGAAAAGTAATAGCAACTCTTAGCTTTCAGTTTTTGGGTCATGACAGATGGACAGGCTGGCAGTTAATATTGCCAGTTGGACGTAGATGAGTTGGGCAGGTTCCAACGTGGTACCGTCCTTCATACTTATGCTTTGGATTTGTGAATGACCTTCCACTGGAGAAATTTATTTAACATGTAACTAAATGTGGTTTGCATTTTGGTCTCTATAAATCAGTGTTTACTTTTGGAGGAGGAGATGCCATTGGAGGTAGGTACTTGGTATGTAAGTCCCTGATGGTGGTGGTTCACTTCCCATCTTTCCTTTTTCCTTGCCTTTTATGCAGAAATCCAGCCCAGGGCCTGCCCCCACCCTTACCTTGAAGGTGGGCATAGGGTAGGGTGTGGTCGTTTTTCTTGCCGTCTGTGAGAGTTGCAGTTTGAAAACAATTACTTCAACTTGGCCAGTCTGATGTCGTTGGCTCCATACAACTCTTGTGTGTTTTGGTTCATTGACGTTCAGAGTATAGGGAGACACTGATCCCAGGAAAGGGAGTCTTGTGATGTTCTTTAGGGAGTGGCGCTGTTTGATTGTGGCCAGATGGAGAGCATCTGTACTGTCCCCAGGCTTGCTGTCTCTGTGTGTGTGTTTGTGTGTGTGGGGGTGGGGGGTGGGGGGAATGGATTAAGAAACATGATCTCATGTTAATGAGCTGCTTTTAGACCCAAATGACTTACTACAGTTCTCTGAAAAGTGTATGTAGTAGACACCCTAAAGTTCTGTGTAAGTGATAATAACAAAAGTTTGCTAACCATTCACCTTTCTGGTGATCTAAAAGCAGAACTCTGCCCTTTTCCTTTGCAAAAATAGTTGCTGTATAGCTGGCATGCTGCTGCTTGGGATGTATGAAGTAAGATGAGCAAGGTTAAGATAGGATATGAACTTAAGTCTACAAAATTTGGGGAACCTATTTCTGTTTGCCTGTTTGAATCAGACTAATCCTGTATTATTGCCTTCAGCTCTAAAATTAAAGATGTATTTTCTGGAAAACACTTATTATTCCTGTATGCAATGAAATCTACATTTTAAACAATAATCCTGTGTACTTTTTAAAAATCACATTTAAAGAAGAATCATTTTCTGATACAGTACAAATACTGTTCAGTGTCAGCAGTTATAATGTACTGTGCTCAGAACATGTCTCAGAATGAGAACCCTAGAAATGGAGCTGTAATGGTGGAGTAAGTGCCATGCTAGGTGTGACATTCTTTAAGGCTTAGGAATATAGTTGATTAATATCAATCTCAGCAATGAATAACCTTATTTCTAAGTGAATCGCATATTGAAGATAATCAGTTATTGAACCCTCTAGATCTTTTTGGTGTCTGGATTTTGGGCATCTTCTCATGTTTTTCCAAGAGGAGCACCTGTAGCTTACCACTGTGTCTGTGTCCTGAACAGAGGTGAGAGCATAGCATATGTAGTCAAGGACACATGTCGCTCTTCGTTCTTTAGCAGTGGACTCTGACAAGCAGTCTGGATGGAAGTACAGTGGTGGTGACTGTGTTGGTGGCTGGCTGTTGATTGAATTGATGGCTGGCATCCTTGCTTGGCCCACTTAGTCCGTCACAGCAGTGAGTCGATAAAGCTGGCGAGGTGCATGCTATCGATTGCCTGTCTGCCTTCCCGCTGCCACAGGCAGGTGATGCCAGAGAGCCATGTGGTTGAAGTTCACCGGGCTAGTTCTTTTACATGCTGCTCCAGGAATGCTTTGTGTTCAGAAAATTTGTTAAATGTTCAGTTTATAAAGCAAAACATAATTATAGTTCATTTTCCAAACATCATATTTGAGTACTTGCTATGTGCTAGATATCATGAGGGTCTGCATATGTCTAATTTTTTAATTCACCCACTGTGAGTTGTGACTCACTAGCTAAAGAGTGGATTAGGGTTTCCTCATCTGGCATGGAAGGAAACTGAGGCAGGGATTTACTCTTTTCTTTCTTTTTTAAAAAGCTATCCTATCAGCATCCAGCTAAATACTGTTGTCACATTGAGTGCGACAGGCACTACCAGGGGTAGGGTCCCTGCCTTCCTGGAACTTGTGCTGTCATATGAGAGACAATTATCTGTCTCCAGAGGATGTGATTTTTATGCTACTGAATGTTTTCATTGCTTTTTCTAGGTTATTTTGGAGCTTGGGACTTGCTGTTAGCCTGGCTGTGGTGCAGAGGTGGACTGAGGCTTTTGGAGAGGAGGGGGTTTCTCGAGCTGGCAGGCTGGGGAACACATTTTATCAGTTTCTGTGGCCGAGTATGAAACTTCCACCCAGACTTTTCCCATGGAGGACCAATTAATTACACAGTAGGCTATAACTGAATATGTTTGTTTGGTTCAGAGCAAAACCTCCCTTTTGGGTTCTATTAAGCAATGTGAGGTCAGTTTACATAGCTAGTCTTCTGCAAATGTAGAATCAGATACCGCATTGGTATAATAGTTCTGTTAGGATTTGGAAGGTTGGTTTTATATTCTTCTCATTTTCTCTCTTCACATGATTTGATGCGTTTCTAAAAAGTAGAGAAAATTGGGAGGGAGAGACATTTTAAAGTATTTTCCTAGTTGGGATTGAAAAATAAGGAGGTGAGGTCTAATTACTGAAGTCATCGTTCCTAGTGTCATCCTGCAGCTTTCCTCCACACCACAGTAAGAAATGACCACATCAATTTAGGATGTTTCGAGAGGTGGCAGAGTGGTGGTCCCATATGTGCTAAATCCCACGTTCTCCAGAATGTGAGTAGATGGCAGTGTGATAAATGAATGTTCTTACCTGAAATTTGTCACCTAAAATCTCTTAAATGGGAGATGTCTGTTAGGAATTAAGGTGTCTTAATTCTGTTTTCCATTTTGCCTGAAGATGTATGGAATATAATCATTGTGTTCTTGAGTAACTTTTGTGGAAAGCATCTTTGAATACTCAGAGCTGAGGGGATGGCTCTTCCTGTGTGGTTTCCATGAAGGTCTTCCGGAGCCACCTTCAGGCATGTGAAATACGTGTCCCAGGGCACTGGACTGTGTCTGAGTGGAAACTGCCATTCAGAACAAAGAGGGGGATCCTCTCCATACATGTGAGTTGTCCACAATGGAGAGAATTATTTGAAAGCAACAAAAGGACAATGTACAACCATTTAAATGAAGGCTTGATCTTTGTGATTGGCACACTACAGCAATTTCTGTGACCCAGGAAGCACCAAGGAGGTGCTGCTCGTTTTGGTTTAATGCCATGACATTTGAATGATAGTTTACCAAGGGAAGATTTTATTACTTCTCTCTAGGTGATCATTGTTGGGTTTCTTCTGTTATCTTTTTTCACTCCCTCACTCTGGTCTGGTGTATCATAAAACGTATCAGGGTAATATAAGCAGAAATTGGGGTAGACTATACAAAGTGGGATGTGGGGGAGACAGGGAGAATGAGGAAAAGATCAAGGTAAAAAATACTATGAGACATACCGAAAGTCTTTACTTGGCCACTAATATCCTCAAGGTCAGAATTTGAAACTCACCACACTAAGTACTGTGCATGAGCCCCTCTGTCCCTAACTGCCACCCCTCCCTGACCCTGGAAGCCAGCGCTTCTCCAGGTGTGGTCAGTATAGTGGTACTTCTTCACTTTGGCCATTTCCAGACCTCTCATTCAGGCCTGGACTAATAATAGCTTGCTGATAGCAATTGAGAGCAAATAAAACTTAATTAATGACCTCATCAAAAGTGGGGTGATTTTGAATGTGAATTTGGTTTAGGTTTTTTCCTATGTATGATTTAAAATTTTTTTAAATTATGATTATATTCTTTTAGTGGTGGGAAAGAGGGAACAAGATCGTCTGTATGATGCGTGGAGGTGTTTACCCTTCTACTGTGGTTGAGGAATTGAAGCATCTATAAATCCAAGTTGTTGCTTTCTAAATGCACTGGGTTTTAACATAGTGGATCATATGAAACGAATTGGAGCTCACATTCATTCCTTCATGGGCAGAGGCCCAGAAGGCATAATGATTACTGCTGCCTACAGAGGGTAGATAGTAAGTGGGTTAGTGTTTTTATTGCTAACTTAATCATCTTTTTATCAGTACTGGGTTTGTTTTGATTGACTGCCCTCTGACCTCCTCCACCACCACGGATATTTGTTCCTATTGCTTTGCACGCCCTGTAACTTTTAGCTGGGTGCCAGACAGTCTTTACCTTACTGGGTATTGGATATTTTATATTCTTACTATAATCTGGAGCTTTGTCCCGTGATGCAGTTAGGTACTTGGAAACAGTGTGGGTCTTTTAAGATTTGTTGGGATCACATCAGCATTTAGGGCTAATTTTGTCCTAATTAGCCTCCTGAATATTGTACCCAAAGTCCTGTGAATGATGAGTTTTTCCATTCTGGCCAGTGGCATTGGGCACTAGTCCTCATCTTGTTCCCTGATCCTTTCTGGGGTTTCTTCCCAGGGTTTCTCTCCCTGACCTCCACTAAGTCCTGCCAACTGTGGCTGAGATGCCCAAGGGGGCATCTTAGAGTTCCTGAGCTTGCTCAGCGCACTGTGCTGCTCTGTCCTCTCGGGGCTCCTGTCCTGCATACGCCAGCGCTGGTCTGCCCCACCTCTCAGCTGGAGAATCCTCTGGGCGCTGATTGGGTTTCCTCTCCCCTTGCTGCAGCCTGGAATCTCTCCCAAGGCAGTAAGCTGGACAGTCGTGGGCTTTCCTCATGCTTCCCATCTCTCAGGGTCACTGTCCTTTAATCCCTGATGTCCAATGTTTTAAAATGTCTTCATATGTTTTGTCTAATTTTAGTTCAAGTGGGGGAGTAAATCTGGTCCTTGATACTCCAACTTGGCCTGGAGCAGACGTTCCTTTCTCTCTTTTAAATTGCAGACTTCTTTTCAGAGCCCAGCTTTCTTCTGACTCGCCCTGTCTGATAGGTCAGCAAGGGTTCCTGTGCACGTGAGCACACACGGGGATCCAGGAAGAGATGCACAGGCGTATACTGCGTGTCACACTCACACCATCTTCAGAGCTGTACCCCTTGCCGCCATCCTGCCTTGGGCCTGATTCTAGGGTTTTAAGCAAGACCTTGTTGAGTGTGCTCAGTATGCCTTTCCTGCTGGCTGTATGGGAAGCTTCGTGGTGTTTGCCACTGGCTTAAGGAAGGGTATGAGTGGACTGAGGCAAGCTTCTCTTTAAGGGAAGCCTCTGGCAGGTCAGGAAGGTGAACCCGACATGATGGTTGATCTGTGCTCCATTTACCTGCTCCTTTGCTCCAGGAAAAACTTAAGCTTGGAAATTTCCAGTTTCAAGAATTTATGAGTCTGGATTGATAACCATGATAGCAAACGGAAGGACCACAAAGGGTCAGAGCTCTGTGGTGCCACTGATCTAGCAGAGAGCAAATTAACCAGGTTGGTGCTAGTTCTTCAGGCCCCATCTGCCTCCCTGCGCAGCTGATCCTGGTGGGGAGCAGCCCAACAGCCATACTTGCAGTGGCTCTAGAGGAGTGAAGGGTTGGGGACCATCAACTCACGGAGACACACGGGGCCGGGCCGTGTGAATTGCCAGGAAGAAACTCATTTTGACTTCTTATGGAGCTAACTCCTCTCTCCTTAAACTCTTCACTTAATGTTTTTTCCCTAATTGGAAAATACTGCATGTCAATTGGAGAGAATTATGTGAGTTAAAAAAGAAAATATCCATAATCCAGAGGTGATCTTCTGTAACACTTTTTTTCTGTCTGTAAACTCATTAAAACATGTATGTAATTAAGTATATTTGCACACTTGTGTTGTGAATGGCAAACATAGGTGTCAGGAACATACTGTTTTGTCCCAGGCATTTTGGATTACTGATCTCTCTTTTTTCTCATAATATAATTACAATTTTGATTACATAAGGGGAGGAAAAATCTTTCATTCTGCCTTTCTAGATTTCTTACCTGGGCCCCTGTAACAAAAGACAGATTAAGCAAGAGAAAAACAAACAAGTTTATTAACATGTATATCTCATATATATTGGGGAGCTTCCACAAGAAAAATGAGGACTCAAAGAAGTGGTAAAATCCACATGCTTTTATATCACGTTGCCCTAAGAGAGGCCATTGTAGAAAAGTAATTAAAATACATGGGAAGGCTAAAGGAAGATAAGAGTTGTTTTAACAAGGTTTCCTTGTATAGAATTCTCTTGGGCCTCAACTCCCTGTCTCTGGTGTTAAGAATATTTTTTCCAGTTGGTATAAGAAGGACATGGGAGTTTTATCTCCTGCTTTCAGGAAGAAAAGAGGAGATCAGAGTGTCCTTGCACCTACTGTTTTTCAATTGCCTTTAGCTCAAAATAACCCTTATATGAAAGAAGCATATTTTGGAGTGATATTCTGGTTTCCTTCAATTAAATCAAATGTTTGGATGGACACACTGGGCCTTAATGGTAGGTCTACCTTCCATTTTAATCAGGGTCTAGGTTTCAAGTTCTGTTTCTAGGTTGTCACACCTCAGGGTCCCCAGTAGCAGGTGTGTGTGTGTGTGTGTGTGTGTGTGTGTGTGTGTGTGTGTGTGTGTGTGTGTGTGTGTGTGTGTGTGTGTGTGTAACTAGTTCCCTAATAGGGGAGAAAAATGGATGGATTCTAAAATCAAGTACTAACATGAACTATTTCAAATCATTAACAGTTGAAGCCACTTGTCCCCATGGTATAGCTGTGTCCTGTAGCTTGGGACTTGACAGAGCAACTGTTAGGACTGCTGGGTGTTGATGACATGGAACTTTGGACGGTTCTAATAGTTTTCATTTAGATCATAAAATAGTGATCTGTCTTGTTTGACTGAATTGAGTCAGGTCACCACGTCCGTTTGCTGTGTTCCACCCTTTGGTAGGGGGCTGTCACGGAGATGTATTTGGGCCTCCTTGTGGTTCTTGGCATCAGACATGGAAGCACTGCCCCCCAAGGTTATCATGAGTGAGTGATACTGAGGAAAAGGGAGGGAATGGGACTCACCATCCTGTATTATTTGGTCACAGTCTTACGTTTTTCCCCCATCACCCACTCCTCCATGCCCATCCAGGTGAATGGTTTTACTGTGTAATTCTCCTTATCACACTGTTTCTAGATAGCCATTGAGTGATATGATCTCATTGAAAATACAGTAAGTAATGTGGCCTGGCAGACTTCACAGAGATGGAGGAGATGGAGGGCTCAGATGTCATTATGTCTAGTAAAAGTTCTAGATGGTGCCTGACAGAAAACACAGAGCAGGTTAAAGCCTTCAGGGCCATTACCCTTTGGCTTTGGAATGCCAGAAGTTCACTGATTGAGTAACAAAAATAGAGAGCACATTTTTTGCCTGAAATGTGTTCAAAACAGTGTTTTTTCTTGAGTAAGATGTCATGAGTGTCTGATTTCCATTTGAGTTATTTTGATTTTGCCATTTTTCTATTGGGTTTTTATTCTGGGATTGATTGATCTTGGGAGATGGGGACTGATTAATTTTAAAGATGTCATTCCTTCCTTTGACCAGATCCTGTAACCTTAATTTTGTTCTACAATCTTCCTTCTGCATAGTCTGTTCACCTTTGATTGAATCATCAGTGAATTAAAGTTGTGTAACTTTTCATATGTCTGAGTTAAAAAAATGAATTTTGTTTAATTCAGCTTGGTGGTGGCACTGTGGAAAAATGGAAATTCCTATGGCCAGGACCCTCACCTGACCCTGAACTACTTGATGATGTAATTGGCCTACTGCTAGGCTGCTGCTTCCACACCCTAGGCAATAAGCTATTGACTGGGTCACTGTATAAAGAGCTCTGCCCAGTGCTCTGGGCAGAGGCAGAGGTGGATTATGGACCTGCAGACTGCTGGATGCAGATGTGATTCTAGTGCCCGACCTACCGCCCTGAGAATAAAACTGGGTATAAACCCTTTTACCCCAAGAACGTTCTGTTGTCATTTCTCAGTCTCACTGAATCCATAGTGAACTTGCTGGCAGGCTGAATCCCTCAGGCAGGACAGGTACTAAATAGTGCTCTCAGGTGTAACTGGGATTTGCCAGGTAAAAGGTGATCTGCTCTCATTTTTCTACTAATTCACAGTAAACTTTTTAAAAAATGGGTATTTTCATTCTAAGTGTATATTCATTTATACATTTTGGTGGTGAAATTGTCAGATACTTGCATATTTCATCTTTTTAGTCTTCTCCCGAACTTGCAAAGATAAAGTGAATAATGAATTGTTCTTCCTTGTTTGTTAACTGTTAATGGCTAGACTTGATTCTATAAGGAGGGTATGCTGGGAGGAGAGCCGAATAGCTCAGAACATTTCTCAGTCCCTTCGGATCCTCCCAGTTAGCTTATCTGAAGTCTGCTTGTCCTCACTTAGTTGCTCCCATCAGTGGAGGGAGAGAGAATTTTGGTAATAAAGAGTTTAAACAACATTTTAAGGAACCATTAAAGAGGAAAAAACCCTCACTAATAATACCCACTTCTGTGTGCTCCAATGGTGGCGTGGGCAGGGCTTGTCATAGGACTAATTTACAAACCCGTAGCTGCTTTTGAAAATTGCCACTATTCAGATGTTCTCCCCTCCCCCATTCTCTAGCAGCCAAGGAAGGCAACAGAAAAGTCCTAGTCACATCCCAGCCCCAGACAAAGACCTTTTCTATGAGAGATTGCTCCCACTGGTTGGAGTCCAAAATGCTAATTGGCATCAGCTGCATTAAATCACTAAGTGGAGGCTAGCAGCTGCCTCATCATTGGAGAAAACCAGGAGGGGGGCCTTCCTTCTTAGGAAAACCTCCCCTCCCCTCTCCCCTCTCCTCTCTACTCTCTGCTCTCTCAAGTGACCCTGATTTTTTTTTTCCATTTGTATATGTTTGTGGTCTCTTAAAGAGCAGAATGAAGGGCAAAATTGTTTGGACTGGGCTTAGATACATGGGATATATAAACTCCTGTCATGTAATTTTACCAATTTCACTTTTCTTTGCATTATGTGGGATTTGTTGTTGTTCTCACATCTCAGTTCTAGCCTGCCCTGCATCTTTGCCCTGCATCTCTGCCCTGCGTTATCTTCTCAGGCCAAATGAGGCATTTGTTGGTGGTGGTGGTGGTGTGTGCGTATATGTTTAAGTGTTTTAATGAGACCACCAAACTTGTTTCTCACTAATAACGGAAGGAGATTTGAACTTAGAAGTTGGTTCATTATTACTGTAAAGACAACATAAAACACTGTATTATAAGCTTCAGTCATAATTAGAATTCCAGCTATAATCACCTCAAAGCAGTTGGCAGATTCTGCATTTCTGATGATTTTTCTCCAGAGTGGGCACTCTTAATTAGTAAATGACAATTAGTGGTGTTAAATGCCTTTATATTTTATAAGATACGTAGTAGCCACCTACTTTAAAATCATACAAGCAACAGAAGGAATATCAAAGTACATAAAAACTTTATTCAATAACAGTAAATTGAGAGGACAATATGCTTTCCTAGCAAAATTTTTTATAGTTTGGTTTCAGGATTTGACTTCTTAAGAATTTGGAAATCTTCCGTTAAGTGACATTGAGCCAATGACTATTGCTGGGTGCTCTTTGGCTGTTTCAGCCATACTAGAAAAGCTGTTGCCAGCCTTGTTGTGTTTAAGCTGTCCTTATGTCTATTTCATTGATTCTAATATGCAGCCCAATTTCAAAGATGCTGCAGTGTGAGTCTGTGGTTGACAGTAAATGATAATTTCATTTCATAAAGTGACGTTTATATAGTGGCATCTTAGATTCAGGGTAATACACTGTGCCATGGTCATCTGCCAACAGTGTTCACCAATATGCATATTAAGTGTTTTTTCGCAACAGTGGAAAGTACTAAATTTAAGCCTTTGAGAATTTTAAATGTTAAAACGTATATGAATTTTAACTCAATGGTCTCTGAAAATACCAAGTGTCTATGGAAGCTTTTGATTCTTACAGAGTGGTGAGCAAGGTAGATCCTAGAAGATTGTTTGTGTCATTAAAAGGAAAAAAATATTGAAACTATTGAAAACAGATCCTGATCTTTAATTATTGCTCAGGAAGATTTGCCTGGGAGAATTGTATGTAGGGTAGTATTTGTTTTCTGTCAAGAGGTGAAACCTACTGGCAGAGCATCAAAGGGAATAAAGACCCTGGGGGTTGTTTATCCAGTGTGGGCAGTGGAGGGAGGAGGGGTCAGCGATAAATCCGTGAAACAAAGCCTGTGCGACCCCGTGAGACACACAAGCTGCATGAAGTGCTTGGCTGCTCTTTGCACAAAAACTAAAACCATAGTTTGATTTTCCCCTACTGTAGTTCAGCATTGTTATTTTTGTTGTACGTGTAGTCTTTATACCTCAGATCCCCATGTAGGTTTACTGATTTGGGATAAAAGGGATAAGGCAATCAGTTCATTTTCTGATCCCCTGTCAGGAAAGTGGGATGTTTGACTTCTCAGGGCCCAACATGTTTACCTGTGGGCCTTGTCCCAGGGGCAACACCACGTGCCTTTCCAACAGGAGCTGGTTTATGGCCATAGTCACGTGCTCATTGTGTTGGGCTCTTGTCAGTCCTGATAAACCCCATCAGGGTTGTCCTGGCTGCTCAGGAACCCACAGATAGTGTTGACAGCCAGTTGTGAGTTCGGGTGTCTCAGGAGGAGCAGGCTTCATGTGTCCTGTGCTGGTGAGTTGTGGTCACTACACACAATGTGTTATCAGTGTAAGCGTGTGGAAAGAGCACAAGTAAGCTATTGAGTTGGACTTTCTGCTTCTGTTTTGGGGCATACTTCCTTGTGCCTTATGTTGATAAAAATTGTCACCCTTTTATTTAAGTTTTAGTATAAAGTTTCATTGAAGAAGGGTCCCAAATAGAAGTGTGTTATTCTATAATACTAGCTGGGCTATATACTCGTTTTGTTTAGAATTAATGTCGTTATTCTGGTTAGTCAGTATCTATTTTTCATTAGGACTTTAATATGGCCATGTTTAAATCACAGATCTAAATGATACGCATTTGCTGTGATTTTCATATATATAGGATTTGAATGAGAATTATTACAGACTGCGATATACACTGTACTTGGCCATGTAGCTCTGCTCTGTATTTGCAGTCATTTGCCAAAGTCACATGACAGCTATGCTCATTATATATATGCTGGAAAAGTCTAATACATGTCTTGGCACCAAGCTGGAATCTACCATCTTGAGAATCACTTGAGATTACATGTTGTGTTCTATATTTGGTTTCTAAAGCAGTTGTACATTAAAAAAGACATCTTCTCTTTCCATTTGGCCTCATCATTAATACCTAATGATGTTGCAGTTTTTACCTTAAAGAACAAAAATATTTGCCAACAAAACTTAACTTTAAGGTCTGTGAGGCCTTATAAGTGTTTTTGGAGAGACACTGGGCTGTAACAGGAGGTTTCGTGTGTGTGTGTGTGTGTGTGTGTGTGTGTGTGTGCACGTACTGTCTGTCTTTTTCTCCTACCTGCACTCACACATGCACCTTGACAGCTTAGAAATCCTGAGACTTAAGTCCTGGAGAGGAAGAACATCACTTAAAGGGGGAATGCATGTGCCAGTGTAGAAAAGAAAGGAAATTTTAGGCCATCATTTCCTTTTTAAAATATATGTGGTAAAGGGAATTCTAGAGAATTCAGATGATCAGGTTTTTATCAAAGATCTTTATTTTCCCTTGCACACTGCTTCTCTAACCAGGGCTGACTGGCCTTCTCTTTCCTGCATGTTCTCTCTTCTTTCCCACTTAAATCCTGCTTTCCCCTTATTCTCATGCTACCAGTCAAGCTTCCTTAGCCAAACTCTTTGCAGGTGGTTGGAAGAACCTTCCTTCTGTCATGTGTACACAAGAAGGGATAGAATGCCCTGCTGATGCAGTTTCTGCCCCGGTTGTGCATGAGCTAGAAAGGCACACGCTGGCACCCTCGGCATTCACAAGGGCAATATGTGTCACCGTCTGTTTCCTTCATTCCTCTTTTGTCTCACATGAATTCTGCATTTCTTCCTCTGCTCATTTTATTTTCATAAAGCGTGCTGGGGAGAGCCAAGGCTAAAACACCATTGTCACAGTGACATTTTGATACTGGGAGGGGACGGTGCAGCAGTTCTCACTGAGTCCCCGTCTGCCCTGGGCCTGCACTGCTGATCTTTGTTCAGTGATCTGCTGGGGCCTCACCATAGAGCAGAGCAACTGTTGTGTGTGGTGGGTGGTATGACCCTTCTCCACCTTACGTGTGCCAGATGATTTGTACCCACAAATGTCTTCTAGAAAAGAATAGGTCTTTCTTAGTAATTAATTGAAATAGTACCAGTCAGTTTCTTTTTTTCCTCCCATTTTTACAGATGAACAAATTGAGAAGTGCAGTAAATTGCTTAAGGTCACATAGTGGAAGCGCAGGACTGAAATGCCCCCTGCTGCATGCTGCTTCCTGTATTCATCTTTACTTTTATACTTCATGTATTTCTTACAAATAATCACATTTCAAAGGATGAGTTGTCTTGAAGTCTTGAATTCTTGGCATGAAGATAAAGTGACTGTATCTCTCCCTTGCTGGAGGGGCTGGGAACTTTTATTATTGCCTGTGTATGGGGAAAATAAAATCATGCACATTATTCAAAAGCCACACATTTTATTTATTTTTTTTTTCTTAAGGATGAAGAAGAAGAAATCAAACTGGAGATAAATATGCTGAAGAAATATTCTCATCATAGAAATATTGCAACATATTACGGTGCTTTCATTAAAAAGAGCCCTCCAGGACATGATGACCAGCTCTGGGTAGGCAAACTTTGAGCATTTGTGGGGTTTTCTCCTTGGTTCTATTAAAAGGTCATCAGGATCTTCCTTGGGTTCCTTTGTCAAAAGTATACTGAATGTTGATTTTGATAATTTTATATTGCATGGAAAAGGGTTAACTTTGTGTTTCAGGAATAAAATGGCACCTGTGAAAAGGAATGTAAATAGCAAGGAAATTAGGGGCTTGGAAATAAAACCAATACAATAAAAACTTTATTTATGGAAATTAATTAATATGGAGGCACAATTAAATGCACCTTTCTTTACACCCAAAAGTGAGAGACAAACTGCAAAAACACAAACTTATGTCAGTGATTAATTAATAATATTAATGATAATAGTTAAAAACAGTAAATTTCAGTGAAATTTCTAGACTGAACATATTCAACCATATCTCTTATTGCACACATTTATATTCAAGATGACAACACTGTAAGGTACTGTCAAATCTGATTATCATATTAGTTATGGCAGAGGTATTAGATTTATAAAGCGTGAAGGAAGATTAATACTTCTCTAATTTTCTTAAAAACCATTATAGAAAATTAGCAAATTTAAGAAGGCCAAAGGGAAACACTTAGCTTTGTTTCTGTTGCCCAAATCCAATCAAAGTTAAAATTTTAGAATAGTTCAATTCAGTTCATTTTTTAGGTTCTTTAAAAATATATTTGTGTTCATATCATTCAAACACTTAGGTATTATAAATCATGTGTTTTCAAAAATTACATGCTGCTTAAACATAGCATTTCTCTCTTGCCCTAAACCCAGTTAATATAAAATAGTTGGAGAATCATTATGTATGAAAAGTAGAACATCTTTGACTCTGAGAAGAAATGTCCAAGAGTGTTTACATCAGATTTCTGGTCATTAGCATTGATTAAAAACAAAGTGGTCCTCCTGTGCCCATGAGCTCATGAGAGGGAAGGAATTTCAGAGCCCCTGCCCTGAGGTACAGAGCATCAGAACGCTCTGTCTCTGGACCACATCCACTCAGTGAACAAATTGGATGGCAAAATGAGCTCTCAACAGTTTGGATGCCTCCAGAATGTTTATGTGCCCAGGCACCTAGGGAAAGCAGAGGAGGTTGGACTGTGCTTTCCCAACTCCCTCAGGAGTGTCCTGAATTCTGTGATGCTCCCTCTGACTGCTGGCCTGCGTCAGTCACATGAATCTTGTCTGCCCTGTAGCTCGTCATGGAGTTCTGTGGGGCTGGGTCCATCACAGACCTTGTGAAGAACACCAAAGGGAACACACTCAAAGAAGACTGGATAGCTTACATCTCCAGAGAGATCCTGAGGGTAAGGAGGGGGTGTGGCTGGGGCGCCCCTGGTGCGGTCTTGTCTTTCCATTTTCACTTTCCAAGCCTGAAGTAGTTCTTTGCATTAAAAAACCCTACAGATTATTCATTTCGTGGCAGCCAAGGGATATGTATATCTAGTTGGCTTGACAGTTTAAGCCCTTTCATGGTTTTGACCCTGGCAAGTATCTAAAGAAAGTAGACTTAAACAAAAAACTGTTTTTCTGTATTTCCCCGAATTCATCTTCCAGGTGCCAAAAGAAAATCAGAGAAGGGGAAGGGAAATAGTCTCTAGCTGTTCCTTTTAGAAATCCTGTCTCTAAACTTAGAAATCAACATTAATGCTGTTGAATGCTGGTTTTCAAAATCATCCTGAGGACTTGGGCATTCACTGTTAGAATCTGTTGCAATATTTATGAGGAAAACTTCTAATGTTTGATGTTATTTACAAGCCAGTTGGAAAGCTGGCTTATGATTTTGGAGTGAGTTTCTGAACCTCTGTTGGAGCAGCTGCTAAATGATTCCTTTCAGTAGCAGAGCCGTCCTGACAGTAGAGCAGAAGGTTTTTAAATGCTTCATATCAGAAACATGCATGTGAATTGCTCAGTGGTCCTCTTTCCATTGACCAGCCTTTACGGTGTTTCCCTCTACCTTACCCCAAACTTACACACCACCTAAATTACTTGGCTTGATTTCATTTGCCCATTGCATTTTAAAGAATATGGGATTAAATTGGAATGTAATTCTTAATGCTTCTCTCAATAATAAGTAATGTTTTTATTTTTTATTGGTAAATTTACCTCACTTTTTATATTTTAGTTTTATAGGGAACTGCAGGTTTTATGAAATGCCATCTAGGATTCAAAGAGATAAGTTTTAATTCATTTTATTTAGATATTTTACAAAGCCCTTGAAAATAGACAATTCTCTTAAAACTGGTTAAGGAGGATGAGGTGGGAGAACCACCTTTTTATAATTACACTCAAATTTTCATTATTAAAACATCAAGGTCCTCTCTGTTACAGTTATTACAGGAAGCAGAGCCTAAAAGTGGGAAACTAAGTATCCTGCCCTACTCTTCTTGTGAGGGAGTTCAGTGAGTGGGCAGATTGTTTATTATGCTAATAACTAAAACTCTTAGCATGGTAGACAGGGGAGGAACAGACTTGGGCTTGAGGCCTGCCTCTGCTACTCATCTGTCACATACCCCTGGCAAAGTGACTCAACTTTCAGGGATTATATTCTTCTGTAAAATTTAGATACCAGACCTATGAAGGAAGTACTGGTATTATGAGAATTAAACAAATGATTTAATGTAACTTGGGAGTACATAACCAATGCTCAGTAAATATTAGTTCTCATTATTGTCTGTTACAAACATACACTTACATGTGTCTTTCCTATGAATAATTCCAGTATAGTTTCTCAAGCAGAGAACTAAGTTGCAGTACACATGTCCTAGGTGTCCAATGGATTTCAGCCATCAAAGACAATTTACAGGTTTTTATGTACGCAGGCAAGCACTGTTCAACCTTTGTGCATAAATACGTGCTCTCAGACAACATTTAAAAAAGACCTGGTTGTTTGAGGCCCCTCTGGTTAATATGAATTATAGTAGCTTAATTGGACATCTTTTTGAGATGCAGCGAATGCTTTCCACCTCAGTGGGCACCTGAAACAAGAATTTCCTTCATCTACACTTCAGCTAGAATAGGAATTTTTCCGACAACAAAGTCTAAACGAACTAAACAAACGAAAGCCTCTGGTAGTTTTTGTTTATCTTAGGAGTTATTGAGTCAGTTTTGGTAAAGAGAAAGCGAAACGGCAGGAAGGAAAGGAAGGTGGCCACTCCCAAGCAGGTAACCTGGGTTCTCAAAGATGTACCTGGGGGAACTAATTTCTGTAGTGGCAAATGTGCCCTCATTCCCTCGTAGGTGTTAGATTCAGAGGCTGCTATTATTTAAGATCTTTGAGAAGTTGTGAGTCATGGACATGTAGGCCTCAAGCATCAGTAGAAAACTTCCTTGGGCTCGTCCACTGACTGAAAGGTTTACCGACACAGCCAGCATGTTCATTTCAGCCCACTGCTATGTTCGGTCTACATGGCACTTTATGCATTTTGGTAGAAACAATATTTCATATTGAGTATGGGCACTTACAGCCTTTCATAACCAATCCTGAAGGACAGCCTTTGACTGCTCCTTTTTTCTATGTTCATGAATGAGATAAGGTTACAGGAAAAATGTTTCCCAGTTTTGAAACATTGGATTAATTTGCCCTAGAATGAATATTTAGTGTGTGCTTGGAGTTGTCATCTCTGCTAAGGAGGAATAATTATGGCTTACTTTTGGCATGGGAGTATTTGAACACACACATTCTCTGCCCTCCTGCCTCTGAGGTTCTTCATCCAGGGAAAAATGTATTCATTGTTCAGAATAATCATACTGTGGTGAACGGTTAGACATGCCTCCAGCACTTTCCGTCATAGGAGCAGCAGCCCTTGAACAGTAGGGGCAGGAAGTAGACATTGCCTGCATTTATCCCTCATAAGGCAGAACAGTGCATGCAGGCCACGTTAATTTGAGAAGATGTGGATATATATGTTTGTTACTAAGAGAACCTATAAAAGTGTAAGAAGGGGGTTTGTGAAAGTGAGAGAACAAAAGATGAGCTGAAATAAAAGTAGGAATTATGAAAGAATTAGGGAAGCTACATTTTTTTGGTCTCTTCTTTTGCTGTTCAGAGTTACACCAAAAGAGGGACCTCCTTCCTAACTAGAGTACTATATTCCCATATATTGTTAGTGCTTTTCTCCCCCCAGTCAGGGCTTGTGGTATAATACTGCATATCCTGAGTGGTGGAAGAATGAACAGAACCATCAAATAAGCTCTGTTCGGATTTCACAAAGGAGACTACTGAAAGTTTAGAAACCCTGTGTTATAAAAATGAGTGTTGCTAGAGCAGCTGTTGTATTTAACCCATACCCTATGAAGTCATGATAGCAGTAAAACCCCACAAAAAATTAAACAGGAAGCTCAAATAAACCCATATTTCTAATCTACCCTTTTTAAATTCAGACATTTCCGAATAAATAGGTTGCTTCTGAATAAATAAATCTTAAGGAGGCAGGCTATAGATTTGGCTTCTCTGGCTGAAGAAGGAACAAGTCAGTGAGTTGGGATAATGATGCATTTTGGTCTTTCAGACCATATTTGGATAAAAAATGTGGTTTTGTTCTTCTGCCACCTGAGAGACATGCTCTTGGGCTTCATTCCAGGTCCAAGGTCATGCCCAGTAGGGTTTATTTCCTTGGGAAAGAAGGATAGTTTACTTCGACTTAAAGCTCTTTTGATGGCAAAATTGTTTTATACTTGGGGTAGAGGTAGAATTGATTGATAGTTAGCAATTTGTTATCATGTGGTGGGAAAACTAGGCAGTGTTCAAGAGCCAAACTTTAAACTCTACACTAGCTCTTCACTTTTCCCCTGGGATGTGTGGAGTTCAAGTATACCCACGGGGTCACCCCCTGAAAGGCAGACAATGTAGCGTGGGAAAGGAGCCACCGTGTACGCAAATAGCACAAATTACAGCAGAGAAACTGTAGATGGTAATCTGAAGTATGTCTTCAAGGATCAGCTAGAAAGTGGTAATGTTGCTCACACTGGGGACCTAACCATTGGAATTGGGGGTGGGTACTTCCTTCTGTCTTTGTGGTACTGGAAATGAACTAAGATTGAATTGTATGTTCTAAATATGGCTCACAAAAACTTTTGGCCTGCATGTGCTCTTGTCTTTATGAAAGGTGTATTCCTGGCTATTTACTTACAGGGACAAAGACTAAAAGTCAGATGTCTCTCTTATTTAGGGACTGGCACATCTTCACATCCATCATGTGATTCACCGGGACATCAAGGGCCAGAACGTATTGCTGACGGAGAATGCAGAGGTGAAGCTTGGTATGTTGTGGCTGTGCCACATGGTGCTTGGCGGAAACCAGCTACATTCCCTGCCCTGTTTGCATTTAGTGAAAAGTTTAGTCTGTTACCCATGTCCTCTATTTCTGTTCTGTTTAAAAATTGGAAACTGGGCTTACTGCTAGCCTGGCATAGTCCCCCTTCCGCTATGCTTCTCCCCTCTGCTCTGGTCTCAGTATAGTAAACAAACTAAATCACATCATGTCACTTTCCTCCTTAAAGACCAGTAGTGGCTCCTGTTTCACTTTGAGTCCAGTCTACATCTCACAGTGGCTCATAAAAAGCCATGGCCTCTACTTTCCAGCCTCATTTTGTATCCCCTCCTCACTTCTTTGTTCCTTAGTCACTCATTTTTTAACTCCTGTGGAACTTGCCTCAGGGCCTTTGCACATGCTAGTCCCCATTGAGAATAGCTGACCTCAGATTTGAAGTTGCAATTCTTTTCTTATCCTCAGAGGCTTTCCCTGACCCTCTGATCTATATTGGGTCCCAGTGCTTGTTTACTCATGAGACTGATATAGTTTATAACTATAGCTACTTGTTTACTTATGTTTCTGACTTTCTTTACCAGAATATAAATAAATTCTGTGAGGGCAGCAATTGGGATTGTTTTCTTTAACCAAAGATTCGCACCTAGCATAGTGCCTTGAATGTAGTAGGTGCTCAATAAATGTATGCATGCATGGATGGATGGACCCTGAGGTGTCTTCCTAGAGATGATTTTATTTTTCTTACCTGATCTGACCTTTTCCTATCCCACTTTCATATAATGGTCTGTCAAATTTTAAAACAATTAGCATTAAGTTTTCTTTCACTGTACATAAAACTACTTTATGCTTGTAAGAATCCAATCCACCTTCCAAAAATCTTAGGCACAGTAATTACCCTTTAAAAATAAAATTGTTGCTGTCTTGCATAGTGTCTGCATTTTTCGATCGTTTGTGGAAGAATAATCTGCCCAGCTGGAAAATCCCTTCCAAACTAAGCTAGGAAGCACTCAAATTGCTCTCATCCCTGGTGACTAAGCAAGCTGTGTGAGTGCCTGCACTGCTCCTTGGTGCCGGCCTATGCTGGCTCCTTCAGTCGCTTGGCAATGAACTGCCACTGCTGTCCCATTGCTGTGGGCTCTGCTGGCAGCCCAGCCTGTGTGTCTGTCTCTGAGGAGCGTTCGGCACGTGAGCCTACTTCTTGGCCAGGGGTTTGCTCAGCATGTGCTGCATACAGAAGTTGCGTCCATAACCCCGGGAATGAGCCCCAGCCTCTGTAGGCCCATCTGCACAAGCTCCTCCACTGGCATGCGCTGTGCTAGGGGCAGTGGCAGGTAGCAGTGATGACATTGGCAAAAACGTCATTAGAGGTGGTTGTCTTTCTGCCAGCTCTGCCTCACCCTTGAACTTCCCTCTAGACTAGTACCATAATTCAGTTGAGTGGGATGGAGGAGTCATTCTGAAAAATCAGTCCCAGGTCCTTTGGGGAGTGTTTCTTAGGGTATTTGTAATTTAGCTTGATTCTCTTTAGTTCAGTACTATGTTCTTTCCAGAACGCCTTTGTGTATTTCTTCTCTTTTTATGGTTAGTGCTGCTTCTTAGCTAAGTCACATGGGTTTCAGTCAGTTTTCCTGAACTTGGGGCTTTCTGTGACTTACCTTTTTGCGGCATATTATGTTCCCTGAAAGCACTTAAGATCCTGAATCACCCAGATGTCCCTTTGCTGGCCGCTGTCTGGGAGCTCACGGAGGTGGCTGGGTCTGGGCCTCTTGGGAGCTTCCAGATTGTAGAGGATCTTGCCCCCTGGGTGACCTTGCTCTGGAAAGGTGCTCCTCATCAACATGGGTAGTGTTGAGGCTGTGCGTCCTTGTCGTGTAACTATTTCAGTTTACTCTGAAGACACCCCCTCTTCACCTTTCTTTATCTTGTATTTTACCTGTTTGTTAACGGTACTTACTTTTCTTACCTTTGTCTTCCTTCCACAGTTGATTTTGGTGTGAGTGCTCAGCTCGACAGGACAGTTGGGAGGAGAAATACGTTCATAGGCACCCCCTACTGGATGGCTCCGGAGGTCATCGCCTGTGACGAGAACCCAGATGCCACCTATGATTACAGAGTAAGAGACACTGTTAGCTTGGCCTTCAGGGTCCCTGACATACCTGAGGGCGCAGGCTTTGCTCACACACTGCACACCCCTTTCCCTTCCTGCTTTTTCACTGAGGATGACAGGTCATCCTATTGTAGGTGCAAATTTTCCAGATGGTATTTAGATGCTGTCTTTTTTTTTTTTTTTGGTCTATTTGCATCATCTCTGTCCTCCTTACTTAAGTAACACACTTGCTTTCAAGGCAGCGTGGGCCACTTTGTTGTGCATAGAACTTTTGTCATGAGTAAATTATATGATTACACCCTGTTTGTTGACCTTTCTAACTTGAAGGATATATTACAGTCAGGTATTTATTCTTTTAAAAATATTGCTGGAATATATAGCAATAACTTTATGTGAAATCTTAATGTTAAAGAGCTTTGTGGTACAAAATATATTTAGGTTATTAGAGTGACCTCTAGGGACATATATCAGTAATACACTTTTTTGATCCTGATGTAAAACCCATATTTAATAATCAGACTCGGGCTCAATCTTAACAAAACTTTTTTTTAAAATTTCCTTGCCTCAGTTCAGTGAATCTGAGTGGTTAATGTACCTTTAATGATTTTCAAAATTATGTTAATATCTTAACACTCTTTAGTGTATTTTAATATTTATTATAAATACCCAGTTAGTGAAACTCAATTTAAGTCTGTGGTGCAGAAGGATTTTTATTTTATTTTTTAACATGCTGGATGTATTTTTAAATAGATTACAGACTTTGTGACTTTTCACTCTTAAATGAGTCATTACACATCTCCAAAATTTTGAAACATTTTCCAATGTACCCAAAACACTAAGAAAATTAAAAAGAACTTAATAGAGCATCCATAATTAGATCCAGTTGGTTTATACCTGGTTTGTCCAAACCAGTAGTATTCAATACAGGACAAGACATGGTAGTTGACTGTTTGGCCATTGGGTATCTTTTAATTGAGATCATTCCTCCTTTTTCTCCACCCCCCACTTTTTTTTTTTCAGGACACTGATTTGCTGAAGAGACAGTATTCCACCTTCTAGATTTGTTTTGCCACTTCTGAATTTTACCTTTGCCGTCTTTGTAATGTTGTTTAATTTCCTATAAAGTGGAGATACTTAATTAGTAGAAAAACCTTCTTAGCAAGCTCTCCTCAGAGGAGACGGGTATAGTTCATATTTCTTCCTCTGGGGGCACAGAACATCTGCTCACTGCATCACCGAAGCTGCCAAGATTAGTCACAGGGTTGCAGTGGTGAATCCCTCCTTTGCACCCCAATGGGATAGAAAACTCCATAAGAATAATGGAGAAGTTCATGGACTTATCCTTATTCTTGTAATCAAGCATTTGTGTTTGAATTCTGTAACATAATTATAGGTTTTTTAGAAAACCCTTAGACTGAGCAACATTAACTAATTCCTTTGTTGGAGTGGCATATAAACAAAAGAATGCTAATGATAATAGCCATCCATTATCTGCATTTAAAAAGTCTTGTTTGGATTCGTTAATCAGCCCATGTTTATTTGAGTGCCTACCATATGCAAGTCACTATTCTGGGGACACAAAGGTGAATAAAACAGAAATGCCTGTCCTCATAGAACTTATATTTAATTGGGGAATAAAGTTGAAATTGACATTTTTAAATGAATATTTTAAAGGAATCAAAAGATTCCATGCACAGAAAGTCAGTTTTGACTTAACTGCCTACCTCACATCGGACTTCAGGGGAGAGTGGAGAGACTCAGCAGTGTGATTCAAATTAGTGCGCTATGGTAGATTTTATTAATTCAGCTGTGGACCTTTATTTTTATTTTTATTTTTTATTTTTTTAAAGGCTGTTTTTAGCCCTTAATCTTTTGACATCTTAATTAAGTTTGAGATATTAACATAAACATAAATCTGGGCTAGATTAGAAGCTTTTATATATGGCCTTTTCTAACTAATTCGAGAAGCTTTTATATGGACCTTCTCTAATTCGTTAATTTGTAGATAAGGAGTGGTTCTGATTAACAAATCTGTTTTGTCTTTAGTTTTTCATTCATTCATTTGGAAAGCGTATTTGTGCTTTTAATTTCCTGGCAAACTTCCTTTCAGTTTATATACCAAAGACTGCCTTTATATCATTTGCATGAGTAACCAGCAAATGGTAAGTTAGTGGCTTCATATCTTATACGGTACCCATAACATAACTGTTTTATTTTTGCAGAGCGACCTTTGGTCTTGTGGCATCACAGCCATTGAGATGGCAGAAGGTGCTCCCCGTAAGTAATACTACTTCCTTTTTAGCCCAGCTGTTAAATTAACTTAAACCTAGTCTGTAGGCTTCAAAAAGAGCAGCTTCATGGGCAAAGCCATTCCTGGTGGGGCATTTAGATGAAGGAATCATTAACAAAGTTTTAGATATAAAAGGAATTCTTGGCATCCACTATTCCTTTAGGAGATATCCCAGAGGTCTATAAGCTACATTTTTTATTGAAATTGTATTCAGATGTGTGACCTGAAATTATGCTGACCTCAGATAATAGATAGTAATTTTTCTTTTTATAGTTTAATCTTAATATCCAGTGAAACTGGTCCTAGCACATGAAATTTTAGTATTATTTATGTTCTGACTTTATAAGTAGGCATTAGCTTCTTATCTGTAGAACAAATTTTTCTGTGTTACCTATGAAATTCCGCTTCTCCTTTGTTTTAAATCAACGGCAACTTCATAAAATTGACTTTTGAGCAGGGACAAAGTTAGAGAATTGCAGAGAACAAAAGAAAAAATAGCATTTTCTACTGGTCCGCCCAAAAAAGAGGATACACAAAGAATGTATAACTGGTACATAGTTGCTGAATAAATATTTGTTGAATGAATGAAAATAAATTACCAACAGCTAAAAATCAGTTTGCAGTATTGTAATGGATGTCAGTCTTGAACATATGTCCCCTCGTGTTTCCCTCTGTGGAATTGAGACCAGGAAGTATTGCCTGACCCTTTGTCTCAGTTTTCTTTCACAATGGGAGTTGATTTTCTTCTTTGGCCCCTGTTTTCTAGCTGCCTTGTAAGATTCTCATGGAGGTAAATAAACACAGAACAATGCACATTTCCTCTAGTGACATAGTAAGATGTACATGTGCACCCAGCATGCCTTTACTGGGCAAATGATAGGAGTACAAAACAGTAATTGCACAGAATGAAAAAATTCGATTTAGCTCCCACATTTCTGCCTTTTCATAGTAATATGAACAGGGGACGTCTTGGGGGGGCTTGACTGTGCTCACAGTATTCCAGGCAGTGTGTGATGGCCTTTACAAGCAGTGTCAAAATTTAACCCTCCCAACAACCCTGCCAAAATAAAATTGTTTTCATTGTAATCTTAGAGGTGGTTTACAAACTGAAGCTTTTAACTATTTTAAGACTTTGAGTCAGTGTTTATCTTTGATTTACAAGAACTTTCCAATGTCTGCTTGAAACTGTATGTTCTTGTTGCTCTTGTCCTCCTTATATTTTGCTATGTTTAGATGGGAATTCAAGGTATGTCCTAGGGTTCATAACTAGATGTCTAGCTGCTTGACATAAAGCATATCAAAGCAGATGATGAGACAGAGCATTTGATAAGATGAGCAAGCCCTGGAAATCAAGAATGAGTAAAATCAGTGCCGTGCTGACCCACCCGTCTCCTCTCCCCAGCTCTCTGTGACATGCATCCAATGAGAGCACTGTTTCTCATTCCCAGAAACCCTCCTCCCCGGCTGAAGTCAAAAAAATGGTAAGCTATGTATTGTCTTTGTTGTCCTTGTTCTTTTCCTTTTTTTTTTTTTAATTCATTTTAGTTTGACTCTGAGACAAATTCTGGCCATTCTAATTCCCAAAGAACACGAGAGCCAGTGCCCCAAAACAACAGTTAAAGTGTATTGATTTAAAAAAAAATCTTTTTCTTGATACATTCTCTTCGAATTACAGAACATCAACAAGTCGTATGAAACACTGTAACATGGTTAAAGAAAGAAGTTCCATTTTAATATTTAAACACACTTTCATGTGTAATGTACTGCTGAACATTTTCACATGAGAAAGCACAGCTGTACTAACTTGTAGTTCCTCAGGTGAAGCAGCATTTTAACATTAATGAAGGCATTTACTGTAACTATTGCAAATCACCAAAGTGGGTGTGTGCCTTTCCATTCCTGAAGAACACATCAGAGGAGCCCTTCTCTGAGCTGCCACCTTTCTTTCTCCCTGCAGCTCTCATACACTTGCCGAACAAAAGCTGGTGTCTGTGGAGTGGGTGGTGATGAGCTTCACTGGCAAGAACTTTGAGAATTGCAGCAGTATAGGAGAATGCTAGTTTGGTTTAGATTTAAAGATCTTGAAGGGAGAGGGCAGTGTTTTGTTTTCTGCCTGAGAATTTTGCCCAATTGTTCTCTCTCCCAGCTTTCTTCTGAGTCCTTTTTTTCCCCTTTTCTTGTCCCCACTCAGGCTCCTCTTGCCCATGGGCTTGCCCGCCTCTGTTCTCTGTTTTCCTCGCCTTATCTCCCCTTAATGCGTACCCACTGTCATCTTACTCCACCCTGAAGCTCTTTTCTCTAGTTACCCAGTTAATGCTGTCTCCTCTCAGGTTCTTGACTTGAATTCTGAAATAGGCACAAAATCTCAGTGTGAAGCCTCCTCCCGCCCTGGACTTGCCCTCTTGGCTATTTGTGTCTGCTCTTTCTCCGTGGGTGCCCACCTCATGTTCTGTAGTTCTCTTTTCCAACTGTGGATTACATGTGCACACCTGTGTTTTCACTCTTGTTTTCTTTTTTCTCCCTGCTTCTTGCTGTCCTTTCCCCCCTACCTTTTGTCCACTGGCAGGATTTTCTTCATTCTTTTATACTGTCTTTAACCACATTCCATTCCAGATAACAGGTTGTTGAATCCCACTTAGCAGTTTTTGGAGACGTTCTTTAAGGCAAACAAGTTAAAAAGGTTTTAGCTTCAACTGGTCTCCTGTATTGGAACGTGATAACTTTGGGCACCCGTAGATGGCCCACCCAAGGGATACCAAATGCGTATAGTAGATACCACTACGGAGTGAGCTCTGGTGCTCATGCTGAACTAAATAATACTCATTTTCCCCCTTTCTCTGTCAGATTTTGTTGAAGGGAGTTTGTGTTCTCTATCTTTAGGGTATCTCACAATTTATAAGACTTGTCAACTGGCCCCACTCTGATTATTCTGCCCAATTTCACTGTTTTAGATTAACTCCTGTGTGTATAATATGGTGATATAAAGAGACAGGCACAGATGACAATAAATTCTTCCTGTGTTCTTACACCAACCTTTTTCTAACTAAATTTGATTAGATGCATTTTCATCTATTTATCTAATTGTTCCCATTGCAAAGGACCATAACTACAAATATTAAGTCCTTTGTCCCTTATATATTCTGTCTTCCTGTATACCAGATGGAAATTTCTACTGTGTTTGGAGAAGTAGCTGTGAACTCTGTGTCAACAGAACTTAATAGTTGATGTAAAAGAATATATTGTAGGTCATTGATTCCCAAATGTTAATATGTATATTCAGTACATGGGAATCCCTTTAGAATCTTTTAATTTAAAGCTCCAACCCCAGTGTTTCTGGCTCGTTGTGTCAGAGGAATAACCCAGGTATTTGTATTTTTAATAAGCTTCTGATCTTTGTGGACAGTGGGGTTTGGGAATCTGAATGTTAGAGCCTTCCACTACTGTGTAGAAGCTCCCATGTCCTCATTGACCACAGATGAAGTAAAAACTTCTTTGAGCTGACCCTGACCTATCTTTCTGTTCTTTTCCACTTCTTATATTAGCATCAGAAAGCAGTTCATCATTTCTCATTACTTTTCTACCTTTGTTCATGTACCCGTCCCTGGAATGATGGCTTCTCTTTCCCATCTTTTGAATGTCAAACATCCCGCTTGTTTTGAGTAACTCACTGCAGCAGAATTTTTCTTCCTTCTACATTTGATTATACAACTACTGTTGTGTCTACATAAATTTCCTCCACTTATTTCCTATGTGTATTTCATATAGGGCCCAGCATAAACAAATGTAAATTGCTCATACATAAATATTTGTTGAATTGAAAACAAGTATTTGAAGGAAATACAAGACAATAGAAGTGATACCTTAAAGCAGTGAACTAATTGGAAAGAAATGAACTAATTTTCTAAGTCACATTTCTAAAGACCAGATAACTCATTCATTCAACAAAAATTTATTACATACCTATCGTGGTCTGCCATACTCCGTCTTAGGCATTGCTAACCAGTTGAAAAGTAAGAACCAGTTCTTGGCCTTTACCATTTCAAACCAGCAGGGAAGACAGAGATAGAAACGGAATGCTAAGGACTGCCAAATGCAGGCAACCCCTGCAGAAAGGTTCCTCACTTAGGGCAGGTAGGGGTGGAATGATACCAGGAAAGCCTTACCAAAAGGGACAATATCCAAGCTGAGTCAAAAGCTATGATAGGTAAGAGTGCCTCTGCCAAGGCTGGAGATGGGAGTCATCGTGAGCCAAGTGTGGAGAAGCAAGCAAAAATAAAAGTTCTTGGTATGGCATATGCTGGTGACAAGAGTCATTGCCCCCCTCAGAACTATTATTTCTATCTCTGTATATTCAGTGCAGAGAACTAGGAAGTGAACTAGTCTGAAACTGATTAAAATGTCATATTATCAGGTTTAAGCACCCCAGTATTTGGCCACTTACTATCCTTTTCACATCCTTGTGTCTATCTTCTTGGTTCCAGACACCTACCCTCTGTCTGCCTTCATTTTGGCAAGACCCTCCCTTCACCCCTGACTCCTCCACCCCATGATCGAATGATTATTCTTAAGCAACAATTTATTTAAATCTGACTCCTTTGTAGCTCTCTGTCTGTGCAGTGTTGTCAGTGACGTGTGTGACTCTTAAGCCATGTTGTGTAATGCTCGGTCCAAAAGAGTCCTGAAGTTCCTGTGTTGTTCCTGTGCATTTGCAGACTGTCACAGTGAATTTCGAAGCTCTTCCTTATTTTCAGGCTTATAAATTAACCAGTATTTTGGAGCTTTGCTCTTTGTGGTAGAAGTTTGATGATTTTTTTTTTTTTCCTTTTACAGGTCAAAGAAATTTTTTAGTTTTATAGAAGGGTGCCTGGTGAAGAATTACATGCAGCGGCCCTCCACAGAGCAGCTTTTGAAACATCCTTTTATAAGGGATCAGCCAAACGAAAGGCAAGTTAGAATCCAGCTTAAGGATCATATAGACCGGACCAGAAAGAAGAGAGGAGAGAAAGGTATTCAATCTGTTTTTACTTTTATCTTAAAAAATGTTCCTTTAGGTTTCTGCCAGCTGGAATAGGCTGCTGCTTTCCAAGTGGTAGGTTTGTGCTTGAGTAGCTTGTCTAGTGGTGGACTTGGGGTCCAGCCTGGCTGCTGGCACGGCTGACCAGAGCGGGCCGCTGTGCCACCAAGCTGTCACCAGCTACACAGGCACTGTGGCTGGTCACCCCGGATGCTTCTCGTGCTTTGCGAGCACATCATTGTCGCTGCACATTTCAGTGCGTCATGGACATTGTGTGCTGTGTACGTCACTCAGGGTTTGTCGAGCATCAGCCGTGACCATAATTCTCAGTGTGTTGCTTCTGTTCTTCTCCTGCTCAGGAAACCCTGGGGCTTCTCACTGCTTTACTCGGCTACAGATGGAGTGGGTAGGCCTGGACCACGCTTACAGCCTGACAACATTTCTCTTATTGTACACTTCATGCACATGTCCTTCTGCTGATTTATTAGGTTTCTTTCTGTTGCCAGTATCTTTTCCTATCCTTTCATGTTCTGTGTCCACTGCCTAGAGCACCCTCTGTTTCCTTTTGTGCAGGCAGGCTTCATCACCATCTCATGAAACCTTCTTTTCTGTAGCCTAGTTCACATTGACCTTGCTGTTTTGGTAACTTGCCAGAACATTTGGATAACTGGCATCCTGTTAAAGTCTTTTGACCCTCAGATTTCAAGGTTAAAGAAGAAACTAAAAAGAACAAGTTTCGAGGCAGTGAGAGAGTTGGTCAGAGTCATCTTAGGAGGAACACACTGAGCTTTTTACATGTGCATTTCATTCTCTCACAACTTCAGTGTTCACTTTTTTGCCCTCTGATATATTAAATCAAAACAAAGCTTTGTATATTAAGCTATGCAATTGTAATACAAATGAGCTAAAGTTTGGAAACAAACCATTTTTGGGGGAAAGGTTATTTGTGTATTGAATTATTTCTCATTATTTTCTTTATTAAAGCTCATAGTCATGAAACACTGGCTGTGTGTCAGACATTGAGTAAGTACTTAACCTGGAGCATCTTGTGTATTCCTCCTCATCCATGTTTTTCAGCAGAGGACAGTGGAGCATTTTACTGTCATGACTTACTTTCAAGTCACTGTGCGGCCTCTGTTTTTTCTCTTTACATTCATTTGCCTTCCATATATCCTCAATCTCTTGTCAATAATTAATAGCTCATAGTACAAAATTTTAAACATCAGAGTAGTAGTAGTTATGTAAAGGATTCTAAAGATTATTTGGGTAATAAATAATTACCTTGGAAGCTAGCCTAGTTTTATATTCTTTAAAAACATACAGTTTTTGATTGGCTAGTGTAGAAAATAACTATGGCATATACATAGATTGGTGAACTTGTAGGTCTATGTACTGTATATGTACAGTTGTATACAGGATAGACTGAACCGTATTTTAAGTTCTCAGGCCCATCTTCCTCACCTGGAAACTGATTTTCAACATATATATCTCTGAAAAAAGTTTAAAATGTACTTTTTGTTTGTGAATAGACTTCATTTTGTAAATCTCTTCAACCTTTCCAGTTTTGATTGTGCTCTCAAGGGAAATTGCTCATTGAAAGTCAGGTGCTGGCATTAAGTGCAGAGTCCAGTAAAATGTGCTGTTACTTTTGGGAAAATGGTATAAGACCTGTTGAAGTAAAAATGAGTTATTCACATTTAAACTTCTGTTTGGTCTGATCTAAGTAGAGCAACTTTTGTCTCTTCCTTTTGCTGTATTGTTCATCACTTTCCCTGGTTTTGTCTTTATGATTTGTGGGGACAAATTAATTTTGCTTTTTCTGCTCTAGTACCTGCTTAATGCTTCCTGTTCTGTCCATCCAGCAGACTCTCCTCTCTGCTGCCCTCTAAATGTATCCCCAACTGCCACAAATAACCAAATACCTGTGTAGTTGTCTTAATTAGTTTGGGCAGCTAAATCTTGTTCTTTTGAATTTTGGCATCAGAGTGGACTTCCTGAATTTGTGGACACTCTTAAGCCCGTTTTCTTGTGCGTTGAGCGCTCCGAAGCCCCTTTCACAGCCCTGCACCCCCTCAGCAGTGTGTCCCAGGTGGAATTGCCTTGAGAGCACGGGTAGCAAGGCTGGCCCAGGATTTTGCAGCGTTCACTGTAGGAACTGAGTGTCGCTCACCTTCTTCCCTCAAGTCCCCCATACATGTTTATTCTTGCAAAGAATACATTGTTTGTTTTCTGCTGTAATGCCCTTGGAGATGTTTGCCTTTACAGGCCCATGTCATGATTTACAAAATGTATTTACCTTGTCTTTTTCTTTATAGATGAAACCGAGTATGAGTACAGTGGGAGTGAGGAAGAGGAGGAGGAAGTGCCTGAACAGGAAGGAGAGCCAAGGTACTGAGGCAGCCACTGCTCAGCGTCCTGCTTTGTGAGGAGATGGGGTTTCATGTTGCTAGGATTTCAAAAGACTCCTATGTATCATAAAGGAATCTCAGTTACTTTGGAAGTGCCTCACTACCTTCCATTCATCTCTATTTTTTGATGATTCCTGTCAACATCTTGCCCTGAATCCTCATACCCACTAGTTCTTTACCAAGACTGCTTTGTTCCCCTTCCCAGTCATTTGGAGATGTATGGGTGTATTTGGTCCTGGAAAGGGGAGCTTGCCTCTGGCATTGATGGTTCCAGCAGGCATGGGTGATAAATTTGCAAGATGGTCCCATTCACAAAGAACTGTCCTGGTCATGGGCCACCAGGGTTTCCACTGAGAAACAGAGCAGTCTTTCCCCAAATGTGTTTATTTTGCTCTTCCTACAAGTGTGGTTACCAGCATTTCATTTCCTCTAGGAGGGTATATTCTGTCCTGATCCATTTTAGAGTCTCTGATTTGGTTCTCTCTGGCTTCCCAATGTACAGTGAAGCAGAAGGTTGAAGGTATGGTAGCACGAGAACCTTATAATAACTAAGTTAATCAAGGAATTCAGAATTTAAACTGTCAGTCACAGTCTTGTCTAGCTGCCTTTCCTGCTGCAGCTCTACATAACTAATTGAGGGTGGAATTGTTTGTTGAAAGACCTGTGGGGACCCATGTACAGAGAATGGAGTTATAAGAGAACCTGTAGAGAGAGAAGAGAATTTGTTGAAAAAACTCTGTTGTTTCTTTTCCTTCTTACATAGAAGATTTGAATCCATTTGAGAATAAAGATTTTAGAGTAATATGAACTGATTTCATGAGCAATATAATTGTTTTTGGTTAAGAGCATGATAAAATGAAAGAGGCAATTTATAAAGAGATTGATTTGCCATTTATCCTGGATGTTCTGGAAGTGGAAAGGGACTGTCAGCAGGGAGACCAGCTAGGAAAGGTGCTGTGTGTAATTGATGTGTGCAGTGACTAATTCTTGGGACCCATGTGGGCTCAGCTGCTACCCCTGGAAATGAAGGAAGCGGGAGGGGGTACATGACAGGTCTCGGACCAGATGAGGAAGATGAAAGAGAGGTAAGTATTGAAGATTAGGCTGATATTTCTATCCTGGCAGACCTGGAACCTGATGTTGCTCTTACTGATGGGAAACGAGGTGGTCAGGGAGGGATTAAGGAAGTGAAAGATGGTGATGTCAGCTTTCCATTTTACAGAGTTAGAGTTGATGGGGAGTCCTAAGTAGAGGTGTCTTGTTAGGCAGACAGCCAGGAGAGAGTTTTAAGATGCATGTGAAACAGATAAAAGAGGATACAGTACCTTTAATTTGTAGATACAGTTATTCCCGTGGATTTATTCGTTGCCCCTCAGAGTGGGAGGAACTCGTTGAGAGGACAGGGTAGGAGTGCACCAGCCCTCTGGGCCGCCCCTCACCTAAGGGCTGCATGCCCACTGTATGTACCCTGAACACTCTGCGCCCTCCTACAGCTCCATTGTTAACGTGCCTGGTGAGTCCACTCTTCGTCGGGACTTCCTGAGGCTGCAGCAGGAGAACAAGGAACGGTCTGAGGCTCTGCGGAGACAGCAGCTCCTGCAGGAGCAACAGCTCCGGGAGCAGGAAGAGTATAAAAGGCAGCTGCTCGCAGAGAGACAGAAACGCATCGAGCAGCAGAAAGAGCAGAGGCGGCGGCTGGAGGAGGTAGAAAAAGGAAAATGTCCAAGTTTGCTTTTTCTCTTTATTCCATTGGTGCCCAGACACTCAAAGGAATATTTCTGTAGCCTCCTGAGGTAATACCCTTCCCCTGGTTTAGCTATTCAAGTAACTTATGCAGGAAAACATAGCTTTCAGACTGGCAAGCCTTCACATTCCTGAGGTCTTAGAAATGTTTTCGTTCCTTGTAAAAATTTCAAGGACCTGCCCCACATTACTCATCGTCACACTGTGTTGGATGCAGGGCAGCAGGGCTGCAAACACGGCGCCACAAGTTTCCCTGGTGGTTGGGTTGGTTGCTCCAGCTTGGCCTGATTTTTTTTCCACTTCTGGCCTCTGGGTCCAAGTTTATGTGTACATGCTTTTCTGAAACTTTAGTCTTTTTCCAAGAAAAAGATTTTTCTACCAATACCCTAACTTTATTCTTTATAAACGTCTCAACTTTAGGTACATTTAAGAGTAAGGCACAAAGAAAAGAATTATATTGGGTGTAATATAAACGGTATTCCATAGTTTGGTCATTAGTGAGATGAGTTATGTCCTGTGGAGGGGAAGTATATGTGCTGCTACCTGCTCATGGAACTCATCAGTACTAGTGACATTGGGAATGTGGTTGGCTACCCACATCTTTCTTTTTTTAATTCATAGAAACATTATTTCCCTGTATTTCACTTGGGGCTCAAAAGAGTCTTTCAGCTTCCTTTTCCTGCTTGCCTTTTGCTATATATTTCACAGCTCCAAATTTCTCCCTCTTAATAGCTTCTATTTCCATTTAATTCATGTACCTTACTGTTTCACCTTTATCTTCACACCAGAAAAAGAACCCAAAACAACACCAAAGTGCTACATTGACACTCTACAGGGGAGTCCAAATAACAATGCAGGCTGTTGCTCAGGCTATTTATTTAAAGTGCATTTTGTGGGGGTATCTTTGTTCCGTTTTGTGTTTATGGTCTGAATTCTGAAATTCTGAAAACTCTAATTTGCTTCGAGGTTAGAAAACCAGAACCTGTCTAACTAGGGGGAGTGGAAATACTCAGCCAGAGCTTGTTGAAGAACATACAGGATGAAACTTCCCTTTGTAGTGGGGACAGCATTGCTGTAACTCTTTTAGCAGTTGATTTGCAGACTCTTTTGTAGTACTTTAAAGATTGTTTTCATCACCCTTTGCACATGACAGAAACCTGGAGTGGGTTCTGTGGTTTGCTCAAGTCTCTGATCATTTGGACTCACAGGTGGATGCTTGAGTTTTGAGGCTGCAGCATTTCGCAGTCAGCCCTTTATATGCTATTCCGCATTGTCTTTTCTGACTTTGGGCTCTGCTTCCCCTCAAGTACCAAAGCAGGGTTACTTTGCTGGTTTATGCCCTGATGGGCCAGGCCCTGGACTAGTTAGAGCTCATGGGAGCTGCCTTCAGGCCAACTGGTTGTGAGGTAAGTGTCTATTATCCAGCATCTGTCCACAGTGGGGAGTGACGATTGCAGGGTGAAGGCCAGCAGGGGGCTCACGAAGAGGAACTGACGTTTTAAAGCCATTTTGTTTTATTAGCTAAACAGAGGCCAGAGAATTAGGGATGCCTGCTAAATGAGAACTTTTGGACTTGGCATGTTTCAATTAACCCTTTCACTTCAGCTTCTCAGTAGAAGTTCAAACTCAGAGGCGCCTCTTTATACCTCTTTAATCAGGAAAGATGGAGCTGGGACTGAAATGGGGAACATTTGCATGAATGATATCCTCTGATTTGGATTCTTGGTGATCCAGTTTCTTCTTACTCACCTGGATTCTTTAGGTCCCAGAAGGCTGTTTGGGAATATTTGAGCCGTAATAGCCCTTAACTGGCCATCAGTTAGAACTGTTTGGGTAGTAAAGGTTCCTTTTGTTACCAGCGTACTAGGTAGAGATGGCTAGTCCCATTCATAAGATAAATGACAATTAAAACTGAGGAGATAACAACTTTCTCCCAGCTAGCAGAATAATGGCCTCAGAGTCAAGGTCATGGGGAAGCAGTGAAGATAGATAGTCCTTTCTTTGCAGCTGCCATAACATCAGGCCCACTGGGGCTAAGGACTTGTGCCACCCACCACTCATGTTTCTGAACTCTGTTTACAGGGAAGGGTTAGTGCTTTTGCTCCTCATGGTCCCCCCATCTTCAAGGAATCCATATATACAGGTGTACCTCATTTTACTGCACTTTGTTTTGTTGTACTCAAAGGTTGTGCAAATTTTACAAATTGAAGGTTTGTGACAACCTATGTTGTGCAAGTCAGCCTGCACCCCTTTTCCAACAGTATTTGCTCACTCAAGAATCTGTGTCACATTTTGGTAATTATCCCAGTATTTCAAATTTTTTCTTTATATTTGTTATTGTCTGTGATCAGTGATATTTGATGTTACTGTCGTAATTGTTTTGGGGTACAATGAATAGTGCCTGTGTAAGATGGTGAACTTGATCAGTAAGTGTTGTTTGTTTTGACTGCTCCACTGGCCAGCCATTCTGCAATTTCTCTCCCTCTTCTGGGGCCTCCCTATTCCCTGAGATGGAACACTGTTAAAATTAGGCCAGTTAATAACTCCACAATGGCTTCTAGGTGAAAGGAAGAGTCTCATGTCTCTCACTTTAAATAAAAAACTAGAAATGATTAAGCCTAGTGAGGGAGACACGTCAAAAGCAGACATAAGATGAAAGCGGACCTCTTGAACCAAACAGTTTAGCCAAGTCGTGATGTAGAGGAAAAGTTTTTGAAGGAAATGAAAAGTGCTATTCCAGTGACCACATGGATGGTAAGATAGCGAAACAGCCTTATTTGCTGATATGGAGGAAGTTTTAGTGGTCTGGATAGAAGGTGAAACCAGCCATAACATTCCCCAATCCAGAGGGAGGCCCTGACTCTCTTCAGTTCTGGGAATGCTGGGGGAGGTGAGGAAGCTGCAGAAGAAAAGTTTGGAACTAGCAGAGGCTGGTTTATCAAGTTCATGAAAAGCCATCTTCATAACATCAAAGTGCAAAGTGAATGATGTAGAAAGTACAATGTGCTGATGGAGAAGCTGCAGCAAGTTATCCCAAGGATCTACCCAAGATAATTAATGAAGGTAGCTGCGCTAAACAGATTTTCAGTGTAGATGAAAAGCGAAAGACAGTGCCACTTAGGACTTTCATAGCTGGAGAGAAGTCAGTGCCTGGCTTCAGAGCCTCAAAGGACATGCTGACTCTTTTGTGAAGAGCTAATGTAACTGGTGTCTTTGAAAGGTGAAGCCAGTGCTCATTGATCATTCTGAGAATCCTAGGACTCCTGAGAATTATGTTCAGTATTCTCTGCCTGTGCTTTATAAATGGAGCAACAAAGCCTAGATGACAGCACAGGTACTTACAGCATGGTTTATTGAATATTTTAAGCCCATTCTTGAGACCTACTGCTTAGAAAAAAGTTGACTGCATGTTGACAATGTACCTGGTCACCCTAGAGCTTAGTGGAAGTGTGCACCGAGATTAATGTTATTTTCGTGCCTGCTAACACAGCATCCATTCTAATGTTCATGAATGGGAGTCATTTTGACATTCAAATCTTATTATTTAAGAAATACATTTTTTAGGCTATAGCTGCCATAGATAGTTATTCTTCTGATGGATCTGTGCTAAGTAAATTGAAAATCTTCTGGAATGGATTTACTCTCAAAGATACCATTAAGAATGTTCATAATTCATGGAAAGAGATAGAAATATCAATAGGAGATTGGAAGAAGTTGGTGCCAACCTTCATGGATGACCTGTAGGGGTCCATACTTAAGTGGAGGAGGTAGATGTGGTGGAAACAGCACGAGAACTAGAATTAGAAGTGGATCCTGAAGGTGGGACTGAGTTGCTGCATCTCAAACAGATGAAGAGCTGCTGCTAATGGATCCGCAAAGAAAAAGTGGTTTCTTTAGATGGAATCTGCTGGTGAAGATGCTGTGAGGATTGTGGAAATGACGACAAAAGCATTTAGGATATTACGTAAACTTGGTTGATAAAGCAGTGGCAGTGTTTGAGGGGATTAACTCCAATTTGAAAGAAGTTCTGTTGTGGATGAAAAGCTGTCAGCATCACATGCCACAGGGGAATCACTTGCGAAAGGAAGGGTCGTTGATGCAGCAGTCTTCCTTGTTGTGTGGAGTTTGCCACAGCCACCCCAGCCTTTAGCACGTACCACCCTGATGAGTCAGCATACATCAGCATGGGGGCGAGACCTGCCTCCAGCAGAAAGAGCACGCTTACCGAAGGTCAGGTTGATGGCTAGCATAGTTTAGCAGTAAAGTATTATTTGAGTTACACTATACACATTTTTTTTAGACATGATGCTATTATTGCACACTTACTAGACTACCGTATAGTGTAAACATAATTTCTTGATGTGCACTTTTGGGAAACCAAAGAAATTTGTTTATTCACTTTATTGAGGTATTTCCCTTATTGTGGTCTGGAATCAAATTGGCAAGATCTCTGAAGTATGCCTGTGCATATATATATTCCCCTCTTCCTTTGGTACTCTTTGAAATTTGCTGCTTCTAGGAAAGAAAGCACAATTTGTTTTTCTCTGCTTCTTCCTCCTTGGCTCCTGTATGGACTAGAAATCTTGGGAGTCCTTGCAAATATTTTTGAGTCCACCTCTGAGTTTTGCTGAAAATGAGGTTTTTGTTTATGTTTCCCTTTCCCTTGGTCCCAGGAGGAGAGGGGAGCCTGCAGAGCTCCTGCAGTCACCTCTTCCTGGCAGTGTCAACTCCTGTCCTGTCCTGTTCTGTCCCTCACAGCTCTTCAGCTATTTGACTTGCTCCTCCAGCTTTTCTCTTTGGGATCCACTCTTTTTTTCTCAGCTTGTTTTAGGTGTATCATCCAGATTCAGAACCCATATGGAAATGATCTTCCTCAATCAAAAAGCTGTACTATGACTGTATTACCTTTCACATTTAGATGTCTCCTAGCACCTTTCGCTCATACAGAACTTTGCCTCTAATTTTTTCTATAAAAATTGTTCACAGGCCAGCTGTTTTGCCCATTCTATTCATTTTTCTTTTTTGAGCAAAAATGAAGAGTATTGAATTATGTTGTCATTTTAACTTAATGGTTTTGTGCTCTTGTTTCATTGAATCTTGATTTGGTACTTATTAACTATTTCTCTCTACTCCCATGGCATCCACGTATTTATAATTAGTATTGCTTTTTTTTCTTTGTTGAAGTTTAATAAAAATATTAAGTAAGGTTTTGTCCTGGAGAAAACCTATTGGTTATCTAAGATTAGTACGTTAGTTGGTATACTTTGGATATGTTTTGAAATTGTTAACGTGTTTAACTAAGTTTCTGTCTCCTAGTCTATACATTTTCATTTTGACCTCTGAGAGACTGTCCAATTATTGGTAAAAGCAAGAAAACATTTTCTGTGGTGGGTGGGTGCTACTTGAGTAAGCTACCAGAAAGGAGAAAGAAGATTTCTTAGGGAAGATTTGTTGTTAGCAAGCTATGGTGCCATCGTAACAGTAGCACTTTAAAACAAAACAAAGAAACTGTATAAATTATCTTTTTACTATAGATAGGAGTCAAAACCAAAGTTTTCATTCAAGATTAGAAATTACCCTTTTCTTAAAAACATAAAAATCAGTTCCCTGTCTCCTCCCAGTCTTTCCCTTTTGGGAAGATGGCCGTGATGCCTCTGCTCTGGATGCTATCTGTTCGTCACGTAGATCCAGTCAGGCATCTCACATAGCATAGCGGGCTGTGTCACTTTTTCTGCTGTTTGTTCCTCTCTTCTATTCTTGAACACTGCTGACAGGATACTCAACACTTCGCTGTCTCAGAATCCTTCTTCAGGTATTTTAAAAAATAGTCCCCATCTTTATCATCTTTCCTTTCAAAACATTCAGCCCTGCAGTTGCTGTTGTCACTGTGATTCGGGGCATCTGCTCCCTCAAGTAGGGGTAATGCTGGCATGGGCCCAGCACTCTGTGTTGTGCCTTCCTGGCACCGAGAGGACACATGGTTACATCATTCATTTCTGCAAGTATTTCTACAAACTACAAAGTGACTAAAAATTTTAGAGAGGAGGGTGGAAGGGGAAGAAATTGTTTAAAAAAGGAAAGCAGAAGGAAGGATTTTCTGTGTGAAGCAAGATAACTACTGAAGCTAAATAGGGACAAGAAAACAGACGAGTTTTTAAGAAAAAAATAATAAACCGTGTCATGATTTGCTGTTTATTCCTTGGCTGTGAGATCTTAGAAGGAAGGCTCTGCGAACTTCTTCACCCCAGCAGCGTTTCCATGCATTTTAAAGAAGTAGGAACCATTGTCTCCCTGCTCTCTGCTGACACAAAGGCCTATGTTTGGTGGGTCATTTGGATGTGATGTAACATGGAGAGCTTATTTAGCACAGTGCTCCTCATTTTACAGTTCCAGCTTTAATGGATGCAGTAATCATGGTGCCAGGGCGGGGAGGTACCTTTACAGCCGGACCTTGCTTTCTCTGCAGGCAGCAGCTACATTGTTTGGCAGAGGGTAGCCGTCTTGTTTATCAGAACTCCTTATAAGTTCTTTAATGTTCTTTTGGCATTCCAGTCTAGTCCTTGGTTATATTTTACAGTTAAACTTTGTAAGAATTAGTTCAATTCAGCAAACATTATTAGTTGCTTCAAGATGAGAAAGAGTTGTCTTTGGGGAGAAGCAAATAATTTCTCTAGTAAGGCTTCATCAGAACTTTAAATTTGCACTTAAAAAACTCAAGGGTTGGTGGTATATATATATACACTAACATGACCTCAGAAGTTCTTGGAAATAGCTGACTCTGAAAAAGAATAGACTAGTTTATTAAAGTCAGTTTCTATTAAAGCCGGTAAGCCCCGTGGAGTGTATTTAAATGGACCTCACTGTTATCAGTATGACCTAGTTAGACAAGTTTTTAGAATTATGAGATGAAAGCATTGCTTTTAAGTGACAAAGTAGAAAGGGAACTTAAAGATAATTAAAGCATAGTTGGGGAAATACATATTTACCCAGGCATGCTTAGAAAATTTTAAGTAATAAATCAGTATAATTTGAGAGATTTGAAAATCACTTTATAGTATCATGCAGTCTTTCAATTTGTTTGATTTGGGTTTTTTTATTAATATAATTTATTTTATTATCATTAATTTACAATTACATGTGCAATATTACGATTATTAAACTACCCCTTCATCAGGTCCCCCCCACCAACCCCATTACAGTCACTATCCATCAGCGTAGTGAGATGCTATAGAATCACTACTTGTCTTCTCTGAGTTGTACTGCCCTCCCCGTGCCCCCCCAACATTACATCTGCTAATCGTAATGCCCCTTTTTCCCTCTAATCCCTCCCTTCCCGCCCATTTTCCCCAGTCCCTTTCCCTTTGGTAACTATTAGTCCGTTCCTGGGTTCTGTGAGTCTGCTGCTGCTTTGTTCCTTCAGTATTTTTTTCTTTGTTCTTATACTCCACATATGAGTGAAATCATTTGATACTTGTCTTTTTCGGCTTGGCTTATTTCACTGAGCATAATACCCTCTAGCTCCATCCATGTTGTTGCAAATGGTACGATTTGTTTTCTTCTTAGGGCTGAATAATATTCCATTGTGTATATGTACCACATCTTCTTTATCCATTCATCTACTGATGGACACTTAGGTGGCTTCCATTTCTTGGCTATTGTAAATAGTGCTGCAATAAACATAGGGGTGCATCTGTCCTTTTCAAATTGGGCTGCTGCATTCTTAGAGTAAATTCTTAGGAGTAGAATTCCTGGGTCAAATGGTATTTCTATTTTGAGTTTTTTGAGGAACCTCCATACTGCTTTCCACAATGGTTGAACTAATTTGCAGTCCCACCAGCAGTGTAGGAGGGTTCCCTTTTCTCCACATCCTCGCCAACATTTGTTGTTGTTTGTGTTTTGATGTTGGCCATCCTCACTGGTGTGAGGTGATATCTCATTGTGGTTTTAATCTGCATTTCTCTGGTGATTAGCGATGTGGAGCATCTTTTCATGTGCCTGTTGGCCATCTGAATTTCTTCTTTGGAGAAGTGTCTATTCATGTCCTCTGCCCATTTCTTAATTGGATTATTTGCTTTCTGTTTGTTAAGGTGCATGAGTTCTTTATATATTTTGGATGTCAACCCTTTATCAGATACGTTTTTTATGAATATATTCTCCCATACTGTAGGATGTCTTTTTGTTCTACTGATGGTGTCCTTTGCTGTACAGAAGCTTTTCAGCTTGATATAGTCCCACTTGTTCATTTTTGCTTTTGTTTCCCTTGCCCGGGGAGATATGTTCATGAAGAAGTTGCTCATGTTTATGTCCAAGAGATTTTTGCCTATGTTTTTTTCTAAGAGTTTTATGGTTTCATGACTTACATTCAGGTCTTTGATCCACCTTGAGTTTACCTTTGTGTATGGGGCTAGACAGTAGTCCAGTTTCATTCTCTTACATGTAGCTGTCCAGTTTTTCCAACACCAGCTGCTGAAGAGGCTGTCATCTCCCCATTGTATATCCAAGGCACTTTTATCAAATATTAATTGACTGTATATGTTTGGGTTAATGTTTGGATTTTCTATTCTGTTCCACTGGTCTGTGGGTCTGTTTTTGTGCCAATACCAAATTGTCTTGATTACTGTGGCTTTGTAGTAGAGCTTGAAGTCAGGGAGTGTAATTCCCCCTGTTTTATTCCTCCTTCTCAGGATTGCTTTGGCTATTCGGGGTCTTTTGTGGTTCCATATGAATTTTAGAATTATTTGTTCCAGTTCATTGAAGAAAGCTGTTGGTAGTTTGATAGGGATTGCATTGAATCTGTAGATTGCTTTAGGTAGTATAGCCATTTTGACAATATTTATTCTTCCTAGCCAAGAGCATGGGATGCATTTCCATTTGTTAGTGTCCTCTTTAATTTCTCTTAGGAGTGTCTTGTAGTTTTCAGAGTACAGGTCTTTCACGTCCTTCGTTAGGTTTATTCCTAGGTATTTTATTCTTTTTGATGCAATTGTGAATGGAATTGTTTTTCTGATTTCTCTTTCTGTTAGTTCATCATTAGTGTATAGGAAAGCAACAGATTTCTGTGTGTTAATTTTGTATCCTGCAACTTTGCTGAATTCAGATATTAGTTCTAGTAGTTTTGGAGTGGAGTCTTTAGGGTTTTTTATGTACAGTATCATGTCATCTGCAAATAGTGACAATTTGACTTCTTCTTTACCAATCTGGATGCCTTGTATGTCTTTGTTTTGTCTGATTGCCGTGGCTAGGACCTCCAGTACTATGTTGAATAACAGTGGAGAGAGTGGGCATCCCTGTCTTGTTCCCGATCTTAGATGAAAAGCTTTCAGCGTCTCGCCGTTAAGTATGATGTTAGCTGTGGGTTTTTCATATATGGCCTTTATGATGTTGAGGTCCTTGCCCTTTATACCCATTTTGTTGAGAGTTTTATTCATGAATGGATGGTGAATTTTGTCAAATGCTTTCTCAGCACCTATGGAGATGATCATGTGGTTTTTGTTCTTCTTTTTGTTGATGTAATGGATGATGTTGATGGATTTTCGAATGTTGTACCATCCGTGCATCCCTGGGATGAATCCCACTTGATCATGGTGTATGATCCTCTTGATGTATTTTTGAATTTGGTTTGCTAATATTTTGTTGAGTATATTTGCATCTACATTCATCAGGCATATGGTCTGTAATTTTCTTTTTTGGTGAGGTCTTTGCCCGGTTTTGGTATTACAGTGATGCTGGCTTCATAGAATGAGTTTGGAAGTATTCCCTCCTCTTCTACTTTTTGAAAAACTTTAAGGAGAATGGGTGTTATTTCTTCTCTATATGTCTGGTAGAATTTAGAGGTGAATCCATCAGGTCTGGGGGTTTTGTTCTTGGGTAGTTTTTTGATTACCGCTTCAATTTCGTTGCTGGTGATTGGTCTGTTTAGTTTTTCTGTTTCTTGCTTGGTCAGTCTTGGAAGGTTGTATTTTTCTAAGAAGTTGTCCATTTCTTCTATGTTTTCCAGCTTGTTAGCATATAGATTCTCATAATATTCTCTTATAATTCTTTGTATTTCTGTGGGGTCCGTCGTGATTTTTCCTTTCTCATTTCTGATTCTGTTTATGTGTGTAGATTCTCTTTTTCTCTTAATGAGTCTGGCTAGGGGTTTATCTATTTTGTTTATTTTTTCAAAGAACCAGCTCTTGGTTTTATTGATTTTTTCAATTGTTTTATTCTTCTCAATTTTATTTATTTCTTCTCTGATCTTTATTATGTCCCTCCTTCTGGTGACTTTGGGCCTCATTTGTTCTTCTTTCTCCAATTTCAGTAATTGTGTCTTTAGACTATTCATTTGGGAATGTTCTTCCTTCTTTAAATAGGCCTGGACTGCAATATACTTTCCTCTTAGAACTGCCTTTGCTGCGTCCCACAGAAGTTGTGGCTTTGTGTTGTTGTTGTCATTAGTCTCCATATATTCTTTGATTTGTGTTTTGATTTGGTCGTTAACCCATTGATTAATTAGGAGAGTGTTGTTAAGTCTCCATGTATTTGTGAGCCTTTTTGATTTCTTTCTAAAATTTATTTCTAGTTTTATACCTTGGTGATCTGAGAAGTTGGTTGGTAGGATTTCAATATTTTTGAAATTACTGAGGTTCTTTTTGTGGCCTAGTATGTGGTCTATTCTGGAAAATGTTCCATGTGCACTTGAGAAGAATGTGTATCCTGTTGCTTTTGGGTGTAGAGTTCTGTAGATGTCTGTTAGGTCCATCTGTTCTAGTGTGTTGTTCAGTGCCTCTGTATCTTTACTTATTTTCTGTCTGGTTGATCTGTCCTCTGGAGTGAGTGGTGTGTTGCAGTCTCCTAAGGTGAATGCATTGCTGTCTATTTCCTCCTTTAATTCTGTTAGTATTTGTCTCACATATGCTGGCGCTCCTGTGTTGGGTGCATATATATTTATAATGGTTATATCTTCTTGTTGGACTGACCCCTTTATCATTATGTAATGTCCTTCTTTATCTCTTGCTACTTTCTTCTTTTTGAAGTCTATTTTGTCTGACGCAAGTACTGCAACACGTGCTTTTTTGTCTTTGTTGTTTGCATGAAGTATCTTTTTCCATCCCTTCACTTTTAGTCTGTGTATATCTTTGGATTTGAGGTGAGTTTCTTGTAGGCAGCATATAGATGGGTCTTGCTTTTTTATCCATTCTGTTACTCTGTGTCTTTTGATTGGTGCATTCAGTCCATTTACATTTAGGGTGATTATTGATAGGTATGTACTTATTGCCATTGCTGGCTTTAGATTCGTGGTTACCAAGGGTTCAAGGGTTGCTTCTTTACTATCTAACAATCTAACTTAACTTTCTTGTTAAGTTATTGTAAACACAGTCTGATGTTTCTTTATTTCTCTCCCTTCTTATTCCTCCTCCTCCATTCTTTCTATAATAGGTGTTTTATTCTTTGCCTTTAGTTAGTATTTGGATGGTCTGCTTTCTTTGCTATGGTTTTATTTTCTCTGGTGACATCTTTTTAGCCTTAGGTGTGCTTCCATCTAGAGCAGTCCATTTAAGATATCCTGTAGTGGTGGTTTATGAGAGGCAAACTCTCTCAACTTTCGTTTATCTGGAAATTGTTTAATCCCTCCATCATATTTAAAGGATAATCGTGCTGGATACAATATTCTTGGTTCGAGGCCCTTCTGTTTCATAACATTAAATATATCATGCCATTCTCTTCTGGCCTGTAAGGTTTCTGTTGAGAAGTCTGATGATAGTCTGATGGGTTTTCCTTTGTAGGTGATCTTTTTTCTCTCTCTAGCTGCCTTTAATACCCTGTCTTTATCTTTGATCTTTGCCATCTTAATTATTATGTGTCTTGGTGTTGTCTTCCTTGGGTCCCTTGTGTTGGGAGATCTATGAGCTTCGGTGGACTGCGGGACTACTTCCTTCCCCAGCGAGGGAAAGTTTTCAGCAATTATTTCTTCAAAGACACTTTCTGTCCCTTTTTCTCTCTCTTCTTCGTCTGGTACTCCTATAATGCGAATATTGTTCTGTTTGGATTGGTCACACAGTTCTCTTAATATTCTTTCATTCCTAAAAATCCTTTTATCTCTCTGTGCCTCAGCTGCTCTGTACTCCTCTTCTCTGTTTTCTATTCCATTAACAGTCTCTTGCATCTCATCCATTCTGCTGTTAAGGCCATCGATCGCTTGTCTGATTTCTGTATTGTCTTTCCTCAGTTCCCTCACTTCCTCCCTCAGCTCTTGCACATTTCTCTGTAGGTCCATCAGCATGGTTATGACTTTTGTTCTGAATTCTTTTTCAGGGAGGCTGTGCATTTCCATCCCTTCAGACTCCCTCTCTGGGGTTGTCTGGTTGATTTTGGTCTGAACCATATTCCTCTGTCTTTTCATGGTTATATAATTGGTCACTGATAGTTGCCACGTATGTCAGCTGGGCTCTTTAAGACTTTAAAAAGAGAAGGAAAAAAAGAGAAAAAAAAAGAAAGAAAAGAAAAAACAAAAACAAAACAAAAAACAAAACAAAAAACAAAAAAAATGCCCACCGGACGTAGATTCTGTGGGAATGCTCTAGGTGGCGCTATTGCCCCACTATTCCACAGCTGTGACTGTGCCACTCCGCAGGGCCCTTCATCGCTCTGGCAGGGGTGGGAACGAGTAGGAGGCTGTTGATCTCAGTGAGAAATGTTAAGTATGGCTACGCTTCCTCAGTCGCCAGCTAAGGCGTCTGAAACTCCCCAGGACTCCCAGCCTGCTGGGCTGAGTGTGCTGGGGCGATCCGGCTCCTCCGCTGGGCTCCTGTCTCTTTAAGACCGCTGAGGAAAGCGCGCACTTTTTTTTTTTCCTTCCCGGAGCCGGCTGCAAGCCCCCTGGCGCGTTCCCCATTCAGATCCTGCCCCTCTGTCTCTCCAATCTCCGCCGCACTGCGCAATGTGGGTCAGCGCTCCCCGCGCAGATCCCCGGGGCTGGCTACTTCGCGGGGTGCACTTCCACTCCCTCTCGGCTCTGAATCCTCTCCTCCCGCCGGTGCGCTGGGGTGGGGGAGGGCTCGGGTCCCGCCGGGTCGCGGCTCCATATCTTACCCGCCTCTTGGGGTGCCGAGTCCTCTCGGGTGTAGCTGCACGCTGTGCGCTTTCCTGTGTATTCTCGTCTCTCTTTTAGGAATAGATGTATTTTCTGTGTTTTCGTAGATAAATATAGTGTTGGGAGGAGATTTCTGCCGCCCTGCTCACACCGCCATCTTCCCGGAAGTCTGATTTGGTTTTTAAAGGAAGAATGATTTAAAAAAATAATGACTTCATTTTGCAAATGCTTCTAAGGATTATATTATGTTTGTCCTTAGTGGGGTAAACCTGAAAAGGCACATTCATTAGAATCTCTTGGGTTTTGTTATTTGAAATCACAGCACAGGGTAAGGTTAATCCAGGAAGGACTGATGCTACTTAGTTGATGGTCAATGGTGTGTGTTTTATTTTTCGCCATTGTCTTTTGAGGCTCTATTACAAGAGGCCCACTTTCCTCATTAACCATCTATTAAGATGTGTTTACTAAGTGCTTTTTTTAACTTGTAAATTATTCCCTACCACCACTCACAGCCCACTCATTCCAAATTGAGGGCCTATTTGGACTATAGTGGTTTTTATGGTAGATAGTTTAAATTCTTGCTCTTGTCCCAGTTCACAGCTGCAGATACTAAGAGCATGATGTGCAGAGCAGTCGGTGACTGCATTGTTCTTTTTGTTGGCCATTGGTCCTGTCACCCAGTTGGTCTCCCAAGCAGGACTTCAGTGGGCTAGCCCTGGGGAATTTCCTGCTTTCCGCAGTTGTCTTCTGGGTTTTTTTTGTAGAAATTAAATAGAGCATGGTAAACACTCTTAAGAGGCTGGTACTGTAGATCCCAGAAGAGAGTAAAAAAATGGGAGGAGAAAACTGTATATATGGAGCAGTTAGACCCTCCCAAGTCCATGCAGCCAGGCCAGTATGCTCCCTCTCCCCAGCAGGAGCAGATATGTACTACGGAGAAAAAGATGAGCCAGAAACTCAGAACACAGAGAAATTGCACAACTGTGGATGTAAAGAGAGAGATACTGAAGCAAGGCCATTAAGTGGAAATCAAAATACTAATCAGTCTGACTGTAAGCATGCTTACCTCCCTTAGCTCCCATGATGCTGGCAGCTGTGCTAATTACAGTGCCACCTCCTTTTCCTATAGCCTTTCCAACCCATGTGGGATATTGGGCGATTCTCAGAATATTGCAGATACTCCTCTCTGAAGATATTTCTAGCCAAGGGAAATAAGGCCCCAGTGAAATGATCATGCTGCCTCACAGTCACCTTACTCTAAAGCCTGCTAGTTGCCAAGTGCTGTTATAGCCCTTACAGTTTGCTCTTTACTATCCTAAATGTGAATGGACAGCCAAGATCAGGGACACTGAGAAGAATCGTTAACATGAGATATTCTAAAACAGATAGAAAAAGGAGCTTGAAGGAAATCAAGACAATTCTAGGAAACTGAGAAGGTATCTCATACATACACACTTGCACATGTACAGAATCTTAGCATCCTTAAAAAGAGAAAATATAATGCTCATGAAGATATTCAGAAAATAAGAATTTTTGAAAAATTTTATAAATTAAAACTCTCAGAAAGGGGGTGGGGTGGGGGTGGGGGTGTGGAGAAGAGTTTATGGGGAATAGAACAGAAGAAAAACAGAATCAATCCAGGTGGTTTAACTTCCATTTAATAGATGGTCCAGGAAGTGAACACTATAGGGAAAACATACAGAAATAATTAAGGAAAAGTTTCCAGAAATAAGGAATTGGAATTTCTGAATTGAAAGGCTTACTGAGTACCCAGCACAATGAATGAAAAAGTTCCCTACATAGGCACATGTATCACCTTAAAAAGAGGACCCTAAACACTGAGCAGGGGCAGGAAGAGAGGTAGGATGGGTCTTGTACTAAGTGTCAAGTGTTGGAATGCTCTCAGATTCTCCAAGAGCAGCATCAGAAACTAGAAAATGACATAGCAATGCTTTTGAAACTCTGAGGGGAAATTATTACCCTCAGCCAAAATTATCTCTACAGAGTGAGAGTAGAGATTTGGTGGTGTGCCAAGTCTCTAAAGTCTTTTACTTTGTCTTCACGCTTCCTCAAGAAGCCACTGGAGGATGTGGTCCAGCAAATGAGAAAGATGGCAGGGGCTCCAGGAAACGGGATCCTATACAGGAGAAGGTCCAGAAGGAGTCCTGGAAGTGGGGGGGACAGACGTACAGGAAGCCTGGTTGGCTCAGGAGAAGAGAGGGCTGCGGAAGGTCGATCCCCAAGGTGAAGAATGCCTGGTATGTTTGACCATGTTGGAAGGAGCTTTATGGTAGTGAAGAAACTCCACAGATGATTTGGTGATTGTCCTAAGTAAGGCAATTAGTAACTCCCCAGAAAACCAAGAAGAAAGTTACCTGTAATAACTCAACCTTGAATGAGATTTTCATTTAACCAGAAATAGTCACATGACTAAATTGGGAACATGGAATAGTGTGGTGCATGACTTTTTGGGAGAAGTCAGTAGATGGTGTCTAAAGTGGGAAAAAAATTTAAATAGCTCTATAAGCTTGTTATTTAAAAATAAGGATGTAAAATATGATGAGAAAAGCTAAAATCATCGAAAGTGGTTATACCTTGGAAGTAAGAATTGGGAATGAGAAGGAACAACTTATTTTTGACATCAGTCTTGTATTCTTTTTGACTTCTTAAAGTACATAGTACTTTGATTTAAAAAGTTAAAACATAAATCAAATGGAAAAAGCTGCTTGTAAGACCATTTAAAATTTGCTTCTTAGGAGCATGTGGTTGAATTTATTTAGTATTTCCCCTTGGGCTATAAGTCTTTTTTCTTACTTGGAAATAACGAAGAAAATGGATCCTAGACATTTCACCACTTTGGAACTTACTACCTCCTGTCAGAATGAGTGCACGTGACTGGAGGATGTGCACAAGGTCCCATCAGTCCCTGAGGCTGTAGGTGACAACAGCTCAGGGATGAAAAACAGGAGAGGTGAGATGAGAGGTGGGTGGGTCTCGCAGTGAGCTGGGCCTGAGACCAGACCCACCCCAGGGCTCGGGGTGCCATGGTTCTAGGTGAGGGGGCAGCACATGCAAAGCCAGCTCTGATGCTGCTTCACTGCCTCTCCTTTGCCATGCCCCCTTTTCTCTGGAGTCACAGCAGAAATGTGGATTTTGAGGCTGGTTTGCACTGGCTACAAGGCTGTACCAGAACACCAGCTGTGTGGCAGCCACTGTGGTGGGCAACCATTCTGGCCATACCTCAGCGTGGCAGCATTTGGGACTCTCAATGAGGTTCTTATCCTCATATGGCTCTTCCTGGAGGAGTCCTTGCTGGTAACCGCCAAGGAAGGCCTCAGCAGAGATGGGGATACGGGTTTGCTTTCAAAATAAAGAATTAAAAAAAAAAAACAGGACAAAAGAAGTGAAACTGTGGATGCTCTTTCTGTTAGTGTGACACCATGGGCTAAATGGTACCTTAACTTCAGCATCATTCCTAAAAATGAAACAGTTTTTTGTAGGCTGCTTGGAACATTAGGAAATGGCAGTGAGCACACCTCTGAGGCTGTTGTGGGATGTGTCTGTGGCTGTGTGGCATTGTTGAGAGCAGTGCAGTGGCCTGCAATGGTTTGTTTTTTAATCATGCACATGGCAGTAAAGAAATTGAGCATGTATATCTGACAAAGATATATTTACTTATATACTGTTATGCTGGCTATGCGCATTATAAAACATACAAAACTAACTGTCTTAAAGGTCTGAGCTACAGATAATAAGTAAATTAAAGTTCTAGGTATTTTGTACTCCTGTTGCTTGTGTTGCTCACTTTCAGGTGCTGCTGATGTAGAAACACACTGAGTTCTGTGTTGACCCTGTAATCTCACTGCATAAGGACACAGCCCCAGAGTGGCGGGCAAGGAAGGGTAAAGCCCTTTTTCCAAGGGAAATGATTCTCTTATAGTGCACAACTTATGAGACCTTTAAAAAATTTTTTTTCTCACTTTAAACACGAACTATTGACTTTCTCCAAAAGATACTCCTCACAGATGCCGTGCCATAATGGTTTCTAGTACAGACTGCTTCCTTGCCACGCTGCACTGCACACACACGTCAGGGAACAGAGGCAGGGAAAGGGGAAGTTGAATCAGGACCACAACCCAATCTGTTGGCTCATTTCAGTTCTCTTTCTAGGATTCCATGGTGCATACCAGAACTTCTCAGAGAACTCCCTTTAGCCTATCCTGGCTCCTTTGTTATCTGGAAGTTGTAAAATTCAGTGCGTGAAACCCTTTGCCTCCTCTGACCTGGCCACAGTAATCTGACGGACTTGTGGCCTGGCTGTCATCCTGGGGGGAGGTGTAAGGGTCGTGGCACTGCTTGCTTTGTTCTGTTTTCCTTTTGTCCAGCTGACTCTGAGGAAAATTGTTATACACATCCATGAGGGTGGCTGTCTGTCCACCTTTGTTGTGAGTGTCAGTTCTGATTTTCAGCTTGAACTCATGTAGTCCTGAGTCTCAGTACACTTGGTTGAGCACACCCATTTCTCAGGACTGCAGCTCCCTGAAGCTTCCACGTTCACCCTTCAAGGAAAACATGGTGTAGTTTAAGATTTAGAGCAAATCGAATGAAAGAGATTCTAATTTTACTCTTCAGGTTTGTCAGGAGGCTTTTTCAAAACCTTATAATAATGCCTTTTTGCTCAACAGAAAAGATCAGAAGATGTTTTCCTTTGGAAAATACGGCTAGCCAGTAATATCTGAAGGAATTAAATAATTTATTTGTATTTAAAGCAAAACTATGTTTCTCATTTGGCAAAATAATAGTGATTTTCATTACCAGTGTTAGAAAAATCATTGTGTTCTTAGCTGCTGTATATTTATAGCAGGTGATATACTGCTGAAAACTAACCTGTTCCTTTTGCTCCTATATAGAAAAAGCAAAAGATACACAATAAAAGATCTTAATTTGCTTTGAAGAGGAAAGGCTCCAGTATACTGCTTGGATGTGATTCTCAGATTTCTTCCCTTCAGTTACTCTGTTATGTGATTCCTGGAGGCCTGGTGTGAGGGGAAGTGGTTTTGTTTGTTTTATCTTCTGGTAGCTAGTTTTTAAAAAGGAAAACCTCTGCCTTTTGAGGGGTTCAGGGCCAGGTGCCTGGGCTGCACTCCCATGTGCAGACCGCACCTAATAGGAGGGAAGCAGCAATGGAGAAAGCCTCAGCCCCCAAGTCCTGTGACACACAGACGATTGCTCTCAGTGTCCTCCCTAGATTTGGGTTTGAAGAGACTCTAGTCTCTCATTTTTCTTCTAAGACTTCCAAAAAAAGAAAAAGCATGAAGCATTAGGTGAGAAAGCGACAGGCAGCCAGCCATTGCGTGGGGACAGTGGACATGTTAGAATTCAGTAAAGATGCCATAGCCATTAAAGTTGTGGTTTCTAAACACCAGGACAGGAACTCAGTTCTTCCTAGGACCCCATCCCCACCAGTGGGAACCTGGTATGTTTTGTGCATTGAGTTCTAACAGCAGACAGTGGGGGAAAAAACACAAAAATGTGTGGAATACGAGAGGAGGTATGGGCAAAAGCTGACTCAAAACCTTGTTGAAAAGTAATGGTGATGTAGTATTCAACTGAGAGAGACTGGATACCACGTGATCGTTTCTCTCCAGTTGTTATACATGTAAGACATTTCTTTGCATTTCTCAGGAAATCATTTGTAAGTGTCTGCCTCAGACTGAATGTTAGATGAGGGTGGGGGGACATCCAGAAGGAATACTTCAGCGATAGTAAGTACCTACTTGGTGTACCCATCACAGAGGCTTGTGTCTAATAGCTTTACCCCAAACTTGCTTGTTTGTCTAATAGTTAATCTCATGTTGCATTATAATCTGTGGTAATTAATATCGGCTCCCTGTATCTTGAGAAATTTGATGGCTGTGTATCTCTAGAGTTGTGCTAATATAGTAGCCACTATCCACATACAACTATTTAAACTTAAATTAATCTTGTTAAAATCACATAAAAAACCCAGTTCCTTGGTCATACTAGTCACTTTGGAGGTGCTCGGTTGGCGGTGTGTGGCTAATGGCTGCTGTTCTGGACACGTGGAGGCAGAATATTTCATCGTTGCTGCGAGTTCTTTTATGCAGACCCAGTCTAGGCATTTCTCATATTCATGGGAAGAGCTGTCTGACATTATACTCTGCACTGTGGAAGTGCCGTATTAGCAGGTGTCTGGGACTGGACAAGGCCGCAGCCAGGTGAGAGCCAGGGTGTCACGTTGCTGTGTACTGTGGAGTTACACAGACAGCCTGGCTCAGGAAGAGCTGTCAGCACAGGTCTGGTGATTCAGGAGCACCTTTTACACCTGTTGGTGGGATGCGGGGTGGTGTGTCTGTTAGTAGGATCAGCTTTACAGGCAGAGTGGCCCTTACAGCTGGGGCCAGCTTGCCAAGTGACACTGGCAGGTCACTTACCTTTGCTGACACTCTTTGCTCCTCTGTAAAGTAGGAGTGAAATATCTACTTCTGGTTTATTACAAGAATTATCTTAGGTAAAGTGAATGAAATAAAAAATACCAAATAGCACAGTGTGAGACACCGTAAGCGTGTGCTCAGTGGCATTTATTTTTATATTCATAGTGATGGCATTTGTTATTCTTGGTGATGTCAATTCCTGTTTTCCTGATGTGTGCTTTTTCTTTTTTCTCCTTTAAAATTATTTTTCTGCGTTCTTTGCCTTGTTTCTTTTCCCCTTTATTCCTTTCTCTGCATTTTCTTCTGACTGAAGGGCCCTGAGTAACTCGGTTAGTGATACTCAAGGATAAGAATTCCCTGTCCCCTATTTGTTGTGGTACAGTGAAGAATGGGGAAAAATCGATGTCAAAATGAAACTCAGCCCTAGAAGGATTCACAGGAACACAGCACCTTGGACCAGTATTTATGGGGAAGCTGGTCTGTATGGCAATGTGGAAATCATTGGCCAGTAGGGGTGGGGCCCGGGAACTCCCCTTACTAGCATCTACCTGTAAACTGGTCAGCAGACTAATAAGAGAGCCACAGCCAGGAGGTCCCTGCTAATTATGTGTGTTTACTGACGCAGCAACAAAGGAGAGAGCGTGAAGCTAGAAGGCAGCAAGAACGTGAACAGAGAAGGAGAGAACAGGAAGAGAAGAGGCGTCTGGAGGAATTGGAGAGACGGCGGAAAGAAGAAGAGGAGAGGAGAAGGGCAGAAGAGGAAAAGAGGAGAGTAGAAAGAGAGCAGGTTAGTTCATAAAAGAACACGCCACCTGTGTCTCAGTGAGGTGTGTTACTTGGCAGAGTCGGGGATTTGGGGCAGAAAGTACACACGTGTGTGTGTGTGTGCACATGGGCGCACCCCCACCCCCCACCCCCACATTTTCAGGACTTTGGAAGTTTAAAAACAGTGAAACACAGTTGGAAATAGACCAATAAACTGGGTCTCCTGTCTTCAAAAAAGATAGGTAAATCATTACACTTTAGAAACCTCTTGAAACCAGCTAAGTGGTCTCTAAATACTATACCTGAGAGATTTCTGAATATATCTTCTTAGATTGGCTTAAGTGCATTGAATCCCAAATACCTGGATGGTAATAAATTTAAAAATGAGATAAAAAACCAACTGTAAGAAATTTTTTGAGAAATGTTGAAAGTATTCCAATTGTCTAACTGAATATTGTATTTGCATATAATTGCATATAATTCAGTATATACCTATGTACCATTAGAAAAACCAATAATGTTCTGTTAAGCCAAAAAAATAAGATCGTGTTTAGTATTACTTATAGTATTTAATTAATGCAGATTTGGTTGTCTTTCCTGAACCACCCGTGCAAAGAAAAATTATGCTTTGTGTTGTCAGCCTCTGCCTTTCATGGCTTTGAATTGATCACTCTTTGTTATGAGTTTTGAATACAAAGAAAAACGATAGGAATGGCGGCCAATTTAAATAACACTTGAAATTCATACTTAAAATACTTATAAACAGTGGTATTACCTTCCCGATTTGATGTTTCAGCTCCTGTCCTTGATCCAGCCACATTCCCTGGGCTTTGTGAGACTTGGGTCTGCATGCTTACTAGTTTTTCCTAGGAATTTGATACTCTTCATCTGTTACCTTATTGACATTACTGGCCAGTTAACTGGCGAGTTTTGGATTTTTTTCATATTTTCATTTTTACTTGGGGCTGAAGAGAGGAGAGATCATACAAGCTTTTTAAAGATAATCACCTAGGTATAATTCTCCCCATCTGTGAGAAGAGAGTGTGAAAATAGCACTGTAATATAATGACAGTCATTAGCTTTGTGTGTAGCAGGTATTCACCTCTTTAAACAGAAAAGCGTCAGAACTCAGTTTTGTTCTGTTTTCCTTACTCTTGCAAAATAATTATTCCCCATGTCTCTTACTGTAAGAAACATGTCATTTCTGCACAAGTGTGCATGTTTGTGTATGTGTATAATTGTATCCTGTGTTTATTCACTGCATGTTAGGGCCTTTGTGATTTGAAGAGATAGTAGTTTTCTGATTGTCCCTGTGTTTTGAAGGCAGAAAACAAATGAGAGTACTAACTTGATCTTTCAAGTCTTGCTTTAATGCCGTCTAGTTCAGAGGGGATGAGTTGGAGTCAGCTTGCTCTCGCCGTCCTTGCTGGGAAGGCTGCACACCGTGCTGGGCAGTTCCTGGCACAACGTGTGCCATGGAGAGTCGGCTTGAAATATGTGGGGCTTGGAGCTCAGGTTGGAATCAGGATGCCTTGCCTTGTGGATATGCTTCCCACATACTGGCTTTTTTTGGGCTAAATTTGCTTTGTAAGATCAAGGTTTCTAAGGTCATGATTTCCATTGTCCAGAGTTCTCTCAGTCAGAAGTATTGGGTCACTAAAACCTCTGTTCCGCCGGATATATATGGCTGTTACTGTGTTACAGTGTGCACCGTAGCTAAGGGAGATGGTCAGCAGTAGACACTACAAAGAAATACTTGAATTTCAGAATGAAATTTCTCCTCATAGCTCCTTAGTCTACTCCCCTTCTAGAGTAGTTATAGCATTTTTCTGTGTTGAAAAGGAAGGAAACATCTTCTGTTGGTAACATACTTTTTGAAGTTACTTCATCTCTATATCATATTTGAGTCTCACAAAAACCCGGAAGTTAAGACTATTTCTCAAATAACCAGACTGAGAAAATGGGAGATTGAGGGCTTGCTCAAGGTCATAGATCTAGGTCTGTTCATTTCCCTGCCTCATTTAATATGCATGTACCTTAACAACTGGACTTCTCCTCTACATATTCTGGATGTGTTACCTGTTTGCCTTGTTACAGAGGTCTCTCTCTCTCCCACTGAAAACAAGTCACTCCCACCTTCCTCCTCTCTCTCACACACAGCGCCCTTACGCCCCCACCATGAATGAAGCGCCTGGGTCTGCTCATTTGTGGGAGATCACTTGAGTCTAGCCATTCCAGGGACCTTCTGTATCATCTGAGAAAACACAAGTCATGTTTATTTTACTTTAATATTAAACAGGTTTTGGGTTTTAAAAATAGGCAATCCATGCTTATAAAGGATGACTAATAAGCAGACTTTTTAAATGAGAACTCTCTGGTTTCCTATCTAATTAAACTGCTGATTTCTCTTAAGTGGAAAATCATGGTTCTTTAAACCCTGCATTTGTATGTAACAGCTGTGTTCTAACAGAAAACTTCCAAATGCCTTCGTGTATGTCCTCAGAGTATGTGTCATTATTTATTAGACTCTTTAGATCTTAGTGGCCAATCTGAAGTTCTTGGGAACATTCTGGGCAGATTATTTTGGCTGTTCATCACTAAGTGAATTACCATAAAGGTGATGGGAGCAGACGGTTCTTGGTGCTCCATTCACGTGGTTCTGATGCTTTGCTTTTGGATGAATTGATTGCTGGGTCATTTCTGTGTGACAGGAGTATATCAGGCGACAGCTAGAAGAGGAGCAGCGGCACTTGGAAATCCTTCAGCAGCAGCTGCTCCAGGAGCAGGCCATGTTACTGGTAACGCCCCGCATCCGTCTTGTGCAGTGAGTGCTAGGGCCCGCTCATCTGTCCCTCCCTGGACTCGGACAGCTGTGCTTAGCGCCGTGGGCTGGCTGCCAGGTGCGAATGCAGACGTCCTCTGTGGTCAGACTGCTTTGGGCACATTCTGAGGTGGTTTTTATTTACTTACTTACCGTTAATAGTTAACTATTCTCATTTGGTAGATGACAGGGTTTTGAACAGAACTTGGCATTCGGAGAACAGACTCGAATGCTGAGGACTAAAGGTTCAAAGCATGTGCTGTAGGATTTTTACCTAGCATACTCAACTATCTTTTGAAACCACCAAAACCAAGACTTAATTGAATTCTCTCACTCTGTTCAGTGATATTATGGTTAGCAACAAGCTGTCAGATTTTTCCACAGGTAATATTCTACTTAAAATCCCAGCCATTTTGCTTTGCTGAAAAACAAGGGGGTGGGAAAAGCATTGTGTCTTTAAAAAGTTGAGGATGAATCCAGAGGCGAGGCGAGTGTCCCAGTGCCCCATAGATTGATGTTCTCTCCCTCTCCAAGGAGTGCCGATGGCGGGAGATGGAGGAGCACCGGCAGGCAGAGAGGCTCCAGAGGCAGTTGCAACAAGAACAAGCATATCTCCTATCTCTACAGCATGACCACAGGAGAGCACACCCGCACCTGGTGCAGCCGTCGTCACAGCAGGAAAGGAGCAAGGCCACGCATCACGGCCCGGAGCCGAAGCCCCACTATGAGCCGGCTGACAGAGCCCGAGAGGTATCTTCCACTGCTGTTGGTTGTGTGTTGACTTTTCCCTGGAGAGCGATAGAAGGACTTTTCACAGCTGTAGGATGTTGGCACCAGGACCATAGAGACCCGCTATGGTAGGGGCAAGGGGGGCATAGAGGCCCCTTCGGTTTTCTGGCTGAGACACTGAGGAGCAGAGAACTGAAGGGACTTGCCCAAGGTCTGTTAATGCAGTTCATGTTTTTCCTGAGGACCAGAGCGCCTCCATTAGCAAATCTTGAACACCAAACAGATTGTATGGCAGAACTGTTCTTTAAAATGTAAATGGGGAAATGGTAGCCCGGTCAGCCGTTTTCTAAAACTGCAGTGAGGGTAAAGTGTGCCAGTGGCCTGGCTTACTGACCTTTCACTGATGGGACTTGTGCCTGGGCTCCTGCATTTGGCCTGCACAGAGCCCCGCAGTATCGAAAGGGGCACGGCTGTGCTGTTCAGGGTCACTGGGAAAGGAGGCGCTGCATCCTGCCTGCAGGCGGCAGCCTCTCACCTTGTGCCCTGACCTGGCAGAGCAGATTCTAGGAACAAGTGTCTGCTTATTCTGGAGAATGCCCTTATTTTTGGTGGGATGAAATGTGTTTTGGATTCCTGAGGATAGTCTTTTTTTTTAATCTAATGGTTTAGTTGGTTATGACAGATTGTTTTCTCCTTTATCATCATGTATAGTCCTAGAATTCTTTCAAGAAAAGATTTTAAAGGTAGCCTCTCTTAATTTTTATCTTCATAACTATTTCTTTATCCTGATTGAAATCTAGTCCTGCTGTATTTGCCTCCTCCCTCTCTAAGCCACCTCTCTTCTTGCATTTGAAGAAAATGGAAAATTGCTCTTCAGAGTCCTTGAGCTTTCAGCCTTCTTGGGTATCTCTGCTTTTCCCCTACTAACACTGAGTTATGTCTTCTAACTCTCTGATGCAGGTGGAAGATAGATTTAGGAAAACTAACCACAGCTCCCCTGAAGCCCAGTCTAAGCAGACAGGCAGAGTATTGGAGCCACCAGTGCCTTCCAGATCAGAGTCTTTTTCCAACGGCAACTCCGAGTCTGTGCATCCTGCTCTGCAGAGACCAACTGAGCCCCAGGTAGCAACCAGCAGTGGCTGTGGGCTGAGGAGGCTCACTGAACCACAGGCTTCTTACAATGTTTACTTCAGGGTGTTACCTCATTTAGGAAGAGAAGAGTAGCAGGAGTGATTTTGGACTAACTTAAAGAAGACATATGCTCCCAGTTGATACAGAAGAGATTTTTTTTTAAAGATTTCTGTTGCACAATCTAGAGTATCTAGATTGATTTCTTCTTTCAGTCCAACTTTTCTGCCTTCCTTAACTCAGATGTTATAAACAAGTACATCCTCATTCTAATACAAAAATCTTTCAGCTTAGCTTTTAGAAGGTTGGTATCATACATCCATAGAGGAAGAAGCCAAACCTTGGCCATTTCCATGAGAGGGCTTTAAAGAGCCAATGACTGCCTTGAAGTTCCAGGTAGAATTTTTTTGCTTGGTTGAAATGTGCATTTCCCTTTTCTGGGAAAGGGGCCTTTTTATCAGATTCTCAAAAGGTTTAAGATCCAAAATAAAGTTACTGTCCAGTGGTTCAGGTATAGATTTCCCTGAAGTGGGCCGGGGAAAGATCATGGCCTCTCACTGGGTCTGCCATAGCCTTCTGCCGTGTCTGGATGAGTGCTGTATGGTTCAGAGAGCCCTCTGTGGGGTTGGGAGAACAAAGTAGATCGCAGTGATCACCCTCAATAAACAGCTTAGCCCTAAAATGCTGATTCCCACTCTCTTGCTGAAAATAACTGACTTTCAGACATTTTCCTCTTGTTAGCTGCATAGGAACAGGGGAGCAGTCCCTGTGCCTGAATCTTTTTGTCACTGTTTGCATGTGGTGGGGGACAGAAAGTTCATATTCTTGTAATAGATGTAGCTGTGATGTTCTGAAAAACAAACTCAAATGAAGATTTGAATGTGCTTTATAATAAATAATCCCCAGATGGGGAAGATCTTTAAAAAAAAGTAAAGAAGAACCAGGACATAAGCAGTGGGTGTGGGGGAGGTGTTGGGAGTCAGGGAGGTGATTCCATGGGATCGCAGGGGAGTTGACCTGGGAGCAAGTTGGCAATGCCAGAGAGAGAGGAAAGGGAAGGAAGCAGGACAGAATAAAAGGAAAAAAGGGGAAGGGAAGAGGGACTCATGGCCTAGGTTTGATGGCACTTGTATGAAGAGTCTAGTATTAAAGTTTTTATTCTCAAATGTAAACTTACCATAGTAGAAAATCTTATTTGACCACTAACAGTTTAGAAAATACGAGTTCCTGAATTATGTGGACCATATTAATGATTAAATAATGTGGTGCTGGAAATAGTTGCCCTTTCCTCCTTCTAACTATAGACATATACCTGTGGAAACATTTTTTGTGGGGAGACTTTTTTCATGTAGGATTCTAACTTTAAACCCATTTTTTATTATAGTTACAGGTAATACTTTTAGTTCCATGCTTTTCTCCCTTAAAATTTTAAACATTTTAGACTTCTGGGGTTACACCAATAACTGAAGTTATTTAACTTACCTAGAAGTCATAGCTCTGGAACTAATTTTGAACCTTGCATTCAGAAGGACTGAACCAATTGTGATTTGATATTTGCAGTTTTCATTAAGTGCATTGATGTAATAGGTATATAGCTAGAATTAGGTAAATTGGAATACTGAACAATTATTTTAAAATAATAAAATAAAATTTAAAGAAATTACAGATGGTTCAGAGATTGTTTTCCCAATTTAAAAGCGACCGGATAAACTCAATTGTCACATTTCTTTAATTGTCAAGTAGGGGGAAAACCCCAGCAGCAGTCAGTTTAGGAATCATAGTACTGAATATTTCTAAGGAAATCAAAGGTTTTGAGTGTTTTGAGGTTTGGGAGAATAAAGAAGCAAAACTGTTGGTGTATTTGAAAAGTCAGTTGTTTTTAAGTTATACAATTATAGTCTGTCAAAGCATGAGGGGTTTGTCTTTGCTCATTAAATGTGTTGTTTTATTATTAACTTGGTCTGAAATTTTACACTACCAGGTAATGTGAGGATGGATAGATAGGTCTGCATGCATGGCAGTGTCTTATCTTCTGATTGCTCTCCCTCTCTCTGCCTGTCCAGTCTCTGCTTTGACATGGATGTGCATGTAGCACACTCTCCTCCCCACTTTCAGGACAGGAGGTCTAGAAATCTTTTTTTTAATTCTTTTGTTTTACCGATATCTGTAATGTTTGTCTGGATATTAAAAGAGTTTTCCTTATAAATGTACAGTTCTTCTCTACATACTGTGTTCCCCAAACCGCTTCTTCACCAAGATTGTACCTGTTTTACTGCGTGGCTTACCTAATGCTGTACCACCCCACTTTGCTTTTCCCCTAGTTCCTGCTCTGGATTTGGTATTGACCAGAAAAGCGTTGTATGCAGAACGCATTGAATGTTTTGTGTTTTGTTTTCTTGTAAGGTACAGTGGTCCCACCTGGCATCTCTCAAGAACAATGTTTCCCCTGTCTCGCGATCCCATTCCTTCAGTGACCCTTCTCCTCCCAAATTTGCACACCACCATCTTCGCTGTCAGGACCCATGTCCACCTTCCCGCAGTGAGGTGCTAAGTCAGAGTTCTGACTCTAAGTCGGAGGTACCTGACCCCACCCAAAAGGCTTGGTCTAGATCAGACAGTGACGAGGTGCCTCCAAGGGTAAGAAGCAGAAAGACAGATGTGTGCTTCTTTTTCTTTCTTTCTTTCTTTTTTTCTTTGTTATTTTTCAAAAAATTATTTACTTTAATTGAGGGTATGGTACTTCACCAGAATTATGGGGCGTATGCAAATCGAATCAAAATATAGCTTATCAGTTGTCTTATAAGTTTATATGGAAGCTACAAATTATTTTGTAACATTAAGCAATACCGAAATTTTCGGAAAAGATCTAAAAAGGAAAAGAATTAACATAAAAATTTCAAATAAAATGATATTTTTCTTTCTAAGTTGGGGGATTTTCTTTTGGGTTTAAAATTTTTGTTTTGGTAATTGATGGTGAAACTAAACAAAAAGGAACATTTTAGTTTACTTTTTATCCATTTGGAATTTGCTTCCTCTGAATATTTTCTTGCTTGCTACCAGTCTTTGTTTCCTACTGATCCGTTTGTGGACCATTGTTTGGTTTCTTTAAGCTTATTTTCCTGATTCTCACATTATCTCAGCAAAATGTGTTATATGTCCCCTGCCACCATGCTTTTGTCCAGACATCATTTAAATGCTATAAAGAAGCACTGACAGGCTCTTTCCCTGGCTCCTTTGGTGCCTTGACTGTATTTTCTCTGTCATATCAGAAGAGGGCAGGGACAGGTCAGTTTCGAGGGTAGGTTGGTGATAAGTAAGGCCAATGTGATTAGGGCTGCCTTAAAAATATGTTTTGGTAGGGATATCTTTTTTTTCCTCCTCCTCATATTTTCAGTGATTTAAATGCTGTGTTTTCTGCCCCAAAGGTCCCCGTAAGAACAACATCTCGCTCCCCTGTTCTGTCCCGTCGGGATTCCCCACTGCAGGGCAGTGGACAGCAAAACAGCCAAGCAGGTCAAAGAAACTCTACCAGGTAAAAGAAGAGGAAAGCTAAGGAGAGGCTTACTATAGTCTCCTACAGTCTGGCCTTGTCTCTTTTCATAAAAATGCTCCTCATCGTGGAAGTTCTGTGGCAAAAGGATGGTCAGGTTATAAATGACAAATTGCCATAAAATCTGTTAACATGAATAGTATCAAACTGAACTGGAGTGAAAAGAGAACCTAAATCCATTTGTGTGTTGTGACAGTTTTAAAATGAAAACCACCTGTCTCTCTAAGAGTAAGTGGAAGAAATAGCAGGGAAGTGGGGAGGGGTTCTGAGAAAATCGTAACCTGACAGTATATTATCTACAAGGAGTCCTAAGGTCTTGGGAGTGGTGTAAAATCACAGTTAGGCTGGCTACTAAAGACAACCAGTGGTTGGCTTACAGTCTGCAATAAACGAGTGCATTTATCAAATAATATTTTTAGGTTCTAGAGCTGTTCTGTACTATACAAGAGCTATTAGCCACATGAGACTACTTAAATTTGAATTTAACATAATTTAACTAAATAAAATTAGAACATCATTTCCTTAGGTGCATTAGCCACATTTTGAGGGCTTAGTAGCCACATGTGCCTAGCGGCTACCATGTTACACAGCTCAGCTCTGGAATTTCATCACCTCAGTGAATTCCATTGACCAGTGCCATTCTAGAGGAACACAAGGTTGTTATGTTGAATATTTTGTACTTGATCATCACTGAACCTCTGTAGTTAGCCTTGTGCACATGGAACCTCCATGTACCTTGAAGCCATGAGATGGAAGGCAGCCCAGAAGCCGCGGAGAGCCTTCTTAGTCCTTAAGCAGTCAGAGCAGACTACAGGATTCTCCTGGGACTGAGCCTGCACGGGGGTCCTGTGTAGCAAACACGTGCTGGCTGCACCCGTGGCAGGGATGGACTCGTGTCCCACACAGTTCGGACAGAGGAGTATGGATATACTCCATACATGAAAGTGTCTGGGGGCAGTGATAGGTGGGTGAGGGCAGCAGTCTGGCACTGTGTGACTGTGTATGTCATTGTATACGTGGAGTTTTTTATACTAAGAGACTGAGTTTGTAGCTGTGACAGAAACAGTGACACTTAATAGATGCAAACAGTAACATTTTCTCTCTCACCTCATGAAGACTTTGGGTCTGCTAATGGTAGACTACCATTAAGAGTTTTGGATTTGTTAAGATATCAGATAAAAATCCATGAATAATGTCAATAAAACTTTAGGTGAATTTAATATTAAATGTTGTTTCTAGGCTGTTTTTCTCATACGTCCATTTCAGAGACATTGATACACACATCCTGCCTGTGTTTATAACTTGACACTGCATCCTTGGGACAGTTCCTTAGCTGCTCTCTCCTCTTTTCCAACAGCAGTATCGAGCCCAGGCTGCTGTGGGAGAGAGTGGAGAAGCTGACGCCCAGGCCTGGCAGTGGCAGCTCCTCGGGGTCCAGCAACTCAGGATCCCAGCCAGGGTCCCACCCCGGATCTCAAAGTGGCTCTGGGGAGCGCTTCAGAGTGAGATGTAGGGGGCCTTGCTTTTCTCTTTCCCCGTTAACAGTACTGGGCTATGATCAGTATATTGAAGACCCTTCTGAGTCATATAAGACCTGTGGTTTTTACACAGCCTCATATCACAAAACAATGTTTCAGTATAGGTTGCTGAGAACGCTAATAGTCATCAAAAATTTAAATATAAAAATAATAAAGTTAACTTTTGAGGGCTTACACATGCCTAGCACTGGGAGCACTTTACATTCATTATCTCCTTTAATCCTTATAATAACCCCATGGTATGCATTATTTTAACCTACTCATAATAATAGATGAGTAGAAAGTCCCTCTACAGGGTTTTGTGAACACATGTGAAGTAGAGTGTGGAGATGGGGGATCCAAGTAAGGGGTTGACTCTGTAGAGTGCGGCAGTGGGGATTCTGAGTAAGGAGTCAGCCCTCTCCTGAGTGGGGCTAACAGAAGTGGTCTGGTGGGGACAAAAGGCTGGATGGGCAAGGTCAGTTTTGTGACACATGCCTGTGTGTTTACATGTGCCTGCCTTTCTTATCTCCAGCATCATCCAAATCTGAAGGCTCTCCATCTCAGCACCTAGAAAATGCAGCAAAGAAACCTGAAGATAAAAAAGAAGTTTTTAGACCTCTCAAGCCTGCTGTAAGAATTGCGCAACATCCATTTTCCTTGTTTTCATTTCATTTCTAAGATTTTAATACTTGAATGAGACCTTTCTATTACATTGTGTAGTTGAGAGGCCTGCAGTTCTTTCTGTGGGGCCCCTCAGGTTTGAGAAACTACAAGGGCAGCCCTATACCTCAGTCACGTGTGCTCCACCTTCAGTCAGTTAAAAAAATAAAAAAGAGAAACCTTTTTATCTCTTTGCTTAGCATTAACGTTTATGTGTTTGTTCTTGATGACGTGGCCATTTACAACACTAGCTTAGAATTATTTTTCTAAGTCACCTTCTTAAACTCACCTGCTTTTAAATCCTGCCTTTTGGTGCTGGGAGCAGCAGGCACTGCCCTTTCTCCCACTCCTCCTTCAATCCTTGTGGCACTAACTGCCCATGGAAGTGCACACGTCCTGGGGTTGTAAGCTTGTTGGGAGTTTTGATTTCCTGCTTGGACTGATTTCTGTCCTTCCTCTCACTCCCTGGCCTTCTCCCACGCTGCTTCATGCTGTGCATCCTTCACCACTGATGGCTTCTCTGGTTCAATGAAACACCGCCTCGATTGCAGGGTGAAGTGGTAAGCCCTGTCTCTGAAAATCTCAGCATCAGAACAGTGGTCTAACTGCCTTCCAGATTTCGCTTGTATTCACCTACATTCGTTTTCCTTCTTCAACTTGCCTTTTTGTTCTTTTCTAGAATTCAAAAACCCAAACATGGGCTTCATCTTTTCCAACACACAAAATTTGTTGCATGCATTTTTTATTATTCTTAACTATGGCTTTTAAAAATAACTTCTTAAAAAAGCCACAGCTGTAATCATGAAGTAGTTGATAAAACCCAAAGTCCACTGCTTGATCTGTTAACTCCAGAGGCTCAAGCTCAGAGAAACTTGGCCTTAACTGTGAAGAAAAAGAAAACTGTGGGAACTTCTGAGCAGAAAAGGGGAGATGGCCATATGTCCCACTGTTTAAAAAGTCATTACTTTTAATTAAATAAAATGCCCAAGTGAAAAGATACACTTCGGACTTCTGTATGAAAATGTAGACTATAAATAATAATCACACTTGAAAATCGTATTTGGGTAATTGATTGAACCCTAAGATGTATAGAAGAGGCTAACGAAGTCCTTGAATAGTACCTTTCACTGTGGATGCTCTTGATGTTCACGTTCTTGGGCAGTGTCGTGGGGGAAGGTGGGCAGCCGTCAGTCCGCCCCAGCAGCCCGAGTTCTCACCCCCTCCCATCACTGGGCAGGAGCCATTACGCACGTGGCAAGTTGTTCAAGTTGTTCGTAGTCAGTGAACGGGAAGCAAGATAATGAGAGGCATGCTGGTGCTCACTGCACTCACTTTTCTGTAGGTTTGAAATTTTTTAAAATAGAAGTTGGAGTTGAAAATAACTTCACCAGATACATACTTTTAAATCAGCCTTATTTAACTAGAATCTTGCTTTTTGGATAATGTCCTCAAAAGAAGACTGTTCACAGGCATCTTTACAACAGATTCTAAGGACCTGTCTACACCCATTTGTTAATCTAGAAATTATCTTACAGTTGAGGGAAGAAACACTATCACCTAAAAAGATTGTTATTTTTTTGTTGGGAGATTGGCACTGAACATCTTTGAGTTTTTGTGGGTTTTTGTTTTTGTTTTGTCTCTCTTTTGACTCCTTTTGGTCTTTTCTATCAAAAGTTTTAAGAATTCACCTTCATATGATACTGGTAAATATTCTACAAAACAGTTTTATGGAACTGACATCACAGCTCTTTTTTATCAGAGAGCTGTCATTTTTTACTGTTTTTGCCCCACTTTTTCTCCCTTTGCCTTATTTTCTTCTGTCCTGTGCACTAGGATCTGACTGCACTGGCCAAAGAGCTCCGAGCAGTGGAAGATGTGCGACCCCCACACAAAGTGACCGACTATTCGTCATCCAGCGAGGAGTCGGGAACGACAGATGAGGAGGACGATGATGTGGAGCAGGAAGGGGCTGAGGAACCCACGTCGGGGCCAGAGGACACCAGAGCCGCGTCAGTCTTTGGTGTATTTTAGAGAGGATGAAAGTGTCCCCATTAAGCCTTGTTTCCACTTGGGACAGTTTTTCTCAACCTGTCGTAGAGTGTGTGAACATTTAACACTTAGTTGTTATGGATTCACAGCAGACAGCCTTTGTTTCCCCCTTCTGTTCATTCGTGTGCGTGTATGTCAGTGCCTCTCCCCAAAGCCCTAGTGTGTTTTCTTTTTTCTTTTTAATTTGAGGATATGATAAAAGGGAAGTTTCAGTTCTGTTTACTTTAACGGTAGGATTCATGCTAATTTTTTCATTCAGAAACAAACTGTCCTGGCAGAAAATTCCTTCTTGAATGGAAAACACCAAACATTTGCTTTCCTAGAGGAAACTATGTCTGTAGCCTGATCTCATCTTATGACTTTGAAAAGGTGAAAAATCTAAACCAGGCTATCCCCAACTTGTGGGATTACGTATGACCCTTCACCTCCGGGTTTTTGTTGCAACAGGTCTTCTCTGAATTTGAGCAATGGTGAAACGGAATCTGTGAAAACCATGATTGTCCATGACGACATGGACAGCGAACCAGCCATGACCCCGTCCAAAGAGGGCACGCTGATCGTCCGCCAGGTACCCGTGTCTTCTCGGCATTGTTAGAGGCTGAGCTTTTTCTGTGGTCATTAACCCACTTGCTCATTCACTCACTCATACTGTTTCTACATCATCATCTGTTCTCATGATAACAAGACCCCTAGGGCAGTGTGTCTGGGGCCAGGGAGGCAGGTGTGTGCCGCATGCCAAGAATGCAGCCAGCAAGCTTCACCCCACATCGCTGCTCCTCTGCATGTTTTGCAGCAGCTCTCATTCAAGCACCACGCTGAGTCTCACAGTCTTGTGTCTGAGCAATAGGAAAGCCATGGGGAGCCCTGCGAGGGCAAGGAGGCAGCCCCTAGTCCAAAGCAGAGCTCCCGGCTCTGGAGGCCCACGGCGCTGCTGGAGAGCAGAAGTCCTAGTCTCGGTCCCAGGGAGGGCTGCGCGGAGCAGAGGGTGGGGAGGTGGAGGTGTGGTCTTCCTCGTGTGTTCCAAAATGTTAGTTTTCTCACTTGTTGGATATTAAATGTGTGCCACCCAAATGTGCTCTGTTGAGATTACCAAGCTTTACAACTGTCTGTTCATTTCTTAGCTTAGATGTAAGGAAAGTGATATGTTTCTCATTCAACTAGAACGTGGCACCTCTCTGGTATTTTGGATGTGTAATGTACTTGGATAGGAAGTAGGAGGAACATGGAAAAGACCAGGATTGAAAGAAGTGACCGAGTACTTCCTAGAGGTTTAGACAGAAAGATGAAAAAGGAAACAAAAAAGCGCTAGTGGTTTTGGTGACAGTGGCTAGTGTGGTTGAGAAACAACGTTAGACATTCACTGCTCCTGTCCACGGCCACCAGATGGGATCCTTTGGCTGTTGGCTCAGTTCAGGCATTTGGTGAGAAGTGTGAGCAGTTGAGGCCAGTTTCCTCCGGTCTTTCCTCGACAACTGAGCAGAGTTTGAGAAGTCACACAGCACATTAAACAAAGTCAGGTATCAGTAGGGTCATAGGCAATTGCAGCAGCGCTGAGCGAGACAAGTGTGCCTGTTTTTTCTACAGAGTACAGTTGACCAAAAGCGTGCCAGCCATCATGAGAGCAATGGCTTTGCCGGTCGCATTCACCTCTTGCCAGATCTCTTACAGCAAAGCCATTCCTCCTCCACTTCCTCCACCTCTTCCTCCCCATCCTCCAGCCAGCCGACACCCACCATGTCCCCACAGGCACCCCAGGACAAGCTCACTACTAATGAGGTATGTCTCGCACCACAGCTGGCTGCTTTCCTAGGGTCAGACCAGCACTGCCGAGTACTACTAGCTTGCAGGGGAGACCTTCCCAGTGTCCCTCCCCCTCCGCCGCCCACCCACCTTCTTGTCACCTGCCCTTCTCCCAACCCCTAAATAACATGTGTTAGGTCAGCATACAGATCCCTTAACCATAGAGCAATTTCCCTCCAGACTTGCCGGTTCAAGGCACTGTTCCCTTTTCTCTAGATAGTGGAGTTGCATGGCTTTCTTTATTCATTTTATGTTTTAAAAAAGTCTAAATAAAATGGTTGCTGTGTTCTCAGATCCATGATATATTTGGCATGAAATTCTCATAGTCATTTGTGGAATCTGCTCTTTTAATTCTTTTTATCCAATAAATGAAATGCAGAATAATTTGATTCAGCAGACTTGGCCTTATCTGGACAAACTCATTACCCTGTACAGGAATCTCCTTCAAACAGGGCCAGATAGTTTTTGTGTTTGGGGGCAGATTATGGGTTGGTTACTCTTGTTTTTGCCAACCCTGTTAAAAGGACTTTGTCCCTTGAAATTCACAATCAGTCAGAGTTGAAGCAGCCAAGTGCTTTTCAGGGAAACCTAGATTAGGATGTTAAGCAAGAATGGCAATGGTCTTGAGTGTGCTTTTTAACTTGAAATTTTGAGTGGGATTTCCTGTGTGGTTCGCTCCAAAGGCTTGGCTGTGGTGCTCAGTCAGGGTGCTGCTTGGGGGAATCCTTTGCTCTTTGGAAGAGGGTTATGCCCCCAAGTGCAGTGAGAGTCCACCCTGAGCACCCTGTACTTAAACAAGTGATTTGATTTCTTGGGAGGTTTGATTTAAACACATTTGTCTAACAGTTAGCGGAGGTTGAAAGCTGCATATATAGCTTCAGCCAATCTTGTCATTGTAAACATTTAACTGCCAGCTGGCCTGCCTGCTCCTATTTTGGTTCCCTTGTTAGAACCAGAACAAGCCTGTCCGCTGAGAAGCAGAGGCAAGCCGAGCAATTCCTAGGCAGGCTTGGCATCAGATTGGCCATTGGCCAGATTGGCCACTGCTCATGGGACAGGGCGGGAAGGCTGCAGGCAGCTGTGTCAGGTGGGAGCTTAGGAGGGTGTGGGCTCCAGGGCCTGGGGATTTTCAGCTGCCCAAGGCAGATGGAAAGATACAGGATGGAAGCACTTGATCAGACATGTTCCTTTTCTCCAGTGATAAGTCCTACCTGCACTCACATTCCTCCTTATATTTAAACTTTGCTCCATTTTGTGCTCATGTACAGTATTTACTACAGCTCCTAACTCACTAAACTGGCAAGTTTATTTTTGTTTGTTTTGTTCTTAATTGTCATTACATTTCCACTTAACAATTTGTTTCACTTTCTTGTGTTTTTTGATTCTTTCTTTTTTTGTCTTCAGTTACACTATTAACCAAGACACTAGCACTGCTAGGAGAAAGGATATGCCTTATTTTGTTGTTTGCACCTTTCACTAATGAGCCTGTTTGATACGGGTTTGATGATGATGCACCTAACAATGGTAGCCAAAACTTCTGTGGCTTTCTGGCAAGAGGCTCACTTTAAAATAAATAGTATAAAATTAAGATTTGTCAGTATTCTATCACAGAAAATTGGACTTTTGGAGGCAGGAGATGAATTGAGACCAGGACATTTCAAACCTCCTTTAGGAGTTTTCATTACAATTATTTATTTACAAAAAAACTAGGAGCGTGAAGTATAGATTTTGTTGGTAGCCTGCAGCATTCCTGTCTTAGATGAACAATATTTCTGAAAAGAGGTGTAGCTCCTTCAGTGGTTCAGGTTCAGCAGCCTGCGCTGGGGAGTGTCATGCACATGCAGAGATGCCCTTGAGAGTGTTTTGGGGGGATGATGCCAGAGGGATGGGCTTTGCATTTGGGAACATTGCAGTATAGAACTGGATTGAAATGCTTTATGTTCATCTTTTTAATGTCGTTTGTATTAATAAAATTGAAATTTACATTGCAGACTCAGTCCGCTAGTAGCACACTCCAGAAACACAAATCTTCCTCCTCCTTTACACCTTTTATAGACCCCAGATTACTACAGATTTCTCCGTCTAGTGGGACAACAGTGACTTCTGTGGGTAAGTAAAAGCTGCCAGCAGAACAATAGCTGGCAAACAGGACTCGGTCTCTTTGCGTCGCTCTTTCTTGTGGCTTGGGCCTGGCCAGTGGTCGTCCACAGGCTGACCTCGGATACAGAAACACCCGTCAGCTTGCATTGCTTTATTTGCAACAAGCTGCATAGTCAGTTTCCTTTTTCCATGTACATTTCTTACAAGTTTCTCTTCCTTGACAGAGTTAGTTATGACAAATGAATATTTACTTGAGGTATGGTGGGGGAGAGAAGCAGCCGCAGCATTTATATGTACTGAAAATAATTTCAAGTATACTGTGTTTCAGTGGGATTTTCCTGTGATGGAATGAGACCAGAAGCCATAAGGCAGGACCCTACCCGGAAGGGCTCAGTGGTCAATGTGAATCCCACCAACACTAGGCCACAGAGTGACACCCCAGAGATTCGTAAATACAAGAAGAGGTTTAACTCTGAGATCCTGTGTGCTGCCTTATGGGGTAGGTGTCCTATTGCTCTTCTGACACTTTCATTTTTATTCTGAAGGGTGGGCTGGTTTTATAGAGAAGTACTCCTTTGGGAGTTTGTTGACAGATGAAGCGGACACGCTGCCCTCTGCGTGCTACTCCCCGGGAACCCTGCAGGCTGAGGGGCCTGCTTGCACTTGTTTGGGCCACCAGGTGTGGCAAAGGATGCCTGATCTCTGTCTCTTCATGTAAAGAAGAAAAGTTAAAAGATGAGAAAGACGTTTGGTTTGGTCCATATTTATAGGGAAAATGAAGAAGTGTGTTGAATTGCTTTTCTTTTAGTGTTTCAGTTTAACATTTTTTATTGCTTTTTGTGACTTGAGCCTAACATCTAAGTGAAGCTTTTAAAAGCAGTCTGCCAGTGGCTGAGAGTCTGTAGAAGGGGGGGCTGTTGAGCTGATGATACCTGCAGGGCTTGGGTAAGACGCCAGGAGAGGGCATTCGTGGAGACTGAGCTGAGACTGAGCTGCTCGGAAGCCTGCATCTCTGCCGACCATGGCCCGTCGCCCGCTCACCCCCACAGAAACACCCTGCTCCTGGCCTTCCCTGCCTTCCATTCCCACCCTTTGCTTTTATTCTCCTCTTCCCTGAAATAGGCTCTTTTTAACAGGGGCCCTGCTTCTACTCAGCAAAGCTTGACTCCCTTGACGTTGTGAGTGTAGGTGCAAGGAGGACTTGCTGCTGATTCATGGTTGGAGTCCACAGCAAGGCCTGCCCCATGTGTTCCCTGGCATGTCATCCCCAGGGGGACTGGGCAGCTCTCCCCGCCCCTCCCACCTGGCCCCTGGCGGCTCGACCATGCCCCTGCCCACAACCTGGGAGGCTGGCGAGGGCCTCAGCGCTCACCTTCCCGGATCCAACTGTCCCTGCTCTGCCCCCTGTAACCCGATACTCCTCCTGTGGGTTGCCTTCTGGGCTTGGGTCTGTCCCTCATCAGCTGTCCCCAGGATTTGGGAAGGGGCGTCTTTGCTGGCACACCTTCTCTCCCTTCCATTCCCTGAGATACGATTTCTGTCCCCATCACTACTGAGTACTTCACATTCTCTCAGGACCATAGGCCTTTTATTTATGAACCTCCCTGTGGAGGTCACAGTGGCCATTTGGGGGTTGCCAGGGTCTGGGAACGCTGCGCACCAGCCTGGGCACCGCCCTGCCTTGTGACTGTGGCTCGGTGTGTTTTGGTGACAGTGTCAGGGAGTTCAGGTCATCATTTTCATTCGTGTTAAAGCTATGTTTATATCATCAAAGGAATTACATTATACTCACTGTAGAAAGAGTGTTAAATGTATTGATTCTTTCACAAGTGGCGAAGTGATTTTTATCCAAAAAGTTTGCACATGTTTGATACTCCTCTCATGTCCTGTAGGGTGTTGAACCCCGTTCTGTGTTCCTTACTGATTATTTTAAACTAAAATCCTTCCTTTTCCTAATTAATTTCTTCAACACCTCCAGGAAGACTAGGAGAGTATCTAAGGTCTGTGTTTTTAAAAATATAGTGGAACTTTCCATTTTATCATTAGGTTAAAAGAGGATTTACAGAGAGGACTTACAGTTGGAATGTGTTTCTCTAAATCACTGTGTTTAAGTACATCAGTGTTGGATTTCCCTAAATTGCTTGTTGTGGTAGTTGTTAGAGTTACCTTTTAGGTTAAGTTAAAAATCAGCCTCATAAAGACTTAAACCCAGAAAAGTTAAAACTGGACAGTGAGAGTTGTAGTCTGATGAGAAGAGAAAGCTCAGAGGACCCTAGAGTATTTGAAATGGTAAATTGATTAATTTACATTCTGGTGACCAGTGTCAGATAGGTTAGCCTTTGGTGTACCTTAGAAAATGGTTGCAGCAAGAATTCTTTTCTAATCATCTTATATAACTGGCTTTTGTTTTGTAAATTGCTTCTTAAACTTTTTAATAAGACCATGTTCCTATTTTCAGTGAGCATTATTTTAACACATTTTGAATATGATTGTTTCCATTCTTATGTTCATAATGAATTGTCTGAACTTAACAGTGATTTGCCAATAAATACCATAATTTATCATAGAATTTAAAGGAAATGTTTAATCACATTATAGAGCTCTTAGCCATTTTTCCCACCAACCACACCAGATTCCTATGTGTATGTGCAATTGCAGTTCCTAGCACAGCTTACTTATAACAGTTACTTACTTAGCATATGTACAGCACAGCTAATTTACAATAGTGTTAGCATTATAAAATTTAATTACATCTAACAACTGAAAGATTTAAGAAAGGTATCTATTTTATTTTTTTGAATGTTGTTTAACATATATTTTTTTTAATTGTGAAATGATTATCACAGTAAGTTTAGTTAACATCCTTCAACATACATAGTTACAAATTATTTTTTCTTGCGATGTGAACTTTTGAGGTTTTTTCTCTTAACAACTTTTCAATACACAAGACATTATTGCTCACCATGCAACGAACAAGGTCCGATAACAGTGAACAAGCTCCCACAAGGTGAACAATGCAAAGGCAGTCATATCAGAGAAACTAATTCAGTTACTATAATCAATCAACTATGATTATTCATGGTTTTTATACTTAAATTATAAGTGAATCCCACATTTCCCCCTTTTTTGTTTTAATTGACCCAAGTGCATATGCATATATTTGTGGAAGGTACCAGAATAATGATTAGCTGGGCTCGGCCTGTGACATAGCTTGTCACAGGCAATGTCTCTCTCATCTGGAGGGGTGAGGTTCTATGCCTCACCTCAGTTGGCCCCCACGTTGCTCACCTGAGGTCCCTTGTGACTGTGCCTGTCTTGGGTTGTTCCTCCCATGAGGAATCTTACCCGTCTCTGGCTAACCAGCCATCTAAGAAGGGTATTTATAAAAAATGACTGCATTTTAATAATTGCATGCAACTCAAATTTTTTCACAGGCCAATAATTCCCAAGGTAGTTACTTTCCAGTAACTGCCTCTGTTCCTTTGACTGCTGGCACTTGGCACTTTACATAATCACAATTCAATACGTAGTGCAGAGTTAGAAGGTAGGGTGTACATGCCAAAGTACCACAGTTTTCATGTGTAAGAAAAGATGTTTTCAGCTTTATATTTTATTCCTTCATTCTTGTTTACTGTAAAATCTTGATTGATAATTTGAATGCTGTTTATTTTTGGAAACCACAAATAACAGGATGATTTAATAAGGCTCATATTTGGAGTGATTATTAGCAGATTCTTGACATGGATGTTTTTGTCTGCTTGATAATTGAAGATTGACCAGGACATGAGATGATGAAATAGAACATAAAGTGGAGCCTTTCTGAATGGGAGCTCTACCAGTTAATGTTTGGCTTCTTTTCTGCAGCAAAAAACTTTAAAGCTTTTTAGAATTACTCACGTAGGTGTGTAAAGGGAAAACACTCAGAATAACAGCCAAATAAATTTTACATAGATAGGAAGGTAGTCAGGAAATGTGGCCAACCTCAGAAGTGAAAGTATATGAAAATTAGTGGAGCATTAAGTTCTTAGTCTTATGATAAATATTTTTAATTTGATAGCAGTTTTTTTTTCTTAACATTGAGTCACTAATGTGTATGATGTTTCTAATTAAAGACCTTTTCTGTTGTAAGCCTTAGCAAGCATAAGCCCATGAGCTCTAGTTCAAAGCCATGATGTTATCTGATTAATGAAGTACTGGTATCATCCATACCTGGACTGGTTATTATGTCAACATTAGCGTCAGGTAGCTGTTTAAATTTAATTGAATTAAAATAGAAAATTCAGTTTTTCGGTTTACACCAGCCATACTTCAAGCATGCAGTAGCCACATGTGGTGTTCATCACATGTGGAGGTCACAGTAAGGAAGGGCTCGTCTAGATGGTATGTTCTAAAAGTCCTAACTGTAGGTGATGGAAGAAGACACATGCATTTCTAAGCCTTTTCCTATGCTGTACAAATGAGTATATTTTGAGGGGTTTGTTTATTTTTAAGGATCATTCTAGATGGGGAGTGAATCCTCAGGTTTTTCCCATGTCCCCCAAATTCCAGAGGCTTCCCTTAGATTTCCTGAAGCTGATTTGTTGCCTGTCAGGCTCTGTCAAAACTGTCTCAGTAAAATCTCCTAGCTGGAAAGCACCTGTGCTGTGGAGGGGCCCGCGGGCAGCTCAGCACATGGGCTTGCTGTGAAATGGACACTGTTTCCACGGGGCAAGACAGGGAACCCGTGCTTGATGCTCGGAACCTGGTTTTTAATGGGGGCTTTTATCAGTGGACACTATTATCAGAAACTGGACATGTCTGTTCTTAGAATTCACGAGGATTTCTTTACATGCTTTACATTTTTTGAGGACTCGGGGATGGTGGTTTGTTAGTTTAGAGCCTACAGTGCTTCTGACTGCATTCTGCCATAATTCTGTGGTGTGTGTGCCTAGTGCTCTGTTAGCTTCTGAAGTTCTTATTCACGTTTGAGTAGCAGTGAGTAAGTATGAATGTAAATCCCAGGTTCCACACTTTCCCCCAGGCCCCAAAAGGAGCTTCCAGTTTCCTCACAAGGACCACCCGGGTGCATACTGTCCTCCAGGTGTTGGGGTGTCTCCTATTCAACACAGAGCTGAGAGAGGACTGAGGGTATTTTTTGTTGCTTTCACAACTGTTCACTTGAAATTTTATGGAAATAAGGTGTGTGTGTGTGTGTGTGTGTGTGTGTGTGTGATGTGGATTGCGTGGTTTAAGACGTGCTTGCTATTCTTCCTTGTCATTCCATTTGCTTGAAAATACTGATTGAGCAGAAATACTTTATTCTTTGTCACAGTGAGTTTATTACCCAGGTTAAAGAATCAATGCAAACACATGTGCCCAGTCAGTTCCCTGGGGATATAAGGTGATTTGTGTTGCATGTTACAAAGTTATATGGGACAGGGAAGGTTTAGACCAAGGAAGCAAGTGCATTTGGGGAAGTAAGTGAATGGCGGACCAGGAAGAAGTTGGCTCAAGGGGCAGAGATTTGAAAGCCAGGTCAAGGCTTTTGTGCACTCTCCCACAGAGAGTGTAGTTCTTGAAGATGCAGTGGGACTGCATAGGTACTGTAGGAAGATTAGGATTGTTCCGATGTGCGTTCCTCAGAAGGCAGAGGGGCACTGTTGTCTCGGCCTCAGTTAAAGCCCCTACGGCCAGCCGTCAGTTATAAAGGTGGCTGAAGCCTGACATCAGGGGAGAGCAGAGGAAGGGGAAGAGGAAGGAGGCCTGTGGTGCTGGTGGTCGGCGTGGCCAGTTTCATGGAACAGTTAGGAGAGCGGGTGGTGCTCTTGGTAGAAACAGCAAAGGTCAAGAAGCTGGTTTCAGTAGAGATTTATAGGGAGTAGGGAAGCAGGGAGGGTGGGGGTGTGGAATGAGGAGTTAATGGACCTGAGGTGCCCCTCCAGCAGAGGACAGCGCAGCCCCCTGCACGGAGGCAGCAGGGAAGGCGTGTGGGACCAGGGACGAAGACGATGGAAGCCTGGCAGTGCCTTGTCAGAGGGCGGGTGCCACACGGAGGCGGCCCTGTTGAGTATTCCTCAGAAACCAAGGGACAGAGGACAGAGCACAGTTGTTCCTTGATGGTGATGTAGAATGGTCTTTAAGAAAACATTAATCCAAGTGATGGAAGCCAATCACAAACTTTTGAGGATTTAAGGGAGCTCTCTCTATAAAGCTCATTTTGGAAGTTTGCCTGTGAAAGAAAAGACAGATGAAGGCAGCAGGAAGATTATGGTAGCAGACGAAGCTTTGTTCAAGTGTCTGATGTGGCTCATGAGATGTAGAGCCCATAACACCACGGAGATGGTGAGCCAGATACATTCCGAGGGACTGAGGAAGAGCGGGGATCTGGTGACTGGAGACGGAAATCAGGATGAGGCTCGCTCGTTTCCCCCTTTATGTCCTTGTCCGCATTTCAGTGACTACCTCCCCACCCCTCCTCTATGGTGATCTGTTGCAGTTCAGTTACTTTAACCTGTGACTATTCTAAGCCTTTCTTTATGGGAGTGAGTTAAGGAAACACTCTTTTCCAGAGAGGTGATATTACCCTTTCCATACAACCAGGTAATTTGCCAAGCACAGTGTAAAATGTAGGCCTTTCTGTGTCTTTGAAACAGGAGTGAATCTGTTAGTGGGCACAGAGAGTGGCCTGATGCTGCTGGACAGAAGCGGCCAAGGGAAGGTATATCCTCTGATTAGCCGAAGACGATTTCAGCAAATGGATGTCCTTGAAGGCTTGAATGTCTTGGTGACAATATCTGGTAAGTGTTTATTTAGTAGATGAGGATTATAGCACCGTTTAAAAACACAGTGCTTCCCAGCACTAAACTTCATTTAGCTCATTTTCTGAAGTAATGGTTAAGTGAGATAAAACTAGCATTTTACAGTAATACAATAGGAGAATGTATTCACATGTCCACTGTCACAGTCAGACTGTCTACAGAGCAGTCTGGAAATGCACAGGGGCATGCACTTTCTAGCAGGTGTCTCCCACACAGCCCACATGCTGCCCTTACTGCTGGTTGGGTTTAATTGGGTGCATCCAGGGTATAGGGTTGTCTGCTTCCTCCCATAGGACCCTCATGCAAAAGCAACCATTCTTTATCATAGTGGTAAAAGTATTGTATGATGTTCCTTCCTTATGCCAATTAACACTGTAAGTTTCTTTTTAGAGCATTTTTGTTGGTATGAATTACATGTGTTCATTGTAGAAAGTAAGCAGCTACCGCAGAAAAGTAAGTTAGAACTAAAAAGTAAGAACGTCTATTAACTTTTTTTAACTTCCAATCTTGTAAGCATACACACACTCAGAATGCTTAAGGGGAGAAAATCTGTATAAAAGTGGGCATGCACTATTTCAGGCATACAGAGAATACAAGAGAATAACGTGACAGCCACATACTGACTGGCTAGTTCTAACAGATGTTAAATGCACTGTTGTACATATAGTTATCATCCCCCCTCCTTGTCCAGCCTCCAAGCCACCAGTAGTAACCACTGCCCAGAGGGAGAGTGTATCTTATCCTTTTTTGTTTGTCCAAACTCTGTGGTCTGCTCTTCCCATGTTATTAAACCCTCCTCCATGATACCCATTTCACACAGTTACAGAATGGTCTTTGCATAGATGTACTAAAATGTATTTATAATTAGGTTGTATTGTTTTTCTATTTTTGAGTTTGAAGAGCTCCTTGTATATTTTAGATACAAGTATTTTATCAAGATAGGTGTTTTGCAAATCCTTTCTTCCAGGCTGGGGCTTTCCTGTGTATTAACAGTGTCTTTGGCAGAAAAGAAGTTTTTCATTTAGTGAATTCTGACTTAGAAGTGTTTCTTCCATGGGTCATGCATTTGGTGTTAAACCTAATAAAGCACCGAGGAGATGGTACCTAATTCTCCTCCTATGTTAATATTTCCTAGAAGCTTGTAGCTTTGCATTTCACATTTAGGTCTGTGACCCATTTTCATTTTGAGTTGACTTTTGTGCAAGTTTTCAAAGCATCTGTGTAAATTCACTTTCTTTTTTTTTCTCATGTGGATGTCCAGTTCTAGCAACATGTGTTGACTAGACTGTCCTTTCTCCATTCAAATTGCCTCAGTTCCTTTGTCAAAGTAGTTCATTACCTCTTTGTGGGCCAATTTCCAGGTCTCTGTTTTGTTCCTTTCATCTATTTGTCTCTATACCACACCATCTTGATTACTATAGCTTTGTAGTAAATCTTGAAGTTGGATAGTGTCAGTCTTCCACATTGTTCTTCTTATTCAATAAGGTATTACAGTTCCTCTGCCTCTCCATATAAACTTTAGAATCAGTTTATCAATATTCACAAAATAACTTGCTAGGAGTTTGATTCGGATTGCACTGACTTTATAGATCAAGTTGGGTAGAACTGACAACAATATTGAGTCTTCTTACCCATGATCATTGAATATCTCCAATTATGTACATCTCCCTTGATTTCTTTCTTTAGAGTTTTGTAGTTTTCTTTATAGAGATCATGTATAGAGCTATTTTGTTAGAGTTATAACTGTTTTAAAAAATTTTCCAATTGCTTGTTTCAAGTATATAGATAGGAAAGTGAATGAATGACTATTGTATATTAACCTTGTATTTTCCAGCCTTGCTATAATCACTTACTAGTTCCAGGAGGTTTTTGTTTTTGCCCGTTCTTCAGCATTTTTTACCTAGACAATAGTATCTTCTGCAAACAAAGATAATTTTATTTCTTCCTTCCAATCTGTATGCCTTCTATTTCCTTTCCTGTCTTACTGCATTAACCAGGACATCCAGTATGATGTTTAATGCAAGTGGTGAGAAGGGGACATCTTCCCTTGTTCCTGATCTTAAAAGAGGAAAGTTACCTAGTTTCTCACCATTACATATGATTTTAGCTGTAAGTTGTGTGTAAATTGAGGCAGTTCTCCTTTGTTCTTTCTTGCTGAGAGTTTTTATCATGAAATGGGTGCTAAGTTTTGTCAAATGCTTTTTCTGCATATGTTGATACAATCATGATTTTTCTTCTTTACTTTGTTGATGTGTCTGGCTGCTTCTGCCCAACATTGTTTTTATTGTTGCTTATAGCTAAAGTTTGTTCCTCCTTATTCTTATGTATGACTATCCCACAATTTGGTTACTCATTCTGCTATTGATAGACATTTGTATTGTTACCTGTTTGGGGCTGTTATGAACAGTGCTGTTGTGACCATTGTCTTGTTCATGTATTTGGGGGTTCATACACATGTTTGTATTAGAGAAATTACCCAGTCAAAAGTAGGGTGTACATATGTCCTACTTTGACACATAATACTAAGCTAGTGGTTTTCACGATTCACAACACTACTTACTAAAGTTTCTAGTTACTCCACACGTTCCCTACTTGCTGTCTATTACTTTTCAATTCTCAGTCCTCTGATCAGTGTATGAAATTGTATCTCGTTATGGTTTTTTTTCCTTTTTTAAATGTATTTATTTATTTTATTTTGACATTAATCTACAATTACATGTGCAACATTATGGTTACTAGACTCCCTACATCATCAAGTCCCCACCACGCACCCCATTACACTCATTACAGTCACAGACCATCAGCATGGTGACATGCTATAGAATCACTACTTGTCTTCTCTGAGTTGTACAGCCCTCCCCGTGCCCACCCCCCCATATTATGTCTGTTAATCGTAACACCCCTTTTTCCCCCTTGTCCCTCCGTCCCACCTATCCTCCCCAGTCCCTTTCCCTTTGGTAACTGTTAGTCCCTTCTTGGGTTCTGTGAGTCTGGTGCTGTTTGTTCCTTCAGTTCTTTTCTTTGTTCTTATACTCCACATATGAGTGAAATCATTTGATACTTGTCTTTCTCCGCCTGGCTTATTTCACTGAGCATAATACCCTCTAGCTCCATCCATGTTGTTGCAAATGTCTGGGTTTGTTTTCTTCTTATGGCTGAATAATGTTCCATTGTGTATATGTGCCACTCTTCTTTATCCATTCATCTACTGATGGACACTTACGTTGCTTCCATTTTTTGGCTATTGTAAATAGTGCTGCGATAAACATAGGGGTGCATATGTTTTTTCAAACCGGGCTGCTGCCTTCTTAGGGTAAATTCCTAGGAGTGGGATTCCTGGGTCAAATGGGTTTTGGGTTTTTTGAGGAACCTCCATACTGCGTTCCACAGTGGTTGAACTAATTTGCAGTCCCACCAGCAGTGGAGGAGGGTTCCCCTTTCTCCACATCCTCGCCAACATTTGTTGTTGTTTGTGTTTTGGATGTTGGCTATCCTCACTGGTGTGAGGTGATATCATCTCATTGTGGTTTTAATTTGCATTTCTCTGATGATTAGCGATGTGGAGCATCTTTTCATGTGTCTGTTGGCCACCTGAATTTCTTCTTTGGAGAAGTGTCTGTTCAGATCCTCTGCCCATTTTTTAATTGGATTATTTGCTTTTTGTTTGTTGAGGTGCGTGAGTTCTTTATATATTTTGGATGTCAACTCCTTATTGGATACGTCATTTATGAATATATTCTCCCCTCCTGTAGGATGTCTTTTTTGTTCTACTGATGGTGTACTTTGCTGTACAGAAGCTTTTCAACTTGATATAGTCCCACTTGTTCATTTTTGCTTTTGTTTCCCTTGCCTGTGGAGATATGTTCATGAAGAAGTTGCTCATGTTTATATCCATGAGATTTTTGCCTATGTTTTTTTCTAAGAGTTTTATGGTTTCTTGACTTACATTCAGGTCTTTGATCCATTTCGAGTTTACTTTTGTGTATGGGTTAGACAATAATCCAGTTTCATTCTCTTACAAGTAGCTGTCCAGTTTTGCCAACACCAGCTGTTGTAGAGGGTGTCATTTCCCCATTGTACATCCATGGCTCCTTTCTTTATCGTATATTAATTGACAGTATATGTTTGGGTTAATCTCTGGACTCTTGGTTCTGTTCCATTGGTCTGTGGGTCTGTTCTTGTGCCAGTACCAAATTGTCTTGATTACTGTGGCTTTGTAGTACAGCTTGAAGTCAAGGAGCATAATTCCCCCTGTTTTATTCTTCCTTCTCAGGATTGCTTTGGCTATTGGGGTCTTTTGTGGTACGATATGAATTTTAGAACTATTTATTCCAGTTCGTTGAAGAATCTGTTGGTATTTTGATAGGGATTGCATTGAATCTGTAGATTGCTTTAGGTGGTATAGCCATTTTGACAATATTTATTCTTCCCAGCCAAGAGGATGGGATGAATTTCCATTTGTTAGTGTCCTCTTTAATTTCTCTTAGGAGTGTCTTGTAGTTTTCAGGGTATAGGTCTTTCACCTCCTTGGTTAGGTTTATTCCTAGGTATTTTATTCTTTTTGATGCAATTGTGAATGGAATTGTTTTCCTGATTTCTCTTTCTGTTAGTTCATTGTTAGTGTATAGAAAAGCAACCTTTCTGTGTATTAATTTTGTATCCTGCAACTTTGCTGAATTCAGGTATTAGTTCTAGTAGCTTTGAAGTGGTGCCTTTAGGGTTTTTTATGTAGAGTATTATATCACCTGCAAATAATGACAGTTTGACTTCTTCTTTACCAATCTGGATGTCTTGTGTTTCTTTGTCCGGTTGCCATGGCTAGGACCTCTAGTACTATGTTGAATAACAGTGAGGACTGTTTTCTTCCCGATCTTAGATGAAAAGCTTTCAGCTTCGTGCTGTTAAGCATGATGTTGGCTGTCGGCTTGTCATATATGGCCTTTATTATGTTGAGGTACTTGCCCTCTATACCCATTTTGTTAAAGAGTTTTTATCATGAATGGATGTTGAATTTTTTCAAATGCTTTTTTAGCATCTATGGAGATGATCATAATGGTTTTTGTTCTTCTTTTTGTTGATGTGGTGGATGATGTTGATGGATTTTCAAATGTTGTATGATCCTTGCATCCCTGAGATGAATCCCACTTGATCGTGGTGTATGATCCTCTTGATGTATGTTTGAGTTCGGGTTGCTAATATTTTGTTGAGTATTTTTGCATCTGTGTTCATCAGGGATATTGATCTGTAATTTACTTTTTTGGTGGGGTCTTTCCCTGGTTTTTGTATTAGAGTGATGCTGGCTTCATAGAATGAGTTTGGAAGTATTCCCCCTCTTCTATTTTTTGTAAAACTTTAAGGAGAATGGGTATTATGTCTTCGCTATATGTCTGATAAAATTCAGAGGTGAATCCATCTGGCCTGGGAGTTTTGTTCTTAAGGAGTTTTTTGATTACTGATTCAATTTTGTTGCTGGTGATTGGTCTGTTTAGATTTTCTGTTTCTTGCTTGGTCAGTCTTGGTAGGTTGTATTTTTCTAAGAAGTTGTCCTTTTCTTCTAGGTTTTCCAGCTTGTTAGCATATAGATTTTCACAGTATTCTCATATAATTCTTTGTATTTCTGTGAGGTCTGTTTTGATTTTTCCTTTCTCATTTCTGATTCTGTTCATGTGTGTAGATTCTCTTTTTCTCTTAATAAGTCTGGCTAGGGGTTTATCTATTTTGTTTATTTTTTCAGAGAACCAGCTCTTGGTTTCATTGATTTTTTTCTATTGTTTTATTCTTCTCAATTTTATTTATTTCTTTTCTGATCTTTATTATGTCTCCCCTTCTGGGGACTTTGGGCCTCATTTGTTCTTCTTTCTCCAATTTCAATAATTTTGACTTTAGACTATTCATTTGGGATTGTTCTTCCTTCTTTAAATAGGCCTGGATTGCTATATACTTCCCTCTTAGAACTGCCTTTGCTGTGTCCCACAGAAGTTGGGTCTTTGTGTTGTTGTTGTCATTTGTCTCCATATATTGCTTGATCTCTGTTTTAATTTGGTCGTTGATCCATTGATTATTTAGGAACATATTGTTAAGCCTCCATGTGTTTGTGAGCCTTTTTGTTTTCTTTGCACAATTTATTCCTAGTTTTATTCCTTTGTGAACTGAGAAGTTGGTTGGTAGAATTTCAATATTTTTGAATTTACTGAGGTTCTTTTTCTGGCCTAGCATGTGGTCTATTCTGGAAAATGTTCCATGTGCACTTGAGAAGAATGTGTATCCTGCTGCTTTTGGGTGTAGAGTTCTGTAGATGTCTGTTAGGTCCATCTGTTCTAGTGTGTTGTTCAGTGCCTCTGTGTCTTTACTTATTTTCTTTCTTGTTGATCTGTCCTTTGGAGTGAGTGGTGTGTTGAAGTCTCCTAAAATGAATGCATTGCCTTCTATTTCCTCCTTTAATTCTGTTAGTATTTGTTTCACATATGTCGGTGCTCCTGTGTTGGGTGCATATATATTTTTAATGGTTATATCCTCTTGTTGGACTGCTCCCTTTATCATTATGTAATGTCCTTCCTCATCTCTTGTTACTTTGTTTTGAAGTCTATTTTGTCTGATACAAGTACTGCAACACCTGCTTTTTCTCCCTGTTTGCATGAAATATTTTTTCCACCTTCACTTTTAGTCTCTGTATATCTTTGGGTTTGAGGTGAGTCTCTTGTAAGCAGTGTGTAAATGCATCTTGCTTTTTTATCTATTCTTTTACTCTGTGTCTTTTGATTGGTGCATTCAGTCCATTTACATTTAGGGTGATTATCGATGGATACACACTTACTGCCATTGCATGCTTTAGATTCATGGTTACCAAAGGTTCAAAGGTAGCTTCTTTACTATCTCACAGTCTAACATAACTCTCTTCTTACGCTATTATAAAACTGTCTGATGATTCTTTATTTCTCTCCCTTCTTATTCTTCCTCCTCCATTCTTTATATGTTAGGTGTTTTATTCTGTACTCTTTTGTGTTTCCTTTGACTGTTTTTGTGGGTAGTTGATTTTATTTTTTGCCTTTACTTGGTACTTGGATGGTCTGCTTTCTTTGCTGTAATTTTATTTTCTCTGGTGACATCTGTTTAGCCTTAGGAGTGCTTCCATCTAGAGCAGTCCCTTTAAAATATCCTGTGGAGGTGGTTTGTGGGAGGCAAATTCCCTCAACTTTTGCTTGTCTGGGAATTGTTTAATCCCTGTCTCATATTTAAATGATAATCGTGCTGGATACAGTATTCTTGGTTCAAGGCCCTTCTGTTTCATTGCATTAAATGCATCATGCCATTCTCTTCTGGCCTGTAAGGTTTCTGTTGAGAAGTCTGATGATAGCCTGATGGGTTTCCCTTTGTAGATTTTTTTTTTCTCTCTCTGCCTGCCTTTAATACTCTGTCCTTGTCTTTGATCTTTGCCATTTTATTTATTATGTGTCTTGGTGTTGTCTTCCTTGGGTCCCTTGTGTTGGGAGATCTGTGGGCTTCCATGGTCTGAGAAACAATTTTCTTCCCCAGTTTGGGAAAGTTTTCAGCAATTATTTCTTCAAAGACACTTTCTATCCCTTTTTCTCTCTCTTCTTCTGGTACTCCTATAATGTGAATATTGTTCCGTTTGGATTGGTCATACAGTTCTCTTAATATTCTTTCATTCCTAGAGATCCTTCTATTTCTCTCTGCCTCAGCTTCTCTGTACTCCTGTTCTCTGATTTCTATGCCATTAACAGTCTCTTGCACCTCGTCCAGTCTGCTCTTAAGCCCATCAATTGATTGTTTCATTTCTGTAATGTGCCTCCTGACTTCATCCCTTAGCTCTTGCATATTTCTCTGTAGGTCCATCAGCATGGTTATGAGTTTTATTCTGAATTCTTTTTTCAGGAAGATTGTTTAAATCTATCCCACCAGGCCCTCTCTCTGGAGTTGTCTGAGTGATTTTTGACTGAACCAGATTCTTCTGTCTTTTCATGGCGATAGAATTGGTCACAGGCAGGTGGCACGTCTGTCAGCTGGGAGAACAAAGTCCCTTCCTGCTTGTTGTTCGCCTTGCCCTTCTCCGCAGCCTGTGCCAGTTACCTGTACACCAGGAGGCAGTCTCTGGGATAATCCCCTGAGCTGCCGTGGGCAGGGCCGCACTCAGGCTAGCCTAGGGCACTGTGGGGGCGTGGCAATCATGCCCGGTGTGTTCTACTGCCAGGACAGCCCCTTCGTGCCTTCCGGACCTTGCTCCAGTTTCCGCTGTCCTTCCGGAGTAGCTGCGCGCTAGGAGGGGACTCTGTGTGGTTGTTGTGGGCATGGGTGTGGTCCGGCTGCTCCACAGCTGTGGCCGTTCAGCCGGTACCTGCAGGAGGGAACGAATGGCAGGCTGCTCATTGCCGTGAAGCATTTCTGGGTTGCTTTACCCGGCAGGGGGTTAGGAGGCCCAAAATTCCTCAAGATTCCCAGCCTGCTGGGCTTAGTGTGCTGGGACAATTTTGTTCAGCTGTTGGGCCCTTGTCCCTTCAAGACTTTTAAAAAGCGCCCACTTTTCTTTTGTCCCAAGGGAACCCTTTGTGGGGACCCACTCCCAGTCTCCGTCTCAGGTTTTACTTTTCCGTTTCTCTAATCTCCAGTACACCATGCGGTGTGTGTCTGTGCTCCTGGTGCAGATCACCAGGGCTGGTTATTGAGCAGTCCTGTGCTTCCACTCCCTCCCCACTCTTGATTCTTTTCCTCCCGCCGGTGCGCTGGGGTGGGGGAGTGCTCGGGTCCCGCCAGGTCTCGGCTTTGTATCTTACCCTCTTCATGAGATGCTGAGTTCTTGCAGATGTAGATGTAACCTGGCGGTTGTACTGTATCTTCTGGTCTCTCTTTTAGGAGTAGTTGTATTTGTTGTATATTCAAGAATCTATACAGTTTTGGGAGGTGATTTCCGCTCCCCTACTCACGCCGCCATCTTCCTCTCCAGTCCTTGTTATGGTTTTAATGTGCATTCACTACTGACTGTTGAGAGCAAGTATCTTTTTTGGGAATCTGTGAGATTACTGTCTTTGCCGTCTAGTTAGTTTAGTTGTCTTCTCCACTGTTTGTTGGGTTCCCTCTCTTCTAATTGATGTATAGTAGTTCTTTACAGATTGTGGATATGAGTCCATTGTCAGCTCTGAAGATGCACACATTTCTAATTCACAGCTTGCTTTTTGCTGGATTTGAGTCCCTGCGTTGCATCATTTATTCAACTCTTTGTGCTGTCAAACGGGGAGTAACAGCTACTCTGGAGGGTTTTGAAAATCAGATGACATAATGAAATGTGAAAACAATTTACAAGCTCTATCAGTTATATTATTGTGCATATGTTTGTATTATTTTGTGCTTTATTGATACAGTTTCATCTACATAAATGTGAGTTCTTTATTCTTCTAAAATCTTTCCTTCTAACTCAGGCCTGCACATGGTGATAGTTCCGTAGGGATTTCAAAAGTCCCTCTGAATAGCTTGAATTGAGTTTCTAGTAAAACTGTGATAGAGAATGGTTCTTTTTAGGGGATTATATTTATTGTTTTTTGAAATTCTTTTGGTGACTATTGTTATTAATGATACCTACTTTTAAATATGCATGTAAAATACTTATTTTATTTTGTTAGGCAAAAAGGATAAGTTACGTGTCTACTATTTGTCCTGGTTAAGAAATAAAATACTTCACAATGATCCAGAAGTTGAGAAGAAGCAGGGGTGGACAACCGTAGGGGATTTGGAAGGATGTGTACACTATAAAGTTGGTAAGTTCCAGGAGGGTCCTAAGGGTTTTGTTTTTCCAGGATTTAATTCATGTTCCATTTAAAATTCACACGTTCTTTGGACCTTTTAATAATTTACAATTCATGTGTTTGTTGAGGCTTTTAATAACTTGTTTCTAATACACATAGTTCATTTCTGCTGTTACATTTCTGAGGCATCTTCTATCTCCGAAGTGGTGCACCTTGAAGCATAACATAGTTCATGCCTGCTGCTTCCTCTGCCCTTTGTCCATCTCATCCTCTCCATTGGTCTTGTAAGAAGTCGTTTGACCCTTTCTCTCTGACAGTCTACATTCTTCTTTGTAGGATGTGTTTCATAATAACCCCTCTCAGGAAGGTTTCCAAAGGAAAGCCAGCCGATCTGAATTCTTCCTTGTGCTGCAGGCTTATTCCGCATTTAGAGGACTGTGGGTCCCAGGTGGTCACTGACAATGCTTGCTCGAAGAGCTGCGGCTTGTCATTTTGAATTAAGTGCACTGTGCAGAGCTACTGTGCTTCTTACTAGTAAATGGATCTAGCTGGCCTGTCAGTGTTCATGGCAACTAACTGTGTTTTTTTCTTCTTGGCATATATGCCATAGTTCTCATGAAATGAGATTTCACAAGAACAAAATGAAAAAAAATTTGTGTGTGAGAAAATATTAAAATACTGGTACTAATGTTGGAGATCAAGGGGAAATAATGAAGCCAAGCCAAATTAAAGTTTTATTGAAGAGATGATATATTTTAATAGAATTTAAAACAGGAAGTTGAGAAAAATCAACAAATGGCCTGTATATACACCAAAGACTGAATAAGGGGCTCGTTGAATGTTGATTTCTGCTTATGTTTTCTTTTTTTCTATGTTCATGAAAGTGCAGTTGACCCTTGAACAACGCAGGGATTCCCCTCCCCCCCCCCCCCCACCCACTGCAATGCACAGTCAAAAACCTGAGTGTAATTTTTGACTCCCCTAAAACTTTAATAGCCTTCTGCTGGCTGGAAGCCTAACCAGTGACATGAACAGTCAGTTAGGCACATATTTGGTATATTACGTGTATTATATACTGTATTCTTAACATAATCTAGAGAAAACTGTTTTTCAAAATTGTTGAAATCTCCAAAACCTTTTCTGGTATATATTGAAAAAAATCTGCATATAAGTGGACCCATGCAGTTCAAACCCATGTTGCTCAAGAGTCATTTACAGTCAGGTCCTCTGTTCCCAGGGATACTGCAGTCTTTGACCTTGTCTTGTTTATGTAATCTGTCCACAACACTCACCTCATTGTTTAATATGATTGCAGGGCCATCCCAATATTGGGATGATTCTGAGTGATACTGGAAAGCAGTGTTTATCTCTTGCTTTAGATTTTGGGATTGGAATTTTTTCTGTGTGTTTATTTGAAATAGTTTTGTTTGTTGAGATGTAACCCAAATGATCGAAGGACAAATTTAATGTAACAACTCCTCTAACAGCTGAAATGTACATGAATAGATTGTCCTACAGGGGGAGCTAGAGACAAATATGTTAGAATGTACTGGGCTTTTCATCAGAACGAAACAGCAGTCCTCAGGTCCACCATTCTTAGAGAATGAGTCACAAACGTTTTCTGGAGATACAAGTGTGTAATACCCTGCATTCGTTATCCTTGCATTTAAGGAAATCCTAGTTAATCAAGAACTGGGCTCTGCAGTATGGTTCCATCAAGAACAGGGGGCTATTTAAATTTATACTTAAGTTAATTAACATGAAATAAATTGGAAAATTTAGTACCTCAGTGGCTCTAGTACATTCCAAGTGCCCAGGAGCTATGTGCAATTAGTGGTATCATTAAAGATAACAGATTACAGTACAGATACAAAACCTTTCCAGTATTGCAGAAATTTCTGTTAAACAGCAGTGGTTTGGACAACCTCTTATCCTTTGTGACTTAACATTAATGTCTGATTTATTGAATAGTGAGAATACATGGAATTTAACAAGTAGAGTTAGGGTACAGAGGGAGAGTCACATAGTACTTTGATATTAGATAGCTTATAAAGAAACTGGTTGGTCTGCACAGACCAGTACGTTATATGTGGTCAGGACCCCTCAGAGTGTGTGTTTCTAAGCAGAGTTGCCTGGTCATAAGAGAACCGAAACAGCCATGCAAGGGAGGCATGTTTGTTTATCTATTATACATGGGGTGAAGAGAGATTTCCTTTACTTTTGCTCTTTTGATACAGAATCCTCACCTCTGAGGATTAGGAACTGGTTTGAAGTGATACCTGGTCCTTGTACACAGAAATAGACGGACTTCAAACCGAGTTGATAAGTATTTGACACAGCCTTCTGTGTTCCTCAGTCTGTAAGCCCCACGCAGGACACGCCGTTAGTCCTGCCACGTGGAAGATTTGACCTCTTGTATAATTTGGGAGCCTCGAAGCTGATGAATCTCTTTACGCTTTGGAAGTACTGCTGAGCCCTCGAGGCTTTAGGGTGCTTTGCGCGGTACTGCCCTTGATTACTGGGTACTCGCAGCCTGGAAGGCCAGGAGCCCTGTTGACAGCACTCACTGACAGTAACCTGAGTACTGGAGTTGAGTCCAACACAACATCAAGAGAGATGGGAACAGCATGAATGACACATTAAAGAATTGGAAAAAGAAACTGTGGAACTTGATTTCAACAGTTTTCTCCTGTTGGTTTGGATGAATCTAGAAGGCATTTTATATAGTTTACAGGAAACACCTAAACGAATTTAGAGTTCCATGTTGATATTGACCTGTATGTGTTCTTCTTGTTTGTATTTTCAGTAAAATATGAAAGAATCAAATTTCTGGTAATTGCTCTGAAGAGTTCTGTGGAAGTCTATGCATGGGCACCCAAGCCATATCACAAATTTATGGCCTTTAAGGTAACAGCATAAGTGTACTCAAAAGTAGAGCCAAACCTGCATGCTGTGACCAAGAGCCAGGGAATGAGTTGAAAAACCTTGCCTACTTCAGGCAGGTTGTTTGAAAGCTATGTACTAGCACCATGTAACCTTACCAGAGAGAGGGCAGACACTTTGATCAATGTGCCAATTTGGTAATAGAGGAAAAGACAAAAGAACCCCACCTCCATTTACAATGCAGACCTTGACCTTGTAACTAAAGTCATGGATGCGCATAAAGATTTAGATGAATTTTTGATAACAAAAAATATCCATCCAACAGTAAGCAGCCTTCAGGTCAGTTCAGTAGATGACAGAAATTCTTAGTGATATAAGGAGTAAAGTGTATTATATGTTAAATAGGAAAAGTAAATTAAAAATATGTATAATATACCATTTTTGTTTTAAAAAATCTATAGCAAAATATGTTATTTTGTGGGCATTTTTAATGTTTTTTATAATTCTAGAGTTTGCACTAAATACAAATTTATGAAATTCTTAATTAAAAATACTTTTTAAACAAAAACGAACTAAAGAGCTTTTTAACTTCATAGTACGTTCAAGAATAATCGTAAGAGTATCACAGCTGAAAGCGTATTTACAGTTTTGTTACACATTTTTTGGAAAAAAAAGTAATGTAAGAAGTCTTCCTAAGTAACTTAGAACAGCATTTGGAAAAGGAATACCTACTTAAAAATTTTATAAAATTCTAGCTTCACCTGCAAAGCCACAGTGTGCCTTTATAATGACACAAGCCCTTAAAACCCATGGGATTTTTTGAACATGGTATTCTTGTCACATCTTTTCCTCAGTGTATGACATTAGATATTATAAATACCTTAACATCATTGCTAATACTAGACACAAAACCTTAAGCATAGCCCTTGGGGCTGTTTTAGTGCAATAAATTAAGAATTATTCATCCAAAATGATTCTATACTAATTTTTTTTAATGTTTAATGTGTTTTATTAAGGGTAAGCTTCAATTGTTTGGAAAACTGACATTTCAGACATGTCAGTTGCCTTGTTGTTAATTGCTTGTTGGCTTGATTCCTCAGTAAGGCAGAATAAATGAGGTTACCAAATTTACTAAAAATATAAGTGCACATATTACTGAGTAAGAGTAATTAGTTGTAAAATTACAACTGCCTTCTGAGATCTGGTCTTAATATTCTTTATGTACTAGGTACTGTACTAGTCGCTTTTATAAGTATAATACTTAAATCTATTTTGCGAGCTGTCGGCATTGATATAGTGAAGAACTGAGGCCATCCAGGCTAGTATAGTAACTCTGCAGCTTTTCATCAATATCCTTCTGGTCAGAATTAAAGCCGAAGTCTGTGTGGCTCAAGCAGTGGCTGTGGTGAGCATCCCGATGAAACTCTCAGCGTGTTGCTCCTGCATCTCCTCTTCCTCTCCCTTGTCTGCATTTGAATAGTACATTCCAGAAAAATCCTGATCATTTCACTTCAGTTTTCTCACCAAGACAAATAGTAGAACAGTAAGTGACAGAGCAGAATTCTTGGGCTAGGTGGGCAGCTGTGAGACATGGCTTCTGTAAGAAGTGTCTTCCAGGTGCTGATGAACCGACAAAACTGTAGTAAATCACAAACTAATTTTGTAAAGCACTTTTGCTTATGGTGGTTGCTGGGCAGCTCAGTAATCACACAGTTGAGTACCCTGGCTCTGGCCTGTCTAGTTTGATCTGTTAGAAATCAGTTTTACTAGTCTTACTGCTTTCTCTCTTGGTTGTTTCTTTGTAGTCATTTGGAGAATTGGTACATAAGCCATTACTGGTGGATCTCACTGTGGAGGAAGGCCAGAGGTTGAAAGTGATCTATGGATCCTCTGCTGGATTCCATGCTGTTGATGTGGATTCAGGATCAGTCTATGACATTTATCTACCAACACACGTAAGAAAGAGCCCACACTCTATGGTTGGTTGACTGGCTTCATTTTGTTTTGACTTTTTCTTTACTCTGCTTAGTGAACTAACACAAGCAGGGACTCCTCACTTTCCCTTGGTGAGGGGTGAGTATTTAAGCGATGATAGGCCATTTTCAGTAGCTCCATGTTCTGAGACAAGTGGAAATCCACTCTCCTGGCTCTGTGAACCCCTCCTGAGAACCTCTTAGCCCTGGCTTTGACTAACATGGGATGGATTGGGGGCATTTGCTGGTAGGTCTGAACATCCCTGGGTTGGGAGTGGTCTGAGGAACATCATTTAATGGAATCCACATGCAGATGTGTTCCAAGGGCCTCAGGAAATGTGCCTGATAGAGTGTATGACTTGTAAAAGGTAGACTTGGGGATGTATGTCGCATGGGTTTTCCAAAATGTTATCCAGTTGCTACATTTATCACCAGGAATAGGAACTGGCACGTTCACATCTTGAGTCTTACTTAGCAATTTCGTAGGGTTAGAAATAGCTGCAAACATGCCTCTTGTGCTTTGTTCCTCTTGTCTAGATCCAGTGTAGCATCAAACCCCATGCGATCATCATCCTCCCCAACACAGATGGAATGGAGCTTCTAGTGTGCTATGAAGATGAAGGGGTTTATGTGAATACCTATGGGCGCATCACCAAGGATGTGGTTCTGCAGTGGGGAGAGATGCCAACGTCTGTAGGTACGGACCACTCAGAGGAGACTGTTGTGAAAGTGGCGCTTACTCTAACACCGCCTACATTCAGTATGCTAGTTTTACATAATGTCTGGACCTTTTAGCCATTTTAACAGAGTGGTTGACAACAGATGGTGTAAAGTTATTATATTGTAGACCAAGACTGGTCATAGGCTACTTAAAACAAAACCTAAGTAATTATTTAATACTTTTTAAAACTCTGTCATTCACAGTCCTTCATTTACAACATCTAGGGAAAATGAAACAGATGTTGTTTTGACTAATTGACGGACAGAGAAAGGCTAGTGATTTGCTCTTGTGAGGGGCAGAGCCACAACCAGAAACAGTCTCTTAGACTGTTGATGTGCATTTAGGAGGACAGGCTGATTTCTGAAATTTCATGGCGTATAAGTGTACATCCCAGATTATTTGTCTCTGTCTACTTGTTATTCTTTTTGCCTGCCTTCTCTCATAACTGGTTTGAGGACAATATGAGTGCTTGGCTGTAAACTCAGGGGGTCATTGCTCAAGATAAGCATGAGGTGCCTCCAGGGAGTGGACAGATTCAACCATGGGTTCAGATAGCCACTTCTCAGGATAGACCAAAAGGTTACATAGGCAGAATTCCTTAAAGACAAAAATCTTGCTAGACATTTGGAGGGGAGGGGGGGTTGTGCATGTGTGTGTGTGTATGCTACATAACCAGCACCTTTCACAACTATTGGTTTGACTTGTGTTTCTCCCTTCAAAAAGCATATATTCGATCCAATCAGACGATGGGCTGGGGAGAAAAGGCCATAGAGATCCGATCTGTGGAAACTGGACACTTGGATGGTGTGTTTATGCACAAAAGGGCTCAAAGACTAAAATTCTTATGTGAACGCAATGACAAGGTAATGGCTTCCTTATAGATTCCTTTTAGTTGCCACTGCCTTTAGCAGTGGTTTATTTTCCATGGAATTTGGGGAAACCCTTCTTTGGAATTTTGGTAGATTCTGAAATAAATTCATCAAGGAACTTTTTAGTAGTGGCTTTTGAGACCCGTTCGTGGGGGTTGGGGTCTCCTTTATTTTGTTTTTGCCATGAGGGGATAGACATACTTATCTGCAGGAATGACCATATGTTGGATTTCATTCTGAGCTCCATTATGTGACCTGTCTAGGCCATGTCTGCTTTAAGGGTAGAGATTACAGCTGTTAGCTTAGACAGGTGGGATTCTTCTGTGATGAGGAGGAGGCCACAGTGCAGGGTTGGGTAGGGGAAAAATTTCCTCTCTCCCGATGTCTATGAGAAAGACCACTCATTTGTCTGCCCTTTGTGTAGTGGTCTAACCTGATGTTTGCGTGTCAGAAACGCCCAACGGGGTAAGTTGTTTTCTGGAGAAGCATGAGCACCTCCAGCAGCTGAGACCTCAGGGCATCAAAGTCCCAGTTAAAACTTTTGTTTTTCAAAACTGGCCACATCCTTGTCTTTTCCAGGGTCTACTCACTCCCCAGGGCTGCCTCCCAAAACCAGCCTTGGAGTGGAGCAGACAGATGGCCAACAGTAGTTGACACATCTGGCCTCCTTTGAGGACATCAAGGGTCTTCCCCAAGCCCAACATTCTCCATTTGGATGTCAACATGTCTGACTGCCTAAGGCAGCCCACTGCAGTCTTAGAAACTTGCCTTTTTAAGAACATTTCCATTTCTTGCATCACTTAAAATACATTAAGCATCCTAGCAGCCAGCTTGCAAGTTGACTGCAGTTGGTCCCCCCATGTGCACAGCTACATACCCAGCACGGCAGTCACAGAACCACCAGCGCTTCTCCAGCAGTCCCGTAGCTCATTAGCTAACGCAGTTAACATTTTTATTCTTACATAATATCTCCCAAATCTTCACTTTGAAAATCCATACAACCTTAGGCCTAATCCGGGTTTTGCCATCTTTTTGGCTCATGTTTTCCTAGGTATATTCAACGTGGCCATAACTCTGACAGTCTTTGACCTTTGGCATTTACTATTTTTATTCGTGATGTCATATCCCATAAGTTTATTAATAAAAGGCACTAAAGTAAATTATATTGCTTTGATTATAGAATCCTATGAAATAACTAGTAATACTTTAATTTTCTTAAAGAGAAAAATCAGGTTATTGAGGAATCCTCCCTATTTACTGCTCACTGGGTTTTCCAGACACATTTATCATTTGGATGGTATTAGCAGTGGGGGTAAAAAGAAAGAACGCAGTTTCAGAAATACCCATTTTTCTCTTGAGTTCTCATAGTAAAGCAGTGTATGAGGAGTTAAATTAACTTAGCCTTCTTAGTTGTGATAACTGTCTACAGACGGCTACTCTTACAAATGATAAGTTGGCATTATCGCACATCTGATTTTGAAGGGGTCTTTGGGGTGACCAGGTCGCCCTGGCTCTGGTGACCCGCCTGGGGGGCGTGGCTGCCCTGTGCTGCATGGTGTGCATGCAGTAAATACATCCCCTTCTCTTGCTCTCACAGGTGTTCTTTGCCTCCGTGCGGTCTGGCGGCAGCAGTCAGGTCTATTTCATGACGTTAGGCAGGACTTCCCTTCTGAGCTGGTAGAAGCACTGCGGTGAGGATTGCCAGCCCCCAGAGTCTTCAGGACCCCAAGAACTTGGAATTCCTTGCGACTGGAGCTCAGCTGCACTGGTGCAGTCCAAGACAGCTGTGTGCACGGGTGCGGACACCGCGTGTGGGGTTCTTTTCCCCTTCCTTCCCGCTCCTCTCCTACCAGTTTATCCCCTTTCTCTTCGTTTCCTTACTCAAAAATAAATCAAGGCTGCAGTGCAGCTGGTGCTGTTCAGATTCTACCATCAGGTGCTATCAGTGTTTGGGATCGAGCATCAGACCGGAAGCAAACACGTTTCCTTCAGCTCCAGAATTCCTTGTCCCTGAATGACTCTTTCTATGGGTGTCTGAAGGTCGAGACGATGAACATGCCCTTGGTTTTATTGGAAGTGGGCACAGGTGGTGTGAAGTGTCGGTCTAACCAGCAGTTTGCTGCAGCAGAGAGATTTAATATAGTAACATTAACAATGTATTTAATTGACATTTCCTTTTTGTAATGTGACAATATGTGGACAAAGAAGAAGGTGCAGGTTTAAGAAGTTACTATTTATAAAATGTGAAAAACAGTTACTAGGAGAACTTTGTGGGCGGGGCATAGGGTGGGGGTGGGGTGGGCTAAGAGGGGTCCCGTTTTGTTTTTTCCAAGGTTTTTTTTTTTTTTTTTTTTGGCTTGGCTTGGCTTGGCCAAGAACCCAGTCATTTTTCTGTGTACCAGGTTTTGCCTAAATCCTGTGCAGATGGTTCTTTTAAAAAAAAAGAAAGAAAAAGGAAATGAGTGCATTTGTATAATGGCCAGAACTTTGTTGAGTGACAGTATTAGCACTGCCTCAGTTCAAGGTTTAATTTTTGTTTAAACCTAGAAGTGCGACAACACTTTTTCCACAGTCTGCACTTAAGAAAAAAAAACTTCAACCACGTTTATTGTTTTGCCTACCTCATTGTTTTTAATGCATTAAGAGGTGGTTTAGTTTATGTTTTTTGGAGGAAAACATTAACATTTAATCTTAATACCAAAACTATCAGATTGAAGTTTGACTTACTTCATCACAGGTGTCCGTAGGCACAAGAGAAATTGTCCCTGAAGAAGAGAAGTAGCCAGTGGCTTTACCGTGCTGACTGATGCAGCTGCTTTCTAAGGTCAGCGAGCAGAGCGCTTCATTTCACCAAATTTACCATTAGTGGTTGATGGGCGACTCTGCCCCACAGCACCGGAGGCCTCCTTGTTCTCAGACGGGGGTCACACTAGAGTAGTCCCACACAGTGTCTAGTATTGCAGGAACCTGCTCTTGGGGGCGGGGATAGTTCCCTTTTCTAAAATGCAGTGCCCTAAAACCATTTTGAGAATGTAGGTAATCCTGCTTCTTCATAAGCCGGGGTCTTCTGTGTTTCAGGTGTCATATCAGAGCCCTGGCTTTTCTTGGTCTCACTTGTTCTCTGTTTTTTAAACCAGTTTTACTTTATGAATATGTTCATGACATTTGTAATAAATGTCTTGGGTAATAATTTGTTTCATGGCTCCATGGTCACTCGATTCCTGGGAGGATGGTATCTTGGTAAAGGAACAGTGTTCAGTGTCACGGTTCTGCTCTTCCTCTGGAATGGGAATACGGTGTGATGGCTACTTCAAACTTTGCTCCCAAACAGGCTTGGGGTTTCAGAGGCTTAATTCTCCCTTGTGGTTAATTTTCTTTTATAACATGAAAATGGGGGCTTTTCCTCCCGAAAACATAACATCACTTGCACCTGCTCGCCTAGGCTGTGGCCCAGCATTCCCAGTCTGCTTGGCATCTGCTTTGACTGCTGTCATTCTCTTCCTCCTGGTTCAGCATCTTGCCAAAGGCTCTCCTTTAAATTACAAAAATCTAGTGAAAAATATATATACCCACAGATGCAGAAACAACAACTGGTTCTGCATACCCACAAAGATGATCAATAAGCTGAGAAAACCTTACTTTTGGAAGGACAAGGGGATGAAAGGGGTTTTTCCATTTGTATGACTTTGGAGTAGTGCTAAAGTCCCACACAGAAAGAACTAGCTCTTTTCCTACTGTTTTGTAGTTAACAGGGAAGATTGAAGAGTTGAGTCCACCTTTGGAAAGGACTTGTAGGATAGGCCAGATTCCATCACCACAGGACCAAACTTCTGCCGTCGTTCTCCCACGTTGTGGCGCTCCACGTGAGATGGCAGGTGCCCCAGTGAGCGCACGTGTGCGTGCCAGGAGGATAAAGAAATAGAAGGCTTGGTTGATTGTCACCCCTTGTGTGGCTTTAGAGAGAGGAAAAGTTGGGCAGGTGTCTTTGGGAAACTGCTACACTTCTGATCCTGAGAAGGAGGAAATAGAAAAGGAGGCACCCTGGTCTTAATTATCCATAAACTTGAAGTAGAGAGTTTGTAAGTCAAGAGGTGTTGTGTGGATAATAAAAGTGGTGTTTCCTTAGAATTTCTGACTGTTGAGAACTTGACAAAAACTGGATTTCTCTAGCCTACGAGGTGACAGGGTCTGAGCTCACGTCAGAACTGGGCCCGTCCTGCTTGCATGGCACCAGGCGCCTGCCAGGCACAGGCATGGGTTTGCACTGAGCGTGGTTGAGTCCTCTGCTGGGCTTCCCCGCTGAGGCCGGGCAGCCACCTGTCCTTGTGAGGCGAGTGCCATGTGCTTTCCTCGCCCTCAGCACCTCACGATCCAGATTGTGCTGCTGCAGCTAGAAGCAGACACAGCGTTCTCCATCAAAGATTCCACTTGCAAGAAGGGATGGTTTTTTTCCTTTAACAGAGTAGTGACCTCACAGAAGTGCTGAGATCACAGAACTGCAGAAGAAAACAGTGTTACAGGGATAGCATTATATAGGGAACAGGGCTCTTCAGAGCCACACGCAAAACCATCTCTGGTTTAGTCAAAGCTTTCGTAAGTAATAACTTCTGTATTTGAATCAGAGTGACTCTGTATTTAGTGCAGTGTTTTTACTTCTCATGCACATGTTATGTTGGAGAAAATGTTTACAAAAATGGTCTTGTTACACTAATGTGCATCACTTATTTATGGTTTATTTTTAAATGATTTTTTTATGGATTATTTAGATTTGTGTCCTAGTTGTAGTCCACTGACAGTGACTCATAATCCCTAATTTTGCCAATTATAAATTTGCTAAACAGTAATACAAATGACAAGCTGCATTAATTTACTAATCATAGAGTTGCAAAGCTGACTGGTGACAAGTACATGGCCTTTTTTTTCCCAGTGCTAACTTGTCTTTTGTGTATTATGAAAATTAGTGTTGTCCCCACCCCCCTTTTTCCTTAAATAAAGTAAAAATGACACCTATTTTATGTGGCATGAGTTTCAAATATATTCTGATCCTTCAGAATGTTTCCTTCCTATAGGATCCGTATTTTATGCACACTAGCTTTCCCCTGTGCCAGCCCTGGCTGGCCCTCTCCCATCACAGGGGTTGCCAGGGACGTTTGCTTAAAGATCTCAGAATGAAAACTGGTGGTGAGCTCTTGACCACCATTTCCTGAAGCCAAAACAGAAGAAAGTTGATGTTTAAGAAATAAGGTTTTATTTTGCAAGTCTAAATTGGATCAAAAAGTAAAACAGGATGCCTGTAACTAACAGAACAGCTGAAGTAAACCCTTCTCAAATTGGCATGCAAATACTAACTTAGGCCTAATAATTGAAGTGCCTTCAGTGTAAGGGCATTATGGCTAAGCCTTGGGGTGTGCCCCTCCATCCACCACCACCCCCGCGCCCCCGTAGTTCTGGCAGAAACAACCCCTACTGGACAGACATGGGGCTATGTCATCAAGATCAGCGCTTTGCCCGAGACTCCAGGATTGTGGAGGGCTGGCCATGCTACAATATCATCAATGAAATATGTCAGTAAACTGGCTCCTTTGTGCTTCATACTAGAAACATGTTATTTCTCTAAGGTGAAAATAAAATTGTAAATACCTAGGCTGCCAAAGTGAGTACGCTTTTTCTTTTCCTACTTGATGTTTGTTGGAGCTGGTATGTGATGAGGAATAGAAATCTGGCAGAGTGCTGGTTGCCTGGGGGCTGTCACTCATTCCTCCTGTTCCAACTGCCCTCCATGGGTTTTTCCCTTGAAGCAAGCAGGGAGACATACATCCCATCACTGACTCCAGTACTGTGCTTAAGGGGCACGTTCAAGGAGGCAGGGAAATTGCTGCTTTTTCTGCTATCTGTGAATTAAAACCCTCCCCCACAAGCCCATTCTTCACTTGAGGAGAAGTAGGTGTTACAGTTTACAGAGTGAAACAGTTAAGGAATGATAAGTTGGGGAAGTAGTTTATGCATTTTCTTAAGGGAGAAGTAATGTGTGTGCAGATACTAGGCTCAGCTGATCCAGCTCTTAATCACGTTAAAGACGGTCTTTGTTTCTACCTTGTGCTTAAAGTTAATAACCTATTTGCTCATGACATGGTACAGTTCTGTTCCCTTTGTTGTCATCTGAATGGAGATAGTTCTTGGGGGACCCATTTATTAAATTATAAATGCTCCTCAGAAACTTCCAAACATGTTGCTGGCCTGAGCAGGCACTCAGAAATGCCTGGTTTGCTTAAGTAGCATAAAATTAAAGCCCTAATGTAGATCCAGGGGAAAACCAGTCCTTTGTGCAGCATGGAACTCGAGAGGAAGTGCGCTGGGGAAGCCAGGCCACAGGCTGAGTATGGAGTTCTTCCCATGCTGGGCGGGAGGCTTTGCCAACTCGAGTCGCCACCACGCCCGGCCTGCTGCAGGAACAGTGCAGAACCCTCAGTTCCTCCGTTCTGTCGGCTCACTCTCTTGGTGTTAGAAATTTCAATAGTTCAGCTCAGAATGATAGATCTTACTTTGGTTTAGGTTGTGAAAGTCTGGCAGCATGCCCACTGGAGGTTCTGAGGAAGGATGTGCATAGAACTTGAGTAAGTTGTTCTTTCTGCTCCTTAAATTTATTTAGAAGTCTGATGTAACCACTCACCATGGAAGCCAATGTTAAAACAACTTTCCCCAACAAATGGTATTAAATACTTGGCTCTTTTCTAACACCTTTACTGAGATAGGCTACACATCCATGCAGTGTGCCCATCAGTGGCCTTTATGTGGTCTTGTGCACACGCTACCACCACGATCATTTTTAAGCATTTTTTTTTTCATCCAAGAAGATACCTGCTGGCCATTATCCTCTCAGTCCTGGCCTCCCCATCCTCACATGCTTTAGGCAACCACTCATCTTTTGCCTCTTCTGGACATTTCATAGAAACGAAATACAATGTGTAGTCTCTCACTGGCTTCTTCGACTTAGCAGAATGTTTTTGAGGTCCATCCACATTGTAGCCTGTATCAGTAAGAACTTCGTTTCCTTTTATTGGCATTCTTGGTTCTTAACTTTGGTCACAGGGGCCCTCAGCTGTACGACCAACCACCTCAGCCAGCCAGCTAGGGCCCCAGCCTCAAGGGAAAGCTGCAGAATGAACCTTCCACCCCATAGGGGAAACAGCCTGACAAGCAGCCCCAGAAAGGGATTCCTGCTGAGATGTGTTTTCACTTTGAGCTCTTAGGAACCCACTGATCCCCTCCTGCCAGAGATCTTGATGCTAAACATAAGGTTCATCCCAGGTCAAGTGCAGGGAGGAAAGTTGTGCAATGGGGGGCTGTTCTGGAGGCACTCATGCCGAATCTTGCCCATGGAGAGTAAACCTCTAAGCCCCGGGAAGGTTGGAGCCAGTAGGTGTTCTCGCAGGTGACCAAGGCCTGGGTAGGGGTACTCGGGTTTTCCTCTAAATGTGCTCATCCCAAGGAATGGATGTAAAAGCTGATCACTTTTCTCATACTGGGTAAGTATGTCCAGTAGTCACACTTGAAAAGTGCCTTGTCCTTTGAGCACCTCGTGTGTATCTTAATGACATCACGGACATTTCCTCTCTGCTGCCTCCAGGAAGGTCGTCTTGGCCCTCAGCCTGCCCTTGCAGGGCACATCACTGAGTAAGTGTGGATGCTAGCAATTTCTGGGAACTTGGCAGCATTTCAGTCAGTCTAGCAAGTTGAGCAACCACGGCGTGCCTTGGGCATGGTGCCCCTCCGAGGAAATGCAGGGGTGCTGTCTAAAGGGGCAGCTTTGAAAGTGGTGCTCAGTGCCTTCTGCATCAAAGCAGAGCCTTGGTAACAGATGACAACGATGGCCACGTTTTAGCTAAAGCAGCAGTGTAGCTGCCAAAAGAGTTGGTGTGAGTTTGAACTGCATGGATAAAATTGTGAGGTGGGAAGAGATGATGCCCCGTCGTCCTGGTTAGGCCCCACTTGGGGCACAGGTCACAGGATCTGAACTAGCTCCCATAAAGACAAAGACTGGTTTGCAGAAAAGTGACAAAACAGAAGCAATTATATAAACCTCTAAAGACCGTTCAGCTAATCAATCTGTCCTAAATGGGGGTTATCAACAATGATGCTAGCAATTACTCTTGTGTGGGGTGCTGTGCCCCGGCATGTACATTTTTTACACATAGCCTTCCAGTCTGTAGGACGGAAGACTCGGGTACCTACTTTTGTCTTAAATTTATTTGGAGAGAGACCAAATGCAGGAGGGGTTGCTCTGCAAGATGCCATATGGTAGGTGGAGCCAGGAAAAGTGTGTTGAACCCATGGAGAGAGGCGGGCCTCCAGTATGAAAGTCAAGCATAACTGCCCAGGAGACAGAAATGGGCACCTTGCGTGGCTGACCTGGGCTGTGTCCTTGAGGTGGTCTTTGGTGGAATGTAGAGGAGGTCCCTTGAGGGACAGGGTGTATACATGCATACATCCGTACATACATACACACAAGGCTGGTAAACAGTGCAGGAGCCATCAGAGAACATTTCTGAACCCACATACAAAATTATTTTGGTATTCCTTGTAAACATGAGTGCAATTTTGAGCAAATACATGTTTAGGCAACAATATGAAGAGCTGCTTCATCTTGGGATGGGCAGTGGCAGAGGTAAGAACTTGCTCCAACTACCCTGATGTGGTCACTGCTCCTCAGAGATCCCCCTCCAAGGCCTCTTCGTGGAAGGCTTACCAGGTTCGGTTCCTCTTTCCCAGTCACGTGCGTGGCTCCCCATTGAACCCAAAGCCACCAAGTCAGGAACCCAATGGACTTGCCCACCACTGGAAACGGGCAGGTCCTGCTGGATCTGTGACCAGGCAAAGTTGTTCCTGCAAGACTCCACGTTTCCTTTCGGTTGCCAAAGAGGAACATTGCCTGTTCCCGGGGCCAAGTCTGTCTCAGATGCCCAGCTTTATTTAAGCAGTGGAATGTCAAAAGAGGTGTTGGTGTGGATTTTAAATTCAGGTGTATAACGCTGAGAACTGGTATTGTTTTGCTTTTGGGGTTTATGGACCTTAGCTTTCAAGGTCTGCACCAAGTTTCCTTTTTTTTTGTTTGTTCTCTAATATGGAGAGAACTTTGGTGCCAGTAGGTGTATGACTGCAGTTTTTAAACAGCAAACCTTGCAAGGAAAGAACCTAAAATGTAGATGAAGTCAGCAATTTGAATACTTTTTAGTGACTGAGGGGAGCCGCACACACTTTTAAGATTTGCGCAAAACTAAGTTAACCTGTCAGCAGACTATCATTTTGTTGGTCTCTAGTATAAGGTAGGCACATAATTCTGCACATTGTAAAATTTAATAGTTTATTTATCAATGTATTTCAAAACAATTTCCACATGTAATCAGTATTTTAGGAAATAGGATGGTTTGTATTCCTTTTTCAGGCTGAGATATGGAAATCCAGTGTGCATGTCACACATCACATCTCAGTTCTGACTGCCCACATTTTAAATTCTCGATAACCACAAGTGCTAGAAGCTCTATCCTACCATGGTTAATCCCCTCTAGAATCTCTTCGGGTAAATGTGGCTACATTTTGCTGAAAAACATACTGAAGCTTCTAAAATCTAACCTGCTGAGGGTCACCCCAGAGAGTATGAATGGAGGGGTTAGGATTCAGACATGGCATGTTAATCTCCAAAACCTGAGTTTTCTAAACATCTGTGCACATTAATTTGATTGGTTTTTTTAAATGGCTTTAAAAAACACTTCAATTTTTAAGGCAAAGTTCCCCTGGAATGTTCTCTGGGATGGGAGAGGAGAAGCAGGGGATTTGGGTTATTTCATTCATACATATTTTCATTAAAATATCCTGGATTTTAGAAAAGTGGTTTTCTTATTTTTTCATTTACAAAGCTTTTGTTTTTCTGGTTCTATTAAAACAAACGTCAGTCAAAGACAGACCACAAATACCAAGGGGCCAATCTGGTGGTGCCTGATGCACCAGAAAACCTCATCCTTCTCGAGGGGCTGACGCGGCACACTTGAGCCCTGACACCCTCCCTGCTGTGGCGTGTCCTTCAGTTCCTCAAGGCCACGAGGAAGAGGAACATGCCCCACAAGGAGTCACATGGCGTGGGGGCTGTGCAGATGGGTGGCTGGTTTTCCTGAGGGTGGTCAGTGTTTTAGATGGAATGCCCTGTCCAATGCCAGGGAACGTGGGCAGTCGGAACCTCTGAGTCATGTGATGGAGCGATTGGACCTCATCCTGCTGAGAAACAAAGTCAGAGATTTCTCGTGGCGAACACCCATTCCACCTCTACGTCCATACAGTAGTTCCTGCCACTCTGTGACCCATAAAAGAATGGGACCCAGGCAGCAGAAGCAGACGCGCACCAGTGCTCTGGCCTGGTGCACTCGTGGTGGGTCAGAGATGTGCCCGGGTTTGCAGGGTTCCGTGCTTGCACTCTTTGCTGTCGTAAAAATCCAGGATAGGTAGAGCCTATCCCTAAGAGCCAGGCCATAACCTCTCTTGTTTTCCGTTACACCCTCTGTGCTTTGCTGTGGTCCAGGAAAGAGACGCAGGGGCTCCCGCCGTGTCTGCGGGGAAGCCATTGTGAACGGGATGCAGCGGTGCTCATCCTGGAATCTGTCAGAAGAAAGAGCTTATCACGTAGGACCAACCTCTTAGACAACATTCTCCCAAATCAGATGCTTACATTCAGCTATCTGAGAACATGCTTTTTACCAACAAAAACACATAGCAGGCGCAGGAAAATTATGTTTTAAAATTTTATTTACTACATAGTTTATCCATTCAATAAATACTATGAAGCATCATGCTTTGTGTGAGCCACTCTTACATGCTGAATCTAGGTGAAAAGTGAAGGAAGATCTAACTAGCTCACATTCCAAAAGGAAGTTGATTATGAGGAGTTAAAAGGACATGAAGGCCTTCCCACAGCACGTGGAGAACCTGGGGTGCCCAGGAACTGCAAGGCTGCCCAGCCCTCTGGTATTCTAGATCTGTGGTTCCTAACCTTGAGCACACATGAGATCATCTAGGCTTGTTAAAACTCAGATTGCTGGGCCTTATCCTCAGAGTCTAATTCAAGAGGTCTGGGACCACACTTTGAGAACCACTATTCCATAGAAATTGGTAGTAAAAACATGACAAGGGCATTGAAAAATGCCTAAGATTAGCACAGCCAAACTCCAAGATCGGATAGAAACACGGAGAACTCCCAGAGAGGGCTCAGCACAGAGGGCCGAGGCTGTCACTTGCTCATACTTCTTAAGGCCCCTGAGGAAGTTCCTTAAGGAGTAGCCAGAGACTGACACCTGACCATTGTCATCCCTGTGGCTTATTTTGAATATGTGCCCTTATTGATAAAATGTATGGTTTTCTCTTGCAGCTGTGAGAGCTACTAGAAGGCTTCTTATCTGTTTTTCACCCAGTAGTAGCTCGGGCCTATGCCTCCCACTTGCCTCTGTGGTCAGGCAGGGATGGTTTGCACTTCTGGGCCAAAACAAGTGCTGGGCAGCTGAAAGACAGCTTCACTGCCAAGACTTCTGCTAAAGGGTCCCGGCGCCAGGGAGCTTTGGTTGGGGGGACGGGCAACTGGAGGGTCTGCAATAGATTGAACTGTCTGCCCCCAAAGTTCATATGTTGAAGCCCTAAGCCCCAGTGGGACTATGGAGATGGGCTCTCTTTAGAGGTAATCAAGGTTAATGCGATCATAAGGGTGGGGCCCTAATCCAATAGGACTGGCGTCCTATTAAGAGAGCAAGGGACACCAGAGTGCACCCACCCAACAGGCCATGCGAGAAAGCAGGGGGAGGCAGCCGTTCACCCCGGGGAGAGGCACGGGGCAGCCGGCCCTGCCGGCACCCTGACCTTGGATTTCCATGTCCAGAACCGTGAGAAAACAGCTTCTGTTGTTTAACCCAGCATCCTGGGGTCTTTTGTTACGGCGGCCCACGTGAGATAATACAGGGTGCAACCGAGGTGAGCCGCTGAGCTTCTGGGGGAGGGGAAGGCTTTAGAAGAGCTTCTGCGGGTGAGGACTCGCTCAGCTCCCGCCAGATGACGACCGCTGGACGGGTGAACGTCATGGGAAACGAGGGCGAAAAGCCCAGGTCGCAGGAGGCGGAGCAAAAGATCCCAGTGGACCGACACTGCTGGCTTAGGGCCGTGAACATCTCCAAGGGCTGAAGACTCAGACCCCGCTCCCGCTGGCAGGTGACACACAAGCTCCAAAGACCCCGCTCCCATCCCGCGAAGGAGAAGCCATCGCTCAGGCACGATTTAGCTTGAATTTCTCAACACTTTAACCAGCGGGAAGTTAGAAATGATTGCATCTGATTTTTTAAAAATAACGTGACACTTCTTGTCCTGAGAGTTGTGGATTAAATTCATATGGACAACGTAGCATACATAATAAACAATAAGCTAAGCTTGTAACGGGTTTTATAAAAATTTATTTTGGTATCATTAATCTACAATTACATGTGCAATATTATGGTTATTAAACTACCCCTTCATCAGGTCCCCCCCACCAACCCCATTACAGTCACTGTCCATCAGCGTAGTGAGATGCTTTAGAATCACTACTTGTCTTCTCTGAGTTGTACAGCCCTCCCCGTGCCCCCCAACATTACATCTGGGGTTTTTTTTTAATGGAAAAGTTTAAATATATACAAAAATAATAGAAAGAAGGATCTTTATGTATCCACCCTCCTGCTTCCACGGTTAATCCATCTGTGACCATCTCTTTATTCTCCCACCCACGTCCTTCACAGATAATTTTGAAGCAGTCTCTGGACGTTGCTTCATTTGCTCCATGAATATTTTGGCATCCATTTCCAAATCCACAAAACCATTTTCACACCTAAAAATAAAATAAAATAAAATAATTCCTTAATTTCTTCAAATGTTATTCAGTATTCAGATTTCTCTTATTTCAGTGATTTTTAACAGTGTATTTGAATCAAGATCTATGTAAATTTAACGCATAGTAATTGGATTGATGTATATTTTTTTAAATTCAGGATTACTGCTGCATAAATGGTGATAGTTTTGGCCAGCAGGAGGCTCTTCAAGGTTCCTGCAGGTATATTAGACACGACTGCAGTGCTCCGTGACAATTTTGTCTTCTGGCATTAAAATTTCTGGGCCCATTTTGCTGTCAGTCCATCCTGGTACCAGCAAATGACGATCTGCTGTATTTTCAATTGCCACTGAGAGCAGCATAACGTCCCATTGTGTGCATGTACCATAGTTTATTCAACCAGCCCCTATAGTCCTTCAATGAGCAGCCTTCTGCATGTGTCTTGTTTTAATTTTCACCAGTGTATCTTTGGAAGAGATTCCTAGAAGCTTCCCTGAGTCAAATGGTCAGTGAATATGTAATCTCTCTAAATAATGCAAAGTCCTCTTTCTGAAGGGGTTGTACCATTTTTCATTCCCACCAACACTATCAGAGCGTCTATTTCCCCATGCCTCACCAACAAAATAGATGGTTAAACTTAGAAATTTTAACTTGCATTCCCCTCACTACAAAGAAGGTCGAACATTTTTTCAAGAGTTTTTAAGATCCATTTGCATTTCTTTCCTGCGAGTTGTCGGCTCCTCTCTCTTGCCCATTTCTCTAGTCCTTTCTTTTATTGATTTTTAGAATCTCTTTACATATTAGGGATAGTGTTTTGTGTGATAAGTTGCAACATTTTCTCCATTATCCTTTTACTTTGCTAAAATTGTTTTTTATACTGGATAAAAAATTTATTTTTCTGTAGTCAACAGTCTTTTCCCTTATTTCACTTGGATTTTGAGTCAGAAAATGTTCCTCTGTCCTAGTTATAGAGTAATTTGTTCACATTTGCCTCTAGTGTTGGTAAGTTTTCTTTTTTTTAACATTTAATTTTCTGATTTGTCTGGATTTATTCTGATGTTCAGTGTAAGAAACAAGCCTGCGTTTTATCTTTTTCTGTATGGTTATCTTGATACCCCATAACTTATTAAAAAACCCAGTTTAGCCCCACTGATTTGAGATGGCAGCTTTATCACATTCTAAATTTGCATGTGTAACTGGGACTGTCTATGGATCTTCTGTTTTTCTTCCATTAGTCTGTCTATTCATGCACAAATGCCACTCTTTTAGTTTTTTTCTTGATTTACCAACTTAATTCCTTGTTAAGAAAAACAAGGCTTTGTCTAATTCAGCCCTCATTTTTATTCCTCTCTCTAGCTTTTCAGAATTATATATGTTCTACTCTTCTATTGGCTACATTTTAAATTTAAATTAATGGTTAATTCTAAAAGATAAACTTTACTGAGGTATAATTTACATAAAATAAAATCTAACCTTTTTTCCCCCAATGGGTCTTAAAAATAGATATGCCAAACATCACAGAAGAGGGAAAGGGATTACTAAAATAGAAAAGGACATCTGTGGATTGAAAACTTTGAGAATCTCTGGTGAGAGGCTAATTAAACAGAAAGAGCCCTTAATGGGGAAGCAGGTGTCTGCTTTCTAGTCCCAGCTCTGCTCCCAAATAGCTAAGATCAGCTATTTTATCTATTTTAGTCTCAGTTTTCTGGTCATTAAAGCAAAGGAATTGGGCTCCAAACTAAAGGCCTTTCTAGTTCTTCCAGCGTATGAAGCTATTCTCAGCTGAAAGTTGTGTTCATTAGCTGCCATGTGAGTAGGAAAAGCAAGAGAGTGAGAAAGAAAAACTCCTACTGTGGTCTTTGAGCAGTGGTCTCTTTTTCTTCTTTTTAATGTTTGTATTGAAGTGCAGTTGATATACAATATTAAATTAGGCTCAGGTGTACAGCATCCTGATTCAACAACTATATGCATTATGAAATGCTCGCCACCATAGTTACCATCTGTCACCCTACAAAGTTTTCACAATATTATTGACTATATTCCCTTTGCTGTACTTTTCACCCCTGTGACTTATCTATTTTGTAATTGGAATTTTGTACCATTTTATCCCCTTCACATGTTCACCCATCCCCCAACCCTGCAGATGCCAGTTTGTCATGTAACTACCAGTACCATCGAAATAAGCAACGTGTAGACATCAATTGTTTCATTGCATCAAATTTAGTCAGTATGTGTTAATGCTTTGAGTAAGATGAGGGCATTAGCCCCATACCCTTGGCAATTTTTTTCAACTTCTACCTCTCAGATTCTGTCTTTATAATTTTATTTTTACAATTTCACACTTAATAACATTTAAATTATGCTCTGTTACTGTATTTAAGTCTGTATGCTTTGTCTATGGGTTGATTATGAAATCTGAAAATAGATATAGAGTGTTTACATTATTCCAATTCTAAAAATTATTCTCTGCCTAGTCAAGGGGCTGCTTTTCCCTCTTTATATTCATGGAAGCATAGGTTTACTTCTCTACCACTGGAAGGAAGGTGTTTCTGGATCACGTGGATTATCTTTTCCTGTCCTCCTTAATTGCTCAAACCCTGGTTCATATTTTAACCATGGTTTTCCTAAATAGATGTTATTCCTAGAATCCTGAACACTTAAAAAAAAAAGATGTCTTCATCTTATCTTCCGAATTATCCAGGCTTTTATTGATAGCACTTACGGAGAGCAACTCACTTTTCTTAGAGTCATCCCCTTTACACCATCGCAACTTCCTGCCCTAGCCAGGACTGCTGCTCTCGAGGACTGCTGGCCAATTGTCACGCTGGGACTTCCCTTCAATGGTCACTGCCCCTCCCCCTCCTTGGATTAGACTAACAGCTTTCTGGATTTCATTTCTTTCTCGTTTTCCTTCCTTATTTTTTTAAATTTTTAAATTTTTTTAGTCATATCCTTGAGTAACTTCCTCAGAAAGGGTATATGGGAGGAAAGCTTTAGCACTTTGTCTTTTGAAAAAGTCCATATTCATTCCATCTCTCCTATATGATTGATAGTTTGTCTGTGAATAAAATTTTATATTGATGTAAGTTTCCCTCAGAATTTTGAAGGTATTGTTTCCCTGTCTGCTGTCATTTGATTGTTGCTGATGACAGGGCTTGTCTCAGTATGGTTCTCATTCCTAGGTACTTGAAATTTTCCCCCTTAGGAAGCAACTAGAATTTTTTTCTTTATCTGCAGTTCTGAATACTGTAGTTCCCCCTTATCTGCAGTTCTGCTTTCTGTGGTTTCAGTTCTCCAGGTCAACCGCGATCAGGAAGCAGATCACTTTCTGATGATATGTAGCCTAACTATTGTGACCTACTGTTGACATAGGTTAATAGTAGCCTACAATGCCTACAACATGAGTCTTCTTTCACTTACTGGATTTTTTTTTCCAATTGTTCATTTAGTGGTCCCTTTTAATTGGAAGTCTGATGACTTTATTTGACTCTGGTACATTTTTTTTCTATGATTTTGTTCCCCATTTTTACTAACTCTGATATCACAGGAACTCCTGTTTGTTGGATGTTCTACCTGGTGAATGGATTCCGCCTCATCTTTTCTCTGTGTATTTTTTTATGAAAGCTTTTGACATAGTCTTCCTGCCTGCTTACAAATTTGTCTAGACTTTGACTTTCAGCCTGTGTACTTGTGTGTTTTTTCATTTTAACAGTCATGTGTTCTTGTTTTTTTTTAAAACACTGCTGAAGCTTCAGATAAATGATAGGAGAGCATGTTCCAGACCATTGAGATCAACTAGAAGTGCTATAAAAAATACAAATGAAATTAGTTAGAAAGCATTGGAAAGCTCTTAATACAGACTGGACTTAAAGGGCCATGAGACAATAGAGAGAGAATTGCATATAGGTGAGCCCCATATTCTGTAGTGCTTCTACCCTTGAGGGATTTGCTAGTTCAACAGCGGTATGGGTCCAAGAGCAGAAAATAAGTAGCCAAGACCCTGGCAATTGAGTCGGGTTTGTGGCAGTCTCAGAGTAAATGGTGAGACACAATGTAGGCGCAAGGCTGCCAAAGTGGCCAAGACTTGAGTGTCTAAGATCCCAGGGAAAGTGAGGCCACTTTGAGGTGGACTCAGTATTTTGTTCCATTTTTCCTCTCAGACATCTGCCAATCATACACAGCATGGGTGTAGGAAGCTAATAAGCTGGGAAATTACGCAGACCTTTTGGTAGTCTCATGAGTATAGGGAGACAAAATTCCAGCTAATGGCCCACCAAGCAGAAGCTCAGCATACACCCCAGGTCCCACTCTAGGTCTAAGAGCAAACCAGGAAAAGATCGGTCTTCACAAGAGGCTGGAAACTGACTTTGAGTCAGTTCAATGCCAGCCTGGATAAAGTGATGTGTCCCTACTCTGCCCACCAGAAAGCAAATTATATCCTCTGTGAAGGAAGATAGTGAACCTCAAATTTTGTCTACGATATTTTTATAGGCAGTCTCCAGCATGCAATAAAATATTATCAGGCATTCTAAGAAATAGCAAAAAATAAGCCAAACCAGAAAAAAAACTGTGGAAAGAACTTATAGGTAATGCAGATATGGCAGTTACATTGGATCATTTAATTATCATGTTCAATAAAATAGATGAAAAGATTGAAAAATTTTGTGGAGAACTGAAATCAATGAAATAGAACCAAATGAAAATTCAATAACAAACCACTATTAAAAACTACATGGATATGAAAAGACAACCTACAGAGTGTGAGAAAATATTTGAAAATCATATATCTGATAAGGAGTTAGTATCTAGAATATATAAAGAACTTCTGTAATTCAGCAACAAAAACAAAAAACTCGTAATTAAAAAGTAGATAAAAGACTTTAGCAGATACTTCTCCAAAGAAGATGCACAAATGGCCAATTAACACATGAAAAGATGCTCAACATTTCATCAGGGAAATGAAAAGCAAACCATAATAAGATACTACTTCACACTCATTAGAATGGCTACAAAAACAGAAAATAAAAAGTGTTGAAAAAGATAGGAGAAAATGGAACCCTTGTGCACTGCAGGTGGGAATGTAAAGTAATGCAGCTGCTATGGCAAATAGGATGAAAATTTCCCCCCAAAATTTAAAATTAAATTATTATATGATCCAGCAACCCACTTCTGAATATATACCAAAAAGAACTGAAAGCAAGGTCTTGAAGATATGTTTTTATGCTCATGTTCATCGAAGCATTATTCATAGAAGCCACATGGTGAGGACAACCTAGTGTCCATTGATGGATGAATTTAAAAGAATTGAAATCATAGAGAGTATGTTTTCTGACCATAATAAAATCAAACTAGAAGTCAGTAACAGAAGATAAGAAAAAAACTCAAAACATTTAGAAAAAAATCAATGAAGCAAAAAGGTGGTTCTTTGAAAAGATCTATAAAATTGGCACACCTTTTAGCTAGGCAAAGAAAAAAAGAGATAAAACCAATTACTAATTTCAGAAATAAAACAGATTCCCTACAGATCTAGTATTGAGTATCTTGACAACAGTGAATACCGAGAAAAAAATCTACACACATTAATTCAACATCTTAGATAAAATGGACCAATTTCTTGAACAGCATAAATTACCAAAAACTCACCCAAGAAAAAATAAATCATTTGATTAGTCTATATTATAACTATTCAAGAAGCTGGACTCTTAAAAACTACTAGATTAATAAGTGATATCAGCAAGATTATACAAGCCACAGGCAAAAATCAAGGTCAACACACAAAAATCAAATGTATTTCTATCTATAAATTAGCAATGAACCATGTGGAAACAAAATTAAAAACACAGTGTGATCTACAATATGCTCCCCCCCCCATAGAAATATTTAGGTCTAACAAGTCATGTAGGGAACTTGTATGCTAAAAACTACAAAGAACTAATGAAAGACATTGAAGAAGACCTAAATTTAGATGTACCATGTTCATGGATTGTAAGGCATCATCAGCATAGCAAAGATGTAAATTCTCCCCAAACTTACAGGTTTAATGCAATTACACAAAAATCCCAAGAAGAATGTTTTTGGAGATATATAGATTTTTTCTTTTTTGAAAGACAACCTTATTCTAAAATTTACATGTGATAAAATTCACAGAACTATAAACATACATACACCCAAGTACGTGCATGTAAAACTGAAATCTGAGTAGTTTCTGTGGATTTCCTAGAAATAATACAATGTTTTTATATTGTATTATAGTTAGGTAAGGTGTTATGATTGGGAGAAACTAACTTGAATGGTCATGGGACTTCTCTGTACAATTTCTGCAACTTCCTGTGAATCTATAATTATTTCACAATAAAAAGATTTTAAAGATCAAATATATTTCAGCAGCAAAAACTCCTTACTAAAATAACTTTTAATATGCAAATTACAATAGCTTGTAAAAAAAAATCAAAGTCCTAGGAATAATTCTAATGAAAAACATGCAAATCCTCCACACAGAAAACTTTTTAAAGAATTAAAAGAGCTAAACAAATGAAGTGATATATTATGTAATTGAAGAATGAAAAAGATCTCAGTTCACTCCACATCGATCTATATGAATTTATTACATTCTCAATCAAAATCCTAGCAGGTTTTTCCTTCTTTGTGGTAGCAGTAACAAACTGACTCTACCATATACATTTAAATGCAAATAGGAGATACATCCAAGATAATGATGGAAGAAGAAAAGTTAGAGCATTTCCACTCCAGATATCAAGACATTATGAAGTGACAGTATGGTTTTGATACAAGAATAGGCAAACCGACCAGAGAATAAAATAAAGTTCAAAAACAAACACATGTATATAGACACTTATATTTATACAAAAGTCCAGCGTAATGAAGAAAGAGAATTCTTTTCAGTAAGTGGATCACTTTTATATCTACATGTAGAAAAGTAAATATTCGCTCATACCTCACAAAGTACACAAAATCAATTCCAGATAATTGTTGTTCTACATGTCAAAAAAGTAAAGCAATAATACTTCTAAAGCATAATATAGAAGAACTTATTTTGAGTTTGAGGCAAGTAAAGATTTATTCAAGAAGATACAAGAAGCATTATATATTGTTTTCTTGAGTGCTTTATAGATTTTATTCCTTTTTCATAGCCTCCTCTTCTTGTTTTATGGATGTAATATCTTCTCTGTGATGATGCAAATAAGAATCTTTTAACTTAGTTTTCTTGATTTTCCAAGTTCACTTTTTTGCTTGTTTACTTTACTTTTTCACATTCCACATATGTCTGATGATTCTAAGTTTTCCTAGGACTGGATTGCCTGTGGGTGGCTGATGAAAGTTTCCTCTGCTGTTGTGTAAGTAGGTTTTCTTCTTCATTAGGTCAGAATGGGAAAGCTGACATGGAGTTCTGGGTACATAGCTAGGTAGACAGCCCTTTGGCTGGGAATCTCTTAAATGCCAGGATTCCTAAACCATTAGCCCATCCCCACTCAACCAGGCCTATTTCTCAAGAGAAGAGCTCTCTGACTTCTTTGTCCAGTGATAAAACACTGCCTGCCCTGCCAGCACTGGGAAGCTCCCTGGGTCTGGAGCCCCCTAGTTTCTCCAGGAAGACCTCTTCTTTGCTTATAGCCTTGCCTCTGGCTTCCTCCACTTGACTTCTTTCAGCATCAAACTCTCATTCACTTTTCTTTTCCCAGAAATATGTTAAAAATCTTTCATCGACTGAAGTGCCCTCCCTCATTCATTTCTTTTGTTATTGTTATTTAACAGTAGAGAGTAGAGAAAAACAAATGTTTTCAGTCTGTCTCTTCAAATGGAGCCTTCTAACTTATCCTTCTTTTAACTAGTTTAACTTAGTGTTTGCCAAAATTACTTGGATATAGTATCCTTTTAACATCCCAATGGAACATATATCTAGAAACAGTGTTATATAAGATTTGAGGAGATTGTGGGAAAGTTGATCAGTCAGACTGTGAGAATAAACTTCTATGTCCTTTACGAAGGAAACCAGGTCAGCATCCCCACTTGCAGAATTTTGTATTGTATTACATGCTTCAGTAATGCAGCTCAGGCATCCTACTCTTCATAAGCTCTGGGGTGTGAAATCTTAGTAACAGTACTTTTTCAAGTGGTAAAGCAAATCTTTTTTTTTTTTTTGGTATCATTAATCTACAATTACATGTGCAATATTATGGTTATTAAACTACCCCCTTCATCAGGTCCCCCCCCCAACCCCATTACAGTCACTGTTGGTAAAGCAAATCTTAAAAATACTTCAAGAGAAACTCATATTCTGTCCACTGGGGCTGAATACTTTTAGGGCAAGAAGGCTGGTTAGGCTTCAGAACATTCACAAAACTCACCTGCTCACTTTTCTCTATCTATCCCGCTGCCTTCAGCCAGCCATGTGCAAAGCAGAACACAGGGCTCTCCTCAGGGAATATAACCTCCACTAGCCAGCTGTGCAACACTGACCCAGGTTCAGGCTGAGAAAAGCAGGCCTAGAGAAGATCATGTGAAGCAGTGTTTCCCAAGCCCCAGTCCATGGACCTCTAGTTTGCCAGGTGTTAACAAGTCTTCGTGGACAGAAGTTCCATGATTAACCACGTGCAAAACTGCGTATTAAAGGGTCTGAAAAGAAAAGCTGCACTGGAACAAACCTATTTAAATTTGTTTAAAACAGCCTTTTCCCACAGCATTTCATTCTGGAATCTTTACTGAGGGGTTTTTACCAGAAGCACACATTAGAAATCTACTTCTCCATTTTTTACACGATAGTGTTGGAAAAAAAGAATCTCTTGTGATATTTACTGTCCAAAACGCTCCTCAAACAAGTGTCTTTCCGAATTCGTGTGGAGGGCTGGGTGGGGACTGGGTGCTTTTCCCTTTCTGATGAGTAGAGCTGTGTATGCTGTGTTCCTCTTTTACTCAGGGAAACTCTGAGTCAAACTGGATACTCAGTCTTAGTAAAGATATCAGTCTTTATGATTAGCATACTTCCTTCCTCTTTCCATATTGTTATTGTTTTGATTTAATTTAACCCTCGGTTACTACATCCTCTGGGAAACCCTCTCAAAAACGTTTTAGGAACAGTCAAGCCTGAAATGTGTTTCAGAGGGAAGACATGGCTAAGAAACTCTGACCAAACCATGACATTTAGTGCTGACATATGTATGGTAACGTGATGCCTGTGATCATATGGACTTAACAGTCCCATCACCGTCTATGGTGACATGATATCTGCGATCACATGGATTCAACGGTCCTGTCATTGTCTAATCACACACTGTGACAAGTTCCCCACACTTCAAATAATTTGTATGTGGGTTTCCATTGCGAGAAAATACCTGGCTTTAAAACACAGTCGCTACCACCTTCTTTGGCCCTAGAACAAAAAAGATAAATCTTGGGGCAACTGTAGTTTTTACATTTTCATTTCGTGGGGGACTGTGGACAACTCCATTCAATTAAGAGAGTAGTTTAGACATGTTTTACTTCAAAATGTAAACTCATCATCAGGGGAGGAGGGCTGTTTCCCTAGGCTTTGGTCGGACATATTACCACACACAGCACACAGTGTGCTGTTCTTAGGAAATCTCGTCAGTTGCCTTGCAAAGTGGCAACTCAGTGCTGGCTAGTGGGGGAGGGGAGGCGCGGGGGTGGGGGAGGGGGTTCGGGCTGAGGTTTTTCAGTAACCAGCATCGACAGTCCTTTTCCTTAGAATGCATATTACAGTCAACCTGCTTTCCCTAGGACATCAGATCATGGGATAGAGGATGGGGAAAAACCTAACCATCTGGTAACAGGCTACTATTTATAAAAATGATGGTGGAATACTACATAACCAATAAAACTGAATTATATAGAAATATTTAACAACAGTTTTAATGCAGCTCTAAGCACTTGTAAATTTGGAATCATAAATATTTCATCTTGATTTTTGTTTTACTCGACATTTGCCATCGTCAGTCAGACTACTAACACAAGAAAGTTAAAATTTGTTACTCTGAATTCAAAACCTAAGTAAGTACAGAAGAAATTGAAATAAATGATGCCATTTTGTAAGTTTCTTGATTTTTCCTGCCACCTTTACTAAAGCCTAAAACAGCACTAACACTTTTGGGACATCCCGTATTAATTACTGAATAGTACCAGCTACTGTATATAGGGTGTTTCAAATTTTGTAAAGTGTAACGTATATGTGTATATATCCTTAGGAAAAAAAGTCTGCAAACTTGTAATGATGCATATCTGCAAAGCTGTTTTCTCTGCTGTGGGATTTTTTTTTCTTTTTCATGCTTTCCTGTTTTCCACATTTTCTATGGTCAACATATGTAGAATTTTTAATGTGGAAGGAAAAACCTTTTAAAATGGCTGTGGTATCATGGATCCAAGAAGGCATTTCCGGTGACCTGCCCTTTCTCCTTACAAATTGAACTGATTTTGTTCAGGTGTGTGACGCCGTGTCCCCCCACCCACCTCTGGCTGGGGGCTTGGTGGGCTGAGAGGCCCGTCCGCTTGCACGTGGGTGATCAGTTATGGGCATGTGGCTGACTCAAGCAGCAGGACTTACGGGCAGGGTTGCTGGAAATTTCTGAGAAGAGTGTCTTTATTTTTGAGCAAGAGCTGCAAGAAGAGACAACCACTTTCTGCTCCTCTGGAGTCCTGGCAGCAGGTTGGGAGGCCTGAGCTGCGGTGGCAGCGGAATGAAGCCAGCACACAGGGAGGGCAGCAGGAGGCTGGCAGGAGACAGGGCCGGGCAGGATCGCCCAGCATGGGGCCACCAACCTCGGCGAGCAGGAGGGACACCTAACACCTGTCCTCAAGTTTGAGCCAATTCGAGCTGAGATTTCTGTCTCTTTCATCCTAAAGCATCCCAGAGCCTCCTTCTGAAGTCCTTGCTGTTGGCCATTGGACAAAGATGTTCTTCAACCTGTCAGCGCCCACGGGTGAGCAGGGCCCCGTTGATTTGAAGCCAGTAAGCAGAGGGCAGCTTCCAGTTTTCCTTCCCGAAAAATAGATTTACTACCTGGTGCTTGAAGTTTTCATGTGCTCTTTCTTGAAGAGGGTATTTATTTTTAACACACAGAGGAGAGGAGCAAGGAGGCCCAGAAACACTTTCTGCAGGTGAGACTTCATGCTCTGGGCCCCTCCTTTGCCCTAAGATCAGGTAGTCCCTTGTGGCCTGAGGCGCCCGAAGCCCTTAGTAAAGGATCTGGGTGCTGAGTGTCAGCCTGGATGCTGTGGAGCGGGGCGAACGCACGCGACCCCAGAGGCCATGGGGCACTCCATGGGGCGCATCATGGCCAGATGTGCTGGGGCCCGGGGCACCCCGGGAGGGCGCTCCATCTGGAGGAGGCAGCCCTTCTAGATGACAGCCCAGAGTTCCACGCAAGGTGGTGCCGGCTGGCCGTTCTGGGCTGCCCTGAGTCTGCTCATACTGGGACACATTCCAGTCACTGGAAGCCCAGAGAGCCTTCTCCCCTCCTTTGGATCCCTGTGTTGTTACTAATGCAACACGTCTTGCACTGTGGGCTGTCTCCGAGTTGGGTCAGCCAAAATGGCCCAGGCTTCTCCCCTCCAGCTGCCTTCAATGCTGGTCTTCCCCATCCCGTACATAAACAAATGGAGAAAAAAGTATTTGTCCTTCTAACATCTAACTTCATGTAGACTTACTTCATAGTAAAATCATTTAATGATTATCCAAGTGCTAAATTATTTTTATGCATGTACTTTATTTCTTATTTTGAACTTGTGTTAGGTGAATGAGAGATTATTGGGTTAATGGCATCAATATATGGGGACACGAGTGAGGTTTGGTTTGCCTGTTTAGTCTTAAATGTAGGATTTGGTAAATTCCTCATTGTTAGTTTAGACCCATAATCCTAATTTATGGGAAATGTTCCCACCTCTAAGCCTGGCATCCACTAAATTAAATATGGCTTTGTGCCCTCTGCATGTTTGAGAAATAAATATGTTTTTTGGTTTTGAGGCAGGCCCAAAACAAGTTTACTTAGGAGAGGATCCAGGAGACAGCTCTGCAATATGCCAACTTGTCCAAAAGGAGGAAACCAAAGACTTAATCCAGTACCTTCCTGCATGGACAGAACACACTTGGCTAATCCCGAAACCCGTTCCCCAGGCAGGGAGATGAGTTCGGTACTAGTAGTCTGTGTCATACTCCACTGTGCTCAAGACGCCAATTTAGGAGGAAGGTATTCTTGCCTAAGGAGATCTTCTAAATCCCCAGGATGTGTATAAAACGTCCTAGATATTCTTTTGGGGTTTGTATTATTTCTTATAGTTAAGTTCAATTCATCATGATTTTATTTTTTTATAGTGTGTCAAGTAGGAGTCTCAGCTTTCCTTTTTCTCAGGTGACACAAAGTTGTGCAAGTAGCTTCCTTTGCCAATAATTTGGATAATATTTTAAATATTGATAAAAATTTCCCATCTGTATTCATAAGAGACACTGGTCTATACTTTACTTTTTATCATTGTTATTACCAGAAAGTGTTATAGTAAAGTGATGCTAGCTTTATAAATTGAGGATATTGCCACATTTCTATAGTTTGAAATAGATAAATGACACTGGAATGAAGAGAACTGGGACCCAGGTGTGAAATCAGGTGCCGGTTCTCATTGTATATTTGTCATTGTCTTTTCAGGTTCATCTATAATAAATGATCTATTAAAATTTTCTTCTTGGTTTAATTGGGGTAATTTTATATTTTGCAATGAAAGCATCTTTTTCCAAGTATGTTGTGACAGAGTTTTAGGTAGCAGCCATTTACAGTAGTCTCACCTGTCCCCGTATCTGTGATTATCTGATTTTCTTCTTCTACCCATGCATATTTTTACTATGTTTCTTTTTGCCTTTATCAGTTTCACAAGAAGTTTATCTACATTATTGGGCTTTTCAATGACATGCTCTTGGACTTATATATCCTTTCTGCTGTGTTTTGGTTCCTATTACATAGATTTTAGCCTTGTCTTTATTAACTTCCCCTTCCAACTCTTTGTGGCTTAATCTGTTGTTCCCTTCCTAATTTACTACAGCGAGAAGTGCTATGGGGTTGCAGTGTCCCCCCCCCCAAAAAGAATACATTGAAGTCCTAGCCACCTGTACCTCAGAATATGGCCTTAATGGAAAATCAGTTAAGATGAGGTTGTACTGGAGTAGGGTAGACCCTTAATCTAGTGTGACTGGCGTCCTTACGCAAAGATGGCCCTGTAAAGTCACAGAGGAGGACAGCACGTAAACTGGAGGTGGATATTGGAATATTTATGCTGCCACAGCTAAGAAACATCTGGAAGAGATGAGAAAAGATCTTTCCCTGGAGGTTTTGGAGGGAGCGCAGCCTGGCTGACACCTTGATTTCAGGCTTCTTGACTCCAGAACTGTGAAGCAATAAATTTCTGTTATTTTAAGCTACACGGTTTGTGATATTTTATTACGGCAGCCCTAGAAAACTAATTCAAATACTAAGTTCCTTTTTTTCTTGACTTATTCATCTCCAATAAAAAATACATTAAATTTCTTTTTAGTACGCCTGGCTTTTAGTATGAATTGTTGAGTATTTCTCACTATCAGTGTGGATTATAATTATAGTTTTATTTATTTTTTGATCCAAAGTTTATCTAGCTCTGGGTTTCATAATTTCCAAGAAGTTAAAAAGCTTTTGATTTTATTAATGATTTTTAATTAAAATACTGTTAGAACATGTGGCCTATCATTCCTAATATTTAAACTTCTTAATATTTTCTTATACTTAACAACTTAATCCATTTTTGTGTTATATGGACAAATGGAAAAAAAGAGCATATTCTTGATGTGAGGAATGTAACATTCCATATGCACCTACTAATTGACTTTATTGATCATTTTATTAAATTTCTCTATATCCTTACTCATTTTAACTTGGTTCAATTTTCTAAGCAGTATTTTAGAATTTTCCCTTATGATGATTATTTATTTATTTATTTTTATATTGGTATCATTAATCTACAGTTACATGCGCAACATTATGGCTACTAGACTCCCCACATCATCAGGTCGCCCCCACCTTCCCCATTACAGTCACTGTCCATCAGCGTAGTGAGATGCTATAGAATCACTACTTGTCTTCTCTGAGTTGTACAGCCCTCCCCGTGCCACCCTACATTATGTCTGCTAATCGTAATGCCCCTTATATCCCCTTGTCCCTCCCTTCCCACCCATCCTCCTCAGTCCCTTTCCCTTTGGTAACTGTTAGTCCATTCTTGGGTTCTGTGAGTCTGCTGCTGTTTTGTTCCTTCAGTTTTTTTCTTTGCTCTTATACTCCACATATGAGTGAAATCATTTGATACTTGTCTTTCTCTGCCTGGCTTATTTCACTGAGCATAATACCCTCTAGCTCCATCCATGTTGTTGCAAATGGTAGGATTTGTTTTTCTTCTTATGGCTGAATAATATTCCATTGTGTATATGTACCACCTCTTCTTTATCCATTCATCTACTGATGGACACTTAGGTTGCTTCCATTTCTTGGCTATTGTAAATAGTGGTGCGATAAACATAGGGGTGCATCTGTCTTTTTCAAACTGGGCTGCTGCATTCTTAGGGTAAATTCCTAGGAGTGGAATTCCTGGGTCAAATGGTATTTCTATTTTCAGTTTTTTGAGGAACCTCCATACTGCTTTCCACAAAGGTGGACCTAATTTACATTCCCACCAGCAGTGTAGGAGGGTTCCCCATTCTCCATGTCCTCACCAACATTTGTTGTTGTTTGTGTTCTGGATGGTGGCCAACCTCACTGGTGTGAGGTGATTTCTCATTGCGGTTTTAATTTGCATTTCCCTGATGATTAGGGATTTGGAGCATCTTTTCATGTGCCTGTTGGCCATTTGAATTTCTTCTTTGGAGAAGTGTCTGTCCAGCTCCTCTGACCATTTTTTAATTGGATTATTTGCTTTTTGTTTGTTGAAGTGCATGAGTTCTTTATATATTTTGGATGTCAACCCCTTATCGGATACATCATTTATGAATATATTCTCCCATACTGTAGGATGTCTTTTTGTTCTACTGATGCTGTCCTTTGCTGTACAGAAGCTTTTCAGCTTGATATAGTCCCACTTGTTCTTCTTTGCTCTTATTTCCCTTGCTGGGGAGATATATTCATGAAGAAGTTGCTCATGTTTATGTCCAAGAGGTTTTTGCCTATGTTTTTTTCTAAGAGTTTTATGGAATCATGACTTACATTCAGGTCTTTGATCCATTTTGAGTTTACTTTTGTGTATGGGGTTAGACAGTAGTCCAGTTTCATTCTCTTACATGTAGCTCTCCAGTTTTGCCAACACCAGCTATTGTAGAGGGTGTCATTTCCCCATTGTATATCCATGGCTTGTTTATCGTATATTAATTGACCGTATATGTTCAGGTTAATATCTGGACTCTCTATTCTGTTCCACTGGTCTGTGGGTCTGTTCTTGTGCCAGTACCAAATTGTCTTGATTACTGTGGCTTTGTAGTAGAGCTTGAAGTCAGGGAGCGTAATTCCCCCTGTTTTATTCCTTCTTCTCAGGACTGCTTTGGCTATTTGGGGTCTTTTGTGGTGCGATATGAATTTTAGAACTATTTGTTCCAGTTCGTTGAAGAATGCTGTTGGTATTTTGATAAGGATTGCGTTGAATCTGTAGATTGCTTTAGGTAGTATAGCCATTTTGACAATATTTATTCTTCCTAGCCGTAAAGCATGGGATGAATTTCCATTTGTTTGTGTCCTCTTTAATTTCTCTTAGGAGTGTCTTGTAGTTTTCAGGATATAGGTCTTTCACTTCCTTGGTTAGGTTTATTCCTAGGCATTTTATTCTTTTTGATGCAATTGTGAATGGAATTGTTTTCCTGATTTCTCTTTCTGTTAGCTAATCGTTAATGTATAGAAAAGCAACAGATTTCTGTGTATTAATTTTGTATCCTGCAACTTTGCTGAATTCAGATATTAGTTCTAGTAGTTTTGGAGTAGAGTCTTTAGGGGTTTTTTTGTACAATATCATGTCATCTGCAAATAGTAACAATTTGACTTCCTCTTTACCAATCTGGATGCCTTATATTTCTTTGTTTTGTCTGATTGCCATGGCTAGGACCTCCAGTACTATGTTGAATAACAGTAGGGAGAGTGGGCACCCCTGTCTTGTTCCCGATCCTAGGTGAAAAGCTTTCAGCTTCTCGCTGTTAAGTATGATGTTGGCTGTAGGTTTGTCATATATAGCCTTTATTATGTTGAGGTACTTGCCCTCTATACCCATTTTGTTAAGAGTTTTTATCACGAATGGATGTTGAATTTTGTCAAATGCTTTTTCAGCATCTATGGAGATGATCATGTGGTTTTTGTTCTTCTTTTTGTTGATGTGGTGGATGATGTTGATGGATTTTCAAATGTTGTACCATCCTTTCATCCCTGAGATGAATCCCACTTGATCATGGTGTATGATCCTCTTGATGTATGTTTGAATTCAGTTTGCTAATATTTTGTTGAGTATTTTTGCATCTATGTTCATGAGGGGTATTGGTCTGTAATTTTCTTTTTTGGTGAGGTCTTTGCCTGGTTTTGGTATTAGAGTGATGCTGGCTTCATAGAATGAGTTTGAAAGTATTCCCTCTTCTATTTTTGGAAAACTTTAAGGAGAATGGGTATTATGTCTTCTCTATATATCTGATAAAATTCAGCAGTGAATCCATCTGGCCCGGGGGTTTTGTTCTTAAGTAGTTTTCTGATTACAGATTCAATTTCGTTGCTGGTAATTGGTCTGCTTAGATTTTCTGTTTCTTGCTTGGTCAGTCTTGGAAGGTTGTGTTTTTCTAAGAAGTTGTCCATTTTATCTAGATTTTCCAGCTTGTTAGCATATAGATTTTCATAGTATTCTCTAATAATTCTTTGTATTTCTGTGGGGCTGTCATGGTTTTTCCTTTCTCATTTCTGATTCTGTTCATGTGTGTAGATTCTCTTTTTCTCTTAATAAGTCTGGCTAGGGGTTTATCTATTTTGTTTATTTTTTCAAAGAACCAGCTCTTGGATTCATTGATTTTTTTTCTATTGTTTTATTCTTCTCAATTTTATTTATTTCTTCTCTGATCTTTATTATGTCCCTCCTTCTGGTGCTTTGGGCCTCATTTGTTCTTATTTTTCCAATTTCAATAATTTTGACTTTAGACTATTCATTTGAGATTGTTCTTCCTTCTTTAAGTAGGCCTGGTTGCAATATACTTTCCTCTTAGGACAGCCTTTTCTGCGTCCCACAGAAGTTGGGGCATTGTGCTGTTGTTGTCATTTGTCTCCATATATTGCTTCATCTCTGTTTAATTTGGTCATTGATCCTTTGGTTATTTAGGAGCATGTTGTTAAGCCTCCATGTGTTTGGGAGCCTTTTTGTTTTCTTTGCACAATTTATTTCTAGTTTTATTCCTTTGTGATCTGAGAAAGTTGGTTGGTAGATTTTCAATATTTTTGAATTTACTGAGGTTCTTTTTCTGGCCTAGCATGTGGTCTATTCTGGAAAATGTTCCATGTGCACTTGAAAAGAATGTGTATCCTTCTGCTTTTGGGTGTAGAGTTCTGTAGATGTCTGTTAGGTTCATCTGTTCTAGCATGTTGTTCAGTGCCTCTGTGTCTTTACTTATTTTCTGTCTGGTTGATCTGTCCTTTGGAGTGACTGGTGTGTTGAAGTCTCCTAAATGAATGCATTGCTTTCTATTTCCTCCTTTAATTCTGTTAGTATTTGTTTCACATAGGGCGGCGCTCCTTTGTTGGGCGCATAGGTATTTATAATGGTTATATCCTCTTGTTGGACTGACCCCTTTATCATTATGTAATGTCCTTCTTTATCTCTTGCTACTTTCTTTGTTTTGAAGTCTATTTTGTCTGATACAAGTACTGCAACACCTGCTTTTTTCTCCCTGTTGTTTGCATGAAATATCTTTTTCCATCCCTTCACCTTTAGTCTGTGTATATCTTTGGGTTTGAGGTGAGTCTCCTGTAAGCAGCATATAGATGGGTCTTGCTTTTTTACCCATTCTGTTACTCTGTGTCTTTTGATTGGTGCATTCAGTCCATTTACATTTAGGGTGATTATCGATAGATATGTACTTATTGCCATTGCAGGCTTTAGATTTGTGGCTACCAGAGGTTCAAGGGTAGCTTCTTTACTATCTAACAGTCTAACTTAACTCTCTTATTAAGCTATTATAAACAGTCTGATGATTCTTTATTTCTGTCCCTTCTTATCTTCCTCCCTTCTTTGTATGTTAGGTGTTTTATTCTTTATTGTTTTGTGTTTCCTTTGACTGTTTTTGTGGATAGTTGATTTTATTTTTTGCCTTTAGTTGGTATTTGGATGGTCTGCTTTCTTTGCTGTGATTTTATTTTCCCTGGTGACATCTATTTAGCCTTAGAAGTGCTTCCATCTAGAGCAGTCCCTTTAAAATATCCTATAGACATGGTTTGTGGGAGGCAAATTCCTTCAACTTTTGCTTGTCTGGGAATTGTTTAATCCCTCCCTCAAATTTAAATGATAATCATGCTGGATACAATATTCTTGGTTCAAGGCCCTTCTGTTTCATTGCGTTAAATATATCATGCCATTCTCTTCTGACCTGTAAGGTTTCTTTTGAGAAGTCTGATGATAGCTTGATGGGTTTTCCTTTGTAGGTGATCTTTTTTCTCTCTTTGGCTGCCTTTAATACTCTGTCCTTGTCTTTGATCTTTGCCATTTTAATTATTATGTGTCTTGGTGTTGTCTTCCTTGGGTCCCTTGTGTTGGGAGATCTGTGGGCTTCCATGGTCTGAGAAACTATTTCCTTCCCCAGCTTGGGGATATTTTTGGCAACTATTTCTTCAAAGGCAATTTCTATCCCTTTTCTCTCTTCTTCTTCTTCTGGTACCCCTATAATGCAAATATTGTTCCATTTGGATTGGTCGCACAGTTCTCTTAATATTCTTTCATTCCTAGAGATCCTTTTATCTTTCTCTGCCTCAGCTTATCTGTACTCCTGTGTGTAGCAGGCCCCTAACTGCTACCTGGCATGTTCTCTGATTTCCATTCCATTAACAGTCTCTTGCACCTTGTCCAGTCTGCTCTTAAGCACGTCAATCGATTTTTTCATTTCTGTAGTCTCTTTCCTGACTTCATCCTTTAGCTCTTGCATATTTCTCCTTAGGTCCATTAGCATGGTTATGACTTTTATTTTGAATTCTTTTTCAGGAAGACTGTTTAAATCTATCCCACCAGGACCTATCTCTGGGGTTGTCTGAGTGATTTTTGACTGGACCAGATTCTTCTGCCTTTTCATGGCGATAGAATTGGTCACAGTCAGGTGGCACGTCTGTCAGCTGGGAGAACAAAGTCCCTTCCTGCTTGTTGTTCGCCTTGCCCTTCTCCACAGCCTGTGCCAGTTACCCGCACACCAGTTGGCAGTCTCTGGGATACTCACCTGAGCTGCCACAGGCAGGGCCACCCTCTGTGGGGAGTGGCAGCCACGCCAGGTGTGGTCTACTGCCAGGACGGGCCCCTTCGCATCTTCTAGACCTTGCTCCAGCTTCCGCTCCCCATCCCGGTTGGAGGAGTTGTCTGTGTGGTTTCCTCTCTTCAGATAACATATGTGGGTAATGACATCTCCTTGCCTATCTGCAAATGTAACTTTTTCTCTCTGCTGCGTGACTGACGTCTTGACTGGGTCTAGGATTCTTGGCACGTGGTTCTTCTCTATCAGTCATCTGGAGGTTCTTCCCACCTCCAAAGGTGGGAAAACAGTGGTGATCGATAAGCCTGGGCCAGGGGCCTGGGTGTGTAGATCACTGCACACTCTTATGATGATATTCTACCTGGGAGTTTATAATACAGTGTTTGCACATAAGAATTCTTGAAAGAGAAATCACATATTCTAGGGAAGTTTTATCATTTTCTGAAATTGGAATTACTAAATGATTTCAGAAAAAATTAGCAATTAGGGGTTTTCCATGGTCTTCCAGCTTCCAGAGTTGCAGATAAACACTGGTTTTATTTTTTTCTTTTTTAAGTAATTTGAGTTTTCTCTCTGGAATCTTCAAAGACATCCTCTTGGTCCATGGTGTTCAGGAGTTTTACCAAGATATACCTGGGCATGTGTCTCTCTTAAGCTGTTGTCCCTGTGACTCATGGAATCTTCTCATTCACACTCAAATCTCTTTTCTGCTCTGCAGAGACCAGGTCTGCAATCCTGAGAGGAGTGGGTGGGAGGTGCAAGAAAAAGAAAAACAGAGAAACGCAAAAAGACACAGAGATCAAAGCTGGGACGACAGGAGGTCCACTGGCTGCTGATGGCAGTCCAGTGGCACAGTTTTATTTCAAAGCACAGCTTGTATATACAGGCTCACTTCTGTGAGCCACCCACAGTGATATCATTTCTGGTGATGTCACTTCAGGATCCAGTGTTGAAACCCCCGGCCCTCCATGTTGCTCAAGGAAATGATTCTCAATGTCTGCATGTTGGCACTCTCCCACCGGCTCCTTTGCCTCCTTCAGCCTCTGTTCTCTGGGGCTCTTCCCGCTCTTCATGACTCCCAGCCTCCTGCATCTGGGTTCCACAGTTTGACCTGTTTCTTTCATTTGATTCTCTACAGCCCCGCTGGTAGCCAGCTCACCCGCTCAGGGTCTCAACAGTGACTTATAACAGTGGCTCACTCAAGTCACCTACTGTACTTTGGTCTTGAAATGCTTTTTTTTTTTAAGTCCTAAGATATTTTTATGCACTGTTCTTGAAAACCTTGAGGTGCTCTTATTTCTTTTTCATCCAAGGGGTGGTAGCATGATGTAGTAGTGAAGAGTGTGGGTCCTAGAGCCAGGCAAGCTGTCTGGGTTCAGATCGTACCTCAGCCTCTTACCAGCCATGGAATCTTTGGCAAGTTACTCATTCTCTTTGTGCCTCCATTTTCCTATCTGTACAATAGGTATAATAATGATGGAGCCATTATTTCAAAAGCTATAAATTCTTCATAATCTCTATTCTGTGCATCTTACTCTCTAACGACAGCTACATCTTCCCAGCTGACTTCCTCTACAGTCGCAACTCTGATTATCTTTTAGCTTCACTTGTTGTCTCGTTTCTACCCAAGCTTCAAGACTGCTGTAAGGACTTATGCCCCTCCTTGCAGGCACCTTCCATTGCCCTGCCTTCTCTCATCTTTAACTTGCTTTGCAAAATCACAACTCTGGTTATATGAACACTACCCCCAGTCCCCGGACCCTTGCACCTGTGCGTTGGACCATAGTTGCAGAAAAAACACATATCCAAGCTCACTGGTGTCCCTCTAAATTCTGTCCACAGACCTCATGGGCCCCTAGCTGCTACCTGGCATGCATACGATATCTTCCCTCACCTTCCCCCCGCTCACTTCCCACTTTTGGCCTAGTCATCCACAGCAGGAAACTTCCCCTTCAGTAGAAGCTGGACCATGGCTTATAATAGAGAGCTCAGTCCTGGAACTCTGCTAGTATTGTCTGCAACTCAATTTTGCCACCAAATTCTGAAAAGGCCTGAGATCAGCAAAGTGCTCAACCCACTTGGGTGCCTGATGGTTTAATTTGAACAAGAAAGAATGTTTTGAAAATTTCTGGGCTAGACAGCATTCCTGACTGGGTCACTCCTGGTGCCCCTGATCTAGGCCTTGGGGGCACTTGGCGAGGAGCTATAGTGTCAGTGTCTGGGTTGCACTGGACAGTTTTTCAGGGGAAGATTCAAGTGACCAGTGTGGGGAGCAAAATCTTCCCCTGAAAACTAGGAGCTCAAATTAAATTAGCGCCTCCACGTAAATGCTCCAGTTGAGTGGAATGCATTTTCGGAACCCAGGAAATAGAGTTAGGGGGCGAAATACTTCTTCCCCTCTCTCTCTGGGAAAGGAGAGTCAAGTCTTGAAATATCTACATTTCTCAGAACTATGAGGTCATGCCCATTGACAAATGAATTTTTACAATGTGAGTTTTTTCTTTCTTTTCCTTGCTATTTCCCAGAATTCCTCTACCAGCAGGCCACTCCCATCTGGGAGGGAATTCCCTGTGTATTAACAGCCTTCAGTATCTGGGAAGTGGTGCCCGAGGATCCAGGAACAGCTAGACCACTTTGGCCAGACTTCGCAGGGGCTTATGAAAGGCGGGTTTCAAAGGGAAGCCCAGGGAGCTGGGACTTTCCCATGGGTCCAGTTAGCTGACCTGGAAGCTGGTTCTGCTGCATGGCCTTCTGGAGGGAGCAAAAGCCCCTAACTCCCGACCAGCAGAGTACAAGGAGAGGCCGGGAAGGTGATATGGGGTGGCCAGGTCATGGGTGGAACCTTCTGTTTAAGCTGGTGCCACCCATGGGATAGTTTGCATCTCCCAGAGAATGGTTTACTCGGCTGTTAAGAAAGCGGATTGCATGTGCATCTGTGGGCTGTGGGACGTGGATGGGTCCTTTCTCTGGCACCAACCCCAGGCTCTCCCAGGCAGCTTGAGTCCGAGCTCAGTGACCAGGAAGCAAATGCAGAGGTTCAATGAGCCATATGTCTCCCAACAATTCCCAGCAGCCAGATTCCAATGTGTTCAGGTTGCAGAGAGGAGAACCCACAGCAGGGCACCAGGAGGGGAGGGAGCCAAAAATCCTTCTCCTTTTTGGGATATCCAGTCTTTCACAATCCTTGGATGGCTTAAAAAGTGTGCTTGCCTGAGTTCATGCACTCCAGCGTGCAGTCAGAGATGAGAACAGCTGGGTTCCCTCCATGGTTGGGAGGCTGGGGAGGAGAGGGGGACATTCTTCTAGCCACTTGGGTGCTGTGACTGGAAGACAGAGTGGAGGCTGGAGGCAGGTGAGCCAGGCCCCGTCCTTTCTGCTGTTGACTTTATCCCCCCAACTCTGCAGGGACAACATGGCTTCAGGAACAGTCATACCATTCCCTCATCCTCATTTTCATGCTCTAGATACCTGGGAAGAAGTTGGAATCTGCAGAGCTAACATAGTCACTCGATTACTTTCTGGCACTGAACTAGGGGGAAAGGTAGAAACCGATTTCCAGGGCTTGAAGCCATCCTTCAGATTCTCTCCACCCAACGAGAGCTGTGTGCCGGTGGTGCTCCCCCCTCCCCCACGTGGCTCTGTGGAGGCACAGGGGGGGTGGAAGGGCTGTTTCTGGAGCAGAAGTCTTTCACCTGGAAATAGGAGCTCAGGGAAAGAAGATTTCTATGTCCCCCATTCCAAGCATCGCTGTTCTACTTTATACGAATATTTATAGGGAATATATTTGGTTCATTCTCAACCTTAATCCCATAAACTGATCTTTTCATATGGCACGACAGTCTCAAAGAACTGTTCAAAGGTTTATTGTACACAAGAAAGCATGAGTTCGGGTGCCTACTCCCACAGCCTCATAAACTAATCCAAAGAAGACAGGTGCCAAGTTTTAAGGCCTCAGATGACTTCCCCACCCTGCCCATTCCCCCGTTCCTTGGTCAAGGTGGCCTTTATAACCAGGAAACAGCTGAGGAGATTTGGAAGGAAGGGGGAATTTGGAAGATGACTCCACTGCCCTTCCCACAAATTCCCACCAACCACCTACTTCCTCTCCTAAATCAAATAGCAGCAGGGCTGGCTGGCAGTTGGGGCTCTGGGGTGGGCCAGGCTTTGGGTCCCCAGGATTACACCCCACTGGGCAGGGTTAGAGTCTGGGGGCAAGAGCTAAGAGCCCTGGGGCCAGGAGAGGTTGGTGGGTGGAAACCCTGGATCTCCCAGAGGGGCAGAGCCAACTACATGAGAGTCTGGGGGAGGACTGTCAGCCTCTCTGTCCCCAGAGTCCCACCCTGGAGTAGATTAGTCACTTGAGACGCCTGTATCCCTGAGACCTGTAGGGCAAGAGGCTTTTCAGCTGAAAAATACTAGTACTTAATCTCACTCTAACCATGGCCTAGGAACTCACTGTGCCACGCACTTATACGAGCTCAGTTAATGGTCTGATTCTATTACGTTCCCATTTCACAAAGGAGGGAAGTTCACAAGGAGAGACAGAGAAGTTCAGTGACTTGCTCAGGGTCCCACAGCCAGTGCTGGTAGGGTGGAGATGCCAGATCAGGCAGTTAGGATTTTAAGCACTGCACCGTGCTGTCCTTCTGGGGTTTTTTTTTGTGTGTGTGTATGTGTGTGATTTCTGGCTATATGCTGCTGGAACAAGCTACTCATTTGAAGAAAATTAAGTTAATCTCCTTCCTTACTCCATATTCAAAAATAAACTCTAGGTAAATTAAATGCTAAATATAAAAATAATTCAATCAGAAATCATGAAAAAGAATTTAAGCAACTCTGTTTTACCCTTAGGATGGGGAAGGCTTTTAAAGCCAAGACAGTAAATCTGAAAGGCATATTAGAAAAGACATATTTGATTATATAAAATTTTCCAAATGACAAATTATACTGTAAGTAAAGTCGACAGGGTAATGACAAAACTGGGGAGGGGATATTTTCAATGCAAATTGAAAGGGAGCTTAAAAAAGAAGATTTTAAATTTAAGGAAAAACTAGTGAACAAGTAGAAAAATGCACAAGATGTGAATAAGAAATTCATAGGAAAGCAAACTAAAAGACTGATTCTACAAAGAAGGATGTAAAACTCTATTAGTAGTTAGGGAAATGCAAATTGTAATAACATGTGATCAAAAACTGAGAAGAGTGACATCTGTTATTGACAAGCATTGGAGGAAAGATTTCATATCCTATTGGTGGAAAAATGAATTGTGTAGTCTTTTAGGAAAGCAATCTAGGCATAACTACTGAAATTAAAACCATGACATTATACTTCCACCCATTATTCTTCCTCCCAAAACTCTATCTTATGGAAATAAAGGCACCATCATATAAGGATTTATGCATGTAAATTATTGTGCCAAACACTGGACCCAAGACCAAGGGCCATCAGTTGGAGAATGCTTAAATGAACGTTATTCATCTGGATAAAAAATATGCGGACGTTGAAAGCATGGGTCACACTTACACTAGTGACCAGGACAGAGAGTCAGGATGTGTTCTTTTTTTCCCCCTTTTCCTTTGGAAATAATTGCAGACCTTCTGGAAACTTGCAAAAGAAATGCAAGGAATTTCTATATCTCCTTCACTCAGATCGCCCAGTTGGTAACTTCTTACCACATTTACTTTCTCTCTTTCTCCAGGTAGATATAATTTTTCATGATTCTTCTTTTTGCTTACATATTTCTGTATGTGTTTTTTAAAAAAATGAGGATATGCTCTTACATAATCATAGTGTAAATAGCGAAGTCAAGCAAACAACATGGTATAATACTATTTTTTATTTTGCTGTCAGTTGTTCCACTCATGTGTTTAGAAAGAAAAGAAAAAAGAAAAAGGTCCCTAGGATACAACCCAGGATCCAGGATCAACCCAATTCAGGATTCACATTGCATTCCCTTGCCATGTCTCTTCAATCTTCAATCCGGGACACTTCCTCAGTCTTCCATTGTCTCACATGACCTTGACATGTTTGACGAGAACAGCCCGGCTATTTTGTAGAATGCCCTCAGTTTGGGCTTCTGATATTTTCTCATGATTAGATGCAGGTGTTGGCAGGAATCACAAATGGAATGCTAACCCTTCTGAGTTCCATGATATATTACATGGCTTTTTAATACATTCACAAAGTTATGCAACCATCATCACTATCTAATTTTAAAACATTTTTATCAACCCAGTAAGAAACCCGGCCACCACCCATGAACCACTTCTTGCCTCCACTCTGAATATCCACTAATCTATTTTCTGTCTCTATGGATTTGCTTATTCTGAATATTTCATGTAAATAAAATCATACAACATGTGGTCCTCTGTGTGTCCAGCTTCTTTAACTTAGCATAATGTTGCCAAGGTTCATCCACGTATCGATACTTTCTGTCATTTTTCTGTTCAACAGTATTCATTGAATATGTCACATTTTATTTATCCATTCATCTACTAATGGAAATTTGAGTTATTTCCACTTTTTGGCTATTGTCAATAATGCTGCTGTAAAAGTTTGTGTGCAAGTTTTTGTGTGAACATATGTTTTCATTTATCTTAGGCATACACCCAAGAGTGGATCACTGGGTCATATGATAATTCTGTATTTAAAATGATTGTATTAGTCAGAGTTCCCCAGAAAAACAGAACCAGAATACATATGTGAATATATAGAAAAAGAGATTTATTGTCAGGAATTGGCTTACACGATTATGGAGACTTGCAAGTTCAAATCTGCAGTGTGGGCTGGCAGGCTGGAGAAGCAGGAGGGCTGATGGTGCAGAGGAAGTCTGAAGGAGTCAGCTGGAGAGTTCTCTTGCTTGGGGAGGTTGGTATTTTAGTCAGGCCTTCAACTGATTGCATGAGGCCCACCGACATAATGGAGTGCAATCTGTTTTACTCAAATCCATTTATTTAAATGTTAATCTCATCCCAAAACACTCTCACAGAAACACACCTTGAATAATGTGTGATCAACTTTCTGGGCACCCTGTGGCCCAGCCAGTTTGATACACAAAATTAATCTTCACAAATGATGTATTCTTAAGTAATAAAAGTAAGACACAGAGGAAGGTACATAATAGGAACCTACTTTTATAATACAATAACCAAAAATCCCTACACATATTTGTTTGTAGAGAAATGAGCTCCAAGAAAGGGATACAGGGACGCACGTCAGTTACTAGCATCTGTTGGTGGAGTGAGTTCACACAAGTGAAAATTAAGACTACGTTTATGAAAGGTACTTAGAGAAAAAAATGAATATATTCCATGTACGTAAAATTTTATATCTATGTGTGTGCATTTGTGTACAGATCCATGAGGGGATCACTAAAAAGTTAATGATGTTTAAATGCAAATGGAAAAAATTTAATTTTATATAGTTTATAATTTTTTCAGCGTATATTTACACCATTTAAAAGATAAGCAAAATTCTTTTAATTGTAAAAAATTAAGAGAATTTGAGGTAATGTCTCAGACTCTCCAATTATTTGTCATTTTCTTCTCCACACTCTGATGCTGACCGCCCTACTCAGTGCCCTGCCTACCTGCCAGCACACGTGACTGTTGGCAACCCCTGGCATTTGCCATGTCTTGGTGCCATCACCAGCTTCTATCACAACTCCTTCTTGCTGGAAGTTGGGAGCTTGTACCATTCCTTCATATAAGAGATGGCAAGGGAAGATATCTTTGACCACCTTGTTTTGAAGGCCTGTTCCAGCTCAGAGATACTAAGACTCAGATTCAGTTATAGACTTGGAACTACTCTTTCTCTAATGTGCAACCTAGTTACAAAAGCCCAAGTAGTTTCCATCATACTTAGCCAGGAGGCTGCCACTCAAGACGGCCCAGAAGAGAAGACAAGGCTGTGATGGGAGCAGGCGCTAGATGGAATGAGCTTCTGGGGCTGGCCTGACAGTCTCACATGGCCTGCAGTCCCAGAGGCCCAGGATAGGTGGTCTCCCCTCATTGTGCCTCAGTCTGACTGGGTGCTTTGGGGAGACTCGGGAAGCACCATGGCTCTGGACGTCCTTGCTTCTGACATACACCCAGCATTATCAGCAGCCTGTTGTTTGAAGTGCCGCAGTGTTGGACTGACACAGTTGTGCTCTGCCGGTGCCTGGTCTGGAATGACCCCTAACAGACGGCATCAAGCCAGGCAGCCCCATGGGTACAAGGCAGCAGGCAGGCCTTCAGACCACTGCTATGGTCTGAGTTGTGTGCCCCCAAATTTATATGTTGAAACCTGATCTCCAAGGTGACTGAATCTGGAGATAGGGATTTTAGGAGGTAATTAGGGTTAAATGAAGTCATAAGGGTGGAGTGCTAATCCAATAGGGCTGGTGTCCTTATAAGAGATTTCTGTCTGTCTCCATCTCTTTTCTCTCTCTGTAGGTGCACAAAAATGAGGCCAAGTGAGCCCACAGTGAGAAGGCGGCTGTCTGCAAGCCCGGAAGAGAGTTCTCACTAGAAATGCACCCTGAAGACACCTGGACCTCAGAGGTTCCAGCCTCAGGAGCTGAGAGAGGAAATTTCTACTATTTAAGCTGCGTGGACCATGGTGTTCTGTACGGCAGCAGGGCAGACTCCTGCAGCTGCCTTCTTTCTTCCCTTCCTTACCATCCTTCCTCCCCACTCTTTTTGGATGCTACTGTTCTTCATTCCTTTCTTGTCCCCAAGGCCATTATCGACGAATATGTAATTTCCAGGAATCGACTGTGATGTGAATCTGGACCTCTCCATTTTATCACTGTGGCCAGAATGTCTTCCAGTGCATTTTTCTCTTCTTCAAGGATCCCCTCCTCCAAACCTGTTTCCTCTTTCCTTCAATGTGTTTGTGCTGTCTGTTAAGTGTCTGTGACCCAGTTTGGTCTCCTTTGGGCACACAGCAATACAGAGCTGAAACGATGGCTGGGCCTAATAGTGTGCAACGGTTTACTTCACGGATGCTCTTTGACTTTCCTCAAGTTAGTTACTGCCTCTTGTATTGATTTGCTTCGATGTCTATGGGCTTACCATTGTATTTCTTTCTTTTGTTATAAGATCCAGCCTATATGCTGATGGACAGTGACTGCAATGGGGTTGGGGGGGTGGGGGGAACCTGATGAAGGGGGTAGTGTAATCACCAGAATATTACTCATTTAATTGTAGATTAATGATATCAAAATAAACTTAAAAAAAAAAAGATCCAGCCTATATTCCAGATGGTAAAACATGAAATAACTCATCAAATCCATTTGTTTTTTTCTGAGAATCTTGGAATTCTCCAGTCTCCCACTCCAGTTGGGGTTATTTGCTTTCTAGGCCTCCTATGTCATCATCACCATCCTCACACCAAGGAAGAGGGGCCGCAGACCCAAGTCCAGTGTTTTGAAAGCCCTTCCTCAGGCACTTCCCTCCCCACAGAGTGAGGAGTCTGTGACATAAAGGGGTCAGGCCAGCCAGAACCCATGTCCCTCCTTCCAGACCACACCGTAGGGAACTTGGGGCCTGGGATTTGCTGATCATGTTGCCCTGAGTCTGTGTCCAGGCCCTGTGGGAGCTTCTTCTTTGGGTCTGTTACCCTGAGAGCAGAACTTGCTCTGTGTGTGTGCATGTGTACTCCTTGGCCTAAGGGATGGCCAGGGCATCTGTTAGGGGTGAGAACACAGGCTGATGGGCTAGAGAGTGGGCAGAGCTTCCCAGATGAGGGACTGGGGGGTCTATCCTTGCATGTGAGGTCCCTTGTGGAGCTGGGGAGCCTGAGGTGACAGTAGGAAGGGGGGGTTAGGACTGGCTCTCTACAAGTCTCCAAGTGGGAGTCCAAGATCCCTTGTCCTTCCATGCTGGGACACTGGAGAATTTGCTAAGGTAGGAATATACATATTCCATTGAAGTGTTTTGTTGCTTGAGTCCTAGTCTGTAAATCTTTAGATTTAATGTAGGCCTCCATTTGTAATCTTGGCCTGGGTCCTGTAGTGTCAAGGGTAGGCTGAGATACCATCATGGGCCTTCTTTGCTTTGCAGCTTTCTTGAGACACCCCGCCTTGGGATCACATGTTTATCAACTACCTTTCACTGGGTAACAAACCTTCTCCAAACTAGTGACGCAAACAACAGAATGGTTATTTCTTATGAGTTCATGGGTTAGCTGGGTGCTTCTTTGGGCTGTTTCAGCTGAGGGCCCTGTGTCTTCCATCTACAACCAACAGTGTGATTTAGTGTGGGGCCGGCACTCCCAGTAGTCTTAGCGTGGCCACTGGCCACACCAGAGAGACCAACAGTGATTTTGTGTCATGTCGGCAGTGACTGGAGATTAGAGGCTGCGATCAGTCTGCGATCACATATGCCTATGTGATGGGGCCCCCACAAGACCTCTGACCAGAGGGACTCAGGTGAGACTCTCAGGGTAGCAATTCTTCCTGTGAATCATCACATATCATCACTGGGAAAGCAATGCACCCTGTCTCCATGGGGATATGATGACAGATGCTCTGTTTTGGACTTTTCTTGGATGGTTCTGATTAACTTCTTCCCCTGGCTGATGTTAATCTGTAGCTTTCTCTGTAATAAACTATAACTGTGAGTTTACTCACTTTTGGTGAGTTCCAAGTCCTTTAAGTGAGTCATAGACTCTGAGAATTGTTTGGAGAATCCCTCAAACTTGCCATTCATGTGAAAAGTGAGGGAGGTTTTGTCCACTACTTTGGTAGATGGATAACTTCTTCTGGTTTACCAGGAAATCTTTTTTGTTCTCTCATTCTTTCCTCTTAATACCCTGTTTTTATACTATGTTTTTATACTATATACTTAATATCCTGTTTTTATACTGCTGGGTATGTTATTTCTTATTTCTCTTATTAATGCAGGGACAGTCTAGGGTTTGTTTTTTTCCTGTTCCTATTTCTTTTCCGTTTAGTTTTCTGTGAATTTGTTTGTCTTTCTTGGTTCCTCTCTTTCATGCTGTGCACTTTCCTGAAACATCTGATGATTCATCACTACCATTCATGTTTAACAACGAGGGATGAGATGGCAATTAGAAGCCTTGTATCCCTTGTGGACTGGAGCTTCGTCAAGGTGATGAGATGGCTGGTTGGATTTTCTATGGGGAGATCTCAAATCTGGAGATGTTTTCTCTGGGCATTTGAGATGTGTTGAATTTCTCACAAACCATCTGATTTCTTGTGGTGAGGGTGGTATAGACCTGGCTAAGAGAATTCTGGAAACAACATTTTGCGTGGATCAGATTAAAATTCATTCCTCCTGTGTTTGGCCCTGAATTTTTCCTAAAATGTGGCCTCTCTATGGTTCAATTTGCTCAGAGAATGTACCTCTTTCTATTGTGGGTTGGGCTGGGTGTGAGTATGGAGAAGGGTAGGTCCCTTGCTCTTGGAGTGGAGAAGGGACCTGCCATTCTCGGTCAGTAGCCCTCAATTCAGCCCTTATATCTCCCGCCATGTGCTGTTCTCCAGCGGCTCTGTCTATGTCTTGTCTCCTCAAGGAGTGTCATTCAGTCAGGGCATTATGGGATTATTCCAGGTATCAAACATTAGGTCAAGTGTTGGGAGAGACCAAAAAGAAAAGACAAGGTCCCTGCCTCAAGGAGGTGAGCATCTTAAAAGAAAGAATAACAGCATGCAAACAGCTGTAATAGCAGGTGTATGTCCTATCTTCTATAGGGAAGAAACAAGCATGAAGATTTAGGAGTTTCACAGAGGAGAGAGTGCTGCCAGCATGCTGTCGGGAAGGTTTCCTGGAGGAAGTAAAGTCTGGCTGAATTTTGAAAGATGAGTTGGATCTCAACAGGCAGAGATGTGCATGGGGCAGGCAGGGCAGAATGGAGGGAGGGGAGGTGTGGCAGTCTCTTTCCATGTATTCCTGGGTCACCAGCTTCTTTTTGTGTTGCCGTGGTGTGCAGCATGGGCTCCAGCTGGGTGCTCACATCAGATGGACTGGAGCAGGCTCTGGGAGAGGCGTCCAGGGCTGACTCTCAGCGCAGCTCTGCAGAACTGGCCCACCAGGAAGCTGCTGCCTCTGCCACGGCCAGGTAGGTGGGAGATCAGGAGACTGCCCCTGGAAATGTTGACTTAATGGCCTGTCACGTAGCCTGACATGGGGATTGGGAAGCTGCCCTTGCCCCGACTCAACTAGCTTCCAGCACCCTCAGCATGGGCGAGTGGCCCTTGGACTGCTCCGTGGAAAACCCTGGTGTCTCTGTGGTGGTGCTCACCAGTGCAGTAGCACAAGCTGCCGGACAATGGCTACAGTGCCCTTCAGCTTCTGGAACCATGAAGAAATGCAGCTAATAGATGGGACCTAATTTGTTTCTAGAACCCTAGTGGCAAGGATGTTCTTCTGCAGTAGAGGAATGGGTACCAAATGTTTACCAAATGCTATCCCACTGTATCTTCTCCATGTCTTATAAATAATGGGATTGGTCCTGGCCTCTGGGATCCCATTAACAGTGTTTCTTGCATCAGCCCCTTCAGCTTAAAAGCATATTCATGACAATAACCTAGATGGTGACAGTGATTTCTCGGGGCTGGTCTCTAAGCAGAATGCCAAGGCTTCCTTAGTTGCTGGGTGTTGCAGGGTCTTGAACAACGGGTTAGCTTGTTGTTCATGGAGAGTAAAATTCCTGCCTGAAAGTCTTACTGAGGGACAGGAAGACAGTACCCCTAGAATTCGTGGCAACTGTATTGAGTGCTAACTCTGGGGTGGCAGGGCACCTCACATTGGTAATGCACCCTGGATAGAGCTTCGGGGCATTTGCTCAGGAGAAGGAACTGACCACACATCAGAGTTTCCTCCAATGTGCCACACTCTTCCCTCTGCCTAGGACAACGGCACCTCTGCACTCCTTAAAGCTCAGCTCCCCTGGAAAGGCCGGCATCCTGTTGGGAAGATGAGTCTTGGCAAACCACAGAGTCATGGTTTATGTGATCAGTGGCCCCCTGCTACATGGTGGTTTTCCTCCTTTGCCCAGCTTGATGGGCAGAGATGGATATAATGGGCCAAATGATCAGGGAATCAGTGGGGCCCCTGGAGGGGCTGTCCTTTCTGAAATGGTCTCCAGTTGGCTCAGCCCCTGGGCAAAGGACATGAGAGGGGCCACCAGGGTGTTCAGGCGGCCCTTCTGCCATCCGTCCAGGCCACACCACAGATGTTTGAAGGCTGGCTTCCCTTGGGCACGAGGTCAGCAGGTGGAGGCAGCTGAGACCTCCCAGAAACCTTGAGAATGGAGAGCCATCTCCAAGGTCATGTCAAAGGCGATCTCACCTGTGCACCTCGTTTGACAGGGGGAGAAACTGAGGCAGGGAGATGCCATGACGTGTCCAAAGTTGTTTACTGAGTTCTGAAGAGCAACAGCTAGAACCCAAAGGCTTCTGATGCTTTATATTCTCCCCCCTTTTCCCCCAATGCCAGGACTAAAAGAATCTTGCTTTCAGCTGATGAGATGGCTTTTTTTTTTAAGGTCACTTTGTAAAAGCAGATGCTGTGACCTGAGGTGCTGTGTGCCTTGAGGTAGCACTGATCCATCCAGACATGCCCAAGATCCTGGCCCCCTGATATCTTCAAAGGTAGAATTTGCTGGCTGTGCCTTTTTCATGTGAAGAGGTTAGAATCCTGGAGGCTGAGTGGTCCGTCTGAGGACATGCAGTGAAAACGAGAACAGACAGCGCACAGACTCCGAGCTGCGGCCTCCTCTCCCTGGTCTCCGTGCCTGCTCACTGATCCTCTGAATGCAAAGCTTCCTAACAGAGAGCCAGCATTTTCTTCAGAAACCCTGGGCCATGAGCCTTTTCCCCAGTATCCTGGCTGGGGAGAGGGGACTGTGAGCTGACCTCAGAGTCTAAGGAATTTAGGAGCCTTTGAGCCAAAGGTTACTCAATGGCTTGGCCTAAAGCAACGTTTCCCAGGACTCCCTCCTACAGCCTCTTCTCTGGAGCTAGGAACTCATGGCCGCCACCTGGGCTCCGGTTAGTGGCATTTCATAATGTGTTTCTGCTTTGCATAGAGTAAACCGCATGCTGTTTCTCAACTAGGCAGAGAAGTTCTGGTGTGGCTTCTTTGCAAGCAAAATGCAAAATGCTGTTATGCAACCCCCTGTGTTGAAACACAGTGTAGCTTCTAAAACAAACCAGGTCTGGCTTTTTGAGTTCTGGCTTTTGTCCCGAAGACTCAGCACTTCACATAGGGTCAGCACAGACCATCTTGATTTTGATGCTGATAGATATCAGGGAGAGAAAACAGGCCACTCCACTGGTGGGGGGCCTTGGTCAGATCACCTCACATCCTCTGAGTCTCAGTTTCCACACCTGTAAAACAGAGCTGAAAGCGCACAACTTGATGAATGCTGGAAAACTAGATGATCTTTGAATTGCCCAACTGTTTGCTCCCTTTCCTATCTCTCCACCCCAGCCATGTGAGTTCCCAGGCCCTGGCCCCATGGAACCCCATGAGGAGAATAACTCACTCAAGTTTTAGCAACAGCAAAGTACACTTAGCCACCGTGTCAGGTACTGGGTTGGGGTGGGGAGGGGGGTTGTACCGCACAAAGAGTCAACTACAAACCAGTTGAGATTAATCCATAGGAGGAACAGGGGATTGTTCACACTGCCACTGCCTCTCCTTATGGAGAATAATTCCAGGACGCAGGCATTCACCTGGGTAGTTCAGAGGCCTTGTGGTGTCATGCTAAGAGAAGGCAGAGACAGGGTTATTTCTAGCTGTATCAGCCAGGGTCCCACCGGGAACAGGAGTCGCCCTTGTGTTTCTACAGGAGGGCTACCTTCCAAGGTGTTGGCATGGTAGGGGGACCACCAGGGTGTTGGGGCAGCCAGAGGCTGGCAGCTGTCCTACTCCTGTGGCGGGTAAGGCAAGTAAAGGGTGTTTTCTGACACTTCCCTGGTGCTTCCACATGAGAAGCGGCAAGGGAGCAGGGTGCTCTCCCAGTCTCCTCTGTCCTTCTGGCCACCTGCTAGGCCCCTGAGGGTGAAGAGAAAGCCTGTGTGGTGCATGATGGGGCTCACTTCTCGGCCCAGAGCAGGATAGCATGTGCCCCCTTGTGTGTGCATGCACTTGTGCGCGTGCATGGAAAGATCACACTCACCCAGAACTGCTCTGAGCCACTCCCGTGAAAATGGGAGATAGTGCCTGCCCTGCCTACCTCACAGGGTGGTCCTGTCAGCAAAAGAGCAAGACTTCTCAGATTTGCCAGCTAAGCACCTCTGCCAGGGGCTGGGGTGGGGAGGCTGAGGGGAGAACGTAGCCCAAAGGCTGAAGCATGAAATGTATTTGTCTTCTCCCATGTTAGCTTAGAAACGAGTCGGAATTTGGAATCCAGCTGCGTAATATAATCCCCATTTGTTTTCACTGCAATAGTGTTTTAAATTACTGATCAGTTGTGTCATTTGGCATTCTAGGAAAATAAAGTATATTTAGCTTGTGGCTTCACATCACCCTCACTCCCTCCCCTAGGGCTTATCCAGGTGTGACAGCCCAGCCCAACAGAAGCCACCATCCTGAAGCCCTGCTCTCTGCCATGAGGTGGACTTCTGAGAAACCACCCTGTCCCTAAGTGGGTTACACCGGTGAGCACGCAGCAAGGCCTCACCCTCCTTGCTAACCAAAGTTAGGGGGTGAGCAGCAGTGCTCAGAGACCCACGTCTGTCCACTCCAAGTACTGCCCAGGGGTGAGGAGCGTGAGGGAGCCATAGCTGGACTAATATCAGGATGTCCAAGGCTTGGGGGTGCCCCACTCCCTGGAGAAGGTAGTAGGAGGGTAGTTAGCTCTACTGGGGAAATAGAATTAAAAACAAAATCTCCCAACCCAGAAAAATCTCTCCACAAGGTAGAAGAGAAAGAAAACAATTTTATTATTAAATAAGCATTGAATCAGAATACAATGCACATCCCAGGAAATCTGCTAAGACACTGCAAAGGCAGAAGGGGAGCTCGGGAGCTCACTGCTCATACTGCCAAGCAGACGCAATCCACTACTTACATAGTCTCAAGATAAATAATGACTAGTTACCAAGTACGAGAACTTGTCATCACCACTTGTCACACATAGTTCATCCTAAATTTACCTGGTAATTGGGGTCCCTCTCTGTGTTAGTTCATTAATCTTATGAACAGGACAGATAATCTCCTATCTTTATGACGTGAAGTAGTCTTGTAACTTGGAGCCAAGCACCTGCTTGCTGAAGTTAAGCTCCTGGCTTCCAATAAAATCTGGCAGATCTGTTATCTCCCTTGATGTTTCAATTTCAAAGAAATGGCTCCAGGACTCTTGAGAAAGATCTGCCTGGGTCATAAAGGTGGCAAAAGCTTATTTAGGTTCTGAAAAAGATTTATATACATTTCAAAGAGACAGAGAAAGAACTTCCCAAGTTTTCTAAAATAAATGCTCTAAGAAAAGGGAGGGGAGCAAAGTCTTTTCCCTTATTTCTGACAAGGAGAATTCAGTCTCTCATTTTTAATATGTATTGGCCTTACAGCTCCTAAGTGGGAAGAATATCAAGTTCAAGGTGAAGGTTGCCCTCATCCAGCTAACTCGTCTTTTGTGTTGCATGCTAAGAGAACCTTGATGTGATTTAGACTACAGTAGGTGCGCAGCCAGGGAAAGGCAGGGCTGTGCGAAGGGGCAGCAGGATGGACTCAGTGGCCTCAGTCTCCCCTGGGGCCTCTGTGGCCGATGAAGTGGCTGAAGCTAGGGAGATATGGGACTTACGCTGAACTGGTAGCTAAACTGGGTTGCTGAAAACTCAGTATTAACATTTCTACAGTCAGGGAGCCAACCCAGGCAACTGCTTTCCATTTTAAGCCTTCCTGTCACAGGTTGAAACCCCATAACAAGGGGGACTTGGACAAAGCTGATGTTTGACGTAGGTGCTCAGTGGGTAATGTTCTTAGATCCACATGGGAAGACAGTACTCGCAGCCCAGCCTGAAGGATCCCGCCAGCCTGAGTCTTTCACTGAAGGACACCAGCCTGCACCCAGCATGCACCAGGCCTGGCTAAGTCCCCCTCAGCGGCCTCAGGCCCTCCACGCAGGCCATCTGGCTTCCTCAAGCTTCTGAACCTTGCGGGTGCGGTGGGCCTGGCTGGCCTCTGGGAACCGCAGGAGAGAAGCCTGCGTTTGATTTCTAAGCCTCTCTTCTTACCGTCTTTTCTCTGCCCTCAGGCAACATTTCTGCTTCCTTAGAGAAAAGATGCATTCATGGTTTAGACTGTTTTCCTCAGATGCTACTCCCTTCACGTAGGTTTCTTTGTTCTTCTCCTCGGAGATGAGAGATAAAGAGGGACACACACCGAATCAGAGAGAGAATGGGAGAGTAAGGGTGGGAGGCAGGCTCATTCAGTGGTGCCCCTGGAGATCCAGGGTAGTCTTATAGTTTTGCTCATATATGGTCCAAGATTGTCCAACATCAGGCTCACGGAGGCAGGTTAAAAATGCAGATTCTTGGGCCCTGTGCCCTTCCAGAACTGGAAGCTCTGCGGATGGGAGTGGGGGTGGGCCAAGGAATCGACACTGCCAGCCAGCCTTCCCGGTGCCTCTCATGCTGTCAGGAGCTTGGGGCAGGGCCGCCTGCGGAAGGGTGCTGTCCTCGGATTCACCAAGTCAGGACTGTCCCTTACGGCGGGGTGGCCTTGGGCGAAACACCTAACCTCTCTCTGTCCAAGCATTCTGGGGAGGGTTACATGGGAAAAGTGTGAAGAGTCTTCACACTGGGAAGGGCCGATGGCAGAAGTAATGCTATTACTACTCGGCAGTCTTCCAGGCCTTTCAGCATCCTCATGTTTGGAAAATACCAAATCCTCTAAAGCATCAAGCGCACTTGCCTCACTGGCCAGGACCATCCTGCTCTGCTTGGGGAAGAGGACGAGGCTCGGAGCAGCCCCCTCTTCCCCGGGTCTGCGCATGCTCTACCCACCTGCTACCTGGTGACGTCATCTATACCTTGTCCGGGGTCGGGAGGGATGGCGCCGCGTCCGCTTCCTCCACTAGGGGCGCCACAAGGTCTCAGTCCCCCGGTTCAGGCACCATGGCCCATGCTGCTTCCCGTTCTCTGTGTCCCAGTGAGAAACTTACATGATACAAAGACAGACGCTCATAGGTTCTGTCTTCACGGATTTGCTGATCTTTCTGGTGGGATTCTAGACTTGTTGAGGTCCGTGGCCTGGGTTGAACATTCTCATTTATATACAATGCTTGGCACAATGCTAAGTGGACAATCCATAAATTCTTGTTGAAGAGTTTTTAGCACCCTGGTTTTCTGAGATCTGGCCCTGTAGGGACCTAATAATATGAATTTTATTTTTAAATAATAATAATAAAAGAAATTACTGAGAACTTACTATAAATACTACAGGCATAAAAATGGTTATCTATGAATTATCTCCTTTAATCCTCCCAACAATTTATAAGCAAGTACTTTCACCTCTTAATCTACTGAGGAGGAAATGGAAGCTCCTAGCGGCCAAATCAAGTACCCACATTACCCAACTGTCAGCAGTGGGTCTGGGTTACTCAAGTTAATCCCTTCCTCTGATTCTTTTTCCCCTGGAACTGATAAATAGTGTCATAAAATTCAAATGCTGTAGTAATAGCTGCTACCCTCACTCCCAACTCCCTCCAGAAGAATCTGGGCCAGAAGGAAGGTAGCATTTCCTAGGCAGTGGTATCTTTTATGTGCATGGCTTTGGTTTTATTTATTTACTTGCATGTTTGGAGGTTTATTTTTCAACCATTTTCAAAGAACATTTACAAACCCCATGTGATTTGATTCCTGCATCAGCCTGGTGAGCTGGTCAGTAAGAGTATGGCTGCATTTTCTTTGAGGAAGGAGACAGAGAGGCTGCGATTTGTTCAAGGACTGTGGGTTGGGAAGTGACAGGGTTGGGCCTGGAACAGGGAACAGCTCATTCCTGTCCCAGTGAAGGCAAAGGGAACTGAGCCCAGAGGGGTAGTTGCATGGGCCCAGGCCAGGCTAGGTTAAGCCTGTGGTCCCCAGGTCCTGGGCTGGGGCTCAGAGGCTGGTAGTAGTTGTGTCAATCAACAAAGCTTTAGTTTCCTACTTGATAACAGCAATGGCAGTAATGGTGTTTGGGGTGTTTGTTAATTGATAAATATATAAGCACAACAAGCCACAAAGGATTCACCAATGCTTTTAGTGAATTTTTATCTTATGGGTCAACAGAATCTCTATACACTTGGTAAGTGGTAACTTATGCACTGGAGAATACAATTAACTTGTTCTCCTGATAACTCCTAGGATAGGAGGGTGAGGATTCTAGGACCTCTTGCAATTTCTGTTTTCCCCATTCTCCATCCCTGCCCACCTCTGGCCCTACCCCTTTACCAGGTTAGTAAGGAAAGCTTCAGAGGAAGACTTGTTTCAGGGCTACCTGCCAAGGTGTTGGGAATGAGGGCATTCTGGGCCTAAATGAGTGGGTGGACCACCCTCTGGGCAGCCTTCTCGGACCTGAGCCTCTGCTGCAGGGCCTTAAACTGAAGGACAAGTTTGGTGAGGGAGCTGCTGCAGTGACCCAGAGCAGGCGTGGCCTGGGGTTTGGAGAAGGGGTCTTGTGCTCATAATAGGCCAGGTGGAAAGGCTTCAGGTGGGATTTGTGTGGGGTGCAGGTAGATGGGAGGGGCTGAGGAATCAAATGCTTTCTATCAGAATGGTGGTTCAGTTCTTCCCTTCGGCAGTGATCGTGGCCAGGAAGGGCTGGGGACTCAGTGCTGGCCACCCCTGCACCACGCACCCTTCCTCTGGGACAGGATGCCGGGTGACACACACTTACCTTATGCTTGCCACTACAAAGAATGAGCAAAGGGACATTTCTCTTTTCTCCAGTAAAGGGTGGCAGGCTGAGCCTTTGGATTTTGAATTCTGGCCTCTCTTGTTTTAGGGGTAAACAGATATTTTATATCCCATTGTACAGAATATGCCCTTGTGAAAATAAATAAAAACTACCCAAATGAGAAAAGCAGAGGCAATTTTCTCAGAGTAAATGGTTTTGGCAGAGACTCAAAGGCAGGCAGAGGAGCGGGAAAGCTTTAGGGTGGAGAAAGAGAAGGTTTCAGATGTGCCCTGACTTCAGCTGGTTTGCATGGGGAGGCTGGAGGTAGGCTTCCTAGAAGCTAGACATCCGATGTGATCAGTGAGGGGTGCATATTTGGCTTTCTCTGGCTGGTCCTAAGTTAAGTGCACAGGAGAGGGTTATAAATAGTAGGGGAGCTGTCCATTACTAATCAAGTCCTGGCCATTTGGGGCCAACTGTTACAGGGGTCTTTGTTGGGCTTTCTAGACTGGCTGACAGAGATGGAACTCAGGCTTCCTGGGCTGGTTACTCCAGACAGTGGGGTGGCTTCCTGGACTGCTTGTTGCAGACTGTGGGTCAGAGTTCAATTTTTGTATATAGTCTGGCTGTTTGCCTGTATATTCAGTCCCTCACCCTCTTGCCCCTTCAAGGGGTTTGGGGCCATTGCAGGAAGTTAGCCCTGATTGATCCAGAAGAGGGAGGGATGGGAGAGCAAGAGTGGGGCTCAGTGAGATTTATGTCGAAGAAAAAAATGTTGTGTTTCAATGGAAAACTGTGCATCACTTATCAGATACCCTTCAGGGCTGGGTTATTGAAGTCTAGCCCTATTCATTACCTTGGAGCAATTCTGCAACTCTGTGTAAGTTGTAGAAAGCTGGTAGACATGTGAATTCTGTCCTGTCTGGTACAGATTCAACTGGCTTCTCCCTATCTCCTTGGAAAAACCAATTTTGTCTCCATTTGCAATTCATTCCAACATGGCTTTTTCCACATAAATCTGTGTTGTTTTGACTTTCCTTTGATCCAGTTACACCTGCTTGCATCCCTCATACCTTTTTTAATACATGTTTGTTTTTATGTTTGTATGAGAGTAATGACTTTATCTTTTTTTCAAAAATATCTTGCCACTGTGTGTGTGTGCATAGGGGTGGATGATGACAGGTGTCCCTGGAGACCAGGTACAAAGCAGGTGGCTTTGAGAGTGATGAGGGGCTTTGTGGCTGGCTCGTCTGTGGAGAGGGTTTTCCCTAGGGCTCCTGGGCAGAGAGTGAAGGTAATGGTGGTGATGCCCTTCCTGTGGGTTCTTCTTAAACCCTGGACTTGACTGAGACTGAATTTCTCACCAGCTCTGACTAAGGAATGGGTATGCCTGTGGTTGCGGGTATGTGTGGCGCTCAGAGCCAGATCTAATTTGGGCGTGGAAAAATGAAGAAATGTGAAATTTCTTGCATCTGAGATGGATTGCCTTGAGACGGATGGATCGAATGTCACGACTGCTGGATCTGGGAGGTTGGTCTGGGCTTGCTAAGAATGCTTGTGCAGCGTGCATCTGCACTACAGACTCCTGGCGCTCTGGAGACAAGGCAGGTTTTGGACGACTGTTGTGCAAATCACTGCTAAGAAAGGGAGGGGCGTGGATGGTGATTTTAGGGACCCTACTGTATCAGACTCTGAATGACTAAAAGCAGCAGTCACAGCGGTCACAATACAAAAGCTTCCCCAAATAAGACAATCAAATTCTGCATACCAGAAACCCTTCCTGAAGAAAGGCTGTGCGGGGCACTGTCTGGAGTGAGGATGTGGTCAGTCCTTCATGCCCAAGCCTTGGCCTGATCCCTGAGACGTGGGCTGATGTGATGGGCAGGGAGCAGGGCTGGCTGTGCCACAGTGATGAGAGCAGTGCGTTTTCTGGGGAGCACATGCCACTCTTGGAGGGGGGCTGGGACCTCAGCTGCATGGCTCCGTGGGGATGCTGGGGCAATGGCAGCTCTTGGAGGCTGAGAAATGATGTTTCTGAGAAATGCTGCAGGGCTCCTGGGGCCATGCTCCAGTGACGTGGGGCGGGATGACTGAGGACTCAAAAACACAGCAAAACACAGCTCTGGGCACCTATCAGAGAAGGGTTGTTCTGGCTCCTTGAAAGCCTTCCGGCTTTGGGTTGAAGTTTGGGAGGGGCAGATCTCTGGTTTTGGAAACAGAGAAACTGAATGCACAACAGTGGCTAAAGTGTGTGTGTAAGACGGACTGTGGCCCACAACCGGCCGTAACCAGCCAGCTGTCTCTAAGTCAGCCTTGTAGGAGGTCAGACTACTTCTCTAGCAACCAGTCCAGGAAGCCAAATAACCTCTGAAACAGGCAGCCCCCAACAGCCATGACTTGATTAATAACTGACAGCTTCCTTAATTTTTCAACCGCTTCCTACTTAGGACCGGCCAGGGAAAGCCAAATGCTCACCCCTCACCAACCGCATAGGATGCCTGGCTTCTAGTAAGCCTGCCTCCAGCTCTCCCGTGCCAAGTCACACCCAGAGCCTTCCCTTTTTTCCACTATACACTTCCCTGATCCGCTGCCAAAACCAAGTGATGGTGGCTGACTCCTTCACTCAAGCCAGCTCTGAGTAAACAGCCTTCGCTGGTTCTCATTTGAGTAGTCTTCCTTTATTTCCACAAAAGCAGGGATCTGACCTGTGTACAAACCTAGAACAAAGTGGGACAGGGCAGGCTCAGAGGGCTTCTGACCCAGTGCTCCTCCAATTCCAACTCCTGGAGCTGGAGCAAGAGCGGGGAGGGGAAACAAAGCTTGGGGGACAATTTTAGTGGCCTCTTCCCGGGTCTTGATGGCAGGGAGATGGGAGGAGGTTTCAAAGAAGTGGGAGTCCTGACAGCTGCTTTAGGCTCCTGGGAATTTCAGAGAGCTGTCCACCCCCACTCCCCGAAAGCCAGCTGCTGAATCAAGGGGTCCCTGGAACCTGGCAAACAGGCCTGTGTGACTGCCCTCTGTGGCGTGGCCCCGGGGGGGTGCAGAAGGTCTGGCACTGGGAGAGGAAACCCGGCCCATGAATGATGAGAAAACTAGCCAGGTGGGGATGGTGTTATGGGCTGGTTCTTTTAAACAAAATGTTACTTTGTCATAATTTTACAGTTAGAGAAAAGTTGCAAGAGTAATAAAAAGAATTTCCACATCAGCCACTGAGATTTCAAAAATGCTAACAGTTTATTTTATTTATCTTTCTCCACTACCATCTGTGTGTGTGTGTGTGTGTGTGTGTGTATTTTGTTTTCTTGAATCATTTAAGAGTAAGTTGTAGGTATGTCCTTTTATTCCTAAATACGCTGGGGGCTATTTCCTGAAGACAAGGACTTCACTTATATAACCACAGCACAATGATCCAAATCGGGTCATTCACATATTATTCCCTCCATAGGCCTTATACAGATTTTTCCATTTGCCCTTAGAATGAAGAGGCCAAGGTCACTCGCTGCACCGGTTGTTGTCTTCCTTGGGTCTCCTGTACCCGGGAACAGGTCAGAGCAGGTCTTTGTATTCCAGGACATTGGTGCTTTTGGAGAGCATGGTTGGAGATTCTGTAGAAGGCTCCTCCTTTTTGTCTGGTGTTTACTTATGATCAGATTCAGGTTTGCCCCTTTGGCAGGAACCTGGAGGGGAGGCTGAGCCCCTCTCGGTGCCTTACGTGACTGACTTTGAAACCATGTGGGCATCTACATGTGACTTCATGTGTAGTTCAGAGATTAAACTATGCCCCAAGTGCTGCAAGCATTCCGGTCAAGGGAGCTCAGGCCAAGGTCTGTCCATACCCAAGAGGAGGCTTCCTGTCATCTCTATTTCAATCAGCCAACAACTGGAGACTGGAGGGGTTTTTGATTTTTGGTGAAAACAGTAAGCTGTAGGGCGCATTCAGAAATGGATTCTCATTGCTGAGGTGAAAGGTGTCTCACATAGATGGTCACAACATCTTGTAGAGCATTTTCCATTCTTGCATAAGTAGGACACAAGAATCCTACTTCGGGACGATGCCCGGCTCATCCTGCAGACAGCCCAGGCCACTGGTGGGTTGTAGCAGCCTAATTCTGGGTTGGCTCTTGATTTGAATATTTCAGGCCAGGTGGTGGTTAGCAGAGTACTTGTAAGAATGGAGAACTGGAACTTGAGCCTACCGAATAGGATGTATGAACGTTTTTTCTCTTTGCTTGCTAACAAACGAGTTTTGTTAAAAAGTGTCTGCATGTGTATGAGGAAAGGTTGGTCTTCGACTTGCGTTCATTGTAACCTGGTGGCAAGGTTGTGGTGTAGAGTTGCCAGCCGCACTCTGCAGACTTCTTCCCCAGCGAATGTTACCTATCAGCCAGTTTACACCAAGAAAATTCCTTCAGTACCGTCCTGAGAGTTTAAGAAAGCCCAAGAGCCCCTGTCTTGACTTTGCATGAGAGAGAATCGGCTGTCTCAGGCCATCCTGCATGTGCAGATGGGACACACAGCTGCCAAAAGAAAGTCCTGCTTGGAACAGAAAGCTGCTCTTCCTCCATTCGGGTTGACACTGGCATTCCCCTGGGCCTCTTACAAATCCTGATGCCCAGGCCACACTTCAGACCCATGAAATCAAAATGTCTGAGGATAGGGCCTGGGCATGAGGATTTTTTAAAGCTCTGCTGGTGTTGACCAAGGGAGCCTGGGTTGAGAACCACCGGAGGGAGATGCCTGGTCCTGCAGGGGATTGGGGAGCGGGGACCTGCCCTCCTGCCATGCCAAAAGCAGAACCCACGAGGGGCCCTGGAAGAGCCCGGAATGCCCTTCTGGGTGGGTGCCAGGCAGGCAGAGAGCTGGCTGTGCCATGGCTGCCACCCCCACCCCATCACTTTTGGGCCTCTCCTTCTTCCCTCTTACCGTCTTGGGGAAGTCCGTCCAGGTGTGGACACTGGAGGGAGAGGCATTCTGGCGAAGAAGTCTGGTGAAGATTTGGGGTGGAAACAGTCCTCATGCACCTGAGGTGCCTCATTGCCACTCTGCCCTTCTCCTTTCTGGGCACTGGGAAGGGAACTAACGTCTCCATGCTGACCCAACCATTTTCCAAGGAAAGGCTACCCAGATACTATTTTCCGTGGGTTACCAGGGTAGTAGGAGGACCTGAAAGAACAAACACAGCACTGTTTTCAGAGGAGTGGTTCACTCCTTCACTTCTTCAGGGGAGGCCAGCGGGCGTTGGTGTTGAAGTCCTGGCTCCGCTGCTCCAGTATTAACGGCTTCCATGTTGCAAGGACCGAAGCCAGTTATGACTCATTTGGGAGTGTAGGTCCCTTGAGAACAGTTAACCTGTTTCCGCTTTGTTTGAAGAGGCAGGAGGGGCTGCCTTGGGATGGGGAGCAAGGGGGTCAGCCCTGCACACGGAGTGGGAGCCTGGTGCTAGTGGGGTAGGCGGGTGTCTGCAGTATCAAGGCCCTGAGTGAGGGCTGGGCCTGGGGTTGAAGGACGGGCTGACAGTGGAGAGTGTAAGCCCGTGGTTAGGGGTGGGTCCTAGAACCACAAGGCCATCCTGATTTTGTCCATTAAAGAGACTACCATGGATTCCTCTTACCACCAGACCAGGGCCAAGTTCAGATGTGACCCTGACTACGGTGCTGGCTGGGTGGTTGAGTGTGTTCAGGGGGCCTTGAGTGGCCAAGAGCTTTTCTGGAAGATGAGAAGGGTTGTCAACTCAGAAGGGGCTGCCCTGAGGTCCTGACAGAGCAGTCTCGGTGTATGTGTGTGTGCCAGAGCCTTGGGAGTGACTGACGGCCCGTTTCCCAGCTGTTATCTGAGTCCAGGAATTCTTAGGAGCTCTACTGCTTGGACTTCTCAGTATAAAACCAATCTGAGCATGCAGTTATTAAAAGTTCATCACTGTGAGAATCAAGGCTCTGAGGAGTACAGAACTGACCAGATGGGGCAGGGGTGTCACTCAGAGGCCCACCGTCCCCTTGTAACAGGGAAGGGGCCTAGACATGGTCAGGAGATAGAAGCCAGGGAAGTGGCCTGGCAGGAGGGGTACGTGCCATCTCCAAGATCTGGGAGCAGGAGACAGGGTCATTCAGAGGCGCTTCTGGGTTGGAACCCTGGCTCTCTTCCTTATGAGCAGTGCGCCTTAGGCTGGTTCCGTCTCAGTTTCCTTATCACCTGGGTAAAGTTATCTGATTTGGCTCAGTGTATGGAGGGTGGGGACGCTAAATGGAAAGCTGTGTGTTGTGTCGTGAACCAAGTGCCTGGAGTGCAGAATGGGCTTCGTAAACATCACTTTCCCTTTGTCTCCATTCTTGGGGGCTGGGGTGTGTGCTCAACCGATCATGAGGGAGCAGCTGAGAGCTCAGTCATCAGAACCAGGGAGCCCTGGGGACTGCCGGCTTCCTTAGGGGTCCATCCCCCCAAGGCCAGGCCAGGCACAGCAACCACTCCAGCAGATGCCCAAGGGTATCTCTGGAAGAAAAATGGGGCTCATATCACCAGGTTGGGCTTCACTCCCGTTCCCACCCACCTACTTCCACAGAGGTGGCTTCCAAGCCCCTGGACCAGCTTCCTGGCCTCTGACTGTTCTTCCCACCAGGTGCCTGGCCCTAGGTGTGTGCACAACCAGGAAGCCACTCCTGCAGGTCCTGGCCTGACCTGGGAGAGGGGCCTGGCAGAAACAAGGTCAGAGGCCTGGCAAGGCTGACTCGACACTGAGCCAGCAGCCTGTGGTTCCCTAAATTCCCTGTGATTGTAGCAGGTGGGTGTCAGCACTCAGGGTGCGGCTGTGTGCAGGGGTGGGGGCCGAGGGCCCTGGCAGCCAGGGCCAGGAGCACGGCAGGCCATTCCTCTGCTCTCGGGCAAGCAGAGAGCTGTTTCTAGGGGGCACTCACCTCGCTGGGGCGGCCTTTCTTGGTGCCTTGTGCCACTGGCTCTCCACGTCCAGGCACTTTCCTACATGCTGATTCAATGTTAAAACAACCCAAATAGAGACCATTTCTGTCCTTGCTGTACAGACGAGAAAACAGAAATAGAGGTTAAGACGCATGGCTGAGGCCCCTAACTAGCAGAGAATCACATTCACCTTCCACCTTACCTCCTCGAACTCAGGGGCTGCTTCATGAAGTCTGTCGGCTTGATGGAACTGGTAACTGATTGCCGAGGGTTCCCTGACTCCCCTTTCAGGGCGGCTGTTGAAAATCAGTGGTACAGACTGGGCTGGGCCGGGGTTGGGCTTCTGTCCAGCACCTGGCACCCAGGTTGGCCCCACATGGTGCTGACCCTGGGGTGTGACAGCTTCAGGGGGCGGGGGTGGAGAGGGCCTCACACGGCCTGCTGGGAAGGCATTTTGCCCCTAGCCTCATTCCACATGGCAAGAACAGCAGAGTAATTATCTTCTCAATGGAATGTGATAGGCTCAACCCTCCAGAGTGAAATGCCCTTTAGAAAAAGACCGTGGTAAACACACCCTTCCCAGCAATGCACGGGCATGACTTTCAGGATTGAACTGTTCTGTCGCTACACGTTGGGGATTTAGGGGATCGTTTCAGTCTTGTTAGAGATGTTTGCCATCTTTCTTTGTGTGTTTTACTCTCCTGAGAATGTGGACGGCCAACCCACAAATGTTGCCTATTCCATCTTCTTGGAATGCTTAGCTGACCACCTCCACCTCCACAACAGGTGAGCCACGCCAGGTCCTGGCTCTGATCGGGCAGCTGGCCTTGGTGTCCCCCCCTACGGGAGGTGAGGAAGAGCATGGGCCCTGGACCTGAGTTGGAATCTCAGCTCCACCACAAACTACCCATGTGCATTAGTTACCACACACTGCGTACTTTACAAGAGCAGTTTACAGCTCACAGCTCTGGAGGCTAGAAGTCCCAGAATGAGGTGTCAGCAGCCCCAGCTCCCCCTGATGGGGAGGATCCTTTGCCTCACTCCTGGGGTCCCTGGGCTTGTGGCTGCATCACCACACGCACACAGCTGTCTTCTCCTGCCTCCACATCATCTCCCCTCTGTGTGTGTCTGTCTCTGTGTCTTGAGGTTTTCCTTTTAATAAGGCCACCAGTTGTATTGGTTCAGACCCAGTGACCTCAGTTGAACTTGATTGCCTCCGTAAAGACCTGATTTTCAACCAAGGTCACATTCTGAGGTACTGGAGGTTAGGACTCCAACGTATCTTTTTTTTTGGTGGGGGACACAATTCAATCCATTACACTGTGTTACCTTTGACAAGTTATTTAACATCTGAATACCTCAGTTTCTTTACTTGCAAAATGGAGCTGCTAATACATCCTAATACTAACCTCACAGGGGCCTCAGGACGATTAAATAAGTTGCGTGAATGGAATGCTTGGAATGGTTAGGCTCTTAGTACCCACTCTGTGAGTGAGAGCCCCTATTCCCATGACCCTCTTTTTACAGTCGCAGAAATGTGGCCTCCAGGAGGTTAAGACCCTTGCCGTTGCTGAGGGTTTAAAGCTGGTTTAGGCACCCAAGTCTGTCTGGACCCAGAGACAGCTCCAGGATAGGCCACCAGCATTGCACCGGATGGCCTGGCTCTGTGCAGTCGAAGAAGCCAGCTGTACCTGGAGAGCACAGAGCCTCGTATGGAAAGCGATTTTCTCCACTGATTTTTCAAAGAATTGTCAAAGCCAGTGCAAGGTCCGAAAACTTATCAGGGAGTAGGGGATGGCTTCAGCTATCAGTCTTTAATTGGGGTGAAATTCTACCGCCTGTGGCTCCCTCATCTACAAAGGGGAAGGGTGGCTCCGAGCCTCTTCCTGCCCCTACAGTCTGTGGATCTCTAAGTACAAGAACAAAACACACCGTGGTCTGACTAAATAAACCCCATCTGGTATTTTGCTTACTTCTACTATTATTTGGCCCAAGCTGGCCAAAAAGCCCAGACAGCTCACTGTGGCTAGTTAGAGAGAGGCAGCTGGCTCCTTCTGTTTTGGGGGTCCCGAGGAGCCAGAGCTTGGGGCTGGGAGCTCATGGGATTTCAACATCCGAAGAGGGTTAACAGCTGGGTTGACTGAATTCTAGAGAATCCACCCTCAACCAGGGCTGCATAGGGGCGTGACGTTGTCTTCTTGCTCGCCTTGGTTACTGGAAGAGTGGTCAGAACGACTGCTGGTTGGGTCATTCATCCTTCTGAGGCATGGATGGGGTGAGGGGTGCTTCCTGGGAGCATCAGGATAGAGGCTGCTGCATCTCCATTCAGAGGCTGGGAAGAAAGGCATGAGCCCATGATTCAGGTAAGGGACCATTCACTGCCCTATTTGATTCTCAGGTATGGCTTTGAGAAGCAGGTCAGTGTGAATTGGTCGGGGAATGTACATATCTTAAAAAGCAGTTGGGAATGTGTCCAGTATGCCTTAGAAGTGAATGCAGGCTAACAGAACATCTTGAACAGAGACACCTAGGACAAATAGTTATGCTCTGTTGTCACTGTTATCACCACTTTATGTTGTGTGACTATTTTTTCGTATTTAGGTCATGTATACTGGCTATCATTTTGTTTGTTTCTTACTTAGCAACCCTTATTAATACAGATGGAATCAGAATAAAATTCACCCCAGTCCTCTCCCAAAACTGTCAGCATTATTGATTCCCCTACTTTTACTGGGTCAGGGTAGTCAGATCAAGGCTTAGACATCCAAGGGGGACATGTGGCACACTCCATGGGTGAGAATGCTGATTGCTGGGCCCAGACCCAGGGAGAAGGGACGTGTGAATTGCTCTACTTTGTGGAGATAATTTTCTGTGCACAGGGCCTTAGAATGGGTTATTGCTTGACCAGTATCTCACCTGTTATACCCTGATACTCATTTTTGTGTACATCTCTAGTATCATCTTTTCCCTCCACTAGAAGAGGAGTTCTTCAAGCCTAGAACAAGACTGGGCCTGGAGCAGGCACTTAAAAACCTATTTGTGAAATGAATGACTGGGGATGCCGACCCAAACCTTGGTCTTTTCTGAGCATGGTGAGTGGGAATGGGAGTCTGAGCCCCTGGCTGACCTGGTTGGGAACCCTGGAAGCTCCGCTGTTCTGGGAGGCCAATTTGCTTGAGCCCAGCAACCTTAGCTTTGCCTCTGTCTTTCTTATTAACTGTCCTCTGTGAGTCAGCCTTGGAATTTCTTCACTCCCTTGCTTTTCCTCCCCGTAGGAGCTAAATACACAGCCCTGGAGAATGTGAGCAGTGCAGCTCCTTAGGCAGCTGTTTCAGCCCTGGCGGACAACATCTTAGAACCGCCGGGGGAGTTTGTAAAATACTGACTGGCCCAGCCCCGGCCCGGGACTAACTGGTGTGAGTGTACCTGGGCCTCAGTTTTTGTTAAAGGTGTCTCTTATGCAACCAGGTGAGAACCGCTGGGGCAGCCCACCTCAAAATTCCGTCAATGCCAGAACCATCTGGGGGGCTCCTTAAGCACCAGTTGTTCCGTCCCTCCCCGAGTTTCTGATTCAGTCGTCTGAGGTGGGGCTCAGAGACTATATTTCTAGCTAGCTCCCGGGATGCTTCTCCCTGACCCCAGAGTGTCCTGCCCATAGCGTCTCCTGTCCCGCCTCGTCCTGCTCTCTGGCTGCTCTCAGCTTGCCCTTGGCTGAGCTCTGGACTCTCCCTGACACGGTGTAGAAAAAAATTGTTTTCATCTACTTTTCTCAACCCTAAGGAGGTTGGAACGCTTCAGAAGGATTTCTGAGGGGGAAAGGGGCCACCCAAGTGGGGAACTAAGTGCACAGAGGAACTAAGGACACATTCGAGGTGGCGGGGGTATGGACCTTGCACTGGCTGCATTGCATTTGAGAGGCTTGCTTGTGGGTGTGTCTTTTGCTCTCTCTAGGAACTGTCTGTCCCTTGGAGGGGTGTCAAACCATCAGAACACAGGCCGGGGTTAATAAAAGACATGGTTAACACACGGCGGTTCACAGAGAAATGGGCAGTGGTTGGCTGGGAGCTGACAGACATGGAAACAGTGTTCGCCACAGGCCCACATTAGAGTCTCTCTCTTAAAAGCTCTGTGTGCTCTGTCACACATGCATTGTGGTGGAACTGCCCTGGTCCTCCAAGCTTGGCTGTCTCTCCCTACCAGGTTAGAGGTGTGACTATCACCTTCCTTTTCCCCTCTGGAGTGTCCCTTGGTCATGGTGTGTGGACCTCTGGCAGCACTGGGCAAAGTGGGATGATATGGTAAACACACTGAATGTCACTTCCTGTGTGGCTAGAGTGCCAGCCCGGTGATGGGACACTGAGGAAGGTGCATTCTCCTTGGTGATTAACTTCAGCCAGGCCCTTCTTCGAGCTGCTCAAGCCTTCGAGTGACTGCCTGCCTGGGGGCCTGTGAGTGTTCTGAAGAGGATGGATGAGTCAGGGCTCTGCACGAAGTTCACAGGGCCATTGGGGTGGCTAGCAGGTTACCTATCATGCAGACGGGTTTCTGCCGGGCTGTATCTTAAACATCATTACACACAGATGAGAAGGCAGTGGGTGCGTTTGGGGCACTGCAGCATGAGTCAGGCACCGTCCCTGCTCCCCAGAGGTGTGGCTGGTCTCAGATGTCAGATGAGTAAGGCAAAATTTTCTGTATGTTACTGAGAGATTATTAGAAAGCATAGAGGTGTCTCATGACTCAAAAGAAGCACTGCCTGGAAACTGGAAGATTTTATGGAAGCTGAGGGGAACATTAGGGTGGGAGGGGTGGGGGGTGGGTGAGGGTGCCCAGAAAGACTGGGAGACCAGAGAGTCGCTGTCACAAAAGGCTGCGGAAGGTGACTTCAAAGCTTTATCTCGAAGTGAGTGATAGCTGTAGTAGGTGAGGTTTGCGTGAGTCCTGAAGGACTTCTCTAGATGTAAACTTACCATGGAACCTGATGCCTGTTACTCAGTTGGCATGGATCTTCAGTGTATAATATACTGACAATGTCTTCTGAATACTTTCTAATTTTTTACAGTGCCTGGGGTCCCTCTCCTCACCTGCTGGGGCCCTGCAGGCACTAGCTGGGAGCAGTAATCACAGGGCGAGCAGTAGCGGTGGGAGGCAGGCTCTGGGGAGGCTAGAATGAAGGTCAAGAGGAAAACACGAAACCCAATACACAAGCCAGCACCCCGCCGCCCGGCCCCGGCCCCCACCATTTATTATGAGTCTAAGCTCAATTTAATGACTCCGTTATTTGTAATTTTTCCTTCTAACAGGAGCTGGGAGGGGCCAATGGGATGTGGATGAGCACCGCAGGTGGGGTTGGCGGGGAGTGGGGGCCGAGAGGAGGCTGAGGCAAGGAGGCTGGCGTGCCAGGGCCCCTGCTGGTAGTATTGCTGGCGGGAATCTGACCGTGGCTGTCTGATGGTTTTTTACCATCTCCGCCCATCCAGCAGGTCCTCGTGCCTCCCAGGCATCGGTGCGGAGCTCTGCTTTGGTGTGGGGCTGTCTGGCACAGTGTTAGCTGTCGCGGATGGCAGCACCTTTCAGCTCCAGGGACACAGTGACGACAGTGTCTCAACTTGATCGCGTCCGTGAGATCATCGTGAATTGGGTTCTTTCAGTTTGGACCTTCCAGATGGAGACTGCCGACAAGCAAAGTCTTTCACCTGCTCCCTGTGGGTGGGCCCTTGAGCTGGCTCTCAGCTGCAGAATGACAGCAGGTGAAGAATCACTGTGTTGCTTATTACAGAGAGCAGACCTCTCTGTGAGGAAATCGGCACCCTTTCTTGTTCCGTGAAAAAGGAATTTTTCTTCACCTCTCCCACAGAGCAGAGAGCATGGCTCCACTCTGTGAGGGGCCTGTCCATGCCTGGTGAGGTCAGCTTCTAGGGCCTTTCTCCCGGACAGGTCACATCCCCAGAGTGGTCATGTCCTGGGCCCAGAACGCGGAAGGGTGGTGCAGAGGGAAGCAGGGACTTCCATGACGTGCGAGGGAGACGGTGGGCCTCAAATCAGAGTAGGTGGCAGGACCTGAGCCCCACAACAGGGGGCAGGCTTGCTTGTGTGGACGGAGGAGCAGGTGTGGAGGCTCCTGCCTGGGGCCCTCCGGCCTGGGTCTGGCCTGGGCGCCCCAAATGGAGAACAGGCATGAAATGGGACCAGCTCCCAGCTCCCCTCGCACCCATGCTCGGGGTCCTTTGGGAATGCGGATTTTGCAGGAGAATGGGGGTATTCTCAGCCCTTCCCAGTGTCTCTCACTGAACACCAAGGAGGGGAGAAGGAAGCAAAAGGAACGGCTAGGAGAAAAAAGCCATCCTGTGACAGAGAGCAGACATTCCCTCTGAATAGCCAAAGAGCATCTCTCCCACAGATCTCAAAAGCTCTATGCAAACTGTCTGCATTCTCTAGATGATCATGGCCCTTACGTGTGAGGAGGATTGTGGCATTCCACTCCCTACTTACATGGAGCCACTTTCCATGCTTCTGTTTGTAGTCATAAACAGGATTATATGAGAACTGGCAGAATCTTCGAGTCTGTGGAGGTTGAGTAATGGCCCCCCAAACATGCCCGAGTCCTAAACCCTGGAACCAATGGTTATGTTACCTTATATGGCAAGTGGGATTTTACTCCTGTGATTCACTTAAGGATTGTGAGGTGCGGAGATTATCCTGGATTATTTGGGTGGGCCCCAGATATAGTCACAAGGGTCCTTATAAGAGGGAGGCAAGAGGTCACAGGAAGAGGAAGTCCAGGTGCCAAGGGAAGCCAGGAAAATAAAAGCCATGTGCTGGGGCCACAGGCCCAAATGAGGGCAACTGCTAGAAGCCAGAAAAGGTCAGAATGTGGATTTTGCCCCGAGGCCTTCAGAAGCCACTCAGCACTACCAACACCTTGATTTTAGCCCACTAAGACCCATGTCAGACTTTTGCACCTCCAGAACTGTAAGAGAATTAATTGGTGGTGTCTTAGCCACTGTTTGTAGTGACTTTTTACAGCAGCAATGGGAAACTAGTGTAGAACTCATGACCTCAGCCCTCTCTCTTTACAGATGAGGAGGCTGGAGCCCATTTGCAGTCAATATTCTCATTTTTAGTTTGTTGATTTATAAATTATTTGTGTTAAGAAAATGAATTTCCTCCTGACTCTATGAATAAGAAACAGTTATTTTCTGTATTGTCCAACTGACCACAGCAGGCCTTAGAATTTTCAGTTTTAAGGAGCCTGATTGCTAAATTGATCCTTTGGGTTCAATGATTGTATTTTCTTGAATTGAAATCAAGGACTCTGATCTGATAAGAATGAGTGAATTTATGGGACTAACATGATGAGACTGTCACATAAAACCAGGGACAAATAGTCCCTGTTGTAATATGTGATGTGGTAGCCAACACAGGCTCTCCTGTCCCCTAAGCTCCCTTCTACCTTCCCCCACCCTCTGGCCTCCACATCTCAAGGAAGCAATGGGGCTCATAACCTTGCCACAGGGTTTCCAGAGGGCACTGTTGATTTCTGAACCAGAATAGACTTTGGAAAGGCCTCCTGGGTCTAAAAAAATGAAGACTCATTGCTTCAATCCTTGCAATAAACATCCTGGGTGACTTTCACTTCAAACCTCAGAAGGTTTCAAGATACTGCAGAACATTCTGTGCCTCCTCTGTTTCCCATCAGTTGGTGGAGAAGTTCAACCAGATGCACTGAGAGCAGCAAACACTGGGCAGAAGGGCTGTGGATGGGAAATGGAAGGATGAGGGAAGTGTAGCCATTGTCCCGTGACCACTATTGCAGGCCTGGGGACTTCTGGGTGACAGTGGGGTCTGAAGCATTAGTTCTTGAAGGGGTTAATCAAGGAATCCCTGTGACTCCATGATCGAGTTTTCCCATAGAGAGAAGTGAGGTTATGTAAATTCCTCTTTATGGAACCCAAGATCAGCAGTTCTACTTCAGCAAGGCCAAAAGCAGGCTGCATGATTCCACTTGATCTCTCTGCTGTATTAAGCGGTGGGCTTTCCTGTGCTATTTAGTGAATAGGAGCCCAACCAAGGCAGGTCAGCTGGGGCTGATGTGTTTGATCACAGAGAGAGGGTGGAGAGGACTCAGTTATTTGTATGCCCTTCGTCCTGGGATGATAACGGTATTTGGTGATATTTTCCTGCTGGTATGAATTCACACCCTTGAAATGTCCTTGGCTTGACTGAAAATTTATAGCTCACTCCTCAATCTCACCCTATCAAAATTATAGAATGAAAACAAGTATTACCCTTTCAACTGGTCCTTGACAAAAGAATAAACATGGATACAATGTAATATTTACCCTTTACCCAACAAACTCCATTTGGGGGTTATTCACAGCTTCCACAAGAACACTCCCACCACACAATTACACACATCCTTAAATTAACGTAGCTTACTCACCTGGGATCCCCTGAGTGCCTAGACCTCAATCCCTTCTTTCAACTGGAGGATAAATTTGACTGCCTGTAAGTTTCCATCCAGCACCAACATTGTATTTTTCTCAGATTTTATTTACCCAATTTGAGTTGTAACCCCCAAGAGTACCTTCCTCATTAACAAAAGAATACAACTAGGGCCAATTGACCCTTTTGACTTTGAGCCATTTGTTCTGGGCATGAAATTCCTAAGATTTCTCTAGAAGTCTTTCAGTATCTTCCTTTTCATCTTAAGAACCTCAGTATCTGAACAGATCAGACAGGAAGTGCCATTAGGGTTAGTAATGTATTTTTAAGGACATTTGGAAAAGTGTTTCTCTTTTCCATCCACCAGCTGGGGGATGCATACCTCTCCCTTAACTATGCAACTCAGTTCAACAACCAGTCTTCTGGGACCCAGAGGGCTCAAGTCCCAGCTTATGCCTTCTAGGTCCTGGCCGAGTCCTTACCCTCCTGCACGTGGCTTCTGTCCACGTGGGGGAGAGCATTGGACTGAGAAGTCTTTAAAGCCCCATCCAAGCCAGACAGCAGGGGTTTGAGTATGAGGTGGGAGCAGGGCTGAAATTGCATCTGTGGGGCTGGCAAGGGGTCCCAGCTGGCTCTGGGCAGGTTCACCCACCTCCGCTCCAGCCTCTCTCACTTCATGGGGGCTGCTTGTGAAGGGGAGAGGAGCCATCAGCATCGCCATGGGGCCTGCTGGGGGTGGGGGCGGTAGGAAACATTTGATTTGTATAGATATGGCTCCATTGCCAGTGTACAAGCTATTCATTAGGTGAGTTCCACAAAATAATAAAGATCTGGAAAAATCACCCCCTTCCTTCACTTAACACTTAAAATTCTTATAAGGCTGGCAGCGGGGGACTCAAGGTTAACTTTCCTTTGATCCTAGAAGGGTTCTATGAGGGTTAAAGACCAAAAGCCCTCCTTTTCTTTTTGATAGAGGCATGTCCAGCCAAATACACAGCACTTTAAAACCACCTCTCAGCTGGAAGTACGTAAGTCTTAGAGTCACAAAAAAACAGGGTAACTTACGCAGAGTTTCCTTGGCCACTTCCCCATCTGAGTGATCTGTACTAGCACTATAGCCGGGAGGGTGCTCCCCTGAGAGGAGGGAAAAGGTGTGTCTGTAGCCACCCAGTCGGAGAGGGTGACACAAGCCCGATTAGGAAATCCCTGGAGGATGAGGGTATAAATCCCTGCCCGACCTCAGAGCTTGCACTGAAGGTAAAAGTCAGGCCTGGCAGCCCTCCCCAGGGGACAGACACAGGTGAAACAATGCAGAGCTGCAGGTAAGAGGCTCCTGAGAGAGGGAGATAGAGGGAGGAAGGGAGAGGGGAAGGGAGAGAGGAAGAGAGAGAAGAAGAAGGAGTAAGAGAGAGGGAGAGAGAAAGAGACGGAGAGAGGGAAGAAAGGAGAGAGGAGAGAAAAAGAATGAGGGAGGTGGGGAAAGAGATACGGAGAGAGGCACAGAGGGAGAGAATGTGAGAAAGAAGCAGAGAGGAAGAGAGAGGGAGAGAGAGGGAGAGAAGGAAAGAGAGGTAGAGAGCAGGAGAGAGGGAGAGAGAGGGAGGGACAAAGAGACAGAGAGAGAGAGAGTATGAGAGAGACAGAACGAGGGAAGGAGGGAGGGATGGAGGGAGGGAGAGGCTCGGGGAATCGGGACACTGTCCAGTTTCTGAGGGAATTGCAGGCGGCTTTCCTGGTGTCTGTGCAGCTATGGCGCCTCCTCTTGGCAGCCTTCCTCATCCCTGTGTCCTTCAGCTGGGTGAGGGTGACTTTGACCCCTTTGGGTTTTAGTTTCTCTGTCCAGAAAGGGACTGGGTCAAGAGGGCTCTAAGACCTTCTACAACTGGAAGAACAAGTGCCCTGGAGCCCATGAAAGGAAGAGGATGGCAGGCCGCCTCCCGGGATCCCTCCAGAAGGCTCGGGGGTCAGGTCGCAGGTGCTCTTCTGTGGGTGGACTTCTGCCCACCCGGGGCCCTGAAGCAAGGGTCTGGGCTCAGGTTCTGACTGTGCCTCTTACTAACTGACTGTGTTCACGGCCTTACTGTTTTTCCAAAGCTCTGCGCCCTGCAGAATGAAGAGTAGCATTTGAATAGAGGCCACCACCCAGGGGCCAGCAGCTTGCCTGTCATCAAGCTGGGGTGGGCTGAGCTTACCTTTATCCCTTACTTCATTGGGAAATAACAAAACTGGGTACAATTCTTTTTTTTTTATTAAGGTATTATTGATATATACTCTTATGAAGGTTTCACATGAAAAAACAATGTGGTCACTATATTTACCCATATTATCAAGTCCCTGCCCACACCCCAATGCAGTCACTGTCCATCAGTGTAGTAAGATGCCACAGATTCACTATTTGCCTTCTCTGTGCTACACTGTTTTCCCTGTGACCCCCCACACCATGTGTACTAAACATAATACCCCTCAATCCCCTTCTCCCTCCCTCCCCACCTGCCCTCTCACACCCCTCCCCTTTGGTAACCCCTTCTTGGAGTCTCTGAGTCTGCTGCTGTTTTGTTTCTTCAGTTTTGCTGCATTGTTATACTCCACAAATGAGGGAAATCATTTGGCACTTGTCTTTCTCTGCCTGGCTTATCTCACTGAGCATAACATCCTCCAGCTCCATCCATGTTGTTGCAAATGGTAGGATTTGTTTCTTTCTTATGGCTGAATAGTATTCCATTGTGTATATGTACCACGTCTTCTTTATCCATTCATCTACTGATGGACACTTAGGTTGCTTCCATATCTTGGCTATTGTAAATAGTACTGTGATAAACAGGGGTGCATATGTCTTTTTGAATCTGATAAGCTGTATTCTTTGGGTAAATTCCAAGGAGTGGGATTCCTGGGTCAAATGGTATTTCTATTTTTAGTTTTTTGAGGAACCTCCATACTGCTTTCCACAATGGTTGAATTAGCTTACATTCCCACCAGCAGTGTAGGAGGGTTCCCCTTTGTCCGCATCCTCACCAGCATTTGTTGTTCTTAGTCTTTTCAATGCCGGCCATCCTTACTGGTGTGAGGTGATATCTCATTGTGGTTTTAATTTTAATTTGCATTTCCCTGATGGTTAGTGATGTGGAGCATCTTTTCATGTGTCTGTTGGCCATCTGAATTTCTTCTCTGGAGAACTGTCTCTTCATATCCTCTGCCCATTTTTTAATCAGGTTATTTCCTTTTTGAGTGTTGAGGCTTGTAAGTTCTTTATATATTTTGGATGTTAACCCCTTGTCGATATGTCATTTACAAATATATTCTTCCATACTGTAGGATGCCTTTTTGTTCTGTTGATGGTGTCCTTTGTGGTACAGAAACTTTTTAGTTTGATATAGTCCCATGAGTTCATTTTTGCTTTTGTTTCCCTTGCTTGAGGAGATGCATTCAGGAAGAAGTTGCTCATGCTTATATTCAGGAGATTTTTGCCTATGTGTCTTCTAAGAGTTTTATGGTTTCATGACTTGCATTCAGGTCCTTGATCCATTTCGAGTTTACTTTTGTGTATGGAGTTAAACAAAATCCAGTTTCATTCTCTTGCATGTAGCTGTCCAGTTTTGCCAAGACCAGTTGTTGAAGAGGCTCTCATTTCCCCATTGTATGTCCATGGCTTCTTTATCATATATTAATTGACCATATATGGTTGGGTTTATATCAGGGCTCTCTAGTCTGTTCCATTGGTCTATGGGTCTGTTCTTGTGCCAGTACCAAATTGTCTTGATTACTCTGGCTTTGTAGTAGAGCTTGAAGTTGGGAATCATAATCCCCCCAGCTTTATTCTTCCTTCTCAGGATTGCTTTGGCTATTCGGGTGGGCATGATTCTTAAAAAGAAAAAAAAAACACAAAACAAAATTTTGCCCTCACTTATAATGAGATAAATTACACCATTTGTTTTTACCCATTCAGTGCCTCAGTTTCCCTACCCCACAATAGTGATCTTGATGAGGATGAGGATGACGGTGCTGGGAGACTCAAACCTGAACAACGTATGCACTCAGAGCAGCGCCTGGCCCCCCCTGGTGCCCCCTGCATGTCTGCTCCCCCTCAGACTGCTCCTTCTGGAATCCCACTCCCCTCCGAGGCCTTTCGTCTTCTTGGGACCCCGGGCCCCTCAGGGGTCCCCACCTCCTGGTCCCCAGCTGTGCTTCTAACATGGTGTGAGCTTGGCCAAGGCTCATCATCTGAGTTCCTCTTCCATAAACTGAGGCAGTTGGTCACCCGTCCTCCCTGCAGTGTGTGTGGTGGGCTGCTGCTTCCCTCTCTGCGGTCCATCCCAGCCTGCCAAGCTCCCTCTCTTCTGGCCCGTTTCTCTGAGCACTGCCTTCCCAAGAGGGCAGCAGGTTCCTTCCCACATTCATGGGTGGAAGTGGCACCTGCCTTCCAATCTCATTACAGTCTTGTCCATTTTAATGGTATCTTTCATTCTTTAGCCTCTGTGGTTATCCTAAGACAACTAGTATAAGTAGCATGCACTGGGCTGTCATTCACGTCACCATCACCTGCTCTTGCTATGGGGGCCACTTGATCATGACAGCTTTCCGCCAGCGGGTCTCAGACTTGAGCCTGCGACAGCATCAGTCTAAGCCTGGGGGGCTTATTCAAACACAGGTTGGCGAGCCCATGCAGCGTGTCTGATTCAGAAGGTGTGGGTGGGGTGAGGAGTTGCGTTTCTACTAAGTTCCCCCGTACTGCTGGTTCAGGGACCCCCTTTTGAGAACCACTTTCTTAGGTGATAAGAGAAGGCCTCACATCCAGTGGGAAACCTACCTGTCACGTTTCAGGACAAGAGGCTTTTGGGACCGTTTTCAAAACAGACCCTCCGCTGGGTCTGACGTGAGTGCTGGGTGGGGTGGTTTTAAATAGGGGTTGGTCTACTTAGCAGACAGAGAACTCAGCACAGCCAGAATCAATGAGTGTCTAACACACGACCTCAGTCTCCTGTCAGTTCAGTTCTCCACCCATTAAGGAGCGCAGCTTACAGCAGGAGGGGGTGTTGGTAGCAAAAAGTGACAGGCCCATGGAAACTCCTTTGGCCAGCTGCTGGGGTGGCGGGCCCCAGTAAAACAGTGATGGGGCCTGGTGGTGATCTTGTAGTATCTCAGAGCCTTTGCTCCAGCGGTTCTCAGCCTGGCTGAGCATTCGAATCACCTGGGGAGCTTTAAAAACTCCCTGTACCTGGGACCAGCTACACGAGGAACTCTGGGGGCTGGGGTCCAGGCATCAGTCATCTCTAAAGCTTCCCAGGCAATTCTGAGGTACAACCAACGCTGAGATCCCCTGACCTATTTCATCTCCTAAGCTCCTTACTTTCCCACCCTTTATAAGCTGTTCAGGGCCTTCTTATTTTTCCCTTCAAAATCTGTGTTCTGAACCTGTAATTTGTCTGATGATTTTCATCAGATACATGGGCATTGGACTCACCAGTCTGAGAATCTGTATTAACCTCCATCCCAGTGTTTCTGAAGCTCTGAAATGTTTCTGAATACCTTGATGAAGAACCTCTGTTTCATGTTAAGCATAAATAATTTCCTAAACACAATCATTTGACTGTTGCACTTGAATGTGGGCCCAAGGAGCCCATTTTAAAACCTGGATATTATCTTGCTATGTGGCTTAGACATATAACTTCATGTTTCTGGATGTCAGTTTCATTTATCAGGTGACAGGGATTGGTTAGAGAGCAGGGGTTCTTTGCTGTTTTTAAGAATTTCTGGAAATTATTTATATTGCCCAAATTTTTCATGAAATGTCAAGAGGAAATTGAAGAATACATGGACTTAATTGGGGATCATGACCTTGAATGTATTCAGGGACCACGGGGTAAGTCAAATCTGTGAGGCTGTGAGTGTGAGGTCTGTGGCTAACTGGTGTGAGCTCCTCCTTGGAAAGACATCCAATGAAAAGTAACACCAACCCTCTGTCTAAATCATGCACACTCACAAGTTACAACTGGACCCCAGTTTGTGATTTTCAGAACAGCTTTGACAACTTCTGAAAATATGATCACATAACTGTTAAATTAAAGGGTGAATACTAATACCACTTCTGTTAGTGTTTCCTTGGAGGACTTACTTAACTTCAGTAAACCTCAGTGTCTTCACTTCTAAAACAAGAATAATAGTTTGTCTTTCGTAAAGTGTTGGGAAAATTAAAAGAAATAATACATGTTGGAACTCTGCCGACTGCCCGGCCCATGGTGGGTGTTCAGTGCAAGCTGTCATCCTCACCTTCAGTCTCATCATCGTCCTTATCCTTGTCATCAATATCAGATTGGGCACTTCTGACAGCATCATTTCAAAAACCACTCTGAGTGGGCTGGAGTGACCAGACACGGGGATTTAATGTCATCTCTGTTGTCACTCCACCTTTATTTAAGGGTAAGCCAGTCCTGGAGATCAGTGCTTCTCAAAGCACCTGGGCAATCTTGTTAAATTGTTCTGCTGGCCTTGGAAAAACAAACCATCACGTTGCGAAGAGGGCCATGGGGCAGGAAACAGTGGGTGGTCCCTAGTTGCTGAGAGTGGTTTTGGCTAACAGCCAGCAAGAAAGTGTTACCTCAGTTCTACAGTCACGAGGACCTGAATTCTACTCACAGCCACATGTGCTTGGAACCAGATCCTGAGCTTTGGTATCAGTCTTGGGAGCCCCTGAGCAGAGACTCCATTCAAGCTGAGATCAGACATCCGACTCACAGCAGTGTGAGCTAGTAAATGGGTGTTGTCTGAAGTCGTTGAGTTTGTGGCAGTTTGTTACATAGAAATAGAAAATGAACACAATGTGCTAATTCTTTTCTTTGATTGCCATGCATACCAGTCCAGGCTATTTTGCAATAATACCCCCAAACGCCTCAATAGCTTAATATAACACAAGTTTCTTGTGCTCATGCTAAATCACTGTCATCGTGTTAGACAGTGATGGCTCATCATAGCCACTTGACATTTTCAAAAGAGAACTTATGAAGACCAACTGTTGGACTCAAATTGTTTTGGCACAAGTGCTGGGCTGGGAAATAAGCATTTCTCCTATTTAACAAAAGGGGAAATAGATATGCAGACACAAGCAAGTGGACCCATGGATGGAAGTTGACTGGTCAGCCTCCTAACAGGATGACCTGAGCATCTTTTGTGGCTGCCATCAGTAAACAAGGGCTCAGCGTTCATGGTTGCCAGAGAGGAGAGGGATGGAGGGCAGGGCACCAGAAATGAAATGCGTAGGCATGGAAGTATCCTTCCTGCTTTTCATGGTGATAGTCTGGAGGCCATGCCTAATGTCAAGGTTATGAAGAAGTGAAATCCTGTGTGTACCTCAAAGCAGGAAAGTACCAGATATCGATGACCATGAGTCTATCTACCGCATTGTGTTACTAGGTTAGGTCAGCTGGACTGGTATGGAGGAAGTAGCATTTCAGACCATCCAGCTTCACAGCGCACTTCTCACCACCAGAGACAAGTTGGTTGGGCATCAGGGAGCTGAGAGAAGCCAAAGGGGATAAGTGTGTGTAGCCCCAGAGTAGAGTAGAGCAGAGGATTTCTTGGTGGGACTTTTTGAGTCTGTGGAAAACCCAGTAAGTCTGGGCTGTCTTCAAACTAAGGGCTGGGTTTTCTTGTGGCAAGGGATTTCCCTGCATGGTATAGATACAAACAGCCTGGGATTGCAATAGTTTGTTTTTGCTTGACTTTTACCTGCTCTCATGGGCATGCTGGACACAGGGCCAGGAAAAGGTGTCACTTTCTGTAACCCTGAGGACAAGCAGTCCTTGGCCACATTTTCCAGAGAGTGGAAGATGTCCATCAAAGCGTAAAAAGAAAATTCCATCTGTTTCGACAACTTAACAATTTGGGAAGGAAATATTTCTAAATCATATGTAGCACGGTGGAAATTTATACTCACTGCTAATCGATGCCAAAAATGTATCTTTAATAATCTTCTAAGTATCTCATTTGTCTCCTGAAGCCCCTTTTCCTTAGGAAAGTGCCTTATACCTACCAGCACATGTCACTCTGTCTCACTGGCTCACATCTACCTCTCTTAGATTCATTCATTCCCTTTTGGGTAGAAGCTCAGTCTTTCAGGGTTTCCCACCTCACTGCCTTCTTCTAGCCAGGAAAGAGTCGAGAACAGGGAAAGCTGTGTCCCCAGGGCAAGTTGGCGAGTCCATATCTGCCAGCCTAGGGGTCTCACTGGCTTGTGTGAAGGTGTCCCTGGACCGGGCCGGCCAAGGGTGTATGTGGAATTGACGGCTAAGGTCGGTGTCTGGGAAACCCTGTGCTGGTCTCTCAGCTGAGTCACAGCAAATGCCCTGGCCAGCTTGGGCCCGTGGTGCCTCTTGCTGGCTCCACAGGTCCTCCATGTCCTGGCCATGGCTTTGCTTCTCTCCTGCTTTAACTGGCCACTGGTGCAGGTGACACTCAAAATCTAATGAGCAGCATGGCACGAGCACAAACCCCTAGGAACGGAGGCTGTGGTATCAGTTGCTTGGACCATGAGGGTGTCTGGGGAGCAGCAGGAATGCTGGGGTCGCAGAGGGTGGAGGGCTTAACTAGGTGGTCCTGCCAGTCGGTAAGGGCATGTTTCCATGTTCGGCCATGCTGCTCCTTGCGGACAGAATATCCTGCAGCCTTAGCTCAAAGTCACCTTGTCCTGCAGCCCTGTATCTCAGTCACTTTACATTCCCTACTGGTGCCCCCATGCTGCTAAGGGTGCCTTGCTTTCCCACAGTGGGATTCCCCTTGGGACCCAGTCTGAAAGCAGAGCCAAAGTCCCTCTGCTTCCAGCAGTCCCTTTTTGTCTATGTCTTGTTCTTTGCTCTCCAGTTTTGAACCCGAATATGGAGCAGCAACCTCTGCCTGCTTCCGCTTGTGGTTTCCTTCCTTTTACTCTGGAGCCTGAAGGGCCTTTTTCTTCTACTTCCCTTATATCATATCCACTTCCTTCCCTCCTTTCTGAGGGGAGACTTTGCTCTTCCCCTTTGCTGGGGCCACAGTGGCAGAAGAATTGGAGACAGCAAGAAAGGAAATACACTGGGAGGCAATTGAAGCGTGATTCTCATTGCATATGTTATGCCCTGCCCGCCCCCCAGAGAGAGAGGATTCTGAGCACAACTTAAACTGTTCTTCACAGTTCAGGGAAGTCATCATGAATGTCACATGTTTGGTGTTGAACACCCTGCTACCTGCAGTAGGGTGCAGTGAGATGGAGGGGACTGTTCGTTCTACTCTTAAAGGCCCTGATTGCTGTACTCTTTGGCCCTTGCATCTGTCTTAATAGATTTCCTATGTCCTCTGTTATTGTGCAGCCAGCTGCCACTTCTTTGTAACTCACATACTCTGCAGGTCATGGATTAGAGCGCGAGGGGCCCAGCCGGGTGGCTCTGCTACTCCAAGCGGTGTGATTGAGTTCAAGGTGTGGTACCTCGCTGGTGAATGGACTTGTCTGGGGACCCTAAAATGATTTCACTTACATGGCTATTGCCTTTGAAGGGATTCCTGTGAGGTTGGGAATAGCTGTGACTGTCAACTGGACCCCCCTACTTGCGGCCTCCCTTACAAGGTGGTCTCAGGGTAGCTGGACAGTTTACACGGCGGCTGGCTGCCCCCAGAGCGAGTGTCCCAAGGAAGCCAGGTGGATGCTGCCTGGCTCTTTCTGACCTAGCTTTGGAGTTCATCCTGCATCGTCCTGTTGGTTAGACTAGAGTCACAGGCTGGCCCACATTCAAGGGAGGTGAGTTGCCCTCCGCCTTTTGATGGCAGATGGCAGAGGGGTGCTGTCACATAATCAAGACCACATGCGTTGGGAGGCATTGTGGCCATCTTTAGAGAATACCGTTTGCCAAGCTAAAGAGCAGTAGCCATGCTCATGTAAATAAACAGAAGGAGGCCCTGAAGGAGGCCTTTAGAGCTTCCTCTTTGAGTAAAATACACATGCCTTTGTTGCCAGCGACCTATGGCTACCTCGCAGCTGTTCAGACCTTTTTGTCTTTGTTTCTTCGGTCTGAGTTATAGTTTGGATGGGCAGGGTATCTGGATGACTGATAATTCAAATATCTGAGATGTTTGCCTCACACCAATTACAAGAGGTTGAAACGAGCATTTAGTTGAAAGAGTGAGCACCTGCTCGTAACCACCCCCTTCCCGTGCCAGCACAGAGTATCCAGTGACTAGTTAACATGACCGGGGAGCAGCCCAGCAGAGCTACAGTTCCATCCCCAGGGGGACTCGGACGTCTTGAGTTCTGGCTCTGCTATTTGCTGGCCATGGGACTTCAGCACGTGAGTTGCTATGATTCAGTGGTTCTCTGATTAAGCCCCTAGCTTGGTGCTTTAGAAATAGAATCTGTGCCCAAGACTGAAGCCTAAATGCAAATCCAGACAGACTTAGAACCCTAGGCTTTCACACTGAGGAGGGACCTGGGAGCGCTCAGCAGCCCAGCCCTTATGTTTTAGAGATGAAGAAACTGTGACCCAGATTGGGTAAATGGCTTAGTGGCTTGCCTAAGATCACATAGCTAGCCCATGGTAGAGAATCCAGCTTCAGTCTCCCATCCTGTGTGCTTAAAGACTCTACTGCTAAGATGTCAGTCTGAATGAAAGCATTGGGGTTCCCTGGGAGGCCTTGACTATGTGTGTGTATTTATGATGGTGTGTTTACATGTTAAATACTCTTCGGTAATATGGATTTAAGCACATAGGCTATTGCTTCCTTCAGACAAAGTTGCACACTTTCTAATACAGTAACTAGTGTTAGCTAAGTTATTGACTGTGACACCAGGAAGTTTTCAGGCTGTGTAGCAGACCCCTCGCAGGAATTCGAATGCAGGCAGCGGAAGCCCTGAACTTCTCACTCTGGTGGGCTGGTTGTGTCCCCTTGGGCATGTTACTTACTTCCCTGAGTTTCTGGTCTTCTGTAAAACGCTGTGAGAGTGACCCCTTGTTGTGGGCTTTCTCTTTGCCAGCTCTGTGCTGTCCGCTTTACAGAGCACATGCCATCGGACTCTCCGTGATGCATGCCGGGCTACAGCATTAGCAGCCTGAGCCTCCCACAGGCACTGTGACCTGTCTATACGGGCACTGAACTCCCCGGCTGGCACATGAGGAAGGCGGGATGCACACTTGCTCTGTCAGCCTGTAAAGGGTGCTTCCCACCGTGCTATCCCTATGACTCCCTAATTCCCTGGACTACTAGAAGATGCAGACAGACTTCTGAGCACCCCACCTAGGGTGGGATCCGACTAATGAGTGGCACTTAGTGGGAGGCAAATTTGCATTCTGAAGGGACAGAGACATTTCTGATCATGAGTGCTTCCTAAGGCTGGAAGTGTCCATCTCATGAGGGGTAAGCTTGGCCATCCATGGAAGATGCTGGGTTTGGGAAGACTGTCTGGATGGCCTGCTAAGCTTAATGGCTTCTGGAGCCCTCTCCAGTCTCCAGCTCCGGGCTCTGATGCTTCCACAGGACAGAGAATGAGTCCCTGGACTGAGGACTGTGCAGACTCAGTTTACATCCTACTTTACATTCCATTAGCTCTTTGGCCTTGGGGAAGTCCCTTAATGTACCTGAGTCTGTTTCTATTGCTTCATGTTTATAATGGGGATGATGCTCTACCAGACTCCCGAGTTTTGCCCTCTGAGGTTGTTCAGAGCAGCAAATCCCTTTTACACAAACACCAAGCGGGGGAAATCTGAAGCTTGGCAGTCTTTTACTGTGGGTGCCGAGGGCCTCATGAGCTTTCCCATGGGTCGTTTAGGAGGAGCATGGCAACTATTTTTGGCTAGAAGAGTGGCCTTGTTGGGGGTTGGCCTGATGCAGGAAGAAGGTGAAGGACGTATCTTTGGCTAATGGGCCAGCTCACTGGGGGCTCTGAATGACCCAGCGTCACTGGGAATGCAGAGTGTGAGCAGTGGGTTTGAATGCGTGGGGAGGGAGTTGGGTGGATTTACTGAATCTCTTAGTCAGTGGTTCTTGGGGCAGAAGTTGGTCAGGTTCAGAAGGGTTGACAGGGAAAGGATGGTTTTGGACAGAAGAGATCCTTCTTGGCAGAAGGTAAAATATAAAGGGCGTGTGTAGCCTGGGTGGAGCTAAGTCTTAGCCTCTCCAGGTTTTCCCCTTTGAGACTCAACCCACCGTGGCCCATTGCCTGGTTCCACCGCAGATGGGTCTTCCTGCACCGCGGTCTCCAGTAAACCATTCCATCTCTCCAGGCCCCACCAGGGTCAAGGACGTCAAGGTGCTGTCATTTTGACATGGTCATGCGGACCAGAAACAATCCCAGTGTGCTGCTCTGAACACCTTTAATTCTGGAGGGGGAAGAACTAGCCTCTCTCCTTTCTGTAGGACAAAAACCATTCGTGGGCAACCCAGCAAGGGTTCTTCTTTGAGCCAGTACATTTTCTAAGAGAAGTTGCCCCAAACCTGGTTGTATATTTCTTTGTATCTGAAACTAGAGGGTCTGTTTTATTATTCCCCAAAATCTTAACATGATGCCCCTCCCAGAGATTTAGTTCAAAATACTTTTTATTTTGTTTCAGCTTTGAGTTGTAAAAATGTTCACACTTAAGTTTGATGTACATATTTATTTTCTCACGGGTTTCAGAAGGTTTTACACTGCATGCCTGAAGCAACGTGTTTGGGTTTTTAGGAATTAATGTTCAAAACTGGAGGTGACTAAGTCATGTGAGTAAGGCCTGATAGCTACTGGATTTGTCAATATTCAAGATGTCGCCTTGCTTCTGTGTTCTGGATGACTGTACTGCCTGACTCACAGATGCACAGTGGCCCAAAAACTTTTGGGAACAAGGTGAAGGTAGAATAAAAGAAAAGGTTAATCTTCTGCATGAATTAAGAGACATATTCAAATGTATTAAAGAGTGAAATTTTAACTCCTTTTAAATGTGTGAAGATGTATCTGTGGAGCTATCACCTATTTACTTGTTTGTTCTCAATCTGCTAACTAAATATGTTCCTACATGCATTCTGAAGTATTTAGGGGTAAAGTTTGAAGATGTCTGTAACTTTCAGCTTTTCAGGGGAAAATGTATATGTGGATGTATACCTGTCTGTTTAACGATCATCTATTATCAATCTACTGAGAGAGAATGAGATTAAAGCAAAATGTTAATCAGTCAATTTATGTGAAATGCATACTGGTGTTATATTATGCTTTCAATTTTTTAGTCTGTTGGAATTTTTCAAAGTTCCATTAAAAGATGAAGTAAACAGCTATAAAATCTCAGGTCACACATACCATCCGTGCGCAGGAGGCAGATGCCCGGGGTCAAAGGCAGTGAGCGGTCACTTGGGTGCCAGGAGGGGTGCGTCATATGCCTGGCCCTGCTTTTCAACCTATTCCTCTGTTTTCTGACACTGAGTGTGGTGAAACATGGTCATTTTACGACAAAGGATAGGATTGCGATTCAGATACTAGGACTGAGCTGCCTTTTGTGGTTCTTTCTTCCAGTAAGAAGGTCAACTGAGATTTAACAGAAATGGCAGACTGTCTACGATTTAAAGACACATTTAAAGAAAATAGGGCAGGAGAATAGTGTTTTGTTGTAAACCTCTGCAAAACGAATTATTTTTTCCCTGGGGCTGCCAAAGACTTAGCTATTTCCCACACTGTGGCAGTTTTGGTTCGGCCTTTCTCTGAGGCTTTGATGACTGCGCATAATCACCACTATGTGTTTGTGTGTTAATTGTCTAAAGCTGCTTCTTTCACAGGTCACAGTAATGCAGCAATTTTGCCAAAATCAAAGAAGAGAAACTAAGACAATCCCATTGGCTGGGGACCTGGGGGAAGGGGGCCAGTGGGGAGTGGCCGTTACTCGAGGAAGACACGTTAGGATTCTGTTTCACATTGAATATCTCTCCTTCTTACCCTGACCAGAGGTGTGATTGGGAGAAGAGGCTTAATAGCCAATTGCTCTCATCACCTGAACAAAGGAAGGGTTAGGACTAGATTTCTATAGGACTCCCAGCCCTGCAGCCCTGTGAAGCTGCAACTAACACCTACTCCTGCAGGTACGTGGCCTGACTCTGGCATAGAAGTAACTTTAAGCCTGGTGACAAACCTTCACATTCTCTGAGGCTGAGTCTTGGGGTGCTTTCACCCAAGGGGGGGACGGCCCCAGCTCCTCCTGCCTCTGAGGTGAGATGACTTCCTAGGGTCACTCAGCAGAAACTGCTCATTGAAACAGCGGAACGTCAGGAGGGCCCAGGAGAACTCAGCACTTGGCAGTACCCCATCCCTGGGGGCCTCTTCATGAACTGGAAAGTTCATGTTAGGTTTGGCTGTGTGTGACAGGAAGCCCAAATAGATAAAAGAAGGGAGTCTGGGGTTGGAGGGCAGCTCCACGAAGCCACCAAGGACTCACGTTTCTCTCTTGTTGCCCCATGGCTTCCAACAAGTGGTCCGCACCTTGGGGCCCAAGGTGGGGGCTATGGTGCAGCCATCATACGCACCGCACACACGCTGAGCCAGCAGGGAGGGAGACTAGGGAGATGTTGAAGTAGACTTCCCAGGAGAAGCATACATTTCCACTTACATTTCACCAGCCCCCGTTTCATCACATGGCCTCTCCTAGTTGCAAGGGGGGATGGGAAATGTAGTGTGAGGTCAGGGGCCTTGTTCCTGGGGAAGCAGGACAGATATCAGGGAGGAAGCTGGCAGCATCTGCCACAAAAATGATATTTTTGAAGAGTAAAGGCTTTGGAATCACTAGCCCTGGGTTTAAAGTTCAGCCCCTGCTTGCAGGCTGTAACATACCGGCCAAGCTACTTAACTTCTTTCATCTCTTCTATTATACCATCTATAAAATTGGCACGACTGTGCATCATGGGAGTAAAATGAAGAATGAGTGTCAGAACTCAGCACAGTGGCTGTCACCAGTATACCACTCCCTGCATGAACCTCCGTGACTTCACTCACTATTCGGAGATGCTGTGTTGGGCATACATGCTGCATTGAACTCCACTTCTTTCCTATCCTTACCAGGAACTAGTGAGTCTGGCTGGGACCAGGAGAGCTGGGGAGGTGATAAGCTAGTGAGCATCCAGAGAGGACAGAGACCTTTATGCTAACCAAGTGGCCTGGTGAAGCTGACGGTGGGGTTAGAGGTCAAGTTAAGGAAATATCTGCATTTCAGAAACATGTGAAGGACTAGACCACGGAGAAGCAGGAGAGCTTAGGACAAACAGCCCCAGGCAGCCACCAGCTAAGGGGAAGACCTCAGCCCTTCACTACCCACCTGGCTCCTCATTGCTCGAGGGGATCGAGGCTGCAACTGTGAGCCCATGCCTTCCGATGGGTCCCAGCTGATGAGGGAGGGTTTCTAGCATACAAGGGTCACTCCCAACCTGCTCTGGCCAGGTGAGAGCCGCCTGGGTTTTCTGTGAGCCATTCAGAATGGTATCAGTTCCAGCAACAGGGAACAAGTCAACCTCCTCCAAGAAAGTGGCGGGGGTCGGTGGGGAGACAGTGGTAGGAATTTTTCCCCAGATGATTTTTTCAGCACTCCCAACTCTCTGGTGAACTTTCAGTCATAAATATTCCCTAGTACTTTCTGGGACTGGGTACCATGTAGGCTGTGAGGGCCGAGAAGAAGATCAGACTGCTGTCCCCAGGCCCTCCCTGCTCGGGGGAGCCAGATAAGGAACAGGTGGGTAGATGGCGTGCTTGCTTCCATTTCCTTCCCTTCCTGGGGTAACTTTGCAGCTCCTCTCGCTGGAGGCGGAGGTGCTTTCCTGCTGATGGCAGGCTTGGCCACATGGCTTGCTTTGGCCAATGGAATGCGGGCAGACAAGAGTGAACTCATTCTGGGCAAGGCCTTGAGAGCTTTTGCCCACACTGTGTTTTTGCCATCACATAAGAAGATCATCTCCCAGGAAGTCACCGGTCCAAGGAGGATGAGAGACGTGTGGAGTGGACTTGGATGCCTTTGTAGCTTGGAGCAAACCTAACTCAGCCTCACCTAGGTCGGCTGACCTCCGTTTGACCCAAAGACTTGTGAGCAAGAATAAACGATTGTTTTACGCTATTCAGTTTTGGGTGGCTTGTTAGCAGTATTGTTGAGGCAATGGTTTACTGGTACAAAGGCAATTGTGATATAGCGTGAAAGGACAGCAGGGAGATACAGAGGTATCTGATACTTATGGGGAGGAATGTTCATGAACTTGTGTAAATTGTTGCCTTTTGGGGCCTCATTTTGCTCTTTTCTCTGGAACGCTCTAGATAGGAGACATAACAGTATATGGAATCCCTCAGCATACGTCAGAATTGTATGTAAAATAAAAGTTAAGCCATAAGGACTATAGAAAAAGTTCTCTGATAAGTAAGATATGAGGGCCTTTTGACTTCTAGAGATTCATTCACAAGTATAACGGTGGCTTGAATAAAGTAGGATCCTTGAGCCTACACATGGAACTTAAATTCTTGAGCAAGGAGATGTGGCAGGTGATGCCTTGGAGAGCAACACAGCAGGAAAGGAAATACGGGGTACCAGGGCAGCAGGATGGTGCCGTTTTATGCAGGAAGGTCAGGGAAGGCCTCATGCAGGGTGATGTTTGAGCCAAGACCTGAAGGAAGAGCGGACCTGAGCATTGGCCTCAGCTGAGGAGGCAGCAGCTTAGGCTGCAGGGAAGGGAGCTGAGATGTACTTCAGGAGACAGACAGACACACAGCTTATGGAACCCCTATTCCAAGACAGTTTTTAAGTGCTCTGGGGATTTGATATTAGGTCTATTCAATGAATATAGCCATAGAGAAGTGAATCCAAAAACTTTGAATTTTCTTGTTAAAAAAATACAGGTGAAAAGGTTTCCATCATCAGGTGAAGCCTCCAGAACGTGTCCCTGGAACCATCCTCAAATAAATTCTCTCTTTGGTTGTCTGTGGCTCCTGGTGACCCTTTGTCTCCTCCTCTAGGCTGCAGGGTACTGGATCAGAGATCTCCACTTCCTGTGTCCTCCAGAAGGTGCTGGGGACCATGTTCATCTTGTACGTGTTGATGATGGGTGTTTCTGCCTTGGCCATTCAGCCTGAGGAACGCACAGGTAAGAAGTGAATCTCTCAGAAGGGAAGGGCTTGCCTGCAGCTTCCCTGGGGGCAGCAGTCATTTACCTAGGGAGGTTTTGCTGTAATCAAAAAGCAAGGGGAGTTTCCGTGGCTTGGTGAGTGGCAAATACTTTCTTTGCTCCCTTGTCTGCTGCTCAGTGCTGGTTTGGGGCATTGGTCCTTCCTGCCAGAGGAGTGAACTGAAGAAGTGGTATTTTTGCCCTTTGGAAAAAGGTGCCTTAGGATTTAAACCACTTGTCCCGTCTGAACTTAGCTCTTTTTCTCTCTGAACTTAGCCAAGATCTACTTGTAATGACAAGGACTTGAACAACTGAAAAACATGGCCACAATTTAATCACTGTTTTCGTTACCATGTGAACTTGATTCAGTGTTTCCACAAAACTGATAGAAGCCCTAAATTCGTTACTTGAAAGTTTTAAAATCATTGCAACAAGAAAGGTTAATGGAGCCCCCTGTGCTAGCACTCTCTGTGGTCTCTCTGTCCCTCTGTGGCTGCAGGGAACTGCCAGTTTCGTGGCAAGCATTTCAAAACCGACTTCAGGGTGGAAGGGGAGCCTGTGGTCCTGAGGTGCCCCCAGATGCGGTCTTGGTTCTTGGCCTCTGCCAGCCCCGATGTCAATCTGACCTGGCGTAGAAACGATTCTGCCGGGCTGGTCCCAGAGGAAGAAGAGAGGCGAGTATGGGTCCAGGATGGTGCTCTGTGGATTTTGCCGGCCTTTTGCAAGGATTCAGGCACCTACATCTGCACGGCCAGGTGAGCCCCTCGGGGACGAGGTGGGGGAGTGGGGCTCTGTGCAGAGCGGGCTTTTGCATGGTTCTTCAGCAAGGACCTGGATTTTAAAATCTAGTCCTTGGGCTGGAATCCACCTTAGGTCCTCAGCTGTTCCTGGAACACCTTCCCAGGAGCATAGCTCTGGAGGTCCTCATGGCTCCCTCTGTCTCCGTTTAAGTCTTTGCTCAAATGTCACCTCTTTGGAGAGGACTTCCCTAGCCATTATTTAAAACAGCACCCCTGCCACTCTCTCTCCTCACCCGGCCATTTTCCTTCATCTGACACACATTTGTGTTTATGATTTAATGTTTGTTTACGTCATTGGAATGTAAATGCCAAGAGGACAGGGATTTGGTTTATTCGTTCACTGCTGAGTCCACATGGACACAAGAAATAGATACAGAGCACTGAATAGGATTTGAGACCTGGATGAGACTTTAGGACTGAGTCAATCCAGCTGCTTATACATGTAGGGGAAGCAAGCTCACCTTTTCCCCAGTGGTGGGTGGGGAGCTGAGACTGGAACCCACTGCTCCTAACATGGGGTCTTAGTCCCCCTTCCTCTTTGTCCTGTTGCTTTTTTCTTTAATTATAGTAATATGCAAATTGGCCATTTTAATCCTTTTTAAGTACCTATGTCATTTGTGCTATGTTTGTTCACATGGTTGTGCTGCCATCACCACTGCACATTTCCAGAGCTCCTTTCTTCTCGCAAGACTGAAACTTTGTACCCGTTACATACTGAGTCCCCATTCCCCCCTCCTCGCAACCTCTGTTCTACTTTCTGTCTCTATGGATTTGACCACTCTAGGTCCCTCATGTAAGTGGAATCACACAATATTTGGCTTTTTGTGACTGGCTTTTTCACATAGCATAATGTCCTCAAGGTTCATCCACGTGGTGGCAGGTGGCAGAATTTCTTTCCTTTTTAAGACTGAATAATATTCCATTGTATGGATAGACCACATTTTGGTTATTCTATTTATCTATCAATGGACACTTAGATTGCTTCTGCCTTTTTTGTTTTATTGTGAATAGTGCTGCTATGAACATGGTAAATGCACAAAAGTATAAGTCCAATTCTTTTGGACATATACCTAGCTGGTGGATCATAGGGTAATTCTATGTTTAATTTTTTGAGGAACCTCCCTGTGGTTGTCCATACTGGCTGCTCTATTTTACATTGCTACCAATATACAAGGGTTCCAATTTCTCCACATCCTCACCAACACTTATTATTTTCTGTTTTTTTTTTTCTTTTTTCCTGAGGGGTTGGGTGGGGATAATAGCCATCCTTATAGATATGAAGGGGCATCTCATTGTGGTTTTGACTTGCTTTTCCCTAATGATTAGTGATGTTGGGCATCTTTCCATGTGTTTATTGGCCATTTATTTATCTTCCTTAAAGAAATGTCTTTTCAAGTCCTTTGCCAATTTTTAAATTGAATGGTTGTTAATGGTTGTTTATTTGTTTTTTTTAGTTGTAGGAATTCTTTATATATTCTGTATATCAATCTCTTACAAGATACATAATTTTCAAATATTGCTCCTATTTGCTTTTTTATTCTGTTTAGGATGTCCTTTGATGCACAGAAATTTGACATTTTGATGAAGCTCACTTCATTTATTTTTTTTCTTTGGGTACCTGTGCTTTTGATGTTGTAGCCACGAATCATTGTTGTATCTAATGTTGTGAAGTTTTTCCCCTGTATTTTCTCCTAAGAATTTTTATAATTTTAGCTCTCATGTTTAGGATCATTTTGAGTTATTTTGTATATGGGTTCTGGATATGGGACTATTCCAACTTCATTTTTTTGCATGTGGTTATCCAGTACTCTTAACAGCTTTTGTTGAAAAGACTGTCCTCATCCATTGAATGGTTTTGGCCTATCTTGCAGCTTCTTGAAGGAGAAAGTTATAGGCCTCCTATTGTTGATCTTTAAAATTTCTTGGCTTAGGTTTTCTGAAGGGATTAGGGCAGGCTGTTGCCTCACTGGGAAATAGGGTTCTTGAACTTCTCTCTTTAGAAGATGCTCTATCGTTCCTTAAGACTCTACTCACTCCTATCAGCCAGCCTTAGAGTCTCTCTAGATTTTAGAAACTCATTGATTGAAGGAGAAACCATACTCAGGAATATTTGCATTTAAAAAGAGAACCAAAGAAAGTGACATTAGCACGCAGGAATTAATAGGAATTAATGATGATGGGAGAATTTCAGACATCAGCCCTAGTCCTAGATGGTGTGTGTGTGTGTGTGTGTGGTCAATTCTGTCAACCCTTCCTGACTAGGAAGCAGGCAAGCAATCTCTTATTTCTGTATCAGGGCAATGTGTATGTCTGGTTTTACAGTAGTTATAAATACATAGTTTTCATTTCTCACTAAAAGGTATCAAATCTCAAATTTTTTTCTAAGGAAAAGTTTTTTTCCTTGGAAAATTTAAAAGTGTGGTAGAAAAAGAATGGAATTTGGTTTCAGAGTGATATGGATGTGAATCTCAGCCTTTTCATTTTCTATCTTGTAGGACTTGGGTCTTGTTACTTAACATTTATGGGCTTCAGTTTTCCCCTCTGTAAAGAGAATTGTTGAGAGATTTCTGGGAAATCACAGCATATGAAGCATCTAGTATGGGGAGAACCATAGAGGTGGTCAATATATACACAGAAATGCTCTTTCAGTCTTTCTGGCCACTGTACCAAAAGGAAACATGTGCCAGAGGGTTTCTCGTGCCTGTTAAACTTTGGGTGTAGAAGTGACACCCATAAAACTCATTGACTAGAAAGAGTCGTATACAGGCACACCTCAGAGATATTGTGGGTTCAGTTCAAGACCACTGCAATGAAACAAGTCAGATGAAGTTTTTTGGTTTCCCAGTGCATATCAAAGTTATATTTATACTATGCTATAGTCTACAGTGTGCAATAGCATTATGCCTAAAAAACAATGTACATGCCTAATTAAAAAACACTTTATTGCTTAAAAAATCTTAACCATCATCTGAGCTTTCAGCGAGTTGTAATCTGTCCTGGTGGAGCATCTTGTCTTGATGTTGATGACTGCTAATGATCAGGGTAGTGGTGGCTGAATGCTGGCAGTTTCTTAAAATAAGACAACAAGGAAGTTTGCCACATCGACTGACTCCTCCTTTCCCAAATGATTTCTCTGTAGAGTGTGATGCTGTTTGACAGCATTTTACCCACAATAGAACTTCTTTCAAAACTCGAGTCAATACTCTCAACCTCTGCCAATGCTTTTTCCACTAAGTTTATGTAATATTCTAAATCCTTTGTTGTCATTTCACCTATCTTCATAGCATCTTCACCAGGAGCAGAGCCCATCGCAGGAAACTACTTTCTTTGTTCACCCACAAGAAGTAACTCCTCATTTGCTCAAATTTGATCATATCTTCAGTTTCCACTTCTAATTCTAGTTCTTTTGTTATTTCCATCACATCTTCAGTGACTTCTTCCACTGAAGTCTTGAACCTCTCAAAGTCATCCACGAGGGTTGGAATCAACTTATTCCAGATGTTGATATTTTGATCTCTTTCTATGAATCATGAATGTTCTTAATGGCATCTAGAATCCTTTCTAGAAAGTTTTCAGCTTACTTTGCACAGACCCACTTTTTAAGGTAGCTGCAGCCTTACAAAATGTATTTCTTAAATAAGAAGACGTGAATGTCAAAATGACTCTTTTATTTATGGGCTGCAGAATGGATGTTGGGTTAGGAGGCATGAAAACAACATTCATCTCATGGTACATCTTAATTTCTTGGGTGACCAGCTGCATACTGATGAGTAGTAATCTTTTGAAAGGAATCTTTTTTTCTGAGTGGTAGATCTCAACAGTGGGCTTAAAATATTCAGTAAGCCATGTGGTAAACAGATGTGCTGTCATCTAGGCTTTGTTTTTCCATTTATAGAGCACAGGCAGAGTAGACTGAGCATAATTCTGAAGGGTCCTAAGATTTTCAGAATGGTAAATGAGCATTGGCTTTAACTTAAAGTCACCAGCTATATTAGCTCCTAATAAGCCCATCCTGTGAAGTTAGGCATTGACTTCTCCTCTGTAGCTATGAAAGTCCTAGATGGTATCTTCTTCCCATCGAAAGATGTTTTGCCTACATTGAAAATCTGTTGTTTAGTGTAGCCACCTTCATTAATGATCTCAGCTAGATTTTCTGGATAACTTGCTGCAGTTTCCACATCAGCACTTTCTGCTTCACCTTGTATTTGATGTTATGGAGATGGCTTCTTTTCTCAAACCTCATGAACCAACTTCTGTTGGTTTCCAACTTTTCTCATGAACATTCCTCACCCTTCTTAGCCTTCATAGAATTGAAGAGAGTTAGGGCTTGGTCTGGATTAAGTTTGGCTTAAGGGAATGTTGTGACTTATTTGATCTTCTATCCAGACCAGTGAAACTTCCTCCATATCAGCAAAAAGGCTAATTTCTTATCGCACTTTTTTACCACTCATGTGTTCATTGGAGTAGCATTTTTAATTTCCTTTAAGAACATTTCCTTTGCATTTCAACTTGGCCAATGGTTTGGTGTGAGAGGCCTAGCTTTTGACCTTTCTTGGTTTTTGACATGCCTTTCTCACTAAGCTTAATTATTTCTAGCTTTAATTTTAAGCGAGAGACATGTGACTCTTCCATTCACTTGAACACTTAGAGGCCCTTGTACAGTTAATAGCCAGCCTAGTTTCAATATTATTATGTTTCAGGTATAGGGAGACCTCAAGAGAGACAGGGTAGCAGCCTGTCTAAGGAGAGCAGTCAGAACACCCACAACGTTTATTAAGTTTGCCATCATATATGGGCCTGGTTTGTGGTGCACAACGATTACCATAGTAACATCAGAGATCACTGATCACAGGTCACCACCATTTTAATATGAAAAAGTTTGAAATGCTGCAAGAATGTGGCACAGACATGAAGTGAGCAAATGCTGTTGAAAAAATGGTGCTGACAGACCCTGCTGCCCCCCCACCCCGCACCAGTGCAGAGTTGCCGCAAACCTTCAGTTTGTGAGAGATACAGAGTCTGTGAGGTGCAATGGAGTGAAGCACAATAAAACAAGATAGGCATGTAACCATGCCCACCCACGGGGAGCAGGGCATGTAGTCCCACTGTGTGCCCAGGATGGGGGCAGGTGGACATATTTGGTGAAGAGCACTAATGAGCACCACCCATTTGCAGTGGGGATGCCCACATGGAGAACATGAGTCTTGGTCAAATTACTCCCCCGCCTGTCTTCCTTCTGAGTTATCTTCATGGAGTGGCTTGCCTAAGCGGAATTACCAGATCAATAACGTGAACAGGTTTGCAACTCTCGGTATGTCTAGTAAGCTTGGTTTCTGGAGCTATTGCTCTAATTTACGGGTTTTTCCAGGCTTCAAACCCTGATTTGACCTCTTCATAGCTGTGCAGCCTTAGGAAATGACTTCGTTTCTGTAAACCTAATTTTTCTCATCTAAAGGTTTGACAGTTTTCGGGTGTGCTCTGTTCTTTAAACATTCTCATTTGCTTTCCTTCAACTGGCAGTGAGATCGTGCGCGTTTCAGGGTGATACTTAACTTTCTGCATTTCTTTGTGCATAAATGTTTGTTCCTCTTTTTCCTTTTTTTTTAACTAGATATGAAATATAAATATTGGCCTTATATATATGAATTAATTCTTTTTACTTCAGGTACTAAGTTATTATCATTTGTTTCTTGCATATGAATTTTTCATGTTTTGATCTTTCTTTGGACGTAGATCGCTTTACACTTGGCTGCGCAAGGCCCTCCTCATACCACACACATTCTCTCTGTCTCTATTGATGTCTGTATTTCTTAGGCAGCCAGGAACTTGGCTGAGATAATTGTATTTTTATGTTTTTGTACTTAGAAAAACAGTTTTAATAAATATCCTCTGTCCTTCCCTCATTTCCTCCATGTTTCTATCATTGTTTCGTCTCTGCCCTTTCCTGACTTCTAGAGTCTTGAGTTATGATATTGAGATTATAGTTAGGCTAACCAAAATTTTTTTTAAAACTAAACAAACTTATCAAGTTAATGTCCCCCTTGCAGTACTGCAAAAATCCTATATAGATATTACACAAAGTTCTCAGCAGTTTTCTGAAATTTGACTTCAGTTGATAAATGATTCCTAAGAGAAGTAATAGCCATTTTCTAATAAGGAAACAGTGGCTCTTAGGAAACAGTCTCTCTGTTTGGATATGGTTCCTGGTCCAGGAACTTGGTGCAACTTGGGGCAGTGCTCAGTGACCCCCCAGAACCCGGGAGGATTTAGGCCTTCTTGAAGAGTATCTGGGGATTTCTTAGTGACCCTTGATGGTGTTGAAATCAGGCTTGTGGAAGGTCCTTTGGGAAGCATGCATAACACATCACCATTCCTATACAACAGTTATAATGTGAGAGTTTTTTTGTCATCCAAGGATTTTAAAGGATAGGGACAGTAGTATTGCAGCACTAACCAAGAATATGCAGATGCAGAATTTAATGGGACTGGGGAAATTATTCCTAATTTCATTGAGTTTAACTTTTATTTTGCCTTGCCATTTATTATCCCTTTTTTCCCCTTTTAAACCAGAAATGCCTCTTACTGTGATGAAATGTCCGTTGAGCTCAGGGTTTTTGAGAAGACAGAAGCTTCCCTGCCTTTCATCTCATACCCGCAAATTCTAACCTTGTCAACCTCAGGGACATTAGTTTGCCCTGAGCTGAGTGAATTCACCCATAACAAAACTGACATGAAGATTCAATGGTACAAGGTACATCTTTAAAAATTGCCATTTAATAAAAATGTGTTTTACTGGCCATAGGAAAGATATAAAATACTCATTCTGAAGAGAGCACATTCACTTTTAAAACCAGTGATTTTTTAAAAGGACTGGGATTAATATGTTCTGTTAGTCTTTATGAGGCTTGGGTAAGAGTCCTCAGAAAAGTGATTTGAGAAGACTGAATGTAAAATGAATGCAGAATTAATAACAGCTGAAGAAAACAGCTTTTCACCCTGTCATTTGTGAAAACTTAGAAAAAACTCTTAGTTTATTTAACAACTTTTATACACATTAACCACAGAGCTGAGTAGTCGGACAGAGGGCATGTAGGCTGTAGGCCTGAAGTATTTACTATCTGGTCCTTTACAGGAAAAGTTTACTGACCCCTGACATAGACCATGAATTAATACTAAAAAGTACAGTTATTTGTTTAAAACTTGATAGAAATTAATCCTTAAATCAAGAATTATTTAAGCAGTTGACTGATATTGTAACTACAAGATAGATATGGTATGTCAATTTAATACTGGAAACTTTGAAATGATTTTTTTGAAAGTAGAGGAAAGTAGCCAGCTTCTATGAATTAACCAGCCCAATGATGAAATGAATTCTCTCTTGGTTTAGGAAGAGCATAAAGAGGACAAGGGATAGGTTTACCTGCAGAGGACAGAGTACAGGTTCTGCAGCTGACCCATCTGGGTTTAAGACCCTGTTCCTTCATGCACCCGTCGTAAAGTCTTGGCCAGGCTATTTCACCTTTCATACCTGTTACCTCTGCAAGATGACAATTCGTCATTCCCAGTCCTGGGTTGTTTTGCCGATTAAATGGAGTTCTGTGTTATGAAGCACCTACTCAGTGGTTGGCATGCACATGGTGCTCAATAAATGTGGGTGGACAAGGAACTCATGGTGGTGCTTCATAATCATTGTTCACTTCCTAGTAATGCTAATAACTACTGAGCGCATACCATGCACAAGTCTACACCCTTATATGTAACCTGGTGAAGTAGGGCCTCTTCACGTCTCCATTTCACAGAGTAGGAAATGGATTTACAGAAATGTAAAGAACTTGTCCATGGTCTCACAGCTGGTGGATGGTGAGCCAGAACTCTAACCTGGGAGGCCAGAGCTCATATATCCCGGAGCTGGTGACTCACAGGTCTTGGGAGAGCTGTGGTGTGGGCCTGTTTGGATTTTTATATTTGACCTCTCATGTGAGGAACAATACAATCTCTCCTTGTAATTAAATACATTGTAAAATAATACTTTATGAGTTATGTGGCTGACACACCATTCCAGTTATGTCTGTGCTCCCATTTAGAGTAAGATTCTGAAATGACTCAAGGTTATATTTGACTATTGCAAGCTTTTGATCATCATGGTTATGAAAAACATGTTGCTGGGAACATTTTGTGATCATTTGGGTGTTTTCTTAAATCCCATCCAGCATCTTCTGTTACTGGGGTTCTTGCTCTGGAGGGTTCTATTGTGTAGCACCCCACAGCACCTTCTGTCCATATGCAAAGAGTGGCCTCATTTCTCAAATTTAGCATTTTCTTAAAAAAAATCCCTCCATCCTTACTGATACTTAAAATTGAAATGATTCTTAAAGTTACAGAAACATCATCTCTTCTGATCATTGCTTTACAAATCCTTGTGACTATGTGATGCTCTTGCCTGGGTATTTCCCAAGGTCTGTAGGCAGCAGTTAGGCCATAAATACATTTGTATTTTAAATGGCTTACTTTTTCAAAGTAGGGATACTTTCTTTTTCTCCCATTGTATTTCAGCAAATGTGCTTTAAACTTCATGGCTAAGCAAATCCCGCAATTTTGCTTTATCTGTTAACAAATTCCCTTTCCTAAAAACACAGTGCAAAGTTTGCCCAAAGTATAGTATTTGCAAGGTGAGCACTACAGTGATTCTTGAGTTGCAGACTCAACATTGCCCGATCGCCCTGATGCTATTCATAGCTTTTGAGCTGTAAGTGGGTATATAGTGTAACTCTGAAAAACATTTTCCCTTCAGGAGTCTGTGCTTTTGGATCAGGAAAACGAGAAGTTTCTCAGTGTGAAGGGAACGGCTCGCTTGCTCATATACAATGTGTCTGTGGGGGACGCCGGCTACTACAGCTGCGTCATGACGTTTGTCCACAACGGCGCACAGTACAGCATCACTAGGAATATCAGACTCCAGGTCAACAGTAAGTACTTGGCCTCGGCCGACGTCTCCACCCTGGTTCAATAGCAAGCACGCAAAGAACGAATTAGTCTTCGTATAGAATTCCTTGAATGTCTTTGGTATGAAAGGGGTACAGGTATGACCCCTCTCCTAAAGCATCAGGCTGATGAGACGTGTGGGGGGGGGGCCCTTGAAAGGGAGCAGGCAGGGCTGTTAAGGAGGAAAAGCGAATCCCTGGGCGGTTGCTAGGGTTCCAAATCTGAGGCTAAACTACACCACTAGAGGGGGCCCAAAATACATCCCTTCGGAAAGTCCCCTTTGGAGGCCTTGCACGCCCAGGGCCACAGCAGAACACGGTCACCGTGCATTTCTGCATAATTCTAGGAAACCAGGATTTTATTGGCTTTTTCAGGTAGAGGGCTTTACATTGGCATATCCAGTGGAAATTGCCCGTTTTTGGGTCTTCCCCAAGGCATGTCTAGTTGCCCTTGAAACCAGGATTTCGAATAGTGAGTACTCCCATTGGTTTAAGTGAATTCTACTTGAAAATAATATCATGAACCGCGTTGATCAGTATTTAAAATGTGTTCAGCGTTTACTCCACGGACAGCAACGCTGCATGAGGCATAGGAGGGATTAAATCCTGGGCTTTGCCCTGGAGAGGAGATAATTTTTCTTTGCTTTATATACTGAATAACTACACAATTGAAGTGTTTAAGGGCATTTAGGGAGCATTGGAAATATATTAAGGTCACATAATTGGTCTATAAGGGGAAAAGACTTTTCTCACAGAGAATCCTGGGATTCAGTTTTACTACAGGGAAGTAGTAGTTCGTGTTTCCCATGAACTGAAATGTTTCAGTTGTATTTCTTTTACTTTTTGTGGGAGGATTCGTGCAGGCCAGCTGCTCGTTCCCCCATTGGCAAATCATGGGACTTCCTGTCCCTTTGAAGGGACCTCACTCTCCAGTTCGTGCGATACTGCCCAGCAACACTAGGGGGTGGCCGGCCTACATCATTGCGTGTTGTGATCGCGCCGGGTCTCCGCGGTCCCAAAAGGTGGTTCTGGGCTGGCGGCGGCGTCGCCTGGGTGCGCACCAGACGTGCAGTGATCCCCGCCCGGGAAATGGGAGGTGGGGAGGCGCCGCAGTCTGTTGGAGGAACCCCCTGCCAAGCTGATGCATCCTCACGTTTGAGAAGCACGGCCGGGCATCTAGTCCCCGAGGCTTCCTGCTCCCTCTCGGGCGCTCCAGCCTCCCGGCAGCAGCCGTGGGACGGAGGGCAGGAAAAGGTTCCAACAGCTCGCGGGCCAGAAGCCCCTGCTCCTTGAGCTCTGCGGTGATGCTGACTAGTGCTTACTCAGTTTAGGATTTACTTCCCTTTGGTGAAAGAGTGAGGATCAGCTGGGGGACTGCCAGCCCCCTACTCCCGCCCTCCAGCTGCCTTGTTTGCTCTAGTTCAGGAGCCCAGTCTCTTCCATGCCTGGAGAGCCACCTCTGCCTCCTGAAGAGTTTATCTCCTCAGTGCACAAGCCGCAGTGGCTGGTGCTGGGTGACTCTATCACTCAGGGTAGGATTAGCATTACAGGCAGGTCGTTCCCTGACCCTCTGCCTTTAACAAAGTAAATAAATAAATAACTCCAGTATTCTGTGGCAGGCACTTGGGAGACAGAGATTGAGTGGAAGGAGGTATTTTAGGGCAAGTAGTTTTCAGGGTAAACCCTTTTCTGTGGCCATCCTGAATGTTACTATGAAGAATTTAGTGGGGAAACCAGGGAGGGGAATGGTTAATCATTTACCACAGAGCAAAGACCATGTGTCGGCGGACTGTGTATTTAACTGTGACCTCTTCCAGTAATCTCTCTTCTGGGAAAGGCGGTGGCCAAAGATGCTCAGTGTTGTGGAGAGCCTGTTTCCTTTGCCACACAAAGGCTAAATCTCACAATGGCTGGCCATACTGTAAAAGATAATCTAGTTAATTTGCTAAACAATGGGACTTGAACTCAGCTAGCAATGAAGGCTTTCCTAATTGAATCTCTTTTCCTCCTATCTTTCTCAGAAAAAGAAGAGGAGACAATTCCTGTGATTATCTCCCCCCACCAGACCATATTAGCTTCACTGGGTAAGACCCGAAAAGACTTTATAACCCGCAGGGGCACCTGCAGTCCCAGACCCTGGGGTCCCGCAGCCCTTTGTCTGCTGACTGCACCTGCCCCTTTGGTGTGCAGCATGCCTGGTGGTGGTGGGGGGGGAGACCCCTAGGACCCTCCCGTGAAGGGCTGAGATAATGAATGAATGTGAGCAGACAGTTCCCTTAGTCGAAACTGCTAGAAATAGCATTGTTGAGAAACAGGTATGCTTTGCTTCATGAAAACCCCTCCTACAAAAATCTCAACGTAAAAATCTGAACATTTGACAGCAGTTATTAACTGCATGAGAGGATTAACAGTGTGATTCCCTCACAAGACCTGCACCTGTAACTCACTTTACCAAAATTTGGCGGACGCACACCCTTTCCCTGAGAGTCCATTTGTAAGGTGAGGCTGACGCCACTGCTGGCCCCTCCGAGCTGGTTTCCTGTTGCCAAAATAGCTGGTCGAGTGGGGTGATGAAAATGATTGACAGTTTTCCATCGTTCACCCTGTTTTGGCGCAGGCTGTCTGGGCCAGCGCACACTTCCCTATTGGCCATTACTGTGTCTAACGGGATGCCAGTCAGTCGTAACTTCTGCCCTGTAGGAAGATCTTCCTTCTCCCATGTTCCAGAAGGAAAAGCTGCCCAGGGGCATGGTGGTCAGAGTAGGTCAAAAAGCCACACTCGGGTCAGGCTTGGGTTCAGACTCAGTCGGGTGTGTCTGCGAAGCCTATATCTTTGTTTTTGTATAATGTTTTCTTAGGTCTAATGTTCATGTATTAAACCCTGGCTGCAGAGTTCTCTCTCTCTACTTCTTTTTCTATCTTTATCATCTCTATCTATCAATCGATCATTTCTTCTGTTTGGTATTGGGCTTATGTTTTAAATTTTAATTGCTGACCATAGAGGAGGGGGCTTTTGTGAAGACCTGGGGTTGCTGCCTCACGTGGAGCTTGCAGCACCTGGCAGCTGCCTGGGCTCTCAGCACAACCACCTGGGCACATGGGTTAGTGTTGACTGGGGTGTAGCTCCCGGCTCCTTGGTGTTGCCCAGCTGAGTGTGACTGGGTTTCCCATGCCATTGCTTGAATGCCCCGATGTGCGTGGCAGAGGCACATAGAGGCCACATACAAGAGGTTGCTTTTGGCTGAGGAATCTTGAAGGTCACCAGGGGTGGTGAAGGAGGAATAAGAACTGGCATTCTGAGCCTGAAGTGGGGCAGGTGTGTTAAAAGACACAGCACAGGAGGCATGTCACCCGTGGACAAGTGACATGTCTCCCCCATTTGAGGCCGAGACAGACTGGGAAGGATCTGCTCATTTCTTTTCCTCCCTCTCCTTCTTGGACTTAAAAAATACAATTTCTAGTGATGAGGCAGGGGGACCTAGTCCATTGCAATAGATGACCACAGAAGGCATCATTCACATAAATATGTGGCTAATAAATAAGGGTTAATCCCAAATGAACATGATCTGGGAATGGGGAGTTCCCAGGTGGAACACGAGAGCTGAGACCAGCAATGAGCAGGGAGAAAGAATTCACACACTCACCTGGATTTTTGTAGAAGAAGGTAGCCCTTGAGTTTAGGGTGCCCTGTAGGAGCTGAGTGGCCTTGGGGAAGCCATGTGCCTTTGGGTTTTCATCTGCAATGACCAGTCAGAGGGACCAGAGATGCTTGGTAGGTCCAGATCCTCAACGTGAATGGAATCGCTTGAGGGAACCAGGTTTCAGTCTAAGGAAAGACCTGGCGGTGAAGGGTGTTGGAGGCCCTGGACCACTCAGGCTTGCTGAGGGACACACAGAGCTGGGGTGACCCTGTTCCCCAGGTGGGTTCTGACGCTAGATGTGCTGTGTCTTGCAATCCTCAGGGTCAAGACTGACAATCCCGTGTAAGGTGTTTCTGGGAGCTGGCACACAGTCGACTACCATGCTGTGGTGGACGGCCAACAACACCAACATAGACAACGCCTACCATGGTGGCCGTGTGAGCAAGGGGCCACGCCAGTGAGTGGGCAGGGCCTTCTTTGTCAGCACAGAAGCCTCTTCCGGGCTATGCTGTTGTGGGACCTCTTCAGACTTCACTCTTCCTTCTAGAGATAATGTCATATCCGACCTATCAGTGTTACACACATGACACATTAAAAATATGCCTTTTTTGATTCTAAACTGTCAGATTTTTAGAATTAAAACAACTGAGTTTTGCAAAGAATTACCCATTTATTCTTGAGAATCCAGCTTTCTGGGTGACTGTGTAAGAGCTGCATTGCAGTTTGACTCCTAGGGATTGAGGTTGCATTTTCCGGCTGTTTCATTCTATATTTATTCCTTGATTTTTGCCATTATAAAAAAATACATCGCAGTTAATACATTTCCACTTCTCTGTAACCCAAGTCTCAAACATTTTCACAAACCTTTAAAAAGTGTCAGACACTTAGCCGCAGTGTCTGAGAGCCTCCTCTGTTTCTCAGGGAACTGGGAGTTGCCATAGTCTCTAAGGGAGGCTAACATTAAAAGAAAGAAAGAATTCTGTTCTGATGAAAATTCACCTCTGGGAAATGTTTCCTCACTCTGCAAGGAGAATAATCAGACCTTGTAAATGGGAACCATTTGTCGTTTGAGAAAGGGAGACCATTCCATGTTACCAGTTATAAAATATTTTTTAAATTATAGTTTCAATATTCTGAGTTAGCCTGAACTTTTGCCTGCAAGGTTTTTGTCTTTTTTTGGGAAGACTTATCTGAAAAGGTCTTTCTGGATGCAATTGAGCAGATGCAAATTCTGTGTGGTTAGGAGAATTGTTGCTTGCAAGTCTGTTGCGAAAAGTGTGGCACTGCTAACATGCCCCATGTCAGCTTACTCATCCTATCCATTTACCTCCAGGAGCCTAGTTTTCCTTCACAGATTAATCAAAAAAGTCTTAGCGGGCCCATGTTGGCAGTATTTTTATTCACGATAATCGTACTAGAGAATCTTCAGATTCCTGTCACCTTCCAAGTGGTGGTGGTTGTACTGCCTAGAGCCATTCCCCCGGCCCGACTGCAGCCTCCTCTCTGAACTTGAGTTTCCAGGGTGAGAGCTGGCAGTAGAGATGAGAGGAGGAGACAGGGCCGAGGCCTGGGTTCCTGGAAACTCCCTTCAATATGCAAATGATTTGTTGTTGCGCAGTCAGGTTTCCAAAAACTACACATTTCTATTCCCATTACTGATTCTTTGTTCATCAAAGGCCTTAACAAATGAAAATTTTCCATTATCCAAAGTAAACTGGCTCCTGTAAGTTCTTGGAGCATGTGTCCTTGTGCAGTGACCGGCAGCGTCCCTGTCACACCTACTGCAGGAAAGAGGCTTAGAAGTTCTCCCAGACTGATGGCAGGGCCTCCCAACTTCATGAATCTTGATATCCATTCAGGCACCATGGAACCCTCCAGTTGAGCATGTTTGCATGTCTAGGCTGTAAAGTCAAGCTTGCATTTGATACGTCATCTTTAAGGAGATTTTTTTTCACACAGGGAATACTCAGAAAATAATGAGAACTACATTGAAGTGCCACTGATTTTTGATCCAGTCATAAGAGAGGATTTGAACACGGATTTTAAATGTGTTGTCCGTAATACACTGAGTTTTCAGACACTACGTACCACAGTCAAAGAAGGTATGTATCTTGCAGACATTAAAGGGGAAAATTTGTTGAATGTTCTCTGGGTGCGAGACAAGCTGCTAGGTCTTTAAGATGATTACTTAGGAAGTCCCTTGTGTTTCCCGTTAGTTGACCACTGAGAGCAAATCTCTCATTTTTTATGACCTTTTTGGCAAGGTGGAAGCTGGCTTTGGGAGATTAAACTAAAAAATAGTAAGGTTACTTAAATCGTAAGCTGATTTTTGGAATAATGATAAAAGGGTTCTGTGATAAACTTTAAAAAGTCACTGTGTTGTTCTGTCCTGGCCAACAGGACCAGCTGTCCTCTCATGATACCTTGAGAAATCTGTCTTTATCCTGAAGTTGAGAAACTTCATTCTCCGAGAGCTGGGAAACAGGAGATACCCAGGGCTCAGGGCAGCTTAGGGTTAAAGTCATCAATTAACAGGAAATGAAGTGCAAGACAGCAGCCAGCTCAATGTGGTGTCATTTAAGGACGTTTAAGAAAAAAGAAAAGAAAAATCCATGTTATCATTTTGACCAAACTGACTTCCTCTCAGTGTTCAAGCGCTGAACAGGAAAGGGAGCTGCAGGTGATGTAGTCTGTTGACAGTCCTAGAGGATAACAAGGGACAAGCCAAAGTGACCCCGGCTGGAATCTATCATGCCTCTGGGCGGTCTGCAGCCACCAGATACACATGGCTCGCTCCACATTCTCTGTTTTTGCTGTGGGGCAGCAGCAGACATACTCCTAATCAGAAAGCTGAGGATTTGGTTAAGCCCCAGGGCAGAGAATGGCAACACAACACAACTTCTCTCCTGCTGTGGTCTGGCCACCACCAGCATCCCCTCTGGGCCGCGGTGTGAGGTGGCAGTGCCGCAAGCTCCTTTCATTTGAAGTTTGAGAACCATCGTTCTAGGGTGTATATGCACATGCTGGTGCTTCTGATCATTTCCATGAGGGAGTTAGTGGTGGCACAGGCTTGAAAATGGAGGATTCCACAGCACACGGAACCCACAGCTGGGGTTCAGATTAGTGACCCAAAGGGACCTGTGGTTTGTCCAGTCCTGATGCTGGGAACTTTTAAACACTTCTGTAACACGAGCCCTGCCCTGCCCGGCCTTCGCTGGTTGGCCACAGCTGATGGCAGAGGGCACAGCTGGCCTGACCTCAGCTGAGCATCCAAATCGCTGCTCAGATAATTTTAAAACTTTGCTCATTCTAAGCTTTGTGGGATTTTAAAGCATAAGAATCTCCTGGAGAAGTAGCCTGAGATCCGGCTGATTCTTGGAGATCTAGCTAGACTATGATAAACAGTGGCCTAAAAATGTAGAATTCCAGCCTCATTGTCAATGTGTCTAATAACACGTTCTTGTGTTTACTTGTTAACTTTTTATTCATAGTCTCTTCTTATGTTTTCCTAATCCAGAGATGCCAAGGAGTGGAATATAAAATAGCTGTTCCCAAACAGTCATCTTGACCCCTAATGCTCCTTTATTCAAAGTTTGTTTTCTTTGTTATTTTATTTAATCCTCATAACATCTGTACTCATTGGAAAAGAGCACATTGTGCCCTGGCCAAGCCACAGTTGGCTAGTTAAGACTTGAACAGAAGGCACCTTACTCCACACTATTCAATGGGACACCTCCCACCCTATGTTGCTTCTGTCTGACGGATTTTGTTTCTCCCTTGCTTGTTTCCCTAATGCCGCAGTTACCATTCCCAAGTACCTTTGATTGTGGTGTGAGGAACATACTTTCTGAAAATCAATGCCTATTTATTAGGGACAACCAACAAATGCCAATCCTTTCCTTCTCTGTAACCTTCACTGCACTGTCCCACTTGGTGGTGAGAGAACGTTCAACCCACGACGTGACTCTGTTCTTTCCACAGCTGCCACATTCTCCTGGGGGATTGCGCTGGCCCCCCTTTGGCTAGTCTTCTTGGTTTTGGGGGGAATTTGGATGCACAGACGATGGAAACGTAGAGTCGGAAAAGCATATGGTCTGACTGCATTAAAGACTGGAGAGCAAGGTTTCCCATCCTACCCGAGTAAAGTAAAGGAAATAAAATAATTCAGACACCAGCGTGTCTTTTCCTATGGAAGTGGCTCTGCCTTTTTGAGGGACTCTTTCTTTTCCTCAGTTGTTTAACAAAGCTGCTGTGTTTATAGTGGGTTTGTAGTAAAGGGCTGAAGTACTGTGTAAAGTTTATTCTGATACTGAATGACAGGCGCAAGTGTGCACGTGGGTGTATGGGGTGTCTCTCTGCTCCCTATGACCTATTTAAAAGAGTGAGGCATCTTTAGGCCCGCATAAGAGTTGAAAACATCTAAATGAGGTGTTCAAAATTCATCTATTAATCATTACAAAAATGTATTACAAGTCTATTTTGACTATGCGCCATGGGAGGTGTTACAGATACGAAGATGGTTAAGACACAGTTTGCCTTTTCAAGAAGATGGAATTTCATTTTGAGATTGGAAAGGATCCTTTAGAAATGCCAAAGAAGAAGAATCAGCAAGAATTGGTGAATGTTTTTCAAATGGATGATTAAATAGCAATTAGAATAAGCCCATCAGGAAACACATGACAACACTCATGTTAGTGAGCTGATGACTAGACTCAATTTCATAACTAAGCTTCCAAAAATAAAAAGAAAGGAAAGGTATTGAGGTACTGCACATATGCTGGAAAAAAATTCTCCTCTTTGTCACATACCAAAAATAAATTCCAGTTAAATGTGTGCATTAAATTAAAAAAAAAAACAAATTGCAGGAAAATTAGCATTCACCTACACAAGTCTTTGTTCAAATCTGACCTTCCCAGATGTAAAGTTTATTCCTTTACATCCAACAGTGAATAAGCACCTCTTTCCACCCCTCTCTGTCCCGTCACTTGGTTTTGCATCATTAAAGTTCTAATCACCACCAGACCTTCTATTATATATTTGCTTGTTTATTTTATGTCTATTTTCCTACTAGAATGGGAGCTCCATCGGGGCAGAGATGTCATTTTGGTCATGGCTGTATCTCTGCTACCTTGACTCATGCCTACCATATCCTGTGCATTTAATAAATATTTGTACAATAGATGAGATTAGGATGAAGTCTCTTGGGTTCACTACCAGTAAATGAATTGCTGGAGGACAGATGGACAGGCTTCAGTACATTATAATTTCCACATAGCAAGATAATAAAGCAAAATGTAAAAAAATCATGTCTAGCGAGTTCCAAGAATTAATAATAACACATAGAGTTATTCAGAGTTTAAAGAAAGGCATCATGACCGTAATAGATGAGATAGCATAAGTAGGGAATTTTCAGAAGAAACACACACAAAGGGACTGTGGAAAAATGATCTGTTTCCGTAATAATCAGAAGCACACTGAGATACCAAAGCATTCACAAACAATCAAGTTCTAAAAGTGGATCTTAAGGTCATTTCGAAACAGTCGCTCACACCCTGTAATTGCATTTTATAATGTGGTACTAGACGTAAAAAGGCAATGTGTGCGGCTAGGGGGTGCTGGGTCCAGCTTGTGCCTACTTGTAAGAGCTGAGTGTGGCATCTCTTCCCGACACTGTTCAGTAATATCATGTTTGTTTTGTATTTTTTAATTGAAGGATAGTGGATATACAATGTATTAGGTTCAGGAGTTCAACATAGGCGATTACATACGTTACAAGATGGTCACCATGATACCACCTGTCACCATACAAAGCTATTACAATATGAGTGACTATATTTCTTCTGCTGACTTTTCATCCCTGTGACTTATTTATTTTAAAACTGGGAGTTTGTACCTCTTTGTCCCCCCCACCAATTTTGCACATCTCCCTATGGCAAACACCATTTAAGAAAGAAATACCATATGATTTCACTTATATGTAGAATCTAAAATTAGATAGAAATTGTGTCTGATTTTTGTGGAAAATCAAACAAAACAGTGATGGCATGTTGGTAGTTTGAAACTGGCTACTGTGGGAGTATTGACACCATAGGCACATCAGCTCAGCTCTCCCCTCTCCAGCATCCCGCTGCAGGGGTCACAGAGATGCCCATAGGCAGCTCCTGGGGATTTATCTTAGAAATAATTCAGTGAAAGGAAATGATCAGATACACAAAATAGTTCAGTTAAATTTACTACCCCAGTGATGAAAAATTATGCGTCAATTATAAATTATAATTATCAAGAACATGAGACTGAAATATGTAACATGTTGAAGAGAAATTGTGTATTGTTTTATACAATTTACATGGTTACAATATTAAAATTTGTTTGCGGCTAGAAAAACAGAAGGAATGAAGGTTTTGGAGACAGGTTTCTTGGGTTCAGTTCAAGCTTTACCTTGTGGCATCTCTGTGATCTGGGGCAAGTCCTTTAATTTTACAGTAAGTCAGTCTGCTCATACGAAAAATGGGGACAATGACAGAAACTGCTTTGGGGTGCTAGTATTTAATAATTAAAAACATAGGGGGAATATACAGGAATAAAAATAGTTGCATTGATTAGACCAAGGTTGACATATTACAACCTTCTGGCCAAATCCAGCCTGTTCTGTTTCTGCAAATTGTTTTATTAGGACACAGAGATGCCCCTCTGTTAGGTATGGCTGCTTTTTGCTCTTTGAGGGCAGAATTGAATGGAGACAGCAAAGTCTGAAATGGGCTCTATCTGCTCCTTAACAGAAGTTTGCTGCCCACTGGTTTAGACCAAGCAAATCACGGGCAGAGTGTGACCCGAGCTTTTATATTCCTCTATTACTACGTCCTCTCCCCTCCCTCGCCTGTTCTCTAAAGCATAGGAGGAGGAGCAGGAGGTACGGAGGGGCAGGCAGAGAGGGCCTGGTGGCATCGTGACCTTCAGCGTGAGGGAGGTGGAAACCAGGTCTGTGAGGGAAGGAGGGCGAGGGCATTGCCCCCGCCGCCCGGGGGCCTTCTGCCCTTTCCCGGGCGTCAGGCCTGGGTGCGGAGGCCTGGGTGCGGAGGCTTCCCTCCCTCCTCCGGCCCGGGACCCCTCCTCCCGCGCCCTTCGGAGTTCCCCACTTGCAGATTTTGGCAGCTTCAGCAATGACCCAGAAAAGAAGCTGACTGCAGTCGTAAGAGAACCGCTAACCACTTTCTAGACCCCACCGCGGCCGCAGGAGCCACGCCCTTCCCGCTCCAGGACCCAGAAGTGTGGGGGGTGCTACCAGAAAGCGGAGGAGGCAGCGGGGAATTCTGGACACTGGATTTATGATGATATCAAGGATGACATAAGTGTGACTCAGGAATCGTGACATTTTTGAAAGGAGAGTTGTGCCAGTAGCTCACTTGAACACATACATGGTCCTCGTGTTTGTGGTTGTTTTCCTGTTCTTGCTGTCCCCGTCTGCCACCAATGCCCCCTCTGCAGGGCTCCTCCTTACTGCCGCTGGCCTCCAGGAGAGCCCTACCACCCCACAGAGGGCAGTGTCCCAGGAAAGGGAGTCCCTGCACCCCCGTCTGCAGAGTTCTGTCCGCCGTGGTGCCCGGTGCCTCCCTGTGTGCTCACAGAAGCTCCCCGTTTCGTGGCTCACGTGGTCAGCCAGATTATGGTGGTGGTGGTGAGCCTGCAGTTCCTCTCCCAGGGGGCTCGGCCTTGGAGGGTGCTTACCTCCTCCCTGAGTGCCGGCAGAAACCACTTCCTCATTCTTCTTTGCACAAAGCAAAGCTCAACAAACCTTCTGGAAAGAACCTGCCCACTGGGTCTTCAAGAAACAGCCCAGCCTACAGTTACCAGGCCCCTGAGGGAGGCTGAGGAGTCCAGCTCTGTGGGGCCAAGAGCTACCAGGCCAGCTCCAAGGACTAGGGCAGAAAGAGCATTAGATGTAGGGGGCAAAAAGCAAGAATGAAGAAGAGGAAACCCACATTTAACTGTTCACAATGCAAGATGTCATGCTTTACTCAGTTTAATGCTTAAAAAAAATCTACAAGGCAGATACTATAACCTACATTTTAGAGATGAGGGAGCTCAGGCTCATTTAGTTTAAATATGACATCGCAAGTGTGGCTTAGTACCGAATCCTAGAACTCCACACAGCTGGAGAACAGCTGGCCCTAATCTAGGGTGAGTCCTTTGCAAGAATAGGGTAAGAAGTAGAGCAAATACTTGCTTCTGTGGAGGCAGCCAAGTTCCTGAATAGAACTCAGCTGGACACTCCAGCTCCTCTCCAAACTCACCAGATACATCTGGAATCTGTGAGGGGACAGAAAGGACTCTACTGGGGGCGCCTCTGAGGGGAAGGAAGCACCAGCAGTGGGTCCCAAGTGCCCCTCTCCCCTATAGGACTCCCCAGGGTTTGTTCTCTTGGCCTTTGGGACCAGGGTGTTGCGGGGTCTCACAGCAAAGGAGATGGCATTCCAACAGCACTGTCCCACTCACCCTCTCTGAGGAGCTAGTAGTCTAGTAAGTGTGGGTACGTTCCTGGATCTTTCTGAGCCTCATGGTGGGCAATATAGATTTAGCCCCCAGAAGGCTCAGAAATGATTCAGAACAGTGAGTGACTTAAATTAGCTGCGAAAGCGTGATAGTTCACATTATTGTATTTCCTGTCTCAAGTTACTGTTTTAAAATGTACTTTTTATTATTATTCAGGTATGATGAGGCTAATATATCAGGAAATGATTGTCACTGAAAAGACGGTTTGTTACTCTGGGGAACATGGAAGTACCTATGGCCAGGATCCTCGCCTGACCCTAAACTACTTGATGATGTAATTGGTCTACTGCTAGGCTACTGTTTCCACACCTGTAGGCAATAAGCTATCATTGACCAAGTCACTATATAAAGAGCTCTGCCCAGTGCCCTGGGCAGAGGCAGAAATGGAGGTGGATTATGGACCTGCAGACTGCTGGATGCAGATGTGATTCTAGTGCTCTACCTACTGCTGGGAGAACAAGCTGGTATAAACCCTTTTACCCCAAGAACATTCTGTTGTCATTTCTCAGTCTCACTGAATTCATAGTAAACTTGCCTGGGGTTGAAACCCTCAGGCAAGATAGTTACTCACAGATGCCAAGATATGGGGCACCCCAGGCTTTGCAAAGCCACAGGGTGGGTGGGGAGCAGAAGGAGTGAGGGGAAATTGTGGTCTTTATTGTGGTTTCTGTGGAAGGAACCAGTGAGGCAGAGTAACCAGGCTTAGGATTGGCTAGTTTGAATAATTTAAGAGGGCTCTGGGGTATATAGGGGCTGTCCCTAGCTCTCTGGTGCCTGGCTTAGGGCAGGTATAGTGGCCTGGAGTGTGAAAGTCCAAGAAGGGAGGTGGTGGGGGTGGGGACCCTAGGCAGGTTGTTTTGCCTTTGGAAAACATACTCTGGGCATTGGCCGGCCCTGGGTTGGATGGGCAGGGGTGGCGCAGGCAGGCACAGTCCCTTCAGCAAGGCCTGGATATCAAAGTATCAGAAACAGGTGGTTAATACAATTATGCCCAGCCCAGTCTGACATAGCTTGTTAGAAGTTCTGCAAGGAAATAAAATGGCCAAAAGGAAAGAGCCAACAAACAGATATGCTCCCAATCGTGTCTTTTTGCAAGGAGGTTATCAGATATCCTTCATTCAGCACAGTCAAGTCTGTAAACAATTGCCATAAACGTGGCAGCGTCAGCAGTGAAAAGTTAGTGTTGCATGGAAGTGTAGCCTTGTATTGGTGACCTTGGCAATAACCAAAAAGAACATAAGAACATTGATTTTAAACCCTTTCCCATTATCAAGGTGACATCAAAGTTCAAAGATTAAATGATTTTGCCCTTGTAAGTTCAAGTATAAAGAAACTAAACCTCCAAAATTTGAAATGGAAGTCTGCATTTCCTCCCCCAGTGCCTTCAGCTCAGTCCTAGGAGGAGGGCTTCTGTGTGAGGTGTGGCCTGGGTTCTCTTCCACTGCCCGGAAGGGTATGGCTCTTTGGGACTTGGAATTTGAATGGCCCCTTTAAAAAGTCCCAGGTGTTAATATAAGATTGCCACTGCTCTGACACCACTCACACCTAATTTTAAAATAAGCTGTGCTCTGACCTCTGGAGCAGATCTCCTGGGTGAATATTGCTCCCAGAACCTGACACAGAGAGTCGGCAGTGACCACAGCCATGCCTCAGGGGTACTTGGGGAAGGTGGGCAGATGATTCTCTGAGTGCAGACCCCAGACCAGTAGTGTCAGCAGCCCCGGGAACTCACTGGAAAGACAGAGCTGATTCTGAGGGGCTCCCGGGGGCCTGGTGTCGGGGGTGCAATAAGCCCTCTAGGTGATTCTGATATATGTGCAAAGTTTGAGCCCCAGTGCAGTTTGTCCAGAACGCATGACCAGGGAAAGTAAACTCTACAGGCCCCACTATTCCAACAGGCACTGGTGACAGCACATGTTGACTGCATCTGGGAAAGGCTACCCATGAGTCCCATGTCAGCCCTGGGTCCCTGGTGCTTTCTTGAGAAAGTATACACCTGCAGGGGTGGCCCCCACTTCTATCCCACTGGCCCCAACCAGCACATTTGGGACATCTTACTGGGTCTTCTCCCCTGAGTCCTGTGTCCTGGGCCCCGTCTGGTGAGCAGCGACAGTGCACCCCCGGTGTGTTCTCGGCAGGCACATGCTGTCTGGGGCCGGAGCACCTGTGACCACGGCCCCCTGCCGCAGAACTCTCTGGGCCTCTGTAGTGCTCTCAAGGGGCGGGCCCTCTCCTAGCTCCATTCTAGCTGTAAAGTCACCCTCACCAGATCGCAGACCCTGCCTGGGTCTGAGGTCCCATAGGGGTGACCCCCTCACCATGCAATTCTCAGTCCCTGGGTTTTCCTTAGCTTTTGAATGTTCAAAACCCTGAGCAGCATTCCTGTCTGAAGTGGAAGGCTTTACCTCAAGTGTGTGAGCACCAGGTAAGTGGGAGGTTCCCGGCCTTGGCTGCATACTGGGACCATGTGGGGGGACTGAGGAAATGCTGCCACGGACTTTGCGGTAAGTCTGGGCACCGGGAGTTCCCAAAACCCTGTAGGTGACTCTCAGGAGCTGCCAGGCTGGCACCCCTGGTTTAACCGTTTTCACTTTCTAGTGCCCATGGGCCCACAGCAATTAATATTCCTTTGCTTTCCAGACTCGGCACTATTCATTCATTCATTCATTCATTCATCCCTAGCATACTTTAGATGTTTGTCTCCTCTGGGTTTTCCCTGTGAGAGCCATGAAGTCAGTCAGTGTGGGATTGCCAGATGCACCCTGCTCGCCAAGTCTCTCTCAAACTATATGCCTTCAGCCCTACATCTGCTCCAGGCCAGACTCAACTCCATCTTTCTAATGGCCCCCTGTACTATGCCTCTGCGCATTGTGTTCCTTTATTAAGGCCCTAACTGCATACAGTTTTCAGCCATGTTCCTCAACAAACATGCTTGCAATTCTATCTAACCAGAACCATGTCTCACTGAAACTCACCCAGCAATTTTTTGACCATTTTAAGATTCTTAGATTATGGACAAGCCACATGCATTGACAATGTCTCCCTCCACTCCACGGAGTCTCCTTGGCCCGGCCAGAGACAGGAGCTGGGGCAGGTGACCTGTCTCTCTCGGGGCCCATGGGCAGTACGGGGATGTGGCAGCCATGCAGCGCAAAGGCGGTACCACTGGTGCTGGTAAGGCTTTGCCTGAAATCATACCATGCCCACCTGCAGCTAATGTAGTTGAAGGTCAGGCTGTGGCCATCTGCCTCCAAAGGTCCCCATCTGTGCTTTGGTCACTGTGTGACCTGCCTCCTTGCTCCAGCCTTCAGTAAGATGAGGCTCAAACAGCCTCAATATAAAAACATATGCTAACAAACAAGCAAGCAAGCAAACCAATCCACAGGAGCTGTAGTGACCTCCCAGGGAAGATTCCACTGGTTAAAGAATAATACATACTGCAAGTGGACCCCCGCCTCCTGTAAAACACCCTGTGCAGCCACACAGCCACACGTGGGCTGCCACAAGCCACCAAGGAAAGTGCCAGTGGGGCACCACAGCTCAGAGTCATCCCTGGGCCACATCAGATTTTCCATCATTCTGTGTATATTTCACCAACAAATTCCACTCCTTATCACTCTGTTTTCCCCAGCTGAGTTCTGCACCATTTCAGAGGCAGGACAGAAAGGAAGGCAGAAGCAAGTAGGCAGAAGGGGAACCCAAACGTTATCCAATTACAGACAGAGCTGGTGCTAGAGAGAGTGTCAGAGGTGTGTCGCAAAGGAGCTAACTAATTCTGAGCTCGTGAGCTGGACAGGCTCCAGTACCCACTTCCAGGAAATGTGGGGCCCTGCAGGCCTCCCCCAGGTGGGACCCTGTCCTGAAGAATTTAGGACATGGAGGGGCCTAGCATAAACTTGCTTCCTGTCGACAGTCTGACCCCTAAAAGGAAGAATAGAAGCACACTGACTGAGCAATGCGTGCAGGGCTCCTCTCTGAAACTCACAGTTGTGTCCCAGGGGCCAACTAGCAAGGTGACAAGGGTCCAGGATGTCCAATTGGGAGTGGGGACCAAGTATTACCGCCTAAAAATAAGTAATTGTTTATTTCTAGCAACTCTCCTGCAACTTCTGTTGTTTCAGTCCAATTCTTCATGATCATGAATTTCTTCCCTGGAAAGACAGAACAGGTGGAGTGGCTGAGCTATGGTCAGAAAGTCAGTACCACTGGGCTGTCTCAGTGGAGGTCAGACCCAGAAAGCAGGACAGGCTTTCTAAGACTACGGTCCAAGCCCTTGTTTCCTGTGCCATGTGGCCTCACCCGTTGTCTACCAAGGACATTTGTACTAAAGTGCAATAGTCCAGCAGCCATTCAAAAGACGTACAGAGACGAGCTTGGTATATAGTAGGTGATCACTGAGTGTTTGTTGAATGAGTAAGTGAATGAATGAATGGCTCACACACAGAAGGATGAAGCAAGAGGAAGAGCTTGCCCATTTGCTGTTGGCTTTCCTGCAAATAGCTTTGCTCAGTCCTTTTCTTCCTCTCCAAACCGTAATACCATTTTAGGGCTCTGTTCAAATGCTGCTTCCACTACAAAGCCTTTTCCAAAGACTGAAATATTCTCTCCCCATCCTGAATTCTATGTGGGCTTTCTTGTAGCATTTAGTGCTTTCAACTTTCTAGGCTATTAATCCCATTTTTCTCCTTTCATCCCTGTTAGACTGTGAGTAATTTGAGATCAGGTTCAGGCTTTGACTTTATCTTCCCAAAGCATCCTGCAAAGTGTCATAGAACAAAAAGCATGTGGTAGATGTGTGCAAAGCCTGGGAGGAAGGAAGCTCCTAACTAAGTGGGCCTGGAAATGCCCGTAAGGGCAGCATGATATAGTAGAGACCAGCTAAACCAATCAGATTCTCTCCTGGGAGTTTGAACAAGTCCCCAAGAGACTCAGCCCCTAGGGGGCGCCCAAGGAGACAGCGCGCACACACCACGGAGGAGGGCTAAGGGAGCTGCTGGCAAGCACGGCTCACATGCACCACAGCCTCCCTGTTCCCTTAGGCCACGGCTCCATCTCAGCTGCACAGTTTCCTACCCTAGGATGTGATGGCATCCTCGCTGGCCCCCGCCTCCTGGCTGGCCTTCCCTCCAACCCACCTCCCCCAGGGCGGCTAGAGTAATCTTTCTGAAGCCCAGACCCAATTGAGTCACTCCTCTGCTTCAAATTTTTTAATGGCTGCCTACTGACCACATGCCAAGTCCAAACAAAGAGGTCTTTTCCAGCCTGTTTATCTCATTTATTTTGTCTACTGTCTCTTTTTACTAAAATGTGTGCTCCACGAGGGCAGGGGTCTGTGTCTGTTTTGTTCACTGCTATGTTTGCAGCTCCTTGAAGACTGTGTGCCCAGAAAATATGTACTGAGTGAGTGGAAGAATGGTTAGCTCTCTGGCTCCAGCTCCTGCCCATCCCGCCCCCTCTCCTGGCCCCGTGCTAGCCGTGCTGAACCATTCACATTTCCACTGACGTCTCCATGCTCTCGTGTGTCAGGGCCTTGGCATGTGCTGCTTCCTGGCTCTGGAAAATTCCTTCCCATCCTGTTCATTTGGCTGCCTCCTCCTTTCTGTTTAGGTCTTCCCTGGGAAGCCTTTTCTGATCCCCAAACCTGGTAAAAATGCCCCACTTAGGTTCCCCCAGATGCCAGGCAGCTATCGCAGTTGGAATAATTGTCTTTTATTGAGCCAATAGGCCAGGTTCTTTTGAAGTAATTTTTCAGAATGAATTTTATCTCCCTCATTCTCCCAACCTTGTGACCCAGCTATGCATATACTACCCCTAATTCACATATGGGGAAACTGAGGCTTCAACAGCTTGAGTAACTTGCCTCAGTCACAATGTAGTAATGGGTAGAGGCAGGGTTTGAACCCTGTGATTCAGCTCTGATTGCCACATTTTTAGCCCCTGAACTCATCCTTCTGAGGGCACTGAAGTTGTCTGTCCTTGTCTTTTCTAGTGGATTATAAGCTCCTTGAGAGGGTCCTTTACCTTATGCATGTTGGTTTTGTCCTGGTGACATGCTTCGCTCACATTACTGACTCAGCGCACATTAAGGACCCAATAGATACTTGGAGGAGGAATGAGCAAAGGGCAGTGGTAAGGGCATACAAAGTCCAGGAAAACACAGCCCCTGTCTCCCACTTCCACATCCATCCAGGAAGCTCACCACCTATTTCCTGGAGTGTCCATATTGGCGTTCCCCCCAAGGGCCTGTTTATTTATCTGTGTGTGTACCTGGATGCCTCAGAGGAATCTATCCTCATAAATGTTTTTTGGAAAGAGATCTACAGATTCCCCAGTGTCAAAGACATCAAATGAATGAATGAACAGACTGTGTTGGCTGCTTGGTACTTATGGGAGGTGGGATGTTCCAGGGCCTCACAAGGAGGTTTTCATCTGTGATTAGGAGGTTGGCGTCCCATTCCGGGAATCACTCCCTCCTACACTCGGAGGTCAGAGTGTCCTCATTCTGGAAGAGGTGATGCTGTCAGGCTCTGCCAGCTACACCTTCAGCCTTGAGCCACTTTATCTCATCGTGAAAAGAACACTCACATTCCCACTTTGGTTTTAGGTTTAACAAATCTTTCAATGAAATACGGGACACTGGGAGTTTGGTATGAGCTGGGGAGTCACGTTATGAGCCTCTGGCACAGTTTGTGCATGTTTTTTGTTCTGCAGACGTTTCCTGTTCAAACGTCTGAGGGAATATCGCTGGTGAGCACAGGGTACTTGCTGAGCTCTGACTAATAGAAGCTTATGATTAAATTATTTCAGACTCCAATAAAAATATTTTTAGAAAACAGTCCATGGGGAATTATGTCAAGTGCTGAGTACACTTTTCATGGAAAACGTTGGAGTCTGCCATGTCTTTTTGAGTCAGTTGTTACACAGAAGTGCCCAGCCCGAGGAAATTCAGGAGACTTATCTTCAAAGTCAAAAGCCTGGGTTGGTTTCAGAACATCCTGGAGATAAAGGATCCTGATAAGACACCTCATGGGCAGTGCATTTGGTTTTAACACACTCCCCCCTTTAAATAAAAAATTCCTGTAACACACTTGAAATTACGATCTTCCAGGGAAGAAAAATTTTATGAAGAGATTGCCTTTGGCTTCCCATTCTCTGTTCCACCATCCCCCAAATACACAGGCTCAGGGGATAGAGTGAGGGTGCGTTGGGGGACTGGTGGGACCACGGGCCTCTTGGCCTTCCCATGGTTATCCATAGCACTGACTCCAGCAATTCTTAAACCTCAGTTTTTCTCCAGGATCCCAAAGCAGATTCTCTCTTCCTTTCTGCAAATTATTAAAAAGAAAATACCAATTAAACACCTACCAGGGAGGAGATGCTGTGCTGGGCGAGAGTTTGGGAGGAAAGGCATCAGGGGATTATACAGCATTTGCTTGCTCTCCGGACCTGTGGCACAAGACAGGGCATGCCATTTCAATAGATTGTATCTGCTTCGCCAGCCACAGCACCTGCTAGTGGGTGCCACTGAGGCATGGGGCCACAGGAATGGCAACAAGAAGTCTTCGGCCCTAGATTTGTATCAATTAGGGAAGCATATGACTGGAAGTAATAGAAAAGCCAATAGTGAATGGTTTCAACAAAAACTGGTTTTTATTTTTGCTCACATTACCAGAAATCTAGAGGTTCAGACAGGGTCACGAGATGTCTGCTGGACATCTGTGCCTACATTCCAAGCAGAGTGAAGGGGAAATGGCAGGCCCAGTACTGTCTCTCCCTTTATCTGGAAACCCTTCCCAGAGCTCATTGCAGGCTTGTGCTATGACTCATCAATCAAACGGGCTTCCCTGGCTCCAAGAGAGCCCAGCCTTATGCAGTCAATTTCCTATTGTACAGGAGGACAGCCCTGTCAGCAGGCTGCTTTCTTCACCTATTACAGCCCCAGCTTCCCAGGAACATAGCAACATGCTCCTGTGGGCTGGCATGGAGGAAGCGGGCATGGCCATGAAGGGAGTGCCTGAAGGCTTGTCCTCTGCTCTCAGCCCTCAGCAGGGATCCCCAGACTGGATATCCCTTGCCCAGCTGTCTTGGGGCAACTCCTTTCTCCACTGGGCACATTACTGGTGGGGCAGCCAGGTGTCCTAGATTTGAGAGCGGGTGGGTTTGCGGTAAGGCCGAATGTTAGTCTCCACATGCACTGAGGTATCCCAGGGAGCTCAGACAGGCCAGCCCTGGGCTGCAACACAGCAGACACGCCTGAGACTCTGGTGAGCACGTGGTTTAGGTCTGTATGCTGGGACTTTCATGGAAGGAAGGAAGGAAGGGAGAGAGAAAGAAATCAAACAGGCAAAAATAACTACACCGTACTACAGGGGAGGGTGGAAGATGCAGATTACAGCAGTCTGCTGTGGGGACACTGAAGGGCAGAGAGGACCTCCCAGGCTGCTGGCTGGCAGGAGGCTGGTCGGAAGGGGGACAGAGGCAGTATGTGCCTCACAGAAGACAGAACATTTAGCTCATTCATTCAACAAATGCTAATTTTTCCTTCCTTAGCTAGCAAAAACAGGTATATTCCTTGCCCTTGGAGGCTAAAGTCTCATGATGAAGGAAGATAAAAATGACATGCTGATAAAATGTAAAGCTGTGGAAAGTGTAAGGAAGGAGAGAGATGTGGTGTTCTGAGGAGGTGGGACATGTTCTGAGGGCATGTCACCTCCCCAGGGAGGCCAGAGAAGGGTGTTTAAAGGTGAGTCAGATTTCAGCAAGTGGCAGTGGGAAAGGCAGCCTGTTAGAAGAAGCCCAGGGAGCAGGGGCTGGGGCCTGGTGGGCAGGGGCTGGCCAGGCGTGGGAGGGGAAGGGGCACGGCATCTGAGGGAGGGAGGTGGGGAATGGGCAGAGCTGGGATGCTGCATACACGCATTGCGCTACTTTTGTCAGGTTCTGATGTGAAGTTAGGCTTCCAGAGAGCCTATCAGGTGAGAATTCCCCTGGTTCTGTTCCCCTGGAAGTGAATTCTGAGACAAAGACTTGGATGCAGGTTGTTATGGGGGGTGATTCCTAGGAAGCAGGACTGAGGGGTCCAGAGAGGGAGGCAGGAATTAGGGAAAAAACAGGTGAAGGGTGATTAATGGAAGTCATGTGCTGTGGGCAGTGGGGCTCTAGTCAGGAGTGAGGGGTCGCAAGATACTTGCTACAGTTGTTATATTCATTTTAAAGATGCAGATCAGAACATTTTAGCCTCTTGCCTCAATTTTCACTGCCAGTAAAGGACAAAGCAGGGATTTGAACCGAGGTACATTGTGACTGAAAAATTCATATCATATCACCACACTCTGTTGTCCTTTTCCTTATATATTAAAGCATGATTACCACGAAGGTGATGAATTAAAATGGGTGTTAATACCAGTGCCGGTGCCATTAATCCTCTGGGCCGCAAAGTGATGCCACACCTTTGCTGCTAGCATAGTACCTGTGTAGGGGTCCCCTCCCGGGGTGGCGGTGCGGGATGACATTGTGTGACCTACAGAGCAAACAAACTGGCCCATGAGGATTTAACCAACACATAAAATGGCACAAGGGATGTCAGCAGGGTCAGTGGTAGATAAAAGATGGTCACAAACTCTTTGCTACTTCGCCCATCAAGAAGTGGTCTTTAAAGGTCCTCCCCCTAAACCCTGTCTGGTCTTTGGGACTTGTTTACCCAATAGAATGATGCAGGAGAGACTCCCAAGGTTGGCACATAGGAATCCCTGCAGCTTGCAACTTATCATCATAATAAACATCTTCTCGACAACCCTTGCTGCCTGCATGGAACTTGAAACTGCCGTACAAAGTGTCTGAAGCTCTGAGGCCACCATGCTGGAGAGGTCCCAGGTCAACACTCCAGCTGAGAGTAGCAGCTGAGCCTAGACTTCCAACTATCCCTGCCAAGGTTCCAGACATCTTAGTAACCCACCAGACCAGGCCATCTTGTAGCTGAGTGCCATCAAGTAACCTCTGTTGATGCCACATGGATCAGATGAATCACTAGCTGCCCATATTCCTGACCTACAAAATTGTGAGATAAGGTAACATACTTGTTATTGTGAGTGTCTGTGTTTTGGAGTAATTTGTCACTGAGCCATAGATCACTGGCACACGGCCACCACTTTCTATTTCCTGTAGTCGCGGCAGTCTTACCTTCTCAGGAGGACGTGTACCATCTTTAAATGTAGGCCACAGGACTAGGATCAAATTTAGCTGTTTGGACCAAGTTCTAATATATCCACATTTTGAAATCATGGGCAAGTTTGACCATCTCTTTCTCTGTGTGATCCATGTCTGGGATTTTGGATCAATTATCTGAAGACCCTGACCTTAGAAGGTCAAAGCACACCTTGTTTTCAGCCTTGACTTTTAAGTGGTGGACATAAGTCTTAAGAGTCAGCTTGTAAACAGAGGCAGAGAAAGCAGAGAAAGTAAAGCAGAAAGTAGAATGCAAACTTGGAGAAATGCCCACAGTTAAAGAAGCCAGGAGTCAGAGGAACCTCAGATGTGTGCTCAGAGGTCAGGACATGGTTTGTGGAGTTCATGGCAAGACCAGCAGAAGGATTCCAGCAGAGAGCATGGATGCCCAAGCCACAGAGAGGCCTAGGAGGCTGGCTGTTTAGAAATCTCTAACAGCTGCCTTGTGGGCACCCTCTTCATTATTTCTTGTGACCTATATGCATTGTTGGAAAAAACACATCTTCTTTCACCAGTTGTATGACTAATTTAGGGGGGCGTCTCAGCTCTTGGGGGCAAAGACATGACATGGTTTTATTTATTTTTTCAATGACCATAGTCAGCTGTGTCCCGATGGGCCCCTTTTCTTCTGGGTGGGGATCCCCCTAATGAGTGTTCAGACCATGTCCATCACTTTTCAGTTATGTAGGGTTATTAGAACCATCTAGTTCTGGTTGTTAAGGCTTAGTACTGTTCACCTTAAAACTTTAATCTCACAATCTGCTTTTTCTTTTACCAACTGCTGTGAGTGTGTGTGTGAATGTGTACTTGCATGTATGGCGGAGTCTGTTGTCTCACACCCTCTTTGTTTCCCTGAACTCATGCCTCTGGGGTGGCAAGAGGGAAAGGGAAAGCCCTGGAAGGCTCTGTAGAGGCTGCATCTGGCCAGGCTGCTGCCCTTTTACGAATGGGCACCCTTGCTTTCTGGCCTTGCCCTGAGCTCGCCTGGGGTCCTTCTGGTACTTTCCACCAAATACCGGCCATCTGGGGATGCGAGAGGAGACTGGCTGATTTCCCAAAGACCCTAGGGAGGGTGGGCTCGTCTAAACACTCTCCTGGTTTTTATGATAATGTGATGTCCTCAATGCCTTCATCTTTTCTGGTTGAAGATCCTCAGCAGTGCGGACTACCTACCTTCCCAGAGTATGACTCCCTTAAAAGGGAAAATAAGGCTTTCTCTGAGTCCTTAGGAAGTTCCAGCTATTTTGAAAAGCCCTTCCACAGATGTTACCTAATCAAATCCACTTTGCTCTGGAGGGAACAGAGGCTGGAAGGGAAAAGGCCACCCAGGCCGTGCCCACAGTCAGCGACCACACTGGATCTTCAAGGGTCCTCTGTCTTCTTGTCCATTGTTTGTTCCCACACCACACACACGTCTCCACAATCAACTGTCTGTGCTTCTGAGAACTTCCTCGGGCTTCATTCTGTCTTTTTAAAGGTATGGTAACCCAAAGTTCACACAATTTTCTAAACACAGCTGAAACTCATTTTTGGGTAAACATAGATGGCAGCCTATTCTTGACAGGGGTGTCTTGGCCGTCCTCTGACTCAGTGGGGCAAGGCTGAATGTTGCCAAGAAATGGTCACTGTGAATGGTCGCATCTGTCCTCAGTGATATAGCGGACAGGTAGGGTATGTTCGTCTTATAAAAACAGTATAGGTGACTTTTCTGGAAGTCATTTCAAGGAAAAATGTAATCATAAAATAATCCCAGAAAAGTACAGCTATAGTTTCCTGCCTACGACTTATTACTTGGTCAGCTCTTCTTGAAGAGATCAGCTTTCCATTTTATTATCCGGAGGAATAGAGAGTCATCCACAGATTTAGGGATTTCTTTGTGTGCTTCCTTATTTTAGATGCAGAAGTATTCACTTATCTTGAAAGTTGGTTTTGGTCCCCAGGTTTCCTGTCTAGATTTGATAAATGCCCCCTCTTCTACTGGCTGTATTTTTAAGTTGTCAGGTTAGATTTGGGGCAGGTCTGAAGTAGGACAGGAATCCAGGGGAGAAGATGACTTCCAGTTGAGGTTGTTTATCAAAACCTGGGATTTCTGCTCAGGAAGGGTCAAGAATGGAGCGTACCACTTGATGCTTTAAAGGACAAAGATAATGAGATGGCTACTTAAGTATCTTTAAGAAAACTCAGGGAAGTGGTTCATGAAAACGTGGCACATACTAAAATCCCAAGTAGGATCTGAGTTGATCTTGAATCCCATCAATAAATACATATCTACAAGATCATTTTTAATGATATGAGTGAAAGTCCCTTTTGTCAATTTAGTGAAAATGATAGAACCAATCTCTGCCATAAGACCTGAAGTTATTTCCAGTTTTCAATTATTACAAAAAATGCCACAGTAAACATCCTGGCCTCTTCTGAAACCTCTCCCGACATTATTTCCTTACGGTAATTCAGAAATGAAACTGCTGAGCCCAGGAAATGTGCATCTCAAGGGCTTTAAGGAGAACACCCTGGGAAGCTACTACATGTTTACATTTCCACCAGCAGAGATGCAGGCCCACAGTTCTCCCTCTTTCTGACATTGCTGGGGAGAGATTTTTCTTCTAGGGAAATCAAGGTCAATGAGCCGTTAACCCAGGAAGTAGAACTCACCCAGGAGGTGCTTTTCAGAGTGCCCGCCCTGAGCAGAGGAGTTGATAGCAACCTTATCTCCCCCCAGCCCCCGATTTCTGGTGTTTGCTTTCGCACATCAAACACGTAGATGGACTATGTGCAATGTTTAGAATCAGCTATTTAATGGCTGTGGCTGTGATGCCATTTGGTGTTTCCAAGCCCTGGGGAACCCTCAGCCTGTGAGTTTAGAACTGGGCTGCATTTGACTGAGGGGTCCTCGGAACACAGTTCTGAGGGGATGCTGCCCCAGGGCTCTGGGACCCCTGCCTCCCCAGGACGATTGGGGTTTGGACAACTGAGTCCACTTTTCAGGTTCTTAGCAACAGTGAAGCAACCAAGCTACACCTTCTTACGGGATCAGGGACCTCCCTGGAATCCTGGAAGAACTTGGGGACAGATTACCGATTTTAAAACAACAATTAAAAAAGTGTTATTGGTAGTGATTTCTATACTGAACACTTACCAAGAGGGGTTCAACAGAGTGTCTGTGAGAAAGCATGTTGGAGACGCCAAGGATGAAAGATTCTATTCCGTCTCCATAACACCTTTTGCTCTGAGATCTGTTTTCTCTGCTCCTACCCTAATTCATTTTATATTAAAAACAATCTGCCAACAATTTTAGCCTCAAAATTGTCCTTCACCTCTGGCTTTCCCACCTTCTCCCTGGACCTCTCCAGCATGCATCAGATCAGGGAGATGATGTAGTAATGCGACAGCTACTTAAGCACCTGGCTAGGCTGGGTTCACATCCCAGCTCAGGCACTGGGTCACCGTGGGACAATGGGCAGGTTCCTTAAAAACCCTGTAAATTAAGAGAATAAGGTGGCTTTGGGGATTAAATTAAACAAGGTAATATTTGATGAGTGTCTGTCACAGAATAAAGGTCCCTTGAATTATAGTTATTATTAGATGACATCGATGACCACCTCCAACTCTAGATTTCTCTGAGCCTAGGTTCTGAGAGTTTTCAGGTTACGATGATTTCCCAGTTTGCTGGCTGATTCCCCAGACTTCTGGGGAGTGATCGTTCCCTTGTGTGCCTGACACTTTGCCTAGCGCGAAGCCCCTGGCAGGCCCAGTGCCCCTCGCAGCAGTTGCTGATGTGTGATGTCCACACCTAAGTCTTGCTTGCAGTGTCCCCAGTTACCCGTTGCAAGGCAGCGCTGGTTTATGTGAGGAACAGACCTGGGAGGGTGCAGGCCTGTGGTTAGGACTCTATAGCCTGGAGAATTCAGAGCAGTAAAACTATTCAAAAAATATATTCTTATATGAGTGAAAGTGGAAATGGATTGTGCCCATGTGTTTCTGAAGCAGGGAGTAACCTCGTGGAACAGGCTGTCCCAGAGGTGGTGCAAAATGAAGAGGGAATTTTGCCAGGTTCCTACGAGAAGCTGGGGAGAGAGCATGGCAGAAAGCGTGCTCAGAAATCACTGAGAACATCCTGAACCTTCTGAAGTTGCTCTTAAGGAAAACAATCCCCGCAGTGTCTCCCAGCCCTGTCCTGGGGCCACCACAGGCAAGCCTGCTCCAGGCTACTTTGCCTGTCTCTGAGTGCCCCTTCCTCGTGGAAAGCTGGTCCAGTTGGTTGCCCCCTGAATTCTTGGTCTTTCCTTCTCTTCTTTCTTACTGTCTGGCTGTGGGCAAGAAAATAAGCTCACACTCTTTTATCATTTAAACCAAATTCAATGCTGTAATAACTGGTGGGAAAGGCAAGGCAGCTCTTTCTGCACCCGTTTAATCGAGGGGTACTAAGATCCCCAAAGCCTGCTGACTCTCTTTGCATTTTCCCCTGAGTTCCATCTTGAGGTGTGCTGAGAGTCTACTAGCTGATGAAGTTCATGGATTGCCGCTGTCGAGAGCATGTATCTTGAAACAGGTGTCTTCGTTGAATACTGTTAGGTCTTTTGACAATGTGGCACGATGGTGAGAGAATGATTTGGGAGGGGTTTCTCTGGGGCCCTCAGATCACAAGACTGTTTTGTTACCTCCGCAGGGGATTGAGGTGGTGAATTGCCATGGCCGGGTGAGGGGACTGGTCAAGTGGAAGTAAGTGCTGTCATGGCCATGGCCCCATTCCCCATAGATGTTATTAATGTTTTAAAATTAATGACTTTTAATAACATTAAAATTAAAAAAATTAATGTTATTAAAAGGCTTTTTTTGGTGGTGTCAAATAGCAGTAAAATTTCTGAGACAGCTGACCTAAATTTTGAATGTATTTCCAAGGATCTTGAGGTAATGAAAACTGAAATGCATCCTCTAGAGAGATATGACGGAAACGAAGGTGAAGTGCGAGGCTTCAGTCCAGAAGCCGCTGGACTAAAAGAAACCTCACTCAGTATATTCAGCCAGCAGAAGCAGCCTCCCAAAGAAACATTTGTTAGGTTGCTTTTAAATTGGGTTTGATTTAAATAGTAGTAAAAGCATAGATATATATTCTTATTTATTTAGTTATTCATTGGTCGTGTTTTATTGCATGGTGTGAGTTTCACAGAGCAGAACCCCCAATACATTGGACCATGGGGGGAAAGGGTTTGACTTAAGACAGCTCAGTTTGTGATTATTTTCCAGGAGCCAATTAGTGGTGCAGTGGCAGTTGCTAGCAGCATTTGCCGACGGTGTGGATGAAGAGGGCGTTTTGTTCAGCTCTGCAGAACCCAGACTGCTGCTTGGTTACTGTGGTGAGGTGGTGGTCTGGAGGTGGCTGCCGCCTCTGTGTTCTCTCCTGTCCTGGACTCTGCATCTTGCTTCTGTGGGCTTGCTGCACACAAGGACAGAGGGGTGTTTTCAACTCCTGGTAGGAGAAATAACTTTCTGAATAGTTATATAATATAATCCCCGCAGTGTCTCCCAGCCCTGTCCTGGGGCCACCACAGGCAAGCCTGCTCCAGGCTACTTTGCCTGTCTCTGAGTGCCCCTTCCTCGTGGAAAGCTGGTCCAGTTGGTTGCCCCCTGAATTCTTGGTCTTTCCTTCTCTTCTTTCTTACTGTCTGGCTGTGGGCAAGAAAATAAGCTCACACTCTTTTATCATTTAAACCAAATTCAATGCTGTAATAACTGGTGGGAAAGGCAAGGCAGCTCTTTCTGCACCCGTTTAATCGAGGGGTACTAAGATCCCCAAAGCCTGCTGACTCTCTTTGCATTTTCCCCTGAGTTCCATCTTGAGGTGTGCTGAGAGTCTACTAGCTGATGAAGTTCATGGATTGCCGCTGTCGAGAGCATGTATCTTGAAACAGGTGTCTTCGTTGAATACTGTTAGGTCTTTTGACAATGTGGCACGATGGTGAGAGAATGATTTGGGAGGGGTTTCTCTGGGGCCCTCAGATCACAAGACTGTTTTGTTACCTCCGCAGGGGATTGAGGTGGTGAATTGCCATGGCCGGGTGAGGGGACTGGTCAAGTGGAAGTAAGTGCTGTCATGGCCATGGCCCCATTCCCCATAGATGTTATTAATGTTTTAAAATTAATGACTTTTAATAACATTAAAATTAAAAAAATTAATGTTATTAAAAGGCTTTTTTTGGTGGTGTCAAATAGCAGTAAAATTTCTGAGACAGCTGACCTAAATTTTGAATGTATTTCCAAGGATCTTGAGGTAATGAAAACTGAAATGCATCCTCTAGAGAGATATGACGGAAACGAAGGTGAAGTGCGAGGCTTCAGTCCAGAAGCCGCTGGACTAAAAGAAACCTCACTCAGTATATTCAGCCAGCAGAAGCAGCCTCCCAAAGAAACATTTGTTAGGTTGCTTTTAAATTGGGTTTGATTTAAATAGTAGTAAAAGCATAGATATATATTCTTATTTATTTAGTTATTCATTGGTCGTGTTTTATTGCATGGTGTGAGTTTCACAGAGCAGAACCCCCAATACATTGGACCATGGGGGGAAAGGGTTTGACTTAAGACAGCTCAGTTTGTGATTATTTTCCAGGAGCCAATTAGTGGTGCAGTGGCAGTTGCTAGCAGCATTTGCCGACGGTGTGGATGAAGAGGGCGTTTTGTTCAGCTCTGCAGAACCCAGACTGCTGCTTGGTTACTGTGGTGAGGTGGTGGTCTGGAGGTGGCTGCCGCCTCTGTGTTCTCTCCTGTCCTGGACTCTGCATCTTGCTTCTGTGGGCTTGCTGCACACAAGGACAGAGGGGTGTTTTCAACTCCTGGTAGGAGAAATAACTTTCTGAATAGTTATATAATATAATCCCCGCAGTGTCTCCCAGCCCTGTCCTGGGGCCACCACAGGCAAGCCTGCTCCAGGCTACTTTGCCTGTCTCTGAGTGCCCCTTCCTCGTGGAAACCTGGTCCAGTTGGTGAGCCCCTGAATTCTTGGTCTTTTCTTCTCTTCTTTCTTACCGGGAATAGTTATTATATTATCCAATCCAAAATAGATTTTTCCCAGTCTGGTGAAATGTCAAGTGCCATGACACACTCTTATGAGTAGCACCACTAAATGGCCTTCATGACTGCCAGGGCCTGGGGGTTTCATGTGTAAGTCCATTCAGCCCAAGTTCAGGCGGGCAGTACATGTACTGCCAGCTGGGGCTGCTCTGCTCTGCAGGCAAGAGTGACCATGGAGTGTCAGGACCTCAGGAGGAGCCAATGTGTGACATGGGTGTGACTCCTGGACGGGTCTGACCAATACAAATAGTTCTGGTCATTTTTGCCTCAACTTTTCCAAGTGGCGATTATTTGGGTCTGGAGCCAGAATGATCACATGCACTCACTGATTCGAGAAGAGAAGTTTATTTACATCTATACTGATGCTATTGGTCTTGAATATTTCTGAAAGGATGCATGAAAGAGTGTCAAGTGTCATTTTCTCTGGGGAGGAGGGCAAGCATTCTGGGATGGGAATAGTACTACTGTTCACAGCTTTGTCTTACCAAATGCACATACTCCTCTTCCATTTAGCTAGACTGGGGATAACTGTGTGAGCTCAGCCATGTATTGCAAAATGATGCTGAATTTCATGTCTTTTTTTTTTGCAAAACAAAGGATTTGAGTTAAAGACCTTTTAACATCTTTTCTAGCACCCTCTAAGGATTCATTTTAAGACCAAAGCAATTAAGGAAGTTGGTTGTACCAAAAACAATTTTCCACCTCAGATATTTAAGTTGGCCACGATGTCTGCCTGGTGTTTTGCAAGCCAGCAATCCCTGTTGCACGGATAGCCAAGACAATGGAGATGTCTAAGGTCAATCGCCCTGGCTCCTAATGTGGCCAGAAAGGGAGAGTGTGTATCACTTCCAGTAGGTCCAATAGATGCAACATATCTTCCTGTTTGTGTGGATGGGTGGGACTATTGAGATCCTTTTAAGTCAAGTCAAAAACTGGGATTCAGGCCAACAGCTGAAGGAAGCCAGTGGCCTTTCTGATCAGGAAGCATGAAATCTCCTAGGATCTCTCATCAAATGGGCTTGATCTCAGAAACTGTCCTCTTGCTGGCCACTGATACCAAGCAGGGCTTTGAAAGCCACTGTTGAAAGATGGCTGGCTGGCATTCTTCAAAAAACACATCCTGAATGGAAATGTTCATGTTTTACCAAATCCAAGGAGCTTAAGTAAATAAACTGTGCTTTCTTCACTCAGTAGAGGACGTTAACAGGCTGGATGTTACTGTTAACATCCCTCTGAGGCAAACGGATAAGACAGGGTCAGTTATAAGGAGGGCTGCAGGCATGCTCGCTGAGGCAAAGCTTGATCTTCCCAAGGTTGTTGTTTCAAGAGCCCCAGGATGAGCAAGTCCGCACACACCATAGGGCCTGGCTGGTGGCCTAGGAAAGGCTTCCCAAAGGCCCTTGACCTGGTGTGGGGCAAGCCACTGGAATCTGGGAAGGCTCACACCCCAAAGCCAGAAACTCCATCGTGTTGGTGCTGGGAGATGTTCCGGCTGCCAGGGATAGGCTTGTTCTAACCTAACTTGAGGCTAATGAGTTCCAGAATGTCAATTTGTTAATTATAGTAGGCCTGTTCCTTCCCAGGGACTTATGCAGGTAACTGGGGGACTGACTCTGGGATCTGAAGGCAGCTTGTAGAACAGGAAAATCAATACCATTGGGAATGCAGAGGCCTGGTGGAATTGTCAAGCAGCATAGCATGGCCATTATGACCCAGACTGCCCAGGACTGAGTCCCAGCCCTTAAGTACATGGGTGCCACTGGAGAAATGTCCTTAAGATCTCTGCTTCTGTTTCCTTACCTAGGAAATTGGTGTGATTTAATTAGAGAATTTCAAAATTTGATGGGAGGATTAAATGAAAGAGCACATGGTAAGTACCTAAAACAAAGCGCGGCAATAGAAAGCACTGAGAGAGTCAGCGGCCGTGGTTGGCCTTTAGAGGTGGCGAGGCAAATTTTTCTGTAAAGGGTCAGATAGTAAGTATTTCAGACATTGCTGACCACACAGTTGCTATCTTGATTACCTGATCCAGCCATTATAGCACAAAAGCAGCCATGGACAATATGTAAACAAGTGGACTTGGTTTGTGTTGCCCCAAAACACAAAGTGGTGTCTGGGCAGGGGTTGGGTTCCCTGAAAAATTACACTTCTTTGCTCCCTTTTACTGGGAGGGTGGTGTGTTTTTGGAATCGCCTAGAAGTCCTGAGACAGGAGAGCGAGGGTGGGGATGAGGTGAGGAATTCCCTTTAGTTTTAGGATCAGGGAATCACCTGGTCGTTGGTCACAGGAATTCAGACTTAGAATTCCTAGTCTTATATTACATACCTTAGAAATATTCAGACACATGGTACGTGGACCTCCGTTTGTAATTTTATTTCAAGCCTCAGCAATGTAAGGAGTGAGCCTGGCTGAGGTCATGGCAACTGAATTTTCCTGGCCCACCTTCTGAACATGTGGCTTCTAGATATGTAATCAACACCCATGTGGCTTTGGTCAAGCTGTCCTGGCCAGGGCATAGTCCTTCCCTGAAAATGACCTTTCATGCATCAAATTTTTACCATTTTGTGTAGGTCAAAGTAAATAGAAAATTCCCAAAGTTCTACTTTGGTGCTGTTATTGTGTGTGTGTGTGTGTGTGTACATATATATGTGTTTTATATGTGTATGTGTGTGTAATATATGTGTGTGTGTGTATGTAAATATGTATGTATACATGTTGTATTTTGTTTTGAGGATTGCCATTTATTCCTGAAGTTGCCAAAATCATTACCAAGGATCCCCCAAGGGGCACATAAGGGGTGAGGAAGCTCAACCACTGCTGACGGGCAGCTGGGAGGTGGAGGGAGGGGATGGTCAGGGGAACCCAAGCTGTCTCTCCTGCTCTCACGGCACAGGAAAAGGTCCTCCTCTGGCCTGCACCCCTGCCCATTCCCGAGCCCAGGTTGTCTCCGGGGACTTGGGAAGAGGGTGTAGTGTGAGTGGGTCCCGGGAGTGGGAGGGCACTGGGGTGGGTGTAGCCGCACCCCTTGCTTCATGTGCATTCACAACACTGGTCTCCCAGGGAGCAGAAATGCGGAGCCGAGTGGGCCAAGCGCCCACGCGCTGGACTAGAGGAGGAAGGGGTTAGTGGTGGGGGCCGGGGGCCCAGGGGCACCTTGGGAGGTAGGCCAGGGCTCCTGCCGGGGGGAGAGATGTGTGCAGGTGGTGCTCCAGTGACCCGCCGGGGCTGAGCTGCAGCTGGCTCAGGGTGGGCGTCACGGTGGGAGGGGTGGAAGGGCTTGGTGAGGAAGGGGCCGGTGGTGGGCCTCAGTTCAGCAGGAGGGGGCTGGAGGCCTTGGCTCCTCACGGCCAGGGGCCTGGCGGGCTCAGCAGTGAGGCCAGGTCGAACAGGGCAGTGTAGGGCCCCTGGAGTGACTCCGGAGCCCTCCTCATGGGTGATGTGGGGTTTGGGGTAGCTGCAGGTGGAGGCTCCCCACAGCCTCCACTAGAGGGACCCTGACCCCACTCGTGCCAAGTGCCCCATACTACTGGAGGTACCTACTTTGAGCAGCTCCAGCCCCCCATGCTGCTTCCAAGGTCAGCAGCACAAAGCCCTGACCACTGCGGTGCCACTGGTGCTGGGCCCGGCAGGAGAGGGCCCCCAAGTCCCAGAAGGCTGGGGCCAGGTCCCGGGATCGGAGGCCGGGGTTCCACCAACTGCGGGTAGCAAGCTGAGCTCCCCCACGGGTTGGGCATGTGCCCCCCTCCAGCTGCGGGGGCCTGGGTCCCACCCCAAGGGCAATAGTGGAGTCCCACAGGGGCAGCAGGATGCCAGGGATCCCCAGAGGCTGGTATGGAGGCTGAACCATGCCAGAGATCAGCAGCCAGAGGGAAGCCCCTGGTCTGAGGAAGGGGTGGCCTCAGGGATGGCCACAGCCGTGGGCACTGGGCACCCCCAAGGGTCTGAAGCCGACGGATGAGCTGGGCTGTGAAGACATCATGAGATCCAAGAGGGAGGCCTCCTCCTGGCCACCCCTATCCTTCCTCAGTGGCCACCTGCTGCCTCAGGGGCATCAGCTCTTCCTTATCTATCTTCTCCTCAGGGCTCAAGCTAAGGGTCAGCTGGAGGATATACAGACACACATTCATACTGTTTTGTTTTCTGTTTTTGTCCCCCCCAGATTGTCTCCTGTACTTACTAAATGTGGGAAGGGTTGGGGTAGTGGGCACATGGGCCATTTATTTGCCCCCCTCAATTCAGAAGAGTTAAGAGTTTGGAATTGAGTGAAAAATACCTTCTAAACAGCTAAGATAGATTCTATATTAGTTATTTATTGCCATTAAACACATTTCCCCCACACCTGGTTTCTTGAACAAGGCAGCCATTCATCAGCTCACAATGTCTCAGGGTCAGCACACCAGGAGTGCCACAGGTCTCTCATGAGGCTGCTGTCAGGTGTTGGCCAGGGCTGCTGTCATCTGAAGGTTGGACTGGGGCTGTAGGATTGGGTTCCAGGATGACACATTGCTGGAAAATTGATGCTGGCTGTTGGCAGCCACCTCAGTTCCTCACCAAGTACACTCCCCAAGGGGCAGCTTGAATGTCTTCATGACACGGCAGCTGGCTTCCTCCAAAGTGGGTGAGCCCAAAGGTACAGTAGAGGCTGCAATGCCTTTTGTGTCTTAGCCTTACAAGTAGATACAAGGGTTTGAATACTAGAAGGCAAGCATCATTTGTGGAGGGAGGGTCATCTTGGAGGCTGGCCACTGCAGATGTTATAACATCCCTGTGTAAGATGCGAGACCCATATACCTGAGCAGGCTCTGTTCAGGCCCCATTTTTGAGGACACTGCTTTCTTGGACTGCTCTCTGTGGGCCCTGGGCCTATAAATATTGCTACCACTTGGTTCAGCCTTATCTCCTCACTAATACCTAAGGAAGTCCTTGGACTCAGGACTTCATAATAACCACAAAAAGATTATGAAAACCAAATCCAGATGGCCAAAAGTCCACATGAAAATGTGCACATCGATTAATAATAATGCACAAGTGTATACACAGCACCGTCCTGCCATAAACTACCATATTTCCTTGTTGAAGAACTGGTGGCATTCAAGAGAGAGCTATAGGCCATGTGTCTGTCCTGTCTTTGTCCTCATCACTGGTTGACCTTTGATGGCTGACTCCCACATGATCCATTCTCTTCCACACTTTTAATTCAGTTTAGACAGTCATTAAAAGATTCTGCCTTTCTTCTCTGCATTGCTCAAGGATCATCTTCAAAGGACAGTCTGAGTGCAGAATCCCATGTGCTCCATTAACTGTATTTCTAGTGCTCTTGATATTTTTGTTCTCATTCTGTCCTTCCCTCATTCTTTCATTCATTCAACTGTGACTGTATGCACAGTATATGCCAGCAGCCAGTGGGGGCCTTTCACTCTCCTGTTGGCTATCGTGTGGTGCGTTGAATGCCACAGGGCTTCACCTGGGTGCTCCTACAAGAGAGCTGGCTCTTCTAATGGCTCCTGCAAAACAGCCTTCTAGAAAGTGCCAGCGAATGCTGCCTGCCTCACAGGGGGATGAGGCTCTTGTTATAGGTGGAGATCAATGCTTTCTGGGCTGACCCTCCCAAATGGAGCCCTGGGAAAGTCTTTCTTCTCATTATGCAGCTCTCTCCTCTGTCGTTTCTGAGGTTCCAATGTTGTCTTCTTTGCAGATGCTCAAAGGATCCTTGTGGGACTTTCCTCCGTTCCTGATTTTTGGTCTGTTCTGCAAAAGAGAGCTCCTTGGTCCTGTTCGAGAATATGTTTATCCTCTGACACTGGTATATCTGGCCTCCCAACACAGAGAGGTTTCAAATCAGTTTTTTAAAGGGGAAGTGGCTGCTTAAAGCAGGTAGTGTAACCATATGTGAAGAGTCCATTGAAAGAGACTGAAGAAACAGAAAAACTACACAAAGCAGAAATAAATACTCAGAAAGTATGTCCCTCTGGGGACATTCAGGGGCAGGGCAGGCTACCCCACATGGCTTGGCTAAGAGAAGTGATAGAGTCCAAGCAATCTCTGGAATGTTTGTCACCCCACATTTGAGGCTGGGCACAAGGTCTGGTATACTAGAGAGGGCCCCACACTTGTAAAGCTCTACCCAGGGCCTGAGGCAGGGACTATGTGACTATGTGAAAATGGGTGCTCTCTGTTCAGGAAAGTACCCTGGAAATCAGTAATTCAAAAAGATACATGCACTCCTATGTTTATTGCAGCACTATTTGCAATAGCCATAATATGGAAGCAACCTAAGTGACCACTCATAGATGAATGGATAAAGAAGAGGTGATACATACACACAAGGCAACTTTACTTAGCATAAAAAATAATGAAATCCTGCCATTTGTGACAACATGAATGGACCGAGAGGGTATTGTGCTCAGTTAAATAAGACAGACCAAGACAAACACCATGTGATTTCACTTATATGTGAGATCTAAGAAACAAACCAAATAAACAAAACAGAAATAGACTCAAACACAGAGAAGAGACCAGTGGTTGCCATAGGGGAGAAGGAGGGGAAGTTTGGGTGAAATAGATAAAGGGGGAAAACTTAGAATGTTCAAAATCTTGATCTGGGGGATGGTTGCATGGATGTAGTCGTACACTAAAGACTTGTGCGTTTTATTGTACGTACCTCGATGAAAATAAATTTTAAAAAAAGGAGAAGAACCTGGATGGAGTGGGTAGCCCTCAGAACTCAGGGGTGATAGCTCCTTGTCCTTCTGTTGTGCTAATTCAGACCTGCAGTTAGCTCTCCCGTAAGGTACTCAGGTGGGGAGGTAAAGAGCTCCGGGGCCGCCCAAAGTTGTCCTTCCTCCATGCCATCCTCTCTTGGGTGGTTTTTAGGGTCTGCTTTGATGTGGGCTCCAGGAAGTCATCATGAACTGACAGGTCCGTAGTGTCGTCTTCTCCTGGGAGGGCCTGGTTTGGTGAGTGTGCGTGTCAGGTGGGTGGTGACCTCTTTGCCCAGGATCATTAGTTTCCTCCCCAGTTTGAGCTTTCTGAAGATGTCAGGACATCTGAGCATTTACTGCTCCTCCCCCTGCCCAAAGCAGGAGAGTTTTCCAGGCATTCCCCACCCAGCCCCCAAGGCCATCTTTATGTAGGGCACCAGAACAATTTTTTTTTTATTCTAATTACCTGAAGAGACCTGATTCCAAGGAGAACACAAATGAACTGTTTAATTAATATGTTTAATTCCACATTTGCAACAGATCCACGGGAAAGGGAAGTGATAGCGTCAGCAGTACACGCCACAAAGTTTCACTTAATTGGAGGCTCAAATGTGTCAGGTCTCTGACAGCACCCCACTCCCCAAGACCCTCGCATTTCAGCCTTTCTGGCTTTCAAATCAGAGTCTGGTGCCATCCAGAGCCAGCCGATCACCCAACTGCTCGTGTGTGGACTTCATGACCGACACTAGGGAACCTACCATCTCTTGGTGCCTTCCCTGATCCAGGCACCCATGCAAATACTGTGCTTTATAACCAGTCCTCTGAGCTGCCCCACACAGTTGGTATTAATACCCCTATTTTAATAGATGAGCCGCCAAGTGGACTGCGGGGCTCCGTGAGAATCTTCTTTCCTTAGGAAAGTGAGGTGAGGAAAGATTCCTGCCCCGTGGTAAGCAGAAATCTCACACGTGGTCCCAAACCAGGTCAGGACTGTTCCTCCCCCTTCATCATACTTCAAGGCCCCCTGAGCCCCTGGGGGTGGCAGGGCCCGTGCTCTCACTCCTGACAGCTCCAGGAGGAGCGCCGTTTCGCATGGGGCCTATCTGCCGTTCCCGTGGGGATGAATTTCTTTTTTGCCGGTTGGATCCTCCAATCCTGGCCTGTCTGATTTTGCACCCGAAACTGTGATTGTGCTGGGATCCCAGCTTTCCCTCCTTATTTGCCCCTCTCAATTATTATAAGCTTGTTGTTATTTGAAAGAGTTCAGGGAATGGGCAGAAGACCTGCACGGCATTCTGTCAGTTTGGCTGGGGTACCTGCTGAGGCCTCACACCGCTGCCTGTGCCCGCGTGGGGCTTCTAGGGCAGCCAGTGGAGCAGAGAGGGTACCACATCTCCCGCATGAGCCACGGAGAGGGCTGTGAGCAATGCTTAAAAGGTTGGCCAGAGCTGGGGTAGGGTGGGGCTGGGAGCAGAGAGACCAACAGAGCAGACATGACCTATTAGCCGCTTCCTTTGCTCACTCTCTGAGTCTTTATGTGCATGTATTTGTATATATGCATATGTATGTGTCTATCTGTATCTAACTAGATGTGCATGTATTTATATATTCCCACAGAAATCAAAAGTAAGTCAAGCTCTGTTTTCCAAATGGTGTTTTTAGAATTGTTTGTCAAAACATTAAAAACCAATTTTTAAAACAAAAGGAATATGAAAAGGGAAATACCTATTTTACAAGTGCCATGAATGTCTTCAGAGTTTTGGGGAGTCGGGATCAGGTAAAGCCCAGCTTTTCTACTCCCATCAGGTCCGCACGTCTGTCGTCCTGCAGGATCAGCCGTGTGCCGCTGGCCTTGGCCTTCTTGGGCACCAGGCTGGAGGCAGGCACGTGGAGCCGTGATGAGCAAGCTCGGGCGCAGGAGGGAGCGGTCAGTGAGCAGAGCCCGTGTAATCTCGAACACATCACTTCCTCTCTCTGCGCCTCCTGTTTTCCCTTCTGTAGAATAAGTGTCCCTGAGTGACCTGTGAGTTCCTTGCAGAACCAACATTCCCTGACTCGTAATCATGGGGCAGTAGAACCTGAGAACGGTCAGCCCAGGCCAAGGATCACTCTTGATGGCCCCAATCTCACATCGCCGCGGAGGATAAGCAGGTGGCCTTGACTCTGTCCTGATGTGCGGAGGAGAGAGTGGCAGTGATGTGGGGCTGATAGGCCTGCCAAATGAGACTCATGGTACCTTGGGCTGGGAACACAGCCTTCCGGTCTCTCATTGGGCTGCTTCCTTGAATATCTCTGTGATCTCAGGCACAGAACTATTACACATACCCTCCGGGGTTCCTCTGTCAGAGTCTGTGTCTTGCAAGGTCAAAGTTAGGACTATGTCTACGCCAGTGTCTCCTCACAGCATTGTTAAGTCTGTCATTATGATAACATCTAACGTTCTCCACAGTAAACTGAGGGCATGAGACTCCTGGCCCCGCAGGGACAGCAGGCGAGAATGTAGAGCCAAGGTTTAGTGAGTTATTATTTTTTTTAATAAAACATCTCAGTGAGTGCAAAGCAGCAATTAGATTTTCCAGAAAACATTTGACTTTAGTTTCTTGGAAGTGTTTTCAGAGCTTCAGAGCAATAAACATTTTTCTCTTCTTGAGTTGAAAGGCTGAGTGGGTCCTTTTGGAAGTGCTTGCTTTGGAGACCATTCAAAATCCTATTATTAAACATCCTAATTTGGAAAGCCCCTCTTTTGACCACATTTAACAGAGGTTTAAGTTCAAATTTAGACCAATGAGCAGACACCCTCTCTCATTAACATATTTATAAAGGTAGTATTTCAAGATTTCTAATTTATACGTTTTACATGAAGGTGACTCTCAGTTTTTTTTTTTCCTGAGCCATGGTCAGAAAATACAGATGAACAAAAATATGAAAATATGTTTACACATAATCCCCCTATTTATAACTAAGTGTATTAGTAAATATTTTTTTATTTGCAAGTGACTGTCCATCTCAAAGTAGCATATGAGGAAGAGAGAGAGAAAGAGAGAGAGACAGACTACTGGCTGAAAGGACAGTAAAGTAAAACCCAGGGACATAAGAGCTTTAGGTATGGCTGGATCCAGGGGCCCTCAGGGTACTTTATCCTTGTGTCTCTTGGATGGGTTCTCTTCCTGGGGTAGGCAGATCGGCCACTGGTAGCTCAAAGTGTACCTTATATTTGCAAGCAGCCCACACGAGAAGAGATCAACTTCTGTGATACTTCCGGCCCACTTGTCCAGCTTGTGTCCTGTGATCCTCTCTGGACTCGTCACTGTGGCCACGAGCCTGGTATAAGCTGATTGATCAGGCTGAGTGGCGTGTCCTCACCCATTCTACAACTCAAATAGTGTGCATCTGTCTTTGCATCACTGTTTCCTCTTTTCTAAAAACATTGAGACTATCCTTCTGGTTTATTTCTTAAGGCTGTCATGCAAGTGCCTTGTTTGGTGATTGCTTTCCATCATGTGCTTGATTTTCTGGGACTGCAGCACTGCCTTACACCCAAAGGTGACAAGATGCTGGCTGGTCGTAAACTCAGGGGGCCATCTCTCCATAGGCAAACCTCTTTTGAGGTATACTGGGAGGAGGGTAGTCCCTCTCTTCTCCTCTTGGGATTTATGAACGGCTTTCTCCTTTCCTGAGTTTGTAGTCCCCTCCTATTGCATTCAGAGCCAAAGGAGAAAGCTAGTTTGAAATGAAAAGCTTGGAATTTATACTTGAAGAATCCCAAAGCTTTTGCAGAGTGTCTCTCATGGGTCAAAATCAAGGGCCAGCACCTTCAAATGACTCGTGATGATCATTTGCATTATTTAACTTTTGCTTTTGTTTTGACAAAAGGTTTGCCCAGTGTAGACTGAGGCTGTGGTGGTGATTCTTTGTCCTCCTCCACAGTGAGGGGGTGGGGCCACCATCTCATTAGGTCTCCCTGTCAGCAAAATCCCTTGAGAACCAAAACAAGTTGTCACCTTCTCAGGGCTACGCAGAGAACTCAGTGATTTGGTGCTAATTGAAATTTCCCTTGTTGTGAGATTTTCTTTAAAGACCAGGAAAAAAAAAATGGGGGAAAATGAATAACATGAAATTGAAAGGCTTGAAATGATTCTATGTGAGCTGTTTCACTTTGAGAGGCAGACAGGCCCATGCTGACTGTAGGTGGAGAAGCCAAGATGCCACCTGTGTCACATCGCCAAGGTCACATGCTGGTGTGGGTCCACCTGGAACCCTGGCTCCTTCTCTAGGTGCTCACAATGGTAGCCTCATATACACACAGCTTCATTTGTGAATTTTGGTTAATTTATTCACATCCTCTTAGGAAACCAGACCTTCCATAATCAACAGAACTTCATACCATGCATCCTAAAATTTCAAGACTCACCTTAACAAAAGATATTATAGTGTGTCCTTTGAATAGTCTTTGTGATCTCTGCACAACTCTTCTAAGTCACACTCCCCTGGGTACTTCTGAACAGATAGCCACCCCCACTGTTATAAAATGTCCTTTGACCTCTTTTCAAATGTACATGATTGGTTTTCCTTTCAAAGAGCGCTTTGAAGTTTGTTTACTTGTGAGTACAAGGCCTTCGCTCCACTGTGGGTCACAGAGCAATTACTGGAAGGCTGGTGGGAGGTGGTTCTTGGCTTACGTACACATCAACACATACCTATGAACAGGTTGCTGTTTAATGTTCTAGAATTGGAGTGCTTTGGTCAGAAGGAATTTGCATGTCACGTCAAAATCCAGCAATGAAAATCAAAGCCACTCTGGTTGTAATCAGGGAGGGAAAGCAAGGGCTTCTTCCCCCAGGCACTGCTGAGGCACATCGAGGAACCCTAGGGTTCCTCAGAGCACAGCGGACAGGGGCTCTCTCAGATGTTCTGGTTGTATATGTGTGTGAGACTCATGAAGGAGGTGCTAGGAAAGACCTGCCCTTCTCCAGGGTCCTCCCAGGAATGTACATCTGCCCCCCAGGCTAGCTGCCACCCTTCACTTCCTACCCGAGTGCTAAGACAGTAGGTTTCAGGGTTAACAGCAGGTTATGACTTGACCTCTTTCCTCAAAGATCTTATCCCCAAACTTACATGGTAAGTGTTCCATGAGTACTCGGTGAGCGGATAGGCAAACCTCTTCTGAGGTATACAGAGGCCAAATCTTAGAGCCCAGTCCTCATGAGAGATACATTTGATGTTGCCCCCAGAGCACATGTCCATATACATATGGAGGCAGTTGGGAACCTGGGTATATTCCATTCTGTTTCATTTTTTAAGAAAGGCTGGTAGTGACCCACTGAAGTGTTTTCATAACACACTGATAGGTTAGGCTTGGAGAATGCAGCCACGGTGCGCCCCCTGGTCATCCCCTTGACTCGCCCTGGGCTTGGCCTCTTCTACTACATCAAGGGTCAGCCAACTATGGCCCATAGGCTAAGTATGGCCTGTCACCTGCACTTTTATGGCCTGGGGACACAGGTGAGTACTGTGAGCCCAAGGTGGGGTGTCCCCTCTACCCCTGTGGGCACTGTGCTTTAGGCCCCCAGTCTGGGAGTTGGAGACCAGGTAGCCTCACTTCCAGTTGGCTGCCCAAGGGGAGACAGCTGGGGTCTCCAGGAGGAAAGAGTGTGGGTGTTGTTGAACAAAGAGAAACTGACAGGTGGGGGGCCAAATCCCTGCAAGTCCCACCCCCACCTCTGGCCCCGCCCTGCAGCAGGTTACGCTTCCTCCTGAGATGCTCCAGCAGATGCATCTAGGCCCAAAGTGTGCCCACCACCCAGGGCAAACATATATTTACTTCTTGGTCCATGATGTCTAAAACTTTCACTATCTGGTATTTGCCCACTGCAATGTTATATTATGATGAGCTGTGCATTAGATAAATCCTATAAAATCCTATGAAGTCTTATAGCATTTAGCCAGCCACTTTTAATAAAAATACATAATAGTATTAGCCACCATTTATTGAGGCTAAGAAAGGTTAAGTAACTTGCCTAAGGTCACACAGCTAGTAAGTGGCAGAATGGGATTTTGAAATGACAGTTTGGCAGAAGAGAATAAACATCAGACTTGATTCCCTGCCATGCTGATGGCATGTGGCCCCCACCCTCAGCTTCTCCAGGGACTACCCTCAACACAGAAGTACTGGGCAGCTCTGTGCCCCGTCCCTCCCAGTGAGCTCATTCTGGGGCAGCCACCAATGTGTCTTTTTAATTATCATGGTCTTGCATCAGGACACTGTGGTCAGAAGCTTCCATTTTCCCAGCATTTTCTTTCCTATGTGGCCTCCGAGATTTAGTGGTTCCTTTGTGACTCGGCTAATTCCCCTCCAGAAACTTAGGTTTCCTCTTAAACTTCCCCTCTGCTTTAGGGAAGACGCCACTATTTTCAAGTGTCATCAAGTTCAATTTTTGCTGCATCATTCTTGACAAGCCCCCTGCCTCTTGTCCTCCCCTGACTCATCCTTACCAAACAGATATATGTCACTTCTTGGGCATCCTTTAGCAATGCACCGGTAAGTGGATTTTCCAGGAATGATAGCTCATTGTTCTGAACACCTAACTTTGGAAACTTGTAACTGTTTTGTATATTAATTTTTCTAAAATAAACCAAACTTGCCTTGTGTTCTTGAGCAGAGCTCCTGGTGCAGATTTAATCTTTTCCTAATAACTTAATAGACCCAGTAACCGTTACAGTCGGCTATGGCAGCAAGGCGGTGTAAGGAGCTGGTGAACTGGAGGCATTTGAAGATTGAAATCTTGAAGTTTCTGTTTCCTCATCTGTGAAATGGGCATGATATTTTAGTATTACACGATGTATTTGTATTACTAGTTAGTTCTGCGACAGCAGGTGAGGAGCAAATGAGCTCATTCTCCAAAGCCTTTGGCACTCTGTGCTCCCACTGGGTGGCTAATGTTATGAACAAATGTCTTCCCCACTAGGTGGTAGCTCTCAGCCCTGCCTGTGTGCTAGTAGTCCCCTGGGGGAGCCTTGAAAGTACAGTGCCAGGTGCCCACCCCTGATCAACTGAAAAAAACCTCTGGGGGTGCTCCTGTCCGGCACTGGTGTTTTTGTTTGTTTTAATCTGTCTGACCTCCCTGCTGGCCCTGCCTTTCACACATGCAGCCGAAGCTGGGAACCTGTGCTTCCCTGGGGTGCCCAGCTATTTGCCCCAACACTCTGTGGCCCCATCCTGTGGAGACCTTTGAGAATTTATGTTTTCATTTTTAGAGGGATTTTTGCCTCCTCTTCCTATTGCTCTTAAGAGCAGCTAAGAGTTATTACGGGCTTTCCTGGGTACTTGACATGCCTTGAGCAATCTTCCACTTGCACCCCACCTGCAGCCAGATGACCGGGGAGCACAACTCAAGGCCAGAGAGCGCAACTCACTCCCAGGGTCCTAGGGACCCACAGGGTGCCTGCTGCCTGTGGTTTGGGGCCTCTCCCTCGTCCTGGCCCCATGCTGCTGACCACCCTCCTGTGTTTCCCCTTCAGCCTCTCTAAGTACTGGGATCAGCATCCGTTTAGCGTGGTCATTGAGAACCGTGACCACACACAGCCACACAGCCGCTGCTCATGGACGCCTGAGCTCACAGTGTCCACAAGAGCCTATGCCTCAGCTTCTGCCACCATCCACCACTCCTCTTTAATAGATGAGGAAACCGAGGCATGTACAGGCGAGCGCCTGGTCCAAAGCCCCTGAGGCGGCCGCTCGGGCCTGGCTCTGAGGTCTGTCACTGGCAGACTGCCTCCTGGTTCCATCTCTCCACTGCCCGCTGGGGTTCTCTGGTCCAGGAAACCAGAAAACGCATTTTTAAAAAGAATTGTGTGATAGGTAAACAAGCCCTGGATGCCTAAGAAATGTTATTTCCTCTCCTCTCCTTGACTGTATAAGCCCAGCTGTTATTTTTTAACAGATAAAACTATTAGTTTAGAAAGTCTGAAACTTCCTTTTCTTCTTTAAGTTTCAAAACCCAATCCACAACCCTGTTGTCCCCTGTGCCCAGCAGAGACATCTGTCCCCGAGGGGTGCTGAGTTGTCTCTGGCTGCCTCTTATCCGGTCACAGGGAGGGTGAAAGAAATGCACACATCCCAGAGGGAGAGTTAGGCCCCGAGGGGGGTGCGGCCCCTTCCCCCTCACAGGGTCCCCTGGCCAGGGTGGGTCCCCGCGGTCTGTGGACATGCTCAGCAGGGATGGGGGCTGCCTGCCAGCACGAGGAGGTGGGAGGGTGTCTGGGGACAGGGGCTAAGGAGCATTCTGTGTGACAGCCTCCTCCAGGCTGGAGGCTGAGGGCTGCTCAGGGCAGAAGGAGGCTGAATCGAGGGGGCGGCAGGCTACTGCTTCCTGAGAAGCCGGGTCAGTTCTGAGTCCCCGCTGCTCGGAGCCTGTCTGACACATGCGCCGCCAGCCCGGGGTTGTGGGACTCAGGTTACCAACTCCACTTCGTAATTTCTTCATCCCAAACCTGTCTCCTGGGGAATTGTTTACAGGCAGGGGTGAGCATCTATTCCCCAAACAAAAATGAGATGCTCCGCTGAGACTTTTCTAGACTGATTTTACACTGTGTGTTTCTGCTGCTGCTGAACTCTCTTTTGCTCTTATTTTATTGTAAATACACCACTAACATATATGATCAATGTCCCAGAATTTTGTATCAGTTCTTAACATCTCCCAGCAGAAGCCTGGCTAATAATGATGTAAGAACAGCAATACAACTGTTTGGACTCTGAACTGGCTTCCAGAAAACTTTGGGTGGGAGGATCTGATAACGTAAGTCCCCAGCACGCCAGGTTTTACTTATACACATCCTAAACCCTGAAGCAGGAGCCATGTGCTTTAGTGTCCTACAGAGGTACTTGTTTCTAATTGTTAGGACCCATTGCCTGTCACTGGGGTGGGACTTTTTATTGGATTAATTACGAGGCATTAGGCTAGGTCTACACAGCACAGAGTGAATGGGGCAATTTAGGGCCGACCACGTACGCAGAGAGAGAAGGTGATGTGATGACAGCTTGGTGAGACACTCCCTGGCCCGCGGGCCCCCCTTCCTTCCCCAACCTGATGTACTCATTTCCAGTCTGGAGTGGGTAATGTGGGTAGGGGAAGGGTGCACTTGGGAAGGGGTGCTGCTTCCAGAAAGCCTGGTACAGTGGCAACGTGCCCTGCAGGGAGCCACGAGGAGAATTTTGTGGTGACGTTGGTAAAGAGCAGAGGAGATCATGAATGAGGGCTACTGTTGTTGGTGGAGGCAAGACCACTCATGCCCCGACCGCCCTCCCTCTTCTCCATCTTCTCCATCTTGTCCGGTGTGATGGTCTGGCCACTCACCAAGTCAACAGTTCATGAGTTAACCAACTTCCTCGTGCTCTTAATTTTATACAGTGTGGTTGCCACTGCTCCTAAAACATATGTTGAAGTTGTATCTTCCCTGTGTTTCCACTGCCTTAACCCAGAACCCTGCCGTGCCTTAGGGGACCGTTGTCCCAGCCTACTAATAACAGTCTCCCTGTTTCTAGTTTCACTCTGCTCCAGTGCTCCCTGACTCTGTAGCCGGAAGATCCTTCTGAAACTCAGATCTCTTCCCAACCATTATTAGCAGCAGTGTCCCTCATGGTTTGGTGCCCAGCAGGACAGGGAAGGTCCCACTCAGAGGAAGCACCCTCCCAAGGGGGCTCCCGACTCCTCAACCCCTCCTCCCCTGCCCCCCTTAAGAAAATACAACAGGCTGCACGTGAGGAGCAGGGAGCCCTTTGACTGGGGTCCTATTTGGTAACACACTGCTTGCTGCTCTTGCGATGAATCCAAACACGGTGGTTGAGCAACCATAGCCCAGAGGTGGAGGCCGACATCCTTTCCAGGGATCCCAAGGCCTTTCCACACTGTCCAGACCTACCTTTCAATTCTCGTTTTTCTCATGGGAGGCCCCACCCTGTTCTCGTGCCATTCCTGCAGCTCCCCCTTCGCTTCACTTTCTTCCTGGTCCTGAACACACGGGTGGTCTCTGCCGAGGTGTAATTTCTTCCCCCTCCACTTGACTCAGTTCCTGTGACGTTTCAGCCCCAGCGCTGTGGAGAAGACTTCCTTCACCTGCCCAGCACTTTGTGTGCATGTTTATTACAGTGCTTATGGCATCGTCTTATACTTGCCGTTCTATTTTTAAAAATCAATTTCTTTAGGTACAAGCAAGAAAACGCATCCATTTCAAGTGTGCAGCTTGATGGGTTTTGACAAAAATGTACAAACTCATGTAACAACAACCGCAAGAGAGAGGATATTTCCCACATCCCCAAAATTTATCCTGTGCCCTGCCTGGCCAACACCCCTCACCAAGCCCTATGAAACCACTGATCTGATTTTTCTCATCATAGATTACCTTTGTCTTTCTTGCAGTTTCATACAAACAGAGCATAGTGTATGTGCTCTTTTGTGTCTAGCTTCTTTCACTCGGCATGAGGTTTTGGGGATTCAACCATGTGTGTGCACTGCTAGCTCACTGCTTTTCTCAATGGGCACTATTCCATTGCACAAATATGTCACAACTGTTTACCTGTTTTCCTGCAGTCTGGGCTTCTCCCAACTTTTGGCTGTTATGATTAAGGCTGCAATGAAGTACAGGGCTTTCACGGATGTGCTTTTATTTCTCTTGAGAAAATATCTAGAATTAACATCCCTAGGTCAAAGGGTAGGTGTATATTTAGTTTAATAAGAAAGGGTCAGCATTTTCCCCAAAGTAGTCGCACCATTTACATTCCCACAAGCTATGCATGTGAGTTTCCATTGCCCACATCTTTGTCAATATTGTTATTGCCAATCCTTTAAATGTTTGCCACTCTGGTAGGTGTGCAGCGCTATCTTCTTGCATCAATTTGCACTTCTCCTTATCACATTGTGTTTTAGTTATTTGTTTAAGAGTAGTTCTCCCCATCAGACTCCAGTGCAGAGATAGCTGTATTTACCATAGCTGGCTCAATAAGCAGTCTGATTATCAGCACAGTTCCTTCCCTTGATCACTTAAAATCAAACTGGGACATCCTGGGGAGATGTTAGTACCAGGTAAGGTGACCAGCTGTCTGTCCTGGTTTGCCTGGGACTGAAGTTCTTGGGAACACTAAAGGATTTTCAAGTGTTAAACCCAGGACAGTCCTGGGATGGTTGGTCATGCAGGGGATTTGGGGAGCTGGAGGCTAGCAGGTGTGACATTTAGTCACAATTGCCCCAAAGTGGAATGTTCTCTATAACGGACCTTAACTTAGTTCATGAATCCCTACTTCTGTAGATGGTGGGAAAATGTCAGTCTTTCCAGTTCAAGGCATCTGAGGTCCTTTCAGTCTTACTTATAAGGGTTATGTGAGATTCTCCATCTGCCCCTTCTCCCCTCTTCTTTCAGTGCTGCCCACACTGGCAGCAGCCCTGGGATGCCTGTTGCCCTGGCAGTGGGCACTGCCTCGCCCCTGGCCTCATGAGGTACCTGCTTTATGGGGGCAGAGAGTTGTAGAGCTCCCTGGAACTCCGAGGCTTCCCTCAGGTCACCCTGCCAGGGATCCCACCCCCAATGCCTGACCCCCATGCTCCCAGTCCACAGGCTCCCTGTCGGAGGTAGGGCTTCCGTCTGAGGTTTGCCTGCAAATGGAGACATAGAAGGGTCCCTCTAGGGTCCCTCCCACCCCCTCTTCCACTGCACCCAAAACCAGTCTTTTTCCCCCACTACTCCTTGTGTTAGGTGCTGGTTCAAATCGGTGCTTCGCTTGAGTGGGACCTCTCTGGTTTACGGCGTAGACTCTATGCACTAGGCTTCTAGACTTTGGGCTCTTGATATATAAGGATGTGTTTCTTAAATTCCAAAAAATAAAAGCAAAAATAAGAACAAAATTCTTTTCTTGTTTAAGGGCCAGACTTAAAAACCAAAGCTTTTAAGATAAGCGTTTTGAAAATCAATTTGGTGGCAGCCACGGCTTCTGGTTCAATCCTGTGCCTGCCCCTGTGCCAGGGCGGCACCCAGGGAAGGTGCCTGCTGCTTGGAGGGAGGGTGCTCGGTGCAGGACAGGACAGGAGAAAGAGGCGGCTCTGGGGGGTGGTCTGAAGGCTTCTTGGACAGATGAGGCTGGAGACTGGACTTTAAAGGGAGGTGGACTCTGGTTAAGGGGGTGGAAGGCCAGAGAAGAAGCCTGGGGGGGCCAAAGCCCAAAGGGGCTGAGCCTGTGTATGGGAGCGCTGATAAGGCCGCCTGTCTGCAGGGAGGATGTGCATTCCAGGGCAGATAAGAATGGAGGGAGACTGTACAGTTCCTTGGAAAGTTTACCTCAAATCACCCGCTGGTTTCCGAAAGGCACAGCTGGGTGCCAAGCTTACCCCAGCCCCCCCATTCCTAGTGTCTTCTATTCACAGTAGTCCTAGACAAAGTATTTAAGCTCTGCCTGTACCACCATCCCATGGAGTAAGTGTAATTATCTCCATTTGTAGAGAGGAAACGGGGCTTAACAAAAGCAAGTGATCTGTGTCAGGTCTGAGAACAAAGTAAACCATCCCACAGATGCTGGTTGCATGCTCTCTGTGTGTCAGGTATGAGTACCACACATTTTTGTGTCTTTCATACTTTACACAATTTTCAAATAACACAATAAGACGTTGTCTCCTCAAATGAAAATCTGCAAGGAGCCAGATATCTTTCCCAAGCCTCTGCCTCATATTTATGCATAGGAAATGTTAGCCTTAAAAATAAGTTAGTTATCTTACCAACAAAAACAGGTTTATTCGGAAGTAGCAGAGAATTGCATTCTGGGACACACAAGAATCAGGAGAACCACAGGGATGTCCATAGAACTAGGAAGAAGGACACCCTTTAATAGAGGGAGAGGCCTAGTGAAGAGAGCTGTTTCTAAGCACAAAGTCCATTGGAGGAAACTAGAAGTCCCATGTATCGTGGCTTCTCATTGGCTGAGCTGTGACACTCTTTCAATGGCTGGGCTTTAGTGGGGAAACTGAAGGTGGAAGCAGCCTTCTTTCTGATGGGTAGTAAAGTACAGTAGCTGAAGGAGTGTGACCTTGGGCTTTTCCTGTGGGATCTGAGATTTACAAGGAGTCGGGGCATGAGAGCTTCTCCTGCAGGCTTCCTGATGCCATGTCAGCGAGACATCCCACAATTACTTTTCACAATATTTCTCAAATTGCATGTACATACACAGATGCACATAGATCTAGGTGGGGGAGCTTCAACGCCCAGTCTTATTCACGTTTCATTTAGAAGAATTGCTAGCTTGATAACCACAATAATAAACAATTTATTTAAACAATTTAAAAGTTTATTGAAGGCCCTTAAAGAACATCAAAATGTGTGTGTGTGTGTGTGTGTGTGTGTGTGTGTGTGTGTGTGTGTGTGTGTAATATTCATCATTGCAAAGTGAAACAGCTGAGAGCTGGGATGCAAGAAGGCCCCAAAGCAGGGCTTCGAGCCATAAGCTGCTTGCCTCTGGGGAGACTGCAGCCCAGCTGGCCCCGCTTCTCTCTCCTCCCACCCCTGGAGAAGGAGATTGGCCAGAGTGTCCTGGGGACGTGGGCCAAGACTCCACTTGTTGGCAGCTCTTCACTTGTGTTTTTTCATATGGAAAATGGGGGGTAACACCCAGTTTAAGGAAAATTCCATGGGATTTGTCTTGAGTAATCATATGAAAAATGAGTAGGGCTCCTTTTCAGATGGTTGGGTCAAAGAGTCTAAGATTCCCTTAAAGGGCCCTTCCTGGCTTCCCTGGGGCTGTTTGTGACTGTGGCATTTCCAGGGTCCAGAGGCCTAGCACAGCCCCTGGACTCAGAGAATCGTAGCTGCTTCTAGGGTGTTTGAAGAAATGTATGTAATGTCAGGGGAAGGCTCATTGACCTCCAGGCAGAAGTAAATATCAGGAAGGGCTCCCTTTACTCTAAGAAAATTGAATAGCAACAAGAACAATCAATAACAACGGATTGGCCATTTTATGCCAGGCCCTGTGACTGAGGGTCATCTTCCCTGGAAGCATCTGGGCCATTCATCCTCCCCAGTGGGCCCTTAGAGTCAATCCAAATTTTTCAAAGTTGCAAATGCTATTTAAAAACAAAACAGCCTTGTAGTTTACGCATAGAGCTTTTTATTTGTGCCATGATCATTTTAGGATAACCTCTTAGAAATAAAATTGCTGGGTCAAACAGAAAGACAAGTTTTAAATTTTGCTTCATAATGACACTTTATCCTCCAAAATGATTTTAACAATTTACATTTACAATAGCCATGTCTGGTTCCTTATAACTCACTCTCTTGCCTTGTAGAAATCTTTAAGTCTCTGCCAGAACAAGTTGTTTTTCTATTATGTTAATCCACATTGGCTATTAGTAAACCTGAACATATTTTTCATATTTATTGGCTGCTTTTCTTTGACTACATATTCATATCCTTTCCCAGGTTTCTCTTGGATTTGTGGGAATTCTTCATTTATTATGAGCATTAACCCTTTGTCAGTAATATATGTTGCCAACATTTTCCCTAAGCTTTTATTTGTTTTCCAAACTTTATTTTTTCCTACATTGTCTTTTCTATATAAAGGGGTTTCCCTTTAATGTAGCTGAAATGGTAGGTTATTTTCCTTCACAGTCTCTGCGTTTTATGTCATGTGGAGAAGTCCTTCCTCTGTTGAGGATTATAAAAATATCCTCCTGTGTTTTCTCTTTTAGTGTTTAATGTCGATCTCTGATCTAAAATGTTTATTGTAAAGAGTGAGATCAGAAACCTTAACTGTCTGACCCTCAAGCCTCGCTCTCCCCATGGCCCTGCTTTCCTCAGCCAAGCATGCAGTCTCCCTTCCCAGGCCTAGCCTTCCCACGGGGTTACCCCAGAGCCACACACACTACTCGCCCCATCACTTGAGGCGGTCAGCACAAGACCAGGGCATGTCCCGCAGCCCAGATGTGCCTAGAAACAGTGTCACAAGCTGTCAGGCGGATGTATTCACGGCACAGGGACTGAAGGAGCTCTTTCCTGGTCTCTTCTGAGTTTGAGCTGAGTCAAGGGGCTGATTGGTCTGTATGGAAACAGCTTCTGGGGCAGTGGGTATAAAACTCCCTTTCTTCTTAGGTGTCTTCCCTCTCCTTGCTTTTTCTAAATGTTCTTGCTTGATCCAGGGACTAGGTCTGGTGGTTCTCAATATCAAGTGCATAAAGATCAATCCCTTGGAAATCTCAGCAAAAGGTAGATTCCCAAGGCCCCGCTCCAGGTGTAGTAGGTCTGGGGACAAAGTGTGATACCCTGTGTATTTATTCATTGCTATGGTCTAAAGACATGTTTGTGTCTTCCCCAAATGTGTATGTTGAAATCTTAACTCCCAAAGATGATGCGATTAGCAGGTGGGGTCTTTAGGACGTGATGAGGTCGTCAGGGTGAAGCCCTGTGAAAGGGATTCATGCCCTTTATAAAAGAGCCCCAGAGAGCCCCCTACCCCTTCCATCATGGGAGGACACAGCAAGAAGTCTTCAACCCAGAAGAGGCCCTCACCTGACCACACTGTCATCCTGACCCCGTACTTCCAGTGTCCAGAACTGTGAGAAATCAATTTCTGTGGTTCATAAGCTACTCAGTCTGTGGTATTTTGTTCTAGAAGCCTGAACTAGCTAAGACATTCATTCCACAGATATTTCAGCATTGTCCAGGGCAATGTTTGAGGGGCCATGGATAAAATATGAACTTAGTGGACACAATAGGCAGGTTTCTGTTCTCATGTAGCTTACATCCTGGTGGGGGAGAAAGGTAATAAGCAAATGAATAAACACAGATACACCTAGGTATCGAAAGACTCATTAGGCAAGGTGATGATTCTGATAAAAATGGGGATGGAAGGAGGAGCATGGACTTCAAAAATTGGAACAGAAACAAAGATTCCATCACTGAAAAATCCCTATTAGCTCCTCCCTTCCTTCCAACCTCCACTCCTGCAGGATGATGATTGAAGAGGGGAAGTGGTGGCCCTCTCAGAAGTTCATGGTTTGGCTCCTTCTCTGCCCTTGTTTCCCCTTATTCTGAATTTTCACAGAACCTCAGTGAAATAGCTTAAAACTCTGAGCACAGAAGGACCACCCTCAGGGCTCTTTCTTGGATGCCAAATGGATAAAATATTACCCCTTCCACAACCTAGATCTCACATCTTCTTGCCTTTCAAGGTAGATGACAACAGTTTTTCTCTTTTGAAAAGCCACAGTTCATGGTCAACAAATCTCTTTAAGCTCAAAGGAAAGAGAAGAGGGAAAGAGCAATCTGACCTTACCCAGGAGAAAGCATCTTCTGCTGCATGGTTTCATTTGGCCTCAGAAGCCCCACAACTGATTTCAATTTTACAATGAGAGGATGGAGGAGCAAAGAGGTCAACTGACTTATTTAAGGTCAAAAAGCTCATTGGTGACTCAGTCAGTTCTCAGCCCAGTTGTACCACTTCAAACTCCATGCTCCCTTTATTTCATTGGTGATGACCAGTACATGGCCTCCAGCTTCACAGTAAAACTTGAGATTTAGTTTTTGGCTTTAATTTTGATACATCTCAAAGATGCTCAACTATGAAGGCATTTCCTAGCTGCCTTGGTTATCTATTGCTGTGTAACAGCCCCCTCCCCCAATAAAGTTAAACAATAATAGGCTTAGCTTCTCTCGTGATTTGCGGGTGGGCTTGGATCAGCTGGGTGGTTCTGCTCCACATGTCGTGGGGCTGACGTCATGTGGGGGCTTGCCTGGCCTGGTGAGGTTCAGAATGCTTCCCTCCCATGGCTGGCATTTGATGAGGATAGCTCAGGGGCTGGGCTTGGATGGCATGCTCTGATGACAGGGACTCTCTCTCTCCATGTAGAGAAAGAGGATCTCTGTGGGGAAAATGGAAGTTCCTATGGCCAGGATCCTCCCCTGACCCTAAACTACTTGCTGATGTAAGTGGCCTAGTGCTAGACTACTGCTTCCACACTACTGCTTCATGAATTTTTTCAATACACCACTTTTATAATCAGAAAAACAATGCCATTTGCCATTATTGTATGTACATGAATACATATATACATAATCATTTATATACATACACATATATCCTTCATACATTTTTCACTTTTTTTCTGATTTGGACCTTGGGGATGGTCATCCTGGACTACCTTGGGCTGCGCTTAACCAATCATGGGAGGTTGCTCAACCCCCCTCCCCCCACCCACAACTTCCTGAAGGTTGGCAAGTAAAACAGGCTGTTGGCGGGAGTTTGATTAGATGACCTCTAGGGACGCTCCCAGCTAAAATACCTTCAACTCTGATCTCATCCAATTCAGACAAAAACTTCTACACTAAATCTTCTCTGTTAATCAGATTGCACAAGAAAATATATATTCATTCAACAGATACGTGTGGTGAGCATGTCATGGCACTGGCTCTGTGCTACAGCCATGGTAGGCACTAAAAGAATCTTGGTGCGGGGACCCTACCCTTAAGAGTTTGTGAAATGGTAAGGGAGATGAAGTGATACACAAAATCACAACAAATGTTAAAAAGCATACCTGTAAAGAGAGACACAAATTTAAATATTGCAAAAATGCAAAGACAAGCACCACCTATTTGAAAAGAATAAAAAAATTCCACCTCTTCCTAAGGAGATTAGATTTCCACTTGCAGAGCTCTTTATCTAATATATATATAATTTCTGAGTCTTTAATTTCAGAACATCATTATAACACACACATAAACACATACATATTACATGCAACTGGTTTGTAGAAATCACAGAACTCTATAAAGTCAGAGCTCCTTATAAAAAGAAGGATTTAATATATACTTTAAAAAGTGATCACTCACTGGTAAACAGCTTAACTTGAATCCCTTTCCTTCCTAGCAACCTTTCTAGGAAATATACTGAAGGGAAAGTCAATGTTTGTTGTCATTGTGTTTGCACTTGATTCTTATTCCCTCTCCCTGTTCCCCTATCTGCATGTGTTTATTTTCTCTTGGCTCAAAGTTCTGGTGCCATTTACTTCTGCAAGATGAGTAGGCTCAGTGTGAATTTGTAACTTGCTGCTACACTCTGCCCCCCAATCCCCAGCCCAACATGTATCCCAAACCTTGTCAGGCATCCAGTATCTGCCTGGAAAGCTGCCACCTGCCAGTGTGATGGAGACTCCAGGGGTTCCCCAGGCCCAGTACCATCACCAACATTACCATTCTCAACGTCTTTCTTCCAGAGATGAGATTCTGGGATTATCTTTCATTTCCATTTTCAGATAGATTTCTGTTCAGGTTGTGGAAGCCCTTAGGTCTCTTTTCTGTGTTGGTTACAGCCTGTAGAAACAACCAGGGGCTTGTAATTTAGCTATTTGGGTCTGTGACTTCTTTCTGATCCAGCATGTCGAATTCCTTGGAACCAACAGAACCACTGGGCATTCTGTAATGATCTGTGTCATGAAGGGGTTTATCATGCATTAATCTTATTACAGTCTAACTTCAAGTGTAGTATAAGGACCTTATGACATTTTCATTTTTCTCCACCTGGTCTTTGTGCTATTGGTGTCACGCATTTTTCTTCTTCATGTTATAAGCCCCACAATACATTGCTGCTTTTTGGCTTTGGCTTCAAACAGTTATCTTTTAAAGAGATTTAAAGAATAAAATAATCTTATGGATGTACCCACGGAGTTACCATCTCTGTTGCTTTTCATTCCTTTGTATAGATTCAGGTTTTTCTTTGGTATAATTTTCCTTTTGCCTGGAAGACTTCCTTTAACATTCCATGTACTGTAGGTCTGCTGATGATGAATTCTTTCAGTTTTTGTGAGTCTGAGAACAACTTCATTTCCTCTTCATTTTGAAAAGTTGGTTTTGGGAATAATGAATTGTTGATTGACAGTTGTTATATCTCTTAGTGTTGTAAAGATATTGATCCAAGGTCTCCAACCTTGCATCATTTCTGATACAACCTGCTTTATCCTTAACTTTGTTTTTCGGTTCTCTAGAAGCTTTTAAAATTTGCTTTTTATCACAGATTTTAAACAATTTGATTGTGATGTACCTTGATGTCATCTTTGTCATGTTTCTTGTGCTGGGAGTTTGTTGAATTTCTTGGATCTATGGGTTTATCCTTTCCATCATATTTGGGAAATTTGGGGCCATTACTTCCTCAAATATTTTTTTCTATTACTTCCCTCTGCCACAATTTTGGGGGACTACAATTACAAGCATATTTGGATACTTTAAGTTCTTCCACAATTCACCAATGCTCTGTTTATTTTAATCCATCTTTTTTCATTTCATTTTGGGTAGTTTCTTTTGCTGTGTGTTGAATTTCACTAATGTTTTCTTTTGCAATGTTGAATCTGCCATTAATCCCATACACTTTTTCATTTTTAAGTCTCAGACATCATTTTCATCTCATCAAGTGTGATTTGATCTTAAAAAAAAATCTCTTTCATGACTCTACACAATATGTTTAATCTTTAACATGGAATACAGTTGTAATAAATATTTTAATGTTCTTGATTAATTCTTTAATTATGTGTTATTTCTAGGTCAGTTTTGATTGATTTTTCTTTGCATTATGGATTATATTCTCCTGCTTCTTTGTGTGCTCAGTAATTTTTGATTGGATGGTAGACATTGTGGATTTTTCATAGGTGTGTTAGACCTTATGGACATATACAAAATATTTAATCCAGTAACATTAAATGCTCAATCTAATAACATTAAAATACATATTCTTTTCAACTCCATATGGAACATTCTCTAGGATAGATCAGATGTAAAGCCATAGAACAATTCTTAATGCATTTAAAAGGATTGAAATCAAACAAAACATGTTCTTCAAACACGTGGGATGAAATTAAAAATAAATAAGAGAAAGAAATTTAGGAAATTTACAACACACTACTAAATAATGGATCAAAGAAATAAGAGAAATTAAAAATAAGATGAAAGAAAATGAAAACATAATATACCAAGGTATGCAATAATATATTAATATATTTATGGGAAAAATATAACATACTTATGGGATTCAACTAATGCAGTACATAGGGGGAAATTTAGAGGTATAAATGACTGTATTTTAAAAGATCCTAAGCGAATAACCTATTTCTACACCCTGAGAAATTAAAAAAAGAAGAGAAAGCTAGATTCAAAGCAAGCAAAAGGAAGTATGTAATAATAATTAGGGTGAACTAGATGAAACAGAAAATACAAAAATTTTAAAAGGAAATCAACAAAATCAAAGTTGGTTTCCTGAAAAAAATAAACAAAATGGGCAAACTTTTAGTTAGGTAGACCAAGGGAGAAAAAAGAAAGAAGATTTAAATTACTAAAATCTAGAATGAAGGAGAGGACTTTACTAACGAATTCACAGATATAAAACCTATTATAAGGAGATATTATGAATAATAATTATATGACAATAAAATAAAATAGCCTAGATGACATGGTCAAATTCCTAGAAAGACATTACCAAATGGACTCAACAGGAAATAGTCAACATGAATAGACCTATAACAAGTAAAGAAATTGAATTGGCTGGGGGATTAAAGATGGCAGTGTGAGAGGTGAGACACAGGCTTCCTCCTAAAACCGCATATAATACGAAAATATAATTAATACAACTAATCCTGAAAGAGTGTGGAGAGCGGTTGGGACAGAAGGAGCAAGAGTACAGGACAGGACTGATTGTGTTTTTGTGCCTAGTCTCCATCTAAGGCCTGAACCGGGCCTGACTCTGAAAGAAATCTTGAAAAGTTTCCTAAATTCCAGGTACAAGTATCTCAGGAATGCAGGGAGGTCTTATCTCAAGGCCAGCCACCTGGACCAGATGCCCCCAGGAGTATGTGACTTAAGTATTGGATTAATGTCCAATTGGATTGATCTGTGGGCAATACTTAAGTGATTGGATTGAGGTCCTTGAGAAAGGTGTGTGAATCTAATCTGTAGGCAGTTCATGTGTATATAAGCCATGCCAGAATAAAGCTTCTTTGCATTCTGCACCAGACAGTTTGCCCTCCTGTCATCTTGTATATACAGCCCAACGCCCCCACTCTGGAACTGCTCAACTCCTGCCGGCAGGCCCTGGCAAAAGAGCAACAGGAAAGAGGACAGCGCTAGACTGCATACACCTGGAGAAAAGAGCAGACCTCACAGAACAGGGTAACGTACCAAACCTGTGGCCCGGTGGGACCCAAGCCCTTCCCCCACCCCAGCTCATGGGCGGGAGGAAGAAAACCAAGCAGGGAAGGAGTGGAGGCCTGGGACTGCTGAATACCTAACTCTGGAGATCTGCTCTGGGAGCACAAACCTACAATTCATGGTGCTTGCATGATACTCTCATGATTAGGGGGTTGGAAAGCTAAGACAGGCAGAATTGCTAGAGAGACTGAAATTCCACCCGCTGTGGAAAGCAGGGATCTGTATCTGGCTGCTCTGGGACAAAAGAAAGGTGGGAAGTCTGAGAGACTTCCTAACAAGGAAGCCCTTATCAAGAGGGCTGCTAAAGGGGCAAGGATTGCACAGAGCTTACTACTCAGGAGAGAGGACAGGTAGACAAAATTGTCCGGGTACACTCTTCCCTGCTGGTTGGGAGCTTTCACGATCTTCCGGTCCTCCAGCTCCCTGGCTGCCTACACAGCTCCAAGAACCCCCTCTGTGATAGGAAGCCTACTGCGCCTTTCTCCTGGCCAGCCCCACTTGGCTTGCAAACCAGCAAACCCTACCCTGGCATTAGTCCAGGTAGAGGGAAGATCTGTCTACAGCAACTACAAACGCAAAGTATATAGGCTTATACCTGTGTGCTCAGCCCACTGGTTCAGGCAGTGGAGACAGGCGTAGCAGCCGGGTAGCACGAAACAGCTCATTCCTCCCCCCAGGCACCAATACCACTCCCCTGCCACCCCTGACATTGCTTCAGGGGCTGAGCAGCTAGAGGGAGTAGAGCTTCTGGGCACTAGAGGGTGCCATATACAAATATGAAACGCCAAAGGAATCTGGTTCGCAGTAAAATTATTAATACCACTCCTGAGAAAGATTTAAATGACATCAACCTCATGACTCTTCCTGAAAGGGAGTTCAAAATAAAAATCATTAACCTGATCATGGAGGTACAGAAAGATATTCAAGAACTCAGGAATGAATTCCGGTCAGAGATCCAATCATTGAAGAGCACAATGGATGGTATTAAAAGCAGGTTGGATACGATGGAGGAGACCATAAATGAAATAGAGACTAGAGAAGAGGAATACAAAGAAGCTAAGGCATATAGAGAAAAAAGGATCTCCAAGAATGAAAGAATATTGAGAACTGTGTGACCAATCCAAACGGAACAATATTCTCATTATAGGGGTACCAGAAGAAGAAGACAGAGGAAAGGGGATGGAAAGTGTCTTTGAGGTAATTGCTGAAAACTTCCCCAATCCTGGAGAGGAGATAGTCTCTCAGGCCATGGTGCACAGATCTCCCAACACAAGGGACCCAAGGAAAACAACAGCAAGACATATAGTAATTAAAATGGGAAAGATCAAGGATAAGGACAGACTATTAAAAGCAGCCAGAGAGAGAAATAAGATCAGATATAAAGGAAAGCCCATCAGGCTATCATCAGACTTCTCAACAGAAACCTTACAATCCAGAAGGGAGTGGCATGATATATTTAATGCAATGAAGCAGAAGGGCCTTGAACCAAGAATATTTATCTGGCAAGATTATCATTTAAATTTGAAGGAAGGATTAAACAATTTCTAGATGAGCAAAAGTTGAAAGAATTTACCTCCCACAAACCATCTCCACAATGTATTTTGGAGGGACTACTCTAGATGGAAGTGTTCCTAAGGTTTAATAGCTGTCACCAGAGGTAATAAAACCACAGTAAAGAAAGTAGTAAAGTGAAATACTAAGCAAATGCAAAAATTAAAATAACTATCTCCAAAGTTAATAAAGGGATAGACAAAGAGTACAGAATATGATACATAATATATAAAAATGGAGGAGGAAGAAAAAGAGGAAGCAAAAAAAAAGAACCTTTGGATTGTGTTTGTAATAGCATATTAAGTGAGTTGTTAGACTCTTAGATAGTAAGGAAGTTAACCTTGAACCTTTGGTAACCACCAATCTAAAGCCAGCAATGGCAATAAGTACATACTTATCAATAATCACCCTAAATGTAAATGGTCTGAATGCATCAATCAAAAGACATAGAGTCACTGAATGGATAAAAAAAACAAGACCCATCTATATGCTGCCTACAAGAGACTCACTTTATTTTTTTATTTTAATTTTTTTATATAATTTATTTTATTATCATTAATTTACAATTACATGTGCAATATTATGGTTATTAAACTACCCCTTCATCAGGTCCCCCCCACCAACCCCATTACAGTCACTGTCCATCAGCGTAGTGAGATGCTATAGAATCGCTAGTCTTCTCGGAGTTGTATAGCCCTCCCCGTGCCCCCCCAACATTACGTCTGCTAATCGTAATGCCCCTTTTTCCCTCTTATCTCTCCCTTCCCACCCATCCTCCCCAGTCCCTTTCCCTTTGGTAACTATTAGTCCGTTCTTGGGTTCTGTGAGTCTGCTGCTGTTTTGTTCCTTCAGTATTTTTTCTTTGTTCTTATACTCCACATATGAGTGAAATCATTTGATACTTGTCTTTTCGGCTTGGCTTATTTCACTGAGCATAATACCCTCTAGCTCCATCCATGCTGTTGCAAATGGTAGGATTTGTTTTCTTCTTATGGCTGAATAATATTCCATTGTGTATATGTACCACCTCTTCTTTATCCATTCATCTACTGATGGAAACTTAGGTTGCTTCCATTTCTTGGCTATTGTAAATAGTGCTGCAATAAACATAGGGGTGCATCTGTCCTTTTCAAATTGGGCTGCTGCATTCTTAGGGTAAATTCCTAGGAGTGGAATTCCTGGGTCAAATGGTATTTCTATTTTGAGTTTTTTGAGGAACCTCCATACTGCTTTCCACAATGGTTGAACTAATTTGCATTCCCACCAGCAGTGTAGGAGGGTTCCCTTTTCTCCACATCCTCGCCAACATTTGTTGTTGTTTTGTGTTTTGGATGTTGGCCATCCTCACTGGTGTGAGGTGATATCTCATTGTGGTTTTAATCTGCATTTCTCTGATGATTAGCGATGTGGAGCATCTTTTCATGTGCCTGTTGGCCATCTGAATTTCTTCTTTGGAGAAGTGTCTATTCATGTCCTCTGCCCATTTCTTAATTGGATTATTTGCTTTTGTTTGTTAAGGTGCATGCGTTCTTTATATATTTTGGATGTCAATCCTTTATCAGATACGTTTTTTATGAATATATTCTCCCATACTGTGGATGTCTTTTTGTTCTACTGATGGTGTCCTTTGCTGTACAGAAGCTTTTCAGCTTGATATAGTCCCACTTGTTCATTTTTGCTTTTGTTTCCCTTGCCCGGGAGATATGTTCATGAAGAAGTTGCTCATGTTTATGTCCAGGAGATTTTTGCCTATGTTTTTTTTCTAAGAGTTTTATGGTTTCATGACTTACATTCAAGTCTTTGATCCACCTTGAGTTTACCTTTGTGTATGGGGCTAGACAGTAGTCCAGTTTCATTCTCTTACATGTAGCTGTCCAGTTTTGCCAACACCAGCTGCTGAAGAGGCTGTCATCTCCGCATTGTATATCCAAGGCTCCTTTATCAAATATTAATTGATTGTATATGTTTGGGTTAATGTTTGGATTTTCTATTCTGTTCCACTGGTCTGTGGGTCTGTTTTTGTGCCAGTACCAAATTGTCTTGATTACTGTGGCTTTGTAGTAGAGCTTGAAGTCAGGGAGCATAATTCCCCCTGTTTTATTCCTCCTTCTCAGGATTGCTTTGGCTATTCGGGGTCTTTTGTGGTTCAATCTGAATTTTAGAATTATTTGTTCCAGTTCATTGAAGAAAGCTGTTGGTAGTTTGATAGGGATTGCATTGAATCTGTAGATTGCTTTAGGTAGTATAGCCATTTTGACAATATTTATTCTTCCTAGGCAAGAGCATGGGATGCATTTCCATTTATTAGTGTCCTCTTTAATTAAGAGACTCACTTTAAACCCAAAGACATACACAGACTAAAAGTGAAGGGATGGAAAAAGATATTTCATGCAACTGACAGAGGGAAAAAAAAAGGAGTTGCACTACTTGTATCAGACAAAATAGACTTCAAAACAAAGAAAGTCACAAGAGACAAAGAAGGACATTACATAAGGATAAAAGGGTCATTCCAACAAGAAGATATAACCATTATAAATATCTATGCACCTAACACAGGAGCACCTACATGTGTGAAACAAATACTAGCAGAATTAAAAGGAGAAATAGAATGCAATGCATTCATTCTAGGAGACTTCAACACCCCACTCACTCTGAAGGACAGATCAACCAGACAGAAAATTATTAAGGAGACAGAAGCACTGAACAATACAAAAGAACAGATGGAACTAACAGACATCTACAGAACTCTACACCCAAAAGCAGGAGAATACACATTCTTCTAAAGTGCACATGGAACGTTTTCAAGAATAGATCATATATTAGGCCACAAAAAGAGCCTCAGTAAATTCAAAAAGATTGAAATTGTACCACCCAGTTTCTCAGACCACAAAGGTATGAAACTAGAAATAAATTATGCAAAGAAAATGAAAAATCCCACAAATACATGGAGGCTTCACAACATGCTCCTAAATAACCAATGGATTGATGACCAAATAAAAACCAAGATCAAGCAATGTATGGAGACAAATGACAACAATAATTCAACACCACAAAAATCTGTGGGACGCAGCGAAGGCTGTGTTAAGAGGAAAGTATATTGCAATACAGGCCTACCTCAGGAAAGAAGAACAATCCCATATGAGCAGTCTAAACTCACAATTAATGAAACTAGAAAAAGAAGAACAAACGAGGCCCAAAAACAGTAGAAGGAGGGACATAATAAAGATTAGAGCAGAAATAAATAAAATTGAGAAGAATAAAACAATAGAAAGACTCAATGAAAGCAGGAGCTGGTTCTTCGAGGAAATAAACAAAATAGATAAACCCCTAGCCAGACTTATCAAGAAAAAAAGAGAGTCTACTCACATAAACAGAATCAGAAATGAGAAAGGAAAAATCACTATGGACACCACAGAAATATAAAGAATTATTAGAGAATACTATGAAAAATTATATGCTAACAAACTGGATAACCTAGAAGAAATGGACAACTTTCTAGAAAAATACAACCTTCCAAGGCTGACCCAGAAAGAATCAGAAAATCTCAACAGACCAATTACCAGCAACGAAATTGAACTGTTAATCAAAAACTTACCTAAGAACAAAACTCCTGGACCAGATGGCTTCACTGCTCAATTTTATCAAACATTTAGTGAAGATCTAATACCCATCCTCCTTAAAGTTTTCCAAAGAGTAGAAGAAGAGGGAATACTTCCAAACTCATTCTATGAGGCCAGTATCACTCTACCACCAAAACCAGGCAAAGACACCATTAAAAAAGAAAATTACAGACAAATACCCCTGATGAACATAGATGCAAAAATACTCAACAAAATATTAGCAAGCAAAATTTAAAAATACATAAAAAAGATAATCCATCATGATCAAGTAGGATTTATTCCAGGGATGCAAGATGGTACAACATTCGAAAATCCATCAACATCATCCACCACATCAACAAAAAGAAGGACAAAAACCACATCACATGATCATCTCCATAGATTCTGAAAAAGCATTTGACAAAATTCAACATCCATTCATGATAAAAACTCTCAACAAAATGGCTATAGAGGGCAAGTACCTCAACATAATAAAGGCCATATATGACAAACCCACAGCCAACATACTTAACAGCAAGAAGCTGAAAGCTTTTCCTTTAAGATTGGGAACAAGACAAGGATGCCCACTCTCCCCACTTCTATTCAACATTGTACTGGAGGTCCTAGCCACAGAAATCAGACAACACAAAGAAATAAAAGGCATCCAGACTGGCAAGGAAGAAGTTTAACTGTCCCTGTTTGCAGATGACATGATACGGTACATAAAAAACCCTAAAGAATCCATTCCAAAACTACCAGATCTAATATCTGAATTCAGCAATGTTGCGGGATACAAAATTAGTATGCAGAAATCTGTGGCATCCCTATACACTAACAATGAACTAGCAGCAAGAGAAATCAGGAAAACAATTCCATTCACAGTTGCATCAAAAAGAATAAAATACCTAGGAGTAAACCTAACCAAGGAAGTGAAAGACCTATACTCTGAAAACTACAAGACACTCATGAAAGAAATTAAAGAAGATACCAATAAATGGAAACACATCCCTTGTTCATGGATAGGAAGAATTAATATTGTCAAAATGGCCATCCTGCCTAAAACAATCTACAGATTCAATGCAATCCCTATCAAAACACCAACAGCACTCATCAACGAAGTAGAGCAAATCATTCTAAAATTCATATGGAACCAAAAAAGACCCCGAATAGCCAAAGCAATCCTAAGAAGGAAGAGTAAAGCTGTGGGGATTATGCTCCCCAACTTCAAGCTTTACTACAAAGCCAGAGTAATCAAGACAATTTGGTACTGGCACCAGAAGAGACCCATAGACCAATGGAACAGACTAGAGAGCCCTGATATAAACCCAACCATATATGGTCAATTAATATATGATAAAGAAGCCATGGACATACAATGGGGAAATGAGAGCCTCTTCAACAACTGGTCTTGGCAAAACTGGACAGCTACATGCAAGAGAATGAAACTGGATTATTATTTAACCCCATACACAAAAGTAAACTCGAAATGGATCAAGACCTGAATGTAAGTCATGAAACCATAAAACTTTTAGAAGACAACATAGGCAAAAATCTCCTGAATATAAGCATGAGCAACTTCTTCCTGAACGCATCTCCTCAAGCAAGGGAAACAAAAGCAAAAATGAACTCATGGGACTACATCAAACTAAAAAGTTTCTGTACAGCAAAGGACACCATCAACAATACAAAAAGGTATCCTATAGTATGGGAGAATATATTGTAAATGACATATCCAACAAGGGGTTAACATCCAAAATATATAAAGAACTCACATGCCTCAACACCCAAAAAGCAAACAACCCAATTAAAAAATGGGCAGAGGGTATGAAGAGACAGTTCTCCAAAGAAGAAATTCAGATGGCCAACAGACACATGAAAAGATGCTGTACATCACTAATCATCAGGGAAATGCAAATCATAACCACAAAGAGATATTACCTCACACCAGTAAGGATGACCAGCATCGAAAAGACTAAGATCAACAAATGCTGGTGAGGATGCAGAGAAAGGGGAACCCTCCTACACTGCTGATGGGACTGTAAGCTAGTTCAACCATTGTGGAAAGCAATATGGAGGTTCCTCAAAAAACTAAAAATAGAAATGCCATTTGACCCAGGAATCTCACTCCTTGGAATTTACCCAAAGAATACAACTTCTCAGATTCAAAGGACATATACACCCTTATGTTTATTGCAGCACTTTTTACAATAGCCAAGATATGGAAGCAACCTAAGTGTCCATCAGTAGATGAATGGATAAAGAAGTGGTACATATACACAATGGAATGCTATTCAGCCATAAGAAAGAAACAAATCCTACAATTTGCAATAACATGGATGGAGCTGGAGAATATTATGCTCAGTGAAATAAGCCAGGCAGAGAAAGACAAGTGCCAAATGATTTCCCTCATTTGTGGAGTATAACAACGAAGGAAAACTGAAGGAACAAAATAGCAGCAGACTCAGAGACTCCAAGAAGGAACTAGTGGTTACCAAAGGGTAGGGGTGTGGGAGGGTAGGTGGGGAGGGTGGGAGAAGGGGATTGAGGGGTAGTTTGTTTAGTACACATAGTGTAGGGGGTCACGGGGAAAACAGTGTAGCACAGAGAAGGCAAATAGTGAATCTGTTGCATCTTACTACACTGATGGACAGTGACTGTATTGGGGTATGGGTGGGGACTTAATAATATGGGCAAATGTAGTGACCACATTGTTTTTCCATGTGAAGCCTTCATAAGAGTGTATATTAATAATACCTTAATTAAAAAAAAGAAAAATTGAATTGGTGTTGAAAACTTTTTACAAAGAGAAGTTCAGGCCAAGATAGTTTGCTCGTGTTTCAGTGAGTATTCATTTCTAACAAACATTTAAAGAAGAATTAATACCAATCCTTCAAAGACTTCTCCAAAAAACAGAAGAGAAAGGAACACTTGACAATTCATTCTATGAAGCCAATATTATCCTTATGCCAAAACCAGGCAAAGACATGATAAGAAAAGTAAAACAAAGACTAATATCCCTTATACATAGAGACAGAAAAATCCTCAGCAAAATATCAGAAGACCAAATATACCAACGTGTAAAAGAATTATATACCATGACTAAGTGGGATTTATCTTAAGAATGTGAAGTTTTAGGGAGCAGGGTCCTGGCGGTGGTGAGGGGAGGGAGGCGGTAGAGGGGGAGCCATGGCGGGGCAGCAGTTCTAGCACCATGACAGCGGGTACACCTTCTACATCCTCACCTCCTTCGTGGGGCTCGTTGTGATCCCGGCCACATACTACCTCTGGCCCCGGGACCAGAATGCTGAGCAAATTCGACTAAAGAATATCAGAAAAGTATATGGAAGATGTAGGTGGTATTGCTTATGGTTATTAAAACCCCTGCCAAATATTATTCCTACAGTAAAGAAAATAGTTCTGCTTGCAGGGTGGGCATTGTTCTTATTCCTTGCATACAAAGTTTCCAAAACAGACTGAGAATATCAACAATACAATCCTTAGGATGTATTAAATTTGGATCCAGGAGCAACAGTAGCAGAAATTAAGAAACAGTATCATTTGCTGTCACTTAAATACCATCCGGATAAAGGAGGTGATGAAGTTCTGTTTATGAGGATAGCGAAAGTTTATGCAGCCTTAACTGATGAAGAGTCCTGGAAAAATTGGGAAGAGTTTGGGAATCCAGATGGACGTCAAGCCATGAGCTTTGGAATTGCCTTGCCAGCTTGGATAGTTAGCCAGAAAAATTCAATTTTGGTTCTACTTGTATATGGATTGGCATTCATGGTTATCCTTCCTGTTGTTGTGGGCTCATGGTGGTACCGCTCAATACGCTCTAGTGGAGACCAGATTCTAATAGGCACAATGCAAATTTATACATATTTTATTTATAAAACCCGAAATATGGATATGGAACGTCTTATCATGGTATTGGCTGGAGCCTCTGAATTTGATCCTCAATATAATAAAGCAGACCAACAGATAATATTCTAATACCTCAGCTAATCAGAGAGATTGGAAGCATTAACTTAAAGAAGAATGAGCCTCCACTCACCTGCCCGTATAGCCTGAAGGCCAGAGTTCTTTTACTATGTCATCTTGCAAGAATGAAAATCCCTGAGACCCTTGAAGTTCAGCAATTTATGCTGAAAAAATGTCCTGCTCTACTTCAAGAAATGGTGAATGTAATCTGCCAACTAATAATAATGGCCCGGAGCCGTGAAGAAAGGGAGTTTTCGTGCTCCAACTTTGGCATCCCTAGAAAACTGCATGAAGCTTTCCCAGATGTCTGTGCAAGGCCTCTAGCAGTTTAAGTCTCCTCTCCTGCAGCTCCTCCTTCACATTGAAGAGGACAATCTCAGAAGGGTTTCCAATCATTAAAAGTACAAAATTTAAACTCTCCAGGCCTTGGTGAAATCAGATCGTCACAATCTACTGCATTTCCTTGAAGATGAGAAGTATGAAGAGGTGAAGGCTGTCCTTGGAAGTTTCCCGTACGTCACGATGGACATAAAGTCACAGGTTCTGGACGATGAAGATAGCAACGACATCACGGTGGGGTCCCTAGTGGCGGTGTTGGTGAGGCTGACAAGGCAGACGATGGCAGAAGTATTTGAAAAGGAGCAGTCCATCTGTGCTGCAGAGGAACAGCCGGCAGAAGGTGGACAGGGCAACACCAACAAGAGCAGGACAAGAGGAGGATGGCAGCAGAAGAGTAAAGGACCCAAGAAAACGGTTAAATCAAAAAAATAAATAAACCTTAAAAAAAAAGCCTACACCTGTGCCCTTACCACAGTCAAAGCAACAGAAACAGAAGCAGGCAAATGGAGTTGTTGGGAGTGAAACTCACAGAGTCCCAGAGTGAGAGAGACGATGGCAGAGACTCCGATAGAGAACAGGACGAAAAGCAGAACAAAGACGACGGAGCACAGTGGCAACAACTGCAGCAGAGTATACAGTGCAAGGAGAGGGCGCTGCTGGAGACCAAGTCCAAGATAACGCACCCTGTTTATAGTGTCTGCTTCCCTGAGGAAGAACAAGAATGGTGGTGGCTTTATATTGCAGATAGGAAGGAAAAGACGTTACTATCTATGCCATATCCTGTGTGTACACTGAAAGACACCGAAGAGGTAGAACTGAAGTTTCCTGCACCAGGCAAGGCTGGAAATGATCAGTATACAGTGTTTCTGTGATCAGACTCTTATATGGGTTTAGATCAGATTAAACCATTGAAGTTGGAAGTTCATGAGGCTAAGCGTGTGCCAGAAAATCACCCGCAGTGGGATACAGCGATAGAGGGGGATGAAGACCAGGGGGACAGCGAGGACTTTGAAGATTGCTTTGAGGAGGAGGAACAGGAGGAGGAAGATGATGACTAAGCAGTACTATGAATGGACCACAATGTTTGCAGATATACTTGCAAATCTGTGTTCTTTTGGAAATGTCTAATAAACCAGAAACAGTGCTCAACTCATGTTGAGGGAAGTGTTAGTTCCTGAAATGTGTGCATAACTAGACAGTGGTGGTGCCCAGATACAGTCGGAATATGCTTAAGGCTTGTTAGAGCCTCTCAAGTATGGGATGGGGCATTTATTTCGTCTGCAAATTATAATAACCCTTTTGTTATAACTGTCCAGAAGTGTGGACGATATATTATCTGGTCACTTTATGGTCCCTGTAAAAGTAAAGGTACCTGAAAAACGATCTATCATCGGCAACTTTTTTTTTGTTTAGCTTTTGTTTTCGCAAACATTGAAGTGTAATAAACACCATCAATACATTTTAAGTAACATCTGTTCAAGTTTTAATTTCTTGATAAGATCTATCATTCATTTATTGACATTCTGCAGTGATTTGAAACTATAACAGCTCCATTCACAGCTTTAACCCTTTTGTTTTTAGCTGTCTTGGTCATAAGTCAGCTTTCTCTCACATTCCATATACTACAGAGGGCTACATTTTGGGATTTAAGAAATAATTGCCCAAACTTATCAGACAGATTATAAAAATGGCTTTTAAAGGCTTAAAACATTTTTAAGCCTCTATTTTAGCAGATCAATGCAGGATCTAATTCATTTTATAAGCTGTAGGTCTAAAAATGATTGTGCGACCATATGTTGTCTGATGTTGGTGACTTATGTTATTAAACCTTTTTTAAAAGGTTCACTATAAAAGCTGAAATACGTTCTTAGCTTTTAATCTACCTATCAAAAGCCTTTTAAGGAAAAAATATATAACATGAAAAGGAGGCATTTTTTTTTTGTATTCATTTTGGACTCCTGTCAATAAAATAGAAGTTTGACTCAAAAAAAAAAGAATGTCAAGTTTTTTCAACACCCCAAAATCAATGTACTGTAATACAATATATTAATGGAATAGGGACAAAACTGAATGATCATCTCAATAGATACAAAATGCGACAAAATCCAACACCTTTTCATGATAAAAAGCACAATCAATAGGCTTGGAATAGAAGGGAACATCCTTAACCTGATGAAGTACATCTGGAAAAACTCACAAGTAACAGACATAATGGTGAAAGATGAATAATTTCCCCCCCAAAGATCAGGAACAAGAGAAGGTATTTGTTCCCAGCGTTTCTATTCAGCATTGTACTAGAGGGGCTAGCCAGGGTAATTAGCTGAGAAAAATTAATTAAAGGCATCTATATTGGAAAAGAAGTAAAACTATCTTTACTCACTGATACCATGATATAGAAAAATTTTAAAAAGCCATAAAAGGCCATTGAACTAATATACAAGTTCACCAATATTGCAAGATACAAGATCAGTACACAAAATTAATTGTATTTTTACCTATTGTGATCCGAAATGAAATTAAGAAACAATTTCACTTATGAAGCATCAAAAAGAAAAAGCTACTTAGTAACATGTAAAATAAGTTCAAGACTTATACCTAACGAGATAAAACATTGTTGAAAGAAATTAAAGGAAGACCTAAATAAATTGAAAGACATTCCATATTCATAGATAGAAAGACTTAGTATTTTTAAGATGGAAAAAGTCCCCAAATTGATCTATAGGTTAATCACAATGTCTACGAAAATTCAAATTGCCTTTATTGTGGAAATTGAGAAGCTGAGCATAAAATCCATATAGAAATACAAAGGATCTAGAATATCCAAAACAATCTTGGAAAAAAAACTCCAAAGTTTAATGACTTATACTTTCCAATTTTAAAAATTAGTACAATGCTACAGCAGTTAAGACAATGTGGTGCTATCATAAGACTAAACATAAAAATCAGTGAAATAGAATTGAGAGTCCAGAAATAAACATTTATATTTATGAGCAATTAATTTCAACAGGAGTGCCAAGACAATTCAATGGAGAAAGAATAGTATCTCAACAAAATGTGCTGGGACATACGGATATCCAAAGCAAAGAAAGAAGTTGTACCTCTGCCTCACACTATATACAAAAATTAACTCAAAAGGGATCATGAATTTAAAATCTGAGCTAAAGCTGTCAAACTCTTAGAAGAAAACACAGGTATAAATTTTGTGATCTTGGATTAGACAATAGTTTCTTAGATATGACACCAAAGCACAAGCAACAAAAGAAAAATCAATTGCAGCAAATTTATCAAGCTTCATCAGAATGAAAACTTTTCATGTTAAAGTACACTCTCAAGAAAGTGAAAATATAAGCCATAAAATGGGATAAAATATTTTTAAATTATATATATGATAAAGAACTTGTATTCATAATATATAAGAAACATGCTTATAAGTTAACATAGGAAGGCAATAATTAAACAATAGACACAGGATTTGAACAACCATTTCTCCAAAGAAGTAATAGCTAGTAAGCATATGAAAAGATGCTCAGCATTAGTCATTAGGGAATGTAAATCAAAGTATTACAAGATACCACCTTAACTCCAACAAGAAGACTAAAATAAAAAAATACAGGTAATAAAAAATGTTGATGAGGATGTGGAGAAATTGGAACACTCATTCATTTGCTGGCAAGAATGTGAAATGGAGGGACTATTTTGTTCAGAGTTTGGCAGTTCTTCAAAATGTTCAACACAGTATTACTATATGATGCAGCAATTTTACCCCCAGATATATATCCAAAATAATTAACAATACAAAAACCAATGTTCATAACAACATTTTTCATAATATCTAAGAAGTGGAAACAACCCAAATGTTCATTAACTGGTGAATGAAAACTGAATGATAACTGAAATCAAATAAAATGTGGTATGTCCACACCAGGAATATTATTTGGCCATGAAAAGGAATGAAATACAGGTATTCTCTGTTCTCTGAAAGTAGAGGGTTTCTACAGAAACTTTTGTAAGTCTAAATAGCATAAAGTGAAGAAGCAATTACCATTTCATAAGAAGGAAATCCCTTTTGGATTTCTTAGCATTAACTGGTATGAGTGTAAGTCTTGTGTAAAAGCAAAGTGGCATTAGAGAACTTTTGGATAGTGGGGGAAATCTGTACTACCAATACATAGATGAACTTTGAAATCACCATACTAAGTGATCAAAGTCAGTCACAAAAGGTCACATATTGTATGATTCCACTTATATAGAATGTCCAGAATAAGCAAATCCATAGAAACAGAGTCATTTAGTGGTTGACAGGGGCCAGGGGCAAGAGGGATGGGGAGTGACTGTGATGGGCTTGAGGATTCTTTTCAGGGTGATGAAAATGTGTGGACATTTGATAGCGGTGATGCATGTCCAGCTCTGTGAATATGCTAAAACCCACCGAATTGTATGTATACTTGCAAAAGGGAGAATTTTATGGTTTGTGAGTTACATCTCAATAAAGCTTAATGAAGAATAAGAATATATGAGTGCCAATTTCTAAATGCAGAAGTTTTTTAAAAGTCTTGTAGAAATATGCTGAATTAGTTGAAACTGACTGAGGTGGGAGAGAATTGCAACCATACCCAATGACCTTTCTGACACTCTCTTGAAAACCAAAGATAAAATCTTTTAACTTACAATGTACCAGGGCATCTATCTGTCTGGCTCACCAGTGGTTTCAGCTATTGCCCTACGAATGCTCAAGTTTTCATAATAGAATAAGACTGAGGACTGAGTTAGACTGATTGTACCCAGGGACAGGAAATAACAGTTCCTTCCCCATTCTTGGATTAGGGGTTTGGGAAGCACCTCAGCTGCCAGTGAGTAATCCAGATTCCTGCCAAGAAAGAAAGCCAGAGATCTTTTCACCCCTGATTAGAAGTCAAAGATTAATTAGACATGAACTGCAACTTGATTCTCATGTCTAAACCACAGTGAACAAGGTGGAACACTTGTGTTTCTTGGAAGCTGTGATGGCCTCAGTGGGTTTGGGCTCACTGGCCAGGGGCAGTTCCTTTGGTAACCTGGATAACCCTCTTGGTTATCTCAGTGACAGTAGTACCACCTGCCCCGTCAATCACTCATCTTTGCTGTGGGGGTGTACAAAAGAGAGAAAACGCAGGCCCACCTTTAAAGAAGCTAAAATGTGGGCCACAGAATGTTCCAGTCCAGTGGTTTTCAAATGTCAGCCTGCCTCAGAATCACTGGAGGGCACAGATTGCTCGGTCCCACCTCCAGAGTTTCTGAATCAGTAGATGTGGGACAGATACCATACCGTCTTGCCATTCCCTCGCATATTTTTTTCCTCCTCTTCCTTCTCCAAATTTTCTTCCATTATTTTTACTTTATAGGTATCCTTATCTTTGTTTCCCCATTCTATACTTTTCTTCATGTATTTTAAATCTAATCCTTTAATTTAAATGTTACTTCTGGACATTTTCTCTTCATGTAGCCCATTTGGCTAGAAAACACCAGAGAAGAAATGATTCATTTTGTCTTCTCAACAATGATTGCATGTGTGTGTGTGTGTGTGTGTGTGTGTGTGTGTGTGTGTGTTTGTCCTGGTGGCAAGGATGTGCTCTATATATTGGAATGCTTTGGATCAAAGTGCATTCTTTTAGTTTTCAGACACGAGCGATTTACTTGATATGAAAACTTTGGAATCACAGTCGAGTAAGAGCAGTTTCTGGGGCGTGGTGCCATGAGCAGTCCACACACTCAGCTAAAGGCAGAGATGACAGAGGTGTAGCATCCCTGCTGGTCCCCATTCACCCTGCTCTGGGCACAGGACTAGCCTTCCTTATGAAATCATGCGATATCGCTTCTTTTTCTCTCTTTAAATGCTTCAAGTGAGCATGCCATCGATGGGCTGTTTTCAGAGAGAGGTTAAGTGAGAGCTACTAGTCCAGGCTTTAATTTGGTCTGGCTGGGTACCTTTAGAGGTTGTTAGAGTTTTTCAATGTTTTCTAATAACTAACCACATTATGAAATTAAAGTTTTGCGTATGAAGAATGACTTCCGCCCAGGAACTGTAATCAAGGTTGGGGTTTGGACCTGTGCCGGTTTTATGAGAGAACAGGAATGATGTCAGCAGCATCACGAGGCCTAGCAGGGGCCACCCCCATGGGACTAGAAGCTTCCGTGGGGCAGGAACATGACTTAGTACACAGCAGCAATGCTGACTGGTTTCCGAGGACATCTGGTCCTGCTCTGGACTCCAAGAAGTCCCGCTGCTGCATCAGGAAAGTTAAGTTTCACGCGATGACTCACTTCCACACATTAGAGAGCACTTTCTTTGAGTGGGTGTTCGGAAAGAAAATGCAAAGCAGATATAACTTTCCTACCCATCAGTTGCTGACTTGTACTGCTGGTGCCTAGAATAGAATCCTTGTTTTCTTTTGGGTAGCCGTCTTCTCCCCACATGCATGCTTTGTTCCCCGCAGGGCTGGGGTATACCTGGATAGAGCGATAGTATTTCCTGTGTGTCATCCTATTAGTTCCCTTTTAATGAAACAGCTAGAAGGTCTGAATCATCAAGAGTAACTCCTGAACTGGCCTTGACGCAAGCAGATATGAGTTCTCCTTACTTCAAGCTGCGCTGGCCCTGAGTCTGATGGAAGTTTCTGCACAGTTCCAAAGACCTGAGCGCTGGGATGAATCATTTAGGCCTTTTCCTCAAGTACTTAAAACTACAACAGTTATCACTTTTTAAAAAACAACTGCAGTGTAGACTAGTGCTTTGTAAAAATGGAAATTCCAATATATATGTTAGCCAAAAATTAATTTTTATTTTGGCCTTGACAGTTTTGTGGCCTGGGACAATTGCCTCCTTGAGACCCTGAATCTCAGTTTCCTTGTTGGCAAAACTCAGATTTAGTAGCTGTGATATGAGGCTCAAGTGAGAAAGGCCATGTGAAGACCATTTAAACGAAGCATGGTTAAATTAAACAGCCCGTTGATGTTACAGAAAAGGGAGCTTATGGGCAATTCAATCAATTTTCACAATCAAGTTTTGAGAGTATGCTATGATTTACTTATCCAGTGCACTGCTGATGGACACTTAGGTAGATTCTGTTTTTTGGCTGTTATGCATTAGTGTTGCTATAAATATTCTTGTTTTTTGGCGAACATTTTTACACTTGTCTGTTGGTCATAAATGCAGGTATGAAATTCTAGTTGCTTGAAATCTTTACTAACATTTGGTATTTTCTCTCTTGTTTACTCTTATTGCAGGTGTGTCCTGGTATCCCATTCCGACTTTAATTTCATTTCCCTGATGGAGAATATCAAGGGATGTCAACTCATTCTAATGGAGTTGAACACTCTGAAAATATTTATTGCCACTTAAGTATTCACTTCTGTTAAGTATGTTCAATCTTTTGTTCTTATTTCTACTGTCATTTGTACTATCTTGCTGACTTTATTTTCTTACGGGCTTTATTCTTCTTCAGAATTGCCACAGCTATTCTTTATATTTCATGTTTCTATGTGAATTTTAGGACTACCTGTCAATTAAAAAAATACAATAATTTTGATTGGGATTGCATTGAATTTGTAAGTCGATTTGGGAAGAATTGAAATATTGACTCTCTCAATTGCTGAACATGGTATATATCTCCTTTTCCATATATACTCTTTAATTTCTCTTGGCAATTTTTGTGACTTTTCAATGTAGAGGGCTTTCATATTTATTAGATTTGCTTTTTGCTGATTGCTATTTTTAATGAGGTTATACATGACATCACAAAAATTTTCATTTATACTTATTTGTTGATAGAAATAAAATTGATTTTTATGTTGATCTTTTGTTCATGATCTTACTAAATTCACTTACTAATTATATTACTTCGTAGAGGTATTTGAATATTCTAGGCTATTACCTGTAAATAATGACATTTATTTCTGAAGGGTGTTCAGTAGGCATAGAATTCTTAGTGGACAGTTCAGTGTTCTTTTGGTGCTTAGAAAATATTATTCCAATGTCCTGTGGCCTCTGTACTTTCTGATGAGAAGTCAGTTGTTAATCACATTTTGGTCTCTTTGTTGTAATGTGTCATTTTTTTCTGGCTGATTTCAAGATCTTGTCTTTATTACTGATTTTTAGTAGGTTGCCTATGATGTGCCTAGGTGTGCTTTTGTTTGTTTATTCTGTTCTAAGTTGTTGAGCTTGTTGAATAAGTAAGTTAATATTTTTCACTAAGTTTGAGAAGTTGTTGACCATTGCTGCTCCAAATAGTTTTCTACTTCCTTTTCCTGCTCCTCTGGGATTTTAATTACATGTATGTTGGCAGCTTGATATTGTCCAATGGGTCTTTGGGGTTCTGTTCAATGTTTAACAGGTTTTTTCTCTATATTTTTCCAATGTGTACTTTCTATTAATGTATTTTAGAATTTATTTATTCTTTCTTCACCCATCTAATCTGCTTTAGGGGCAATCTGCTAAAACTGAAAATGTCAACTATTGTTTTTTCCACTTGTTTTAAAATTTTTCATTGCTTCTGCTTCTCTGTCAAGATTCTGTATCTGTTCATTCATTCATTGATAATTTAAAAAAATTATTTAAACATATTTGTCTGTATTTCTTTGAGCATGTTTATAATAGTTGCTTGGATTTCTTGTTATACCCACATCTGGACCTACTTTTTAAGAATATATTTGCAAAGTATAGAATTCTCTTTTGCGATTATTTTCCTTTAACACTTCAGATATGTTACTCCATTGCCTTGTAGTTCTCACTCTTCCTAAGACGCTATAAATTTTCCTTTAAAAGTCATTTGTCTTTTTTTCCTCTGCTTTTAAGTTTTTGTTTTTCTTTCTGTTTTTGATCTTTAATGGGTCTAGGTGTAGTAGTCTTTGGTTTATGCTTTTTGAAAAGATTGATCTTCTACTCATTTCTCCCCTCCTCCTCCACCATTACCATTCATCATGAGAAGTTTTTGCCACAGGAACCTAAATCCCCACAAAGGCTCTACTTTGAGGTACTTAATAAAAAACTAGTTCATTAAATCAAATATTATTTTCCCATCAACTTAGGGCTTGCTAGGCTCCACGAATATGTGCTTCATCAGTTTGGGAAATTTTATTTTGGCCATTACCTCTTCAAATATTGCTTCTGACTTGTTCATTCTCTCTTTTCCTTCCAAGATTAATAATATATATGTCAGACTTCTGATTATGTTTCACATGTCTCTTATGCTCTTTTCTAATAATTATTTTTTCTACCTATGCATTAGTTATTTTCTGTTAAATTTTCTCCCAATTTGCTGACCCTGTGCTCTGCTGCATTTAATCAGTTGATGTTAACCCATCAACTGATTTTTTTATTTCAAACATTAGTTTTTAGTTTTAGATTGCCTATTGGATTACTTTTTATAGATTCCCCTTCTTTATTGATATTATTTATCCTTTTGCCTGTTTAGTTCATGTTTTCTCCATCTTTGTGAATGTATGAGTCACAGTTATGTTGCAGTCCTCATCTGCTAACCTTTATTTCTTGATCATCTGTGAGGTGATTCTGTTGTCTGCATTTTCTCTCTTGATTATTGGTCATGTTTTATTGTCTTTTCAATAAGTTAAAAATTTTGCTATACAATGTGCTTAAGACGACCACAGATACTTCAGATAATGCATTACTTATCAGACAGATTTCTGGTAGGCAGATGAAATGAGGGGTTGGCAAACTCAACCCAATCAGGATTTGGGTTTAGAAAGGTAGGTTAGACTCTGATCAATCCTTGTGACATGGTTGAAACTTTTCTGGGCTTTTCATAGAGAGCCTTGTGAGTCTCTTATTTCCCTAGTTTTGAAAAGCTGTGCGAGATGCAGATTCACTGTCCAGAGATTCACAGCCCTGCTCTCTAGTATGCAGTCCCATAGAGATGAAAGATCTGGCAGATGTCCTGAGAGAGGAAAGCAGGTTACGAGCCTGAGGCAGACCCTTTCTTTCTAGCAGGTTTTGGTTTATAATTATTTTAAGACTAGATCTCACTCTGCATTTGAAAAGCTCTCAACCTCCTTCCCTAGCTACCTGCCCTACCCAGGCCTCAGCAGATGGCCTATTTTGAAAATGAGTCATGTGTGTGAGATCTCTCAAGTTTCTAACCTGTCAGAGTCGTCCCACACAACCATCAAAGCTTTGCTGGTTTCCCTTTCATTTTTATCAGCAGGGTCATCTGCCTGGGCCAAGCTCAGTTCTCCTGCTGGGAGTTGGTAAATGTCTTTAGAGAAAGAAATGACTGACAATATTAAGCTCATGTTCTAACTGTTCTCTCCTCCCTGAAAATTCTTTTCCTGCTCATTATTGCTTCCAGTTCTCTGATGCTTTTAAAAACACAACTTTTAAAATGTATCTCTATTCGTCCAATGATTGTGGGAAGATATGGTGTTATCTTTTCTCTAGTACATCCTTCCCAGAAGCAGAAGTTTTTGACTGTCTTATCTTGATATTCGTTTCCTAACTTTATATAAACCCGTGTTTTTCAGTGTTCTTTAAGCCAACTTTTTTTGGGCTTCCTTGTTTATTTCCTCATTAATGAGTTAAATAACATTTAGGCCTGTGCTAAAAATAAAATGGAAAATTCTACTTGGCACGGCACATACACCTTCAGAGAACAGAGCACAAAGAAGCATGTCTGCCATACTAGGACCTCTAAAAGTGGGTCCCTTGTTCATTAGCTCTGGGGTTTATGGGCCTAACCGGGTGGGTGAGGGGGAGCAAGAGGAGTCTAGTCACAGCTGATGTCTGAGAGAATTGGTGCGCATTGGTGTCCAGGGCAAGAAGTATTTTCACTCCCTGGTTCCAGGACTATGATTTTTTTTTTTTTTTTTTTTTGCAGGCAAGATGTAGAGTATCTTGTCAATAGGAATTTATTCAGGATCAAGTGAAATTTTGCTAAGGTGCACTTGGACAAAAAAAACTCAGAGGCCAGGAAGGGCATACTTCTACAGCTAAACCAAAGCTGCACGTAGATCTCTCTACATGATATACCTTAGAAGGAGAACGGTTTGGAATGAGCACAGTTTTGGAATGCAAGCCTGAATATTGGTTGTTTTCCACCTTTTGTTCCCTAAGAGGTTGGTATGAAAAATAGTGTTTGGTATGAGAGACTTGGTGGTGGTTCAAGGAACTCAGTGTAAAACTGTTGTGGGGATTTAGATTCCTGTGGCCCAAAATGTCCAAGGTAGGTGGTGGTTAAAGGTGCTTAAGCAGCGCAGGAGTGAGTGGAAGATCAAATGAACTGAAAGAACAGTCTTTTCAAGGGACAGAAAGACACCAGTAATTTAGCTCATCATATTGAGAAAGCTAGCAAAACCCTGTAACATCGTTGCAAAAACAAACTAACAAAGCTGAATAAAACAAACAAAACCCTTGCACAAGACATTTTTTAAGAGAAATACTTTTTGTTCTTTTCCCTAGCCTGTGTGTGTATGTGTGTGTGTGTATCAGAATATCAGAGAACTGATTGTTATTACTTGGATAAAGATAATGTATGCTTTAGGCCTCCAGGTGTGCCACACAGTTACCTCGAAATAACTATTAACTAATTGAACCATAGTTTTAGAAAGCTCTTTGTTATTGGACATTGAATCTAGGCAAGTTAAACTCTGCCTAAAAATAACTCCATTCATTACATTCAGAGATAAGAATCTGTCAGTTGGCCACATGAATGCAGTTCACTGTATATAAGCATGAGGAGATGCTGCATTTATACTTAACAAAATGATGAAGATGACATGATTTTTATACTGGATTGATTTTCAAAGAAACAGCTGAGATATATAGAATGATATTTCTTAATGGAGATACTTTAGTTAGCAAAGTGACAGCAATTCTCAGATCGCTGATATCCTAATATACATACACACACACACAGCCTAGGGAGAGGAGCAAAAAGCAGCTGTTTCCCAAGAGCTTAACCTTTGAACTTTACCTCTTTCCCCCCACCACAGCCTTTTCAAATTATCATACCATGAACTGTCTGGTTTTTTATGTTTGTTTGTTTTTTTAATTTTTTATTAAGGTATTATTGATATACACTCTTATGAAGGTTTTACATGAAAAAACAATGTGGTTACTACATTTACCCATACTATCAAGTCCCCACCCATACCCCAATGCAGTCACTGTCCATCAGTATAGTAAGATGCCACAGATTCACTGTTTGCCTCCTCTGTGCTACACTGTTTTCCCCGTGACCCCCCACACCATGTGTACTAAACATAATACCCCTCAATCTCCTTCTCCCACCCTCCCCACCCACCTTCCCACACCCCTTCCCTTTGGTAACCACTAGTCCCTTCTTGGAGTCTGTGAGTGTCCTGCTATTTTGTTCCTTCAATTTTGCTGCATTGTTACACTCCACAAATGAGGGAAATCATTTGGCACTTGTCTTTCTCTGCCTGGCTTATTTCACTGAGCATAATACCCTCTAGCTCCATCCATTTTGTTGCAAATGGTAGGATTTGTTTCTTTCTTATGGCTGAATAGTATTCCATTGTGTATATGTACCACCTCTTCTTTATCCATTCATCTACTGATGGACACTTAGGTTGCTTCCATATCTTGGCTATTGTAAAAAGTACTGCAATAAATATAAGGGTGCATATGTCTTTTTGAATCTGAGAAATTGTAATCTTTGGATAAATTCCAAAAAGAGGGATTCCCAGGTCATATAGTATTTCTATTTTTAGTTTTTTGAGGAACCTCCATACTGCTTTCCACAATGGTTGAACTAGCTTACATTCCCACCAGCAGTGCAGGAGGCTTCCCCTTTCTCCACATCCTTGCCAGCATTTGTTGTTCTTAGTCTTTTCGATGCTGGCCATCCTAACTGGTGTGAGGTAATATCTCTTTGTGGTTATGATTTGCATTTCCCTGATGATTAGTGATGTAGAGCATCTTTTCATGGGTCTGTTGGCCATCTGAATTTCTTCTTTGGAGAAGTGTCTGTTCAGGTCCTCTGCCCATTTTTTAATTGGCCTATTTGATTTTGGTTGTTGAGGTGCATGAGCTCTTTATATAACTTGGATGTCAACCCCTTATTGGATATGTCGTTTATGAATATATTCTCCCATACTGTAGGATGTCTTTTTGTTCTAATGATGGTGTCCCTTGCTATACAGAACCTTTTTAGTTTGATATAGTCCCACTTGTTCATTTTTGCTTTTGTTTCCCTTAGCCAGGAAGATATGTTCATGAAGAAGTTGCTCATGTTTATGTCCAAGAGATTTTTGCCTATGTTTTTTTCTAAGAGTTTTATGGTTTCATGACTTACATTCAGATCTTTGATCCATTTTGAGTTTACTTTTGTGTATAGGGTTAGACAATAATCCAGTTTCATTCTCTTACATATAGCTGTCCAGTTTTGCCAACACCAACTGTTGAAGAGGCTGTCATTTCCCCATTGTATATCCATGGCGCCTTTATCATATATTAATTGACCATATATGCTTGTGTTTATATCTGGGCTTTCTAGTCTGTTCCTTTGGTCTAAGGGTCTGTTCTTGTGCCAGTACCAAATTGTCTTGATTACTGTGGCTTTGTAGTAGAGCTTGAAGTCAGGGAGCGTAATTCCCCCTGTTTTATTCCTCCTTCTCAGGATTGCTTTGGCTATTCGGGGTCTGTTGTGGTTCCATATGAATTTTAGACCTATTTTCTCTAGTTCATTGAAGAATGCTGTTGGTATTTTGATAGGGGTTGCATGAATCTGTAGATTGCTTTAGACAGGATGGCCATTATGACAATATTAATTCTTCCTATACATGAGCACTGGATGTGTTTCCATTTATTGGTTTCTTCTTTAATTTCTCTCATGAGTGTGTTGTAGTTTTCAGTGTATACATCTTTCACTTCCTTGGTTAGGTTTATTCCTAGGTATTTTGCGATTGTGAATGGAATTGTTTTCCTGATTTCTCTTCTGCTAGTTCATTGTTAGTATATAGGAATGCCACAGATTTCTGTGTATTAATTTTGTATCCTGAAACTTTGCTGAATTCAGATATTAGATCTAGTAGTTTTGGAGTGGATTCTTTAGGGTTTTTTATGTACAATATCATCTCATCTGCAAACAGGGACAGTTTAACTTCTTCCTTGCCAATCTGGATGCCTTTTATTTCTTTGTGTTGTCTGATTGCCATGTCTAGGACCTCCAGTACTATGTTGAATAGAAGTGGGGAGAGTGGGCATCCTTGTTTTGTTCCCGATATTAAAGGAAAAGCTTTCAGCTTCTTGCTGTTAAGTATGTTGGCTGTGGGTTTGTCATATATGGCCTTTATTATGTTGAGGTACTTGCCCTCTATAGCCATTTTGTTGAGAGTTTTTATCATGAATGGATGTTGAATTTTGTCAAATGCTTTTTCAGAATCTATGGAGATGATCATGTGATGTGGTTTTTGTCCTTCTTTTTGTTTATGTGGTGGATGATGTTGATGGATTTTCGAATGTTGTACCATCCTTGCATCCCTGGAATAAATCCTACTTGATCATGATGGATCTTTCTCACGTATTTTTAAACTTGGTTTGCTAATATTTGTTGAGTATTTTTGCGTCTATGCTCATCAGGGATACTGGTCTGTAATTTTCTTTTTTTGTGGTGTCTTTCCCTGGATTTGGTATTAGAGTGATGCTGGCCTCATAGGATGAGTTTGGAAGTATTCCCTCTTCTTCTACTCCTTGGAAAACTTTAAGAAGGATGGGTATTAGGTGTTCACTAAATGTTTGATAAAATTCAGTGGTGAAGCCATCTGGTCCAGGCATTTTGTTCTTAGGTAGTTTTTTGATTACCAATTCAATCTCATTCCTGTTAATTGGTCTGTTCAGATTTTCTGTTTCTTTCTGGGTCAGCCTTTGAAGGTTGTATTTTTCTATAAAGTTGTCCATTTCTTCTAGGCTATCCAGTTTGTTAGCATATAATTTTTCATAGTATTCTCTAATAATTCTTTATATTTCTGTGGTGTCCGTAGTGATTTTTCCTTTCTCATTTCTGATTCTATGTGAGTAGACTGTCTTTTTTTCTTGACAAGTCTGGCTAGAGATTTATCTGTTTTGTTTATTTTCTTGAAGAACCAGCTCCTGCTTTCATTGATTCTTTCTATTGTTTTATTCTTCTCGATTTTATTGATTTCTGCTCTAATCTTTATTATGTCCGTCCTTCTACTGACTTGGGCCTCATTTGTTATTCTTTTTCTAGTTTCATTAATTGTGAGTTTAGATTGCTCATATGGGATTGTTCTATTTTTTTGAGGTGGGCCTGTATTGCAATATACTTTCCTCTTAGCATGGCCTTTGCTTCATCCCAGAGATTTTGCAGTGTTGAATTATTGTTGTCATTTGTCTCCATATATTGCTTGATCTCTGTTTTTATTTGGTCATTGATCTGTTGGTTATTTAGGAGCATGACGTGAAGGCTTCATGTGTTTGTGGGATTTTTCATTTTCTTTGAATAATTTATTTCTAGTTTCATACTTTTGTGCTCTGAAAAACTGGTTGGTACAATTTCAATCTTTTTGAATTTACCGAGGCTCTTTTTGTGGCCTAGGATATGATCTATACTTGAAAATGTTCCATGTGCACTTGAGAAGAATGTGTGTTCTGTGCTTTTGGGTGTAGAGTTCTGTAGATGTCTGTTAGGTCCATTTGTTCTAATGTGTTGTTCAGTGCTCTGTCTCCTTACTTATTTTCTGTTTGGTTGATCTGTCCTTTGGAGTGAGTGGAGTGTTGAAGTCTCCTAGAATGAATGCATTGCATTCTATTTCTCCTTTTAATTCTATTAGTATTTGTTTCACATATGTAGGTGCTCCTGTGTTTGGTGCATAGATATTTATAATGGTTATATCTTCTTGTTGGATTGACCCCTTATCATTATGTAATGTCCTTCTTTGTCTCTTTTGACTTTCTTTGTTTTAAAGTCTATTTGTCTGATAGAAGTACTGCAACTCCTGCTTTTTTATCCCTATTAGTTGCATGAAATATCTTTTCCATCCCTTCACTTTTAGTCTGTGTATGTCTTTGGATTTAAAGTGTGTCTCCTGTAGGCAGCATATAGATGGGTCTTGTTTTTTTATCCATTCAGTGACTCTATGTCTTTTGATTGGTGCATTCAGACCATTTACACTTAGGGTGATTATCAATAGGTATATACTTATTGCCATTGCCGGCTTTAGATTCGTGGTTACCAAATGTTCAAGGTTAACTTCCCTACTCTTTAAGAGTCTAACTTAACTCACTTGATATGCTAGTACAAACATGGTCAAAAGGTTCTTTTTTCTCCTCCTTTTTCTTCATCCTCCATTCTTTATATATTAGGTATCATATTCTGTACTCTTTGTCTATCCCTTGATTGACTTTTGGGATAGTAGATTTAATTTTGCATTTGCTTAGTAATTAACTGTTCTACTTTCCATACTGTGGTTTTATTACCTCTGGTGACAGCTATTAAACCTTAGGAACACTTCCATCTATAGCAGTCCTTCCAAAATACACTGTAGAGATGGTTTGTGCGAAGTAAATTCTCTCAGCTTTTGTTTATCTGGGAATTGTTTAATCCCTCTTTCAAATTTAAATGATAATCTTGTCGGATAAAGTAATCTTAGTTGAGGCCCTTCTGCTTCATTGCATTAAATACATCATGCCACTCCTTTCTGGCCTGTAAGGTTTCTGCTGAGTAGTCTGATGATAGCCTGATGGGCTTTCCTTTGTATGTGATCTTATATTTCTCTCTGGCTGCTTTTAATAGTCTGTCCTTATCCTTGGTCTTTGCCGTTTTGATTACTATATGTCTTGCATTTGTCTTCCTTGGATCCCTTGTGTTGGGAGATCTGTGCACCTCCATGGCCTGAGACACTATGTCCTCCCCAGATTGGAGAAATTTTCAGCAATTACCTCCTCAAAGACACTTTCCATCCCTTTTTCTTTTTATTCTTCTTGTACCCCTATAGTGCGAATATTGTTCCATTTGGATTGGTCACACATTTCTCTCAATATTCTTTCATTCTTAGAGATTCTTTTTTCTCTCTGTTCCTCAGCTTCTTTGTATTCCTCTTCTTTAATTTCTATTTCATTTATCATCTCCTCCACCGTATCTAATCTGCTTTTAAAACTTTCCATTGTATGTTTCATTTCTGATACTGTGTTCTGTAATGATTGGATCTCCAACTGGAATTCATTCCTGAGTTCTTGAATATTTTTCTGTACCTCCATGAGCATATTAATGTTTTTTATTTTGAAATTCCTTTCAGCCTTTCAGGCAGATTCATGAGGTCGGTTTCATTTGAATCTTTCTCAGGGGCTGTATTCATAATTTTACTTTGAACCAGGTTCCTTTGGCGTTACATATTTGTATATGGCACCCTCTAGTGCCCAGAAGCTCTACCCTGTGGAGCTGCTCAGCCCCTGAAGCCATGTCGGGGGTCACAGGGTAGCGGTATTGGTGTCTGGCAGGAGGAAAGAGCTGTTTTCTCCTTCCCGGCTGCTATGCCTGTCTCCACTGGCAGAATCAGTGGGCCGAGCACACAAGTATAAACCTCTGTGCTTTGCATTTATAGTTATTTATAGTTGCTGTAGATTGGGCTTCCCTCTGGCTGGCCTGACACCAGGGTAGGGTTTGCTGGTTTGCGAGCCAGATGGTGCTGGCTGGGAGAAAGGCTCTGTAGGCTGCGTATCATGGAGGGGTGTTTGGAGCTCTGTAGCCAGCCAGGGACCTGGAGCTCCTGAAGATCATGAAATTCCCAACCTGCTGGGCAGAGTGCACCCGGACAATTTTGTCTACCTGTCCTTTCTCCTGAGCAGTAAGCTCTGTGCAGTCCTTACCCCTTTAGCAGCTCTCCTGCTGTTAGGATATCTCTCAGACTGCCCAACTTTCTTTTGTCCCAGAGCAGCCGGATATGGATCCTTGTTTTCCATAATCTGCTGGAATCGCCATCTCTCCAGGTCTTCTGCCTGTCTTAGCTTTCCAACCCCCTAATCACGAGAGTACCATGAAACACCATGAAATGTAAGTTTGTGCTCCCAGATCATGTCTCCAGAGTTAGGTATTCAGCAGTCCCAGGCCTCCACTCCCTCCCCACTCTGTTTCTCTTCCTCCTGCTGGTGAGCTGGGTTGGGGGAAGGGCTTGGGTCCAGCCGGGCCATGGCTTTGGTACGTTACCCTCTTCCATGAGGTTTATTCTTTTCTCCAGTTGTATGCAGTTTGGCACAGTCCTCTTTCATGTTGCTCTTTCAAGATTAGTTGTATTAATTATATTTTTGTATTATATGTGGTTTTAGGAGGAAGCCTCTGTCTCACCTCTCACACTGCCATCTTTAATCCACTCCTTAACTGTGTGTTTTTAAGATTTACCATAAAGCTACAGTAATCAAATTCAGTTATATTGGTATAAACACAGAGAACAGATCAGTTGAACAAAATAAGGAGTCAAAAAATAGAGATGCACATATAGATAACTGATTTCTGACAAAGTTTAAAAGACAATAGAGACAGGACGGTGTTTTAAACAGATGGTGCTGGAACAATTGCATATCCATATGTGAAATAAAAGCACTCATGCAAAAGCAAAGTGTTATTTCACTCCATCTACAAAAATTATCTCAAAACATCTTCTAGAACTAACATAAAGCCTAAAACTTCTAGAAGAAACATAAAAGAAAAGTTGGTGATACTGGGTTAGTCAATGATATATATGACCAAAGAGAAAAAAATCGATAAATTGGGCTTCATCAAAATTAAAAATCTTCAGTTCTTCTAAAGACACTCAAGAGAATAAAGAGACAAGCCACACAAAATATTTTCATATCTTATACCAGATAAATGACTTGTATTCAGAATATGTAAAGAACTCTCAAGATGTAATAAGAAAACCACCAATCCATTTTAAAAATGGGCAAGAGATTAAAACAAATGCTTCATCAGAGAAGATACATAGACAGGAAATAAGCACATAATAGTTGCTCTACATCAGTACTTCTTAGAGAAATATGTTAGAATGGCTAAAAGTAAAAAGACGACCATACCAAGTATTGGTGAGGAAGTGGACGAAACAGAACTCTCAGATACTGCTGGTGGGCATGTGAAATGGTGTGACCACTTTGGGAAACAATTTGGTAGTTTCCCCAGAAGGTAAAATACATCTACTATATGACTGAGACATGTCACTCCAAAGAACTTAAGAGAAATGAATGCCCACAGAGACTTGTACAGAAATGTCTTAACCATTTTACTTGTAATAGCCCCAAACTGGAAACTTCCCAAATATCCATCAATTGAATGGATAAACAAACAGTGGTATATCCATACAATGGAAGACACAGCAATAAAAAGGAATACATACTACAATATAGGTGAATTTTAAAATAATTATGCCCAGTGAAAAAAGACAGAAAGAGCACATACTGTATAATCCATTCATACAAAATTCTAGAAAATGCAAACTAATCAATAGTAACAGAAAGGCAGATCAGCTGTGGCCTGGGAGGGGTTTGAGAAAATTTGGGGAATGATGGATATATTCATTACCTTGATCATGGTGACAATTTTACAGATTCACTGTATGTCAAAACTTAACAAATCTCCACTTCACAGCTGTTTCCCAAGAGTTTAACATTTGAACTTCACCTCCTCCCTCTACTAGTGCCCCTTATCACCACATCATGACCCAGACATTCCCTCTAAGAGTTAAATACACACAACTCTTGCAAGATAAGTAGTAATGACGCCATTTTTTAATAGTGATAACGGGGAAAGAGTATCCAACCCGATTTCTATTGTGGTAATAAGAGCTTACAGTGCTCATCAAAAATGCAGGGAAGGAAACTGACTTATTTGTTAGGAAGAGAAATTTCACTTGTTTATAAATGCTGTTTTAGCTGATAAAATATCACTACAAAATTGTTTTATTTTTCTTTAGAAACAAGACGATAAGCGAGGGGCATTGATTATTTTTTAACTTTTAAATGACAAAATACTTGAAGTTTGCAAGGAATAAATCTACTGTTTAAGTTAAAAACCTGTACCCATGAACCCACCAAGTAATTGGAGAAATAGAACATTATCAACGTTTTTAAGGGTTTCTGCATCCCTCACACCATCCTCTTTCCCTACTTTTGCCCTTGGAGAAAATTGCTGTCCTGAATTTAGCATTTTTTTGTGGTTTTAGCATTTCTGTTTGTTACCAAAATAATATATTCTTTTGTTTCTTTTTTTAATTCATAAAAAACATTGCATTATTCTTCTGTGACTTGCTTTTTTAATTTGGCGTTCTGTTTTAAGCTATATCCATGTCAATACACATAGCTGACCTTAGTTTGCATGGCTATATAGCACTGAATGGTGTGAATATACTTTAATTCATTTACCCATTCTTTTATCAATTGATTTGTGGGATTGTATTGGATTTCTGCTATTATGAAAACTGTTTCTACAAGCATTCTTGCACTTGTCTTATATGTATTCATGACAGTCTCTAGACAAAGTACAAACTGAATCTTAGGGTAAACACAGGTTCAAATTGTTTTCAAAAGTGGTTGTAAGGATTTACATCACATCAAATAGAGTTACGATTTGTTAGTCACATTTGGTTTGTAAGCCTTAGTTCGATTTTTTTGTGTGTGTTGCTGATTTAATAATGTAAAATATCATCTCATTGTGTTTCTAATTTCCCTGGGTTTTTAAGTCAGGCATCGTTTCATTTAGTTGATTGGTACTTGAGTTTCCTCTGCTGTGAAATGCCTGTTTTTGTCTTTTTTGTGCCTTTTAACATTTGTTTCTCTCTTCCCAACTGATTCTAGGAATTCTTTGCATATTTTGGATTCTAATTATCTATAGTCTATTTGTGTTGCAAATATCTCCCATTTTCACTTTGCATTTCCTTGCTTTATGATATCTTTTGGTGAATGGAATTTTTAATCATAACAGGTAAATTTATCAATAGCAAAAATATAATAATAATATTTTGGTATCTGCTTATATAATTCCCCTAATGTGACTGTCTTTTTCAATATTTTTAAAAAGATAATTTTAGCCCTATCTACTCCATTTATTTAAAATCAGCCTATAAATTTCCATAAAAACTCCTTAAGATTAAATTATTAACTCTATTAATCAGTTTGGGGAGGATTGGAATCTTTGTGATTACTGTTTCCTTATCAATTTATTTCAGTTTTCTTTAAGGTTGCATTTTTTTATCTACAAAAGTATTACTTGTGTTTTCCCAGATTCCTAGATCTTCATAATTTTTGTTGCTAACAAAAATTTTACATGTATTGAAATGCAAACAATTTTTGCACAGTACTCTTATCTCAGAACCACCAATTTTGCTAAACTTTCTTACTAATTACAATATTTAGCTGGTATACTTTTCTTTGGCTCGCCATTCACATAAGCCATATTATCTTCAAATATTAACAGCTTTGTTTATTTTATTGCAGTGTTTCTCAGTTCTGTTTCTTTTCTTATTTCATTGGCTAGCACCTCCTAATTCTCTGTAAAGAGAACTAATGCTGTATAGAGTACAAGGTTTACTTGTTAGTTTTTGGTAGGCATCTTTTATCAGGTTAAGAATGGCCTCTTCCTGGCTTACCAAGAGATGTATCAAGAATGGATACTGGATATTATGAAAAATTATTTTTGCAACTATTAATTTAGATTTTTTCCCTTAATCCCTCAATATGGAAAATACTATTAATAGATTTCCTGATACAAAACCATTCTATATTCCAGGGATAATATCACTTGGTCATAGATTCTTATCTTTTTAAATTCCCCACTGGTTATACATTGATAATTTTATCTTATTTTCGGATTTGTACCTCAAGGTTGAAATATAATTTTATTTTTTAGGTTTTTCTAATTTTGGTATTAATTATTCTAACTTCATAGAATAAATTAAAATGTTTTTGTTTTTAAATTTTTATTTTCTGAAAGAATTTGTGTAAAATTGGGATTATTTATTTCTTGAAAAATTGGCAGAACTCACCCAAAAGATTGTGTAGGTAAAGTATTTCCTTTGTAGGAATAGTTTATAATATGGATTAATATATTTAATACTGTATGGGACAATTTATGTTTTCTATTTTTTTAGTCACTTTTGATAAATTATATTTTCCCTGGAATTTATTCCTTTCATATATCCTCAAATTTTTGGCTGGAAGTGTGTCTTGCAAGTTCGCTATAGATTCACTGTGACCAAAGAAATTTACAGCAAAGGTTCTTGGGATGAAAAGGTTATACCCAACTTTATTTCCAGGTGGCAGGTCAGTCACTAAAATCCCGTTCACTCAGAGTGAGTCTGTGTTATCACTGCTGCTTCGGATGCAGCAAGCCGGTCTCTGCCTCTGGGCCCCTCTGCACAGCCGTCCTCTGGGCCTCTCTGCACAGTCGTCCCGCACAGCCATCCTCTGGGCCTCTATCCTCGGAGCTGCCACCACTCCAGCCTCCACTCTGCTCTCCTATAGCCTTGCAGCCCCACCACCCGGTCTCACGCAGAGCACTGGGCAGAACTCTTTAATATTAACACAATAATGGCTTATTGCCTAAAGGTATGGAACCGGTAGCATAGCAATAGGCCAGTTACATCATCAGGTGGTTTAAGTTCAGTGAGGATCCTGGCCATAGGAACCCCAGCTTCCCCACACTCCACCCCTCCAGGATTCTCGCCTTACAATCTACACGCTTTCTATCTTCTGCAATGGTCCCTGTGCGAGAAAGCTGGAGCACTGTAACCAGATTCCACAACAGCAGCAGAGGATAACAACAACTCAGAGATAATACAAAATAAAGATACAGGTAACAAAAATTATAATAATCCTCGAGCCAGAGGATTCAGCTAGGTTCAAAGCCCCATGCAGATTAAGTCCACAGCGTGTCTATTCCAGCCATCATGTGGTCTCCAGTTCCCCCCGGTCCCTCAGGGCAGATACCTTGACCTTCCCCTCAGTCAAACCGTGTTCCCTAATCATCTTCCTGTGTGGGCTCAAGTGAGGTTGGCTCGCTTTCCAGCAGGAAGTCTTGCAAACACACAGGCCGGACTCATGGCTCTGTCTCTGATCTCTGCCTTTTTGGTCTTAATGGCTGGAACTGCTGCTCTGATTTAGGTTGTTGCTGTAGCTCTAGTAAGATCCTATTTGACTTCCCATCTAATTTCCTTCCATCTGCTCCTGCCCGTATTAAATCAACCCACATCTGGGTCCTCGTAACCTTCATGGGGCCCTGTAAATTCTTCCTGTGAGAAACAGGTCTTACTTCTTTCTGAATTCTCGTGCCTTCAGCCTCTCCTAAGTCTGATACTGTATGTGTCACCTCGCTTATGGGATGCCCTAAGTGAGAGGAAAGAATGGCCACTAGAGACCTAAAGAGGGATGTAGGAGCAATTTGAAATACAATATTTCTCATCCCAGTAGTGAAAATCTCTTCATCTGGGCCATAAGTCTCTGGAATATAGATGGCATTTCTCATGCCTAGCTCTCGTAGCACCTGTTGGAGTTCAGCATATGTCTGCCATCTAACAGGAGAGGATGGTAGATCACCTGGATTGGGACACACAGCATGAAGTGCAGCCATGAGCCAATCGAGGAGGGTGTAACTCCCTGGGGTCTGATGTGCATTTTGTAATCGCTGCCTCAAGGCAGGCTGCACTGTCAGGGAAGATAGCTTTCCCATCTCTGACCCTGACAGAACAATTCCATCCACTCCTAAGTCCCACAGATGCAGGAGCCAAGCTGATATTGACTCCGAGGGCTTCTGCCTAAACAGGGAGTCCAAATCCACCAGCTCAGCCTGAGTATAGAGGCGGACCATAGAGTGCTCCGTGACCTGGGGAGGGGGCTGCTCCTCTCCTTGGGAAAAACCTTCAGCTGCCAAATCTTTATTTTCTTTACAACCACAGGGCGTGCTTTCAATACAGGAGGCGCCAGTGCCTCTGGCATCACCCCTTCGTCTTTCTCCAGCTCCTCCATTTCTGGGGCTGATGGCATCTTTCTCTCCCCTCCCCCGAGTGCCTCCTCTGCTACAACCTTTACCTTTTCTACTGTGCCTCGCAGCAGTGCTAGCTCAGTCTTCAAAAGGTCTCTTACCTTCAGCTCAATGCTTCCCAGCTGACGATCTCGTACCGCCTCCGCTTGTGCTTCCCTCAGGAGTTTGTCTTTTTCCTTGATGGCCTCTTCCTCCTTCAGAACAACACCTGGCAGCACTGCCGTCTCGTCTCCAATGGCTCCTTGCTGTCGGCACTCTCGTGTTGCCTCCTCTCGCATCAAAGCCATCTCCTTCACAGGGAATCCACAGAAGTTTGCAGCTCGCGTTCTCATGCCGCCATTTCTTGGGTCTCTTCTGTAGATCTTTGTAATACTGTGAGAAGCAGCCAACCCACAGTCCCAGCTGCCTCACGGGCACTCTGCTTCTCAAAGGATCTACTTACTATACGAAGGGCCAGCTCTACAGCCTCAGGTGTCACCTCCACTTGCCTCCAGTCCTGGGGTGGGGACCAGTCTTCTAGAAGGCAAGCCACCTCAGACCACATACCCACTGGGGGACAATCCACTGTCTCCCATTCACAGGGGCAGTCCGCTGAAGCACCCCTCCCATAAGGGCAGTTTATCTTTTTCCTTGGTCAACAATGAACTCTGCTGACTATGCCAGTTGTCTTGCAAATGAGTTTCAGCCCCAGGCAAGTTCGCTATAGATTCACTGTGACCAAAGAAATTTACAGCAATGGGTTCTTGGGGTGAAAATGTTATACCCAACTTTATTTCCAAGTGGCAGGTCAGTCACTAAAATCCCGTTCACTCAGAGTGAGTCTGTGTTAACACTGCTGCTTCAGATGCAGCAAGCCGGTCTCTGCCTCTGGGCCACTCTGTCTGCACAGCCGTCCTCTGGGCCTCTCTGTACAGTCGTCCCGCACAGCCGTCCTCCGGGCCTCTGTCCTCGGAGCTGCCACCACTCCAGCCTCCACTCTGCTCTCCTACAGCCTTGCAGCCCTGCCACCCCATCTCACGCAGAGCACTGGGCAGAACTCTTTATATTAACACAATTATGGCTTATTGCCTAAAGGTATGGAAGTGGTAGCATAGCAACAGGACAGTTACATCATCAGGTGGTTTAAATTCAGTGAGGATCCTGGCCATAGGAACCCCACTTTACCCACAGAGCAGTTCTTTGTATTTGCTTATATTTAATTTTTGCTTTATCTATAGCCACCTATCCCTGTTTATACATTCATTCCTAATATTCTATAGTTTTTAAAAATCAATATTGCTATAAGCCTACCAATTTAATTAGCCTTATTTTTTTTTGTGTGAGCATTACTCATTTGCTCTACTTTATTTTTGCTTTTTGCTTTCCATGTCATTCATTCAGTTCTCATACTTATTTTCTTCCCTTCCTTTCTTTGAATTTTTCTGTGTTCTTTTCCTAATATTTTAAGAGGGTGCAGAATCCATTAATTTTTAGCTTCATTTCTAACATATGCACTTTAGTCTAAAAATAGCCCCTCTACATATTATTAGTTTTGATATGTAGTTTTTAAAAAGTGTTATTTAATTTTAAGTATATTCTAATTTCATTATTACCGTGAATTAGGTAGAAATGATGTTTACATTTTCAAATACGTTTGTGTCTTTGACATTCCTCCTAACTTAATTGCATTGTAGTAAGAAAATAGGGTCTGTATCTGATACCAATGATTTGAAGTTTGTTCTAAACTAGTGCTATGGCATTATACATGGTCAGTTTTAATGAATAGTTCATATGTGCTTTTTAAAATCTGAGCATTTTTTATATTATTTTGTTCTTACTATGTTTTGATTCCCTTTCAAATTTTAAAAACACATATATCTGCTTTATATTCTATATTTGATCATTCACTATTTGAAGTAATTTGTTTTTAAACCAGCCTAGTTCTCTTGTTTTTTTTTCTTTTCTGGGAATGCTTAATAACTTACATCTTTATCAGTGAAGTTTTGAGGCCCATTTTGGGAGTGCCTTCCTCCAGCTGTTAATGACATTTCCCTTAGCCGGGGGACTTAAATGCACTTTAATTCAGCTTAAGGGTTTTCAAAGCATGCAAACGTGTGAAGGCAGGCTCCAAACCCTTGTGAAGGTGTGCCAGGAGCCACATGCCATCCTATCAAGGGAGATTTCTTTATCAACTTTCACCTAGAGATAAAGCTGAAATAAATTTTCTCTGCTAATCTGCCTTTAGAGATTAAAAACAAATTTTTTTACTAGTTTATACTTCTAGAAAGTTTTAATTCTTTTTGAGCAGAGCTTCTGTGTGTAGTATATTTTTTACCTCACTCTTCATTCTGCGTGGTTTAAATCTTTATCTTCAGTTTATTACCAGAGGGGGTTCCTGAATCCATTTGGTGGAAATCCTTGGTCATTGGCTTTTCATATAAACCATTAAATACATTAATACTTGGCTTACATATACAGTTGCCTCTTGAACAATGTGGGGCTTAGAGGTGCAAACCTCCCATGCAGTCAAAACTCCATGTATAACTTCTGACTTCCCAAAAAGTGATAACAACCTACTGTTTACCTGAAGCCTTACCAACAGTATAAATGGCCAATGAACACGTATTTTGCATGGTCTATGTAATATATACTCTATTCTTACAATAAAATAAGCTAGAGAAAAGAAAATGTCTTTTCAAATTGTTGAAAGTGTCCAAAAATTTTCTAGTACATTTATTGAAAAAATCCATGGATTAGTGGACCCATGCAGCTCAAACCTATACTGTTCAGGGTCAGTTGGGTATATATACACTCACAGTTAAATATAACATATAAACATTATGTTTATAAATATAAATGTTATAATTTATATAATATGTAATATAATTTATATTATCTATTTATAATATACTGTAATTATATATATAATTTCAACCTTCTATCATATAAAATGGTAATGAAAACTGAACAAATAGTCTTTCTTCTTCCTGCCTCTCTAGAAGAAAGATTTTGAAGACCAAAACCAAGTTCACTGGGGAAATATTCATTGGCTACTTAAAAAAAATTAAATGGAAAGAACAGATGAAGCTAAAGGAGCTATGCTGTCTGTATGGATGGGTGAGGGGAGCTGGGAAGTGCGGCTGAGGGGCAGCTGGTAGTGGGCCTGGGGCTGGGAGTTAAAAGGGAAGCCTGGGTTTGGAGTCAGTTTGTGCGTGAGCGGGAAGGGAAGGGAGAGCTCAGGTGTCCCAGCTGGTGTCCTATTGACACCCCCAGCCCCCTGTGAACACCATCATGCCTCTCTCTCAGCCTCAGGACCCAATCCTGGGCTCGCATTCTGCTGTCTTGAGTGGCTGGGTTCCTGCAAGCTGTGTTTTCAGAACTGTGTTTGGTCAGGCAGTTTGCTGGGGACACAAGGCATCTGCCTGATTCCAAGCGCAGGTGTACTAATTTGCATATGTGCCGAGGGCCAAGCTGGAGGACCGCTGACTGGGACAGAAGCCTGGGCTGGAGGCTCGGTGGGAGCACTCATCCTCCCAGGGGTGAGGCTGGAGGCAATGAGGGGGTGAAGAGTCCCATTTGGCAGCCATGATTCTTGAGGAATCTTGGTAGCTAGTCGTTAGGAAGAGGAAGAGGATTCAGGATACAGAAGATGTTCTCAGAAAGGCAGAAGAAAAACCAGGGTGGAGGAAGATGGTTCATTTAGTCAAATGCCCCCAATGAAAAGTTTTGTAATTGTATTTATGTGACACATTGTTTTTTAAAAAAGAACAAAGAAAGTTATAGAAAGCTAGATGATTGTATAAGCCAGGCACTGTTCTAAGTACTTTACATATATTATCTCAGTTAAAATTCTCCATGACACAGTGAGGTACCCAGATGAAAAACCCAGGCACAGAGAAGTGAAGAAACTTGCTCAGGGCCACACAGCTGGTAAAAGGTAAAGCTGGATTGCTTGTAAAGAAGTGGCCTCAGAACAGAGTTCCAGTCCTAATTAGGGGCCTGCAAATTTACATGAATTATAGTCTCCAAATTTTGCCAAACTTCTCATGGATCATTTTACCCCATGCTTTGCTTTATGAAGCAAGGGGGCAGGACTTGGGGAGAGAATTATATCTTGTGACCATGGGAGTACGGACTGCAAGTGGGAACCTGAGTTTCTCACTCCAGGTAAGAGAGTTTTCTCTCTTGGCAATCGATAGGTAGAATATCATGAGAATACCTTGTTAACAATCATCCCTTCAGACAACAAGCACTCAAAAGGCAATTGAAGGGATTTGGATAGAACAATTTTAAAGGAAGAATTATTTAGAGTAACATTAGGGAACATGATTAGTTGGGATTCACACACACTGAGGGAACTGGAGATGAAGTAATGGAGTTGAGTTGAATTTTAAGGAGAACTATTGGTTACAAAAACACTACAGGGTTCGCGATTGGGTAAAGAACTGAGGGTGGTCTCACCAGCCTTTGGTTAGCCAACAGGTTAATGTTTAGACCTTTTGATTTTGTGATTTCTATAACTGAAACTGCATTTGCAGTCAGCTGGAAAGTTCATGTGTTTTTTGCTCATGAAATCTTCATCTGTGAGGGTTATAAAGGTTATGAGGTTAATAAACATGGAAAATGGCATTTTCTGACTATCCACACAAACATACACACACACCTCTCCAAGCACTGATGATAATGGCTCTTACGTTTAAGTGAATCAGGCTAATACATATTGATTTCCTTATACTCGAAGCAATGGTGTTTGTGGTCCCACTGAGTATCAGCTACAGAAGGGGTAGGAACACATGAGTACTTGATCTGTGGTGACTGAGTTTTTAATGTCATATTCTACAGATTTTTAGAGAAGAAGTATTAGAAGTAATGTGTACTTTTGGTAAAATACCTACAACATGTGGAAAGATAAAAAGAAGATGAAAACAACTTTGTATTATCAACCATTCCTTCCTTCCCAAATACTGTGAATGACATGGAGGTGTCTTTCCATCCAGACTTTTAAAATATACTGCGTGGATAACATAGTTTTCTTTTTAACTTTAAAGCAAAAGTCACAAAGAGAGTTAAGACTGTGAAGAAGGGGACACGTATCAGAATAGGCAGTGATATGCACTCTGTGGCATTAAGAATGTAGTTCTGGAAGCCACGTAATAGCATAAGAAACTGCTTGTGATGTAATGTTGAATCAAGAGATTACAAAGACATATGTGCATAGAAAAAAAGTAGATGGAAATATTCCCAAAGGCTAGCAGTCATGGGAAGTCGGTGGCAAGGTCATGAAGGACTTTTAAATCTTTATTTTCCCTATCTTCTGAATTGTGGATTTATTTCTTGTAAAGAAAATATTTAAAAATATCTGTACTAATCAGAACCCTTTGAACCTTCCTACATATTTAGTAACACTAGTTAATTTGCGTCAAAGAACAATGAAGACAATAGGGCTTCACCTACCATTTAACGGCCCAGTAAGTTGGACACATTCATTGGGCTGTGACTCATATTTACTGAGTACAAGAGTGCAGGTACTATATTATCTTACCTTATTAAAACCAGTGAATTCTTTATTCACTGGAAGACCTGAAAACAGCACCCAAAGTTCACAGAAATATACAGCGAGGCACTGTGATAGAGTAAATGGGAACATCTGTAGACCTAAATTCTAGTCTTAGATTTGTCCCCACTAGGCCATTTCCTATTTCAAAATGTGAATAATGACAAAATACCTGCCTAGTGCAATGATTTGCCGTGAGTGCAAAACAAAACATCTCTCAAACCGAATGCAAAAGCAGAAAGCCGAGAAGAGATGGTAGAAGGGATTCCTGATAGATGCTGATGCCTGCCCACACAAGGTGGCCTTTGGGTGCTTCAGGGATGGACAAACACACCATCTTTGGGTTTGGCCCATTTCATTGCTGGGAGCTCTATTGTTACAAAGATTTTTTTAAAATCAGCCTCTGGAACTTCCTACCTCATTGTTCCTAGTTCCATCTCTCTGGGGTAGGATACCTTGGACCCCAGCAGAGCCTGATGGCTTCAAGCAATCCCCTTGGCCTGTGGGCCAGCGGCAGAGCCGGGCTGGTCTTCTCTGACCATGAGCAGCCCCAGTTATCATTTTCTGAGGGCCGTGATGGGTGCTCTGGAGGACAACCCTCTCTGGTATTTTAAGTTACACTTCTACTGGGGCATCTCAGCGTGAGCTCTCCAATCACACCTAGGATCCAAAAAGGAAGTCTCAGTCAGTCATGCCCAGACATTTGTTTGGCTTTGTTTTCCACCAGTGCTTTTGCTTTTTGTGAGCCCCGCCCTGTGTTTACAAACTTAGTTTTGGGAAGTAAGAATGAAATTGTAGATTCGTTTCTGTTAAATTCCGTACTGTTAGATTTGACCTATGGTTCCATGCTGATGGGATCTTTTGGGATCCCGATTTACTCTGTAGCCCAGACCCCCACCCTGTGGTAAGCTTGCCAGCTTTGCCCTTATGGTGTAGGAACCCGCTCTGCACCTCCCAGGCCTCTCCTCAGCTTTGGTTTGGCTCTGTGCCGTCCCCCTCTCCCGCATTCATGCTCTCCAGGAAATCTTACCACCATCCACCTCCACACTCTCTAGTTCTTTTGCCCATGCTCACTTGATAAATTTTTTAAGTTCAGATACCAGTTCTGCTTTCTAATCTTGAGTTTGCTTTTTCTGGGGAACATGTATTCCTTCCAACATCCTTCCTCCTCTACTCTTTATGTGCTACAGCTGGAGGGTGAGTGTGGCCATATCCATACCCAGCCTGGCTGCCACTTCCTGGGAGGGACAAAGTATAGTGCCCAAGGTTTTCCACTGGAGACCACTCTCCAGATTGACCCATTTGTATTGGACTATGGGTGTTTATGAAACTATCCAACTCTAGTAACGGCATTCTTCCTCTTGCTCACAAGAAAGTGGTTTGCAAATGCTTTCATGGACTCCTGATTCATTAAGTCCACAGTGTTCTGCCTAAGCTACCCATGGATACTCTCCATTGACTGGAGGAGTCCACCAGACTTGGCTCGTTCTTAGTGAATTCATGCTTTCTCTTAGTGATCATGGCTTCATTAAGTGCTAACACACCACCTCTGTAATAATTCATCTAGAATCTTTCCTGTTCACTAATCTGTGCTTGCAAAATCCCTCAAACCAGTAATGGATGTGGAAGCTGTCTTGGAGATAGGAAGTATTAAGGGATGGTATTCTCCTTACGAGGTTTGGTAGGAAGCTAAAAGATAGAATGTGGCTTAGTGGTCTGGAAGAGTCATGGACGTGATTTAATTTGTTTATATGTCATTGCCAGGAACAGGAATGAAATCAGCAAGCAAGTATCAAGCCAGATTCTCCCAGGGCCTAACCACAGTGACTACCAGGTGGTCACCCGGCATGGTGTGTTAATTTATCCAGTTTATAGCCACAAAGTTAAACTAACAGAATGTATCCCTCACTTGCAGGTACTTCAAAGACCATTTAGAAGAGTGCTCCTCAAACTTCAACATGCACATGAGTTACCTAGGCAATCTTATGAAAATGTAAGTTCTGTTCGATAGTTCTTGCGTGGGGCCTGAGGTTCTGCATTTCTAGCATTCTCCCTGGTGATGCTCCTGGCCCACGGCCACTTTTTGTGAAGCAAGGATTTAGACAATACTGTATTTTTTTCAGATGTAGAAACTGAGGTCCAGAGAGGTGAAATGATTTTCCCAAAGCCACATGGATGAAGTTAGAGCAGCTCTTTTACCTAGGTTCCTTGAGTCCCAGGTCAGTGACTGTTAAATTACAAAACTACTGGACCTACTAACACAGAGACTCTCCATCCTTTCTTAAGGATCACAGCTTGTGGTGGGGGAGCCAAAGTTAGATTCCAGGTACGTATATGCTTGCACACACACGCACACACACCCTGTATGTGTTTCTTCTTTCTCATCAGTTGTGATGTGTAGGAAACACATGAGTATAAACACATTAAAGTTATTCTTAAATGGAAATCAATTCTGAATGTGGAAGCTTTTCCATAAAACTCTTCCAGGAAACACATGAGTTATTTCTCACTTCTTAAGAATAAATACAGACATTCTAGGGTGTTGCTGATAAAATCATGTCATAATGACGTCTTCTATGGTTTTAATAGTAAAAGCTCTGGGCTTGGCTCAGTGAGTTCTATGTGCATAGAGGACCCTGGAGTTTTGGAGATTTTCCATTAGCTTCTGGTATTGAGTTTTTGTTGCCAGCTATGACTGTTTGTTTTCCCTGAACTCTGTGGGAGAACAACTGACAAATCCCAGGTCGGAGTGTGTGTGTGTGTGTGTGTGTTTGTTCACACATATTAACTAATCAGTGCAGATTCTTGACATTTTGCTCCTGCCTGAGAGGCAGGAAGGAGGAAGGGAAAAGAAATTGTCTGGAGTGGAAAAGAGGGTTAGAAAAATTTTTCAAATGAAATCTCAACTCTCCACTAGAGGTTCAGTAAAGATAATATGCTAAACTGATTAGAAAAAATTGGGGTCACAAACTCCTATTTTGGGAGGCAAATGCCTGTGGAGGGTTCAGCCCATTAGCTTTGCATCTCAGCCTACCTATTTACTGGAGAGTCAACTTCTTGGGGCAAGGCTGGGTCTTTCTGATATTTCCTTTTTTTCTTCTAAAGAGCCTGGAAGGGGGTCTTGCACCCACATGGGAGGCCAGAAGCATCTCTTGAATGAAATATCATTCACCCTGAGATATCCATGGCCCTGGCCAGCAGCCCTGGAAGCCACTAGTATATTTTGAACAGTGTGATGGCGGGTCTGGGAGCTCACGAGGTGTTTGTTTGGGACCCACAAACTTGGTTCCTGCCTTGTCTCAAGAGGGGTGCCCAGTACAGCTACCTTTTGGGGGTGCTTCCCACGACTGCCGAGCAGAAGCCCTAAGCCTTGCTCTGACGGGACCACCCCCAAGCCCTCGCTGGGGTCAGGCAGGCACCATGTACTGCCTGTCTTTATCCTGAGTGTACCCATCCCCAATCTTTTTGGAAGGAAGAGACCATGTCAAGAACATGAATCTGAATGCAGAGCCCAGGAGCTTAAGAGAGCAATACAAGAGGTGATCAGACAGTGCCGTCCCTCCCAGACAGGTCTGGCCACCACCTGTGGAAGCCAGAGGCTCTGGCTGCAGTCCCCACCGCTGTACCCTCCCTGCCTGGGATGACCCTGGTTGGCTCAGGCCAGAGGGGCCCGCCCTGGAGTTGGAGGAAAGTTAGTCTGCCAAGCCGCACGGCTACTGTACATTGGAGGAATGGTGGAATGTTCCTCCCAAACTTTGACGCTCTTCTCAGCTGTTTCAATGAGGTTATATCTTTAATATTCTGATGATTCACCAGGTGGCCTGGACCTGAATACTTACAGTGTAGACAGGCTAAAAATGTGGGCAAAACCACTACAAAAAAGGTTGCCTTAAACTGCAGGCCCATTCTTAATATTGTTGGAATCCCTGTCCAAGGCTAATGGGGTACATTTGGTCTCTCAATTAAAGTTCACTAATCTACCAATTAATCACAGCCACTTGGTAATTACCTAGAATGGGAAGGCGCTCTGGGACGCTGTCTGGAAAGGCTGCCAAGGAGCGCGAGGAAATCGCTCTGTCCCTGAGTACATGCGCCCCGTTCCCAGGTGAACAACACTGATCCATGCAAGAGCTGATGAGCAGCATAAGACTGGGCTCAGCTGGGCCTCCTGCCCCCTGGCCAAGTGACCCTGGGGAAAGAACTTCCTTTTGCTATGCCTCCATTTCTTCATCTGTAAAATAGGTCTGAAGAATTTAAATTTCCCAGAAAAATGCCTGACCCATAACCATAACAAGTGCCCTCTCTTGCTGTCGCTGCTATTATCATAGAGAAAAGACATGGGTTCAGAGCAGGGAGAACCACCCCAGGACGCAGTGGGGGTGTGCTTCAGTGAGCACGGCAAAGACCGGAAGTGTGGAGGAGTGGGCAAGGCAGGGGGGAGTGTGTGAGTGGGTGGTGCAGCATTCAATAGGGTTAAGGACAGATAGAGGCAGGATGGTGGGGCAGAGTATGTGAAAGCAAAGCTTTGAACAGTGTCTTCTAAAGACAGTGAGGGGCCATCCAGATTGTCACAAAGGGTTCTTGCAAAGAGCAGTGAGAACCAGGCAGAAGGGGAGGTTGGGCCAGCTGAGGGAGGACCTTGGATAGAGATTTGGCTGTGCTGCAGAGTTTTGAGTGGCACTGTGATAAGGTGGACCCTTTATCATGTCAAGAACACGAATCTGAATGCAGAGCCCAGGAGCTTAAGAGAGCAATACAAGAGGTGATCAGATGGCACCTTCCCTCCCAGACAGGTCAGGCCACCACCTGTGGAAGCTGGAGGCTCTGGTTGCAGCCCCCACCCGTGCACCCTCCCTTCCTGGCCACTGTCCAAGCGCTGTCCTGAGATGGGGGGTGGGGGGCATGGGGGGACATCAGCAGGTCTCCCCACCTCCAGGATGCTGAGGAGAGAGCCTTGCATGTTCCCAGGGCACATGGCAGCGGGGGGTGGGTGGGGAGGTGGGCACATTGTGCAGAGGCCCTGGGTCTGAAACATGGGAAGAACTGAATTAAGGGTCTTGTAGCATTGCCAGGGGCTCATGTCTGTGGCAATTGTTATAAGGATTGGAATTGGCAGAAGAGGGAGAGGCGTGGGACCCCAGTCCTGGCCTGGACTTGCCAGGACTCGGATGGTGAGAACTCACAACAGTGAGAGAACTCACGACAGGCTGGACAAGCCTGCCCACATCTTGTCTAGGCCTTTAACACAAAGTCATATGAGGAGAGAGACCCAGCCTTGGGAAACATGAGAAATGACCGTGCGGTGAAGCGTGTTGGTATTTCGTAAGGGTCTGGCACGTTTTCTGAATGATGCTGGCAGTCTGCCTACCTCGGCGCTTCCTGCTCATAGTTCCGCACATGTGTCACAGCTGAGGATTAAAGCCCTAGCAGGCTCTGACACAGTCGTCACCCGGAGCCCACTTTCTCCTTTCTTTGAGCCTCCATACCAGCTGGGTTGTCTGACAACATGTGAGGTGTCACTCTCATGCTGCATGGGCCAGACCCCGAGCTCCTTGAAAAAAGGAAAATAGAATTAGCAGCTCTATCAAGGGCTGACTCTAATGCACTTTTGTTTTAAATAACCAGCATCACCTCTGCGGGCTTATCCTGAGAGTTACCACTTCCTGGCAGGCCAGCATTCCCGGAGGCCCCAGTGCTGAAGGAAGGAGAGGGTAAGAGGGTTAATTGCACTTTGGGGTTTTGTTTCTGTATTTTTTTCTCCTTTTCTTTTCGTTTCCTTATACACTGAAGTATTTAGGAGGCATGATGGAATCTGATAAAATGAATAATGTTATGCTGCTTGTTGAAACAAGATTTTAAGGATTTCTTGGTGTTATGTGGCTTTGTAGACATATTTAACTTTAAGATGTGTCTGTGAGCCATGTTAAGAGATCACCTATGATTATGTGTTTTACTCTTGGGAAGATTAACTCTGAAGTATATGGGGAATATATTTTATAAGTATATACTGCTTATAAGCCATAAGTAGTGATGTGACTTTTGGTAGATCATGAGGTCTAAGTGAAGGGCGTCATAAATAGTCTTTTAAAAATGCTGTTACTGATGTTAGCATTAAAACTTATTTTATAATATTCTGTTAAGCTTCTATAGTTTTAGAGGCGCATAATCTGGCCAGCGTTTGACTGAAGGCATTGCATTATTATTAACAGACATCCACTGATTGCATTTAAAATGATAATGTATTGTAGTAAATGTATTAGTAAGACTTGTGCATGCTTCCTTCAGTAAAGGCTTAGAATATAACCTTAAAAGCATGAGCATGTTTTCCAGAGGTTTTACCAATGTTATACCTATAGCTATAAAGAAGACTGTATAAAGCTATACACTCTCAGAGGGGATTATAAACATTGCCCTGTATTTCTTATTGGACATCCTTGACCTCTATAATTTCTATTAATAGTGTTGTTGTGGGAAAGAACATAATAAGAAAATGGGACAGAATCTGGAAGATGAAAGGAAAAGGAAAAGGGAAAGAAGAACAAAATGAGGTTTACAATTCACTTCTTCACTTCACGTCACCTTAAGGCTCCTCGCCCTTACGGGAAACACTAGTTGGCACTGTAGCTGTGCAGGTATGATGAGCTGGATGGCGGGAGGACGTTCCAAATGAAGCAGCTAGTGACCAGCTCGTTTGATGAGTTACAGTGTTCACCCACAGGCAGCTGGACACCAAGATGTGTATGTGCGAGGCTGAGGGGGAATTTGTGTTCACTGTCAATGGGAGGCTCTGGTGGGAAAAAGAGCAGGAACACTTCTTGACATGAATTTAATCTTCCTAATATGGAGATGAATTTAAGCGATACATATGGCCTTTCTCAGCTCTAACAACTGCAGTGGTTAAGCTTTTAACCTAACCCCTTGGGCACATGCCTATTCGCTTAGGGGAAAAACATAATGAGCATGGTTAAGGAATGGCTGAGATCCACTTCTATAATATTTCCTTTAAAAATGTACGCAAATGGCGCGTGGTCACTAACAAAAATAAATGTGAAAAAAGAAGACATATAGATAATCAAAAAGGATGAAAAATAAAAACCTATCACTGTGAGATAAACACTGGTAACATTCTGGTGGGTATGCTTTGCTCTGAAAACATATTTTGAAAAAACACACTTGTACTGTGCATGCAATTTTATGACCCAGTTTTCCCTTTCAGCAATATACTAGGAGCATTTTTCCATGCTGATTTCCTACAAAAGCTTTTTACTCACATTATACAGATAACTTATTCAGTCATGTTGGTAGATGTTTGGTTTTTTTTTTTCTTTTTATTACTAACATTCCCTAAACTAATATCCTTGTGGCGAACCTTTGCATCTCTTCCTGATTATTTCCTGGGGATAAATTTCTGGAAGTGGCATTGTGGTGCTAAAGGATCCTCTTGATCCCAGCTACACAATTAATCTAGGCATGTGCTATTACTTGAGGGTCTCTCTAGCACTGTATGACTACCACTTGCCCACACTTTCACCAACACTGGGTTTTACCATTTAAAAAAAGAAGTGCTGTCCGATAACCGGCAGAGGTTATTTTGTTATCTAATTTGCTTTAAGGAAACCCTTTGTAAAACCTTCTGGCTTCCTATTCTGCCTCCCTGGGTTCAGCTTCTTGTCTTTTTGGTGACTCGTTATCATAGCAATCTCCTCTTACAGGAACTTACGGCAACCTAATTTCTGAGGCCTTAACCTCATTTGATGCTGCTCAGACAGCCTGGTGAGAGCGTGGGGACCTGGATGCTTCTGCCCTTTTTACTGTTTGAACAACTTAGTTTGAAAATCTCAGTCTTTATGACGTTACCTCCTTTTTACCTATAAAACTTAGAGACGAGGACTGACTTGCCATCCCACCACAAGACTGTACTGGGAATGTAGAGGGATAAGTTAGAGGAAAGTTCTTGGAATAGAGAAAAAAGTAAAAATACAAAGCGGTGCTGTTACTCTTGCTGTTTGTATGGAGTTTATATTCTCACCTTATAAAGTACATAATTTTTGGAGAGCAGCATGCTGAGATTTTGACAATGTCTCCTAATTCTAAACTTGGAAAGTGTGTGTGGGGGTGGGTGGGTGTGTTGCAACATAGATCTTGGTTCTTAGATGCCGCAGCAGCATTAAGCGTGTTCCAGCACCTACACGTCAGAGTAAAAATGGTTGCTATTTTGTTGTTTATTCATATCACTTGCATACAAGATGACGCGCCATTCTTCTCACATTGCCTTGCTGTTTGTCCACTTGCTTTGCTGTTAGCCTTGGTGAGAGCTGCTCAAAGACAGGGACCCGTTTTAAGTGTGTTTCTCTTTCTGCTTGGTTTGGAGTCTGGTACCCTGTAGGGGCTCAGTAAATGTTTTTTGAATGAGTCAACAGAAGGGAGTGAGGAACATTTTTACCCAACTGTGCAGGGAAAGGAATGTTCCACAAAGGGATCACAGAAGATTTAAAAAAGAGGGATTTTCTGGGGCAGATTATTTTATTTGCTTAGTTTCACTTGGGTTGGTGTCTGTTTCTAGCAAGAAAATCTTTAAAGTTCTTAGTAGTAAGTAATTAAGCAAATGAATACAAGCCAAGGTTAGAACCAGGAGAATGGAGACCATAGCTTTTGTAAGCACCAGTCTCATGAACTTGGCATGAGTATGAAAAGCTTTCCAGAATTTCACTCTGACCCCCCAGCTCAGTGTGAGGCCATTCAAATCAGGACCAGACTGGTGTTGAACAATGGCTTGAACTTGGTACTGAATAAATGATGATGGTCAATACCTAACAGAGCGCCTACATTGTGTGAGACCTGGGTTCTAAGTGCTGCACCTATGAGGTGGTCATTGTTTTTAGCTAATTTTGCAGATTAAGAAACTGAAGCCCAGAGAAGTGATCTTCCTAAAATCACATCAACCATTAGTGCACAGGCAATGCGCATGACTCAGAGTCCACGGGCTACAAGGGTGGGACTGAATGAACCTGAGAGGCCATGACACGTGGTTTTTGGACCACTGGTGATACTGCGCTGTTCACTTGGGTATACAGTCCCCATTTATAGAGATCCCACTAAGGAACACGCAACCGCTCTTCGTTCTTTACATCCACAATCTCTCCTGTGCCTCACAACCTTACAAGATTGGTATCCTTATTCCTGCTCTAGGGCAAACCGAGACTCTGAGAAGCTCAGAAAGTGGCCCCCAGGTGCCAGCTAGTGATGAGAGAACCGTCAGCCTACATTAAGTCTATTTAGCTTCCTAGCCCATTAGTCTGCACGACTCGGTGCTGGTTCATCTAAAGACTCATTCAAAGATCCATGCTTAGGTCTTCAACCAAAGATGAAGAGGGTCTAGTTCTGTTGCATTCGGAAGTGCTGAAAACCTGGCCAAGTCATTCCCTCACTTGGGGGTTGTGTGTGTGTGTTGGGGGGGATGGGGCGTGCTCAGCCTCAGTCTGTCTGCATCTACGTGGGCCAATGTGAAATGGTACCTAGAGTTGATTCTTAGGCTGGCTGCTCTCTGGCAGGACTACCCAACGTATGCCAGCCTAGAAACGATGAATGTTTAAAATACATAGGGACACCTTACTTATATTTTCTATCCATTGAGTTGCTAGTACCAAAGATGTCCAAAGAATATTTCCAACAAGGCTGGGACGGAGTGAGGTTAGGACCAGCTTGGGCAACTTACCTATCTTCTCATTGCTTAATCATTGCGGTTATAAAAGGGGGATAAGGATATAATTTAAAATAGTATTTTACTAATTTTCCTGTTAAATTTTTCAGCAAGATTTTGGAATTAAACTTTTTTTACAGTAAATAGCACATAGTTTGTGTTCTGTTGAATAGGTGTCCCACAGTTTAAGAGATTATTTGGAAAAGTCTTTTTCTTTTTCCCCAGCCACCAATTCCCCTCTTTCTCACTGGTACGTACCTGTTGTTAATAGCTCTTTTCACCTCTTTCAAACAGTGTTAGGGGGCTCCAGAGACCTCTATATGTGTGTGTGTGTGTGAAGAGATTTATTATAAAGAAGTGGCTCAAGTGATGATGGAGGCAGAGCTGTCCCACAGTCTGCTGTCTGCAAGCTGTTGATACAGGAAAACAGGAGGTATATTTCCAAGGACTGAGAGCTGGAGTCAGGGTGTGGGTTCCAGTCCAGGCCTGAGAACAAGGAGCCCGAGGACAGGAGAAGATCAGTGTCTCAGCTCGAGTATTCAGGCAGAGTTAATTCAAACCTCCTTTGCCTTTTTGCTCTATTTAGGCCCCAAAGGGATCGGGTGCTGCCCATGTAACTGGGGAGGGCCATCCTGCATTTCTCAGCCCACCAATTCAAGTGCTAATCTCTCCCACAAACACTCTTGTAGACAGACCCAGAAACTATGTTTCACCAGCTATCTGGGCCTCCCATGGCCCAATCAAGTTGACCCGTAAAATTAACCATCACACACACAGTGGTGTACCCAGTGCCATATCTGTAGCTAATGAGCTGCATTTTCAACCTTCTGGTGGACTTTTAAATTGTTTGCAATCTTTTGCTCTTACCAGCAATGTTGCAATGAGTAACAGCCTTGCTTATGTCATTTTGCAGAAGTGGGAGCAAGTGTATTTGTTGGCTAAATTCCTAGAAGAGGACTTGCCAGGTCAAAGTCTATGTGCATTTGTGATTTTTATGTGTATTTCACAATTGCCTACCCACCACCACCAGGTTATACCAAGGAATGTTTGTAAGAATGTTCGCCCCTGGGCTTGTCAAAAAGGTATGCGAGTCAATGGGTGTATAATACATTTTGATGGTTTTCTCAGGGTCAGAGTTAACTCAGTGTGCTTTGACATTTTTCATATCTGATATCATGACTGAGGTTTTTCTTTTTAGGCTTTACTTTTTTAAGAGCAATTTTAGGTTCATAGCAAAATTGAGAGGAAGATACAGAGATTTCCCACATGCCCCTGCCATATACGCATGCATAGCCTCTCCCATTATCAGTACAGCCCTTCTCCCTGCAGGGTGACACGTTTATTACAAGTGTTGAACCCACAGTGACACATCATCACCCAAAAGTCACTCAGGTCACTCTTGGTGTTCGTGTTCAATGGGTTTAGACAAGTTTGTAATGACACATGTCCATCATTATGGTATGATACAGACGATGTTCATGGGCCTGAAAGTTGTCCATGCTCTGCCTACTCATTCTCTCCCTGCCACAACACAACCCCGGGCAGCCACTGAGCTTTTTACCCTCTCAACAGTTTTGCCTTTTCCAGAACATTGCATAATCAGAGTCATAGAGTGTGTAGCCTTCTCAGGTGGGCTTCTTTCACTTAGTATCATGCTTTTAAGTTTCCTCCATGTCTTTTCATGGCTTAATAGCTCATTTCTTTTTAGTGCTGAATAATATTACACTGTCTGAATGTACCACAGTGTATCCATGCACCTACTATCGCAGTTGCTTCCAAGTTTTAGCAGTTATGAATAAAGATTTTATAAATATCTATGTGTGTATTTTTGTGCAGATGTAAGTGTTCGACTCCTTGTGTAAATAACAAGCAGCACATTTGCTGGGTTGTATGGTAAGAGCATGTTTAGTTCTGTAAGAAATTGTCAAACTGCCTTCCCAAGTGGCTGATCCATTTTGCATTCTCACCAACCAAGAATGAGAGTTCCTCTTGCCCCACCTTCTTGTGAGCATTTGATTGTCAGTGTTCTGGAATTTGGCCATTCTCATAGGTGTGTGGTAGTATTGACATTGTTTTTAAAACCACTGATCATGACTTTTGGGTCACTCAATGATTGTTTTTTGAGGCCTTGCTGGGTGTCCCGCCACGGCACAGCACAGTGGGTGGGGGAGGGCTGGTGGCTGCCTGCCAGGAACACACAACACAGCTGGGCGGCAGCCGGGTGATGGGGAGCCCTTGCAGAGGAGGGCTGAGGTCTGAGGCCGACAGGTGGACGGCTGAGGGAGCAGGAGCATCATTGTCCTGCCGGAGGAGTGGAAGAAGGTCCCTGCACGGCTGGCCAAGTGATTGGGAGACAGGTTCAAGCTGAGCTTGGGGACAGAGGCAGAGGCCAGATCACTGTGGGCCTCTGGAGCCTCGGTAAGCCATTGGGATTTTATTCTGAACTTCAGGTAGCCTTCAGTCACTGGCTGGAAAGATGGTACCAGAGTCTGTAAAGTCTCACCCTGTAGGCTGTGAATGTGTCCCTGGGTACCAGGGAGGCACGGTCCCTGAGCACAGTACTAGGGACATCGTTGTGTTTGCTACCAGACATTGTGGCGGGCTGACGTTTGGTGTCGGGTGTCACTCGGGACACTGCGCTCTCTTGAGCACCCTGAGGTCCTGCGTGTGGGACGAGTGACAAAAACTCTGCCTGAACATGACCATGGAGACATTCCAGCCTATTCTCCCAGAAATAAAACTCAGTTAACAAAAGGCTTTCTCACTCATTATCTCACGCATCACTAACATAGCTGATCATTTTGATCAATTATTCCTGGGGGGCCCCCCAGGTGGTGAGGAAGAGAAAGTGGCAGGGAAAATACGAAGATAAGGAAAGTGAGTCATGGCTTACAGTCTGGTTTTGAGTCAGAACGAAACATCAACATTCAAAAGGAAGTCAGGAAAGGAACAGCAAAGAGGGCCCATTGCTCCGGGGTTCCAGATGAGAACTTTGGCCTGGGAATGTGGTCTACTTGCAAAACTGCCCCAGGGGCCTGCTTGGTGCTTGGGAGCCCTTCTGGGGCTGGGGCTTCTGTTACGTCCTTCTCTGGAGGTGTGGGTATGATTCTCTTTCAAACATTAGAGGTGAAGAATTGAGAACTTTCCTCAAGACCACTGAGCGGCCAGTGTGGAGCTGGGATTGTCCCCTGCATGTTGAGACGATGGCTCTCTGTGCTCTGGAATAGGGCAAAATTCCCAAGTTTTATCATCTGGGGAAGTCCTGGAGGAGAGAATCTCTCTCTACTATGCATCCTCTTTCGTTCTGGCCCCTCTGGTTTCATTATTACGGGGCTGCTTTGCTTATGTGTCTGTAGTGTTGGCAAGGCCCTGCAGAAGGGGTGTGCACTGAACCACAGCCTCAGGGGCCCGGTGGTAAGGCTCTGATTCAAGAACTGCTTCAACCTGGTGGAGAAACACAGGGGCCAGACCAAGTATTGTGGATTGGGCACTCAGGCCCCTCTCCACACTTAACTGGCTGCTTGTGGCCAGACAGAGGGAAGCGGGAGACTGTGAGCCGTTAGCTGTTCAGGACTGTAGGGTTTGCTTCTGAGAAGAAGGGACACTGCAGGTGAATTCCAGGTGCTCAGCCCAGACAGAATCCCCGATGGAAAGCAACACGAGACCAGGGGAGGTTGTCAAGTGATAATGCTGGGGAAAAGAGGCAGCTAAAGGAATAGTTACCAAAGAAAAGTCCAGAAACATATTTGTGACACTTGAAAGGTGTCTGTGCTAATCATAATTGAAATGACTGTTTTTGGATTCATAGATGGCTAGGCTCTTGGTTTTCCTAGATCTATATACCGTCAGTCCATAACAATGGTATGATTACCTTTAAAGGCTAAAATTTCAATCTGGATTTTAGCAAGTTTGATATCTAAAACCTCCAGACATTTCCTGAATCAATGAGTGAACAGAGATGACTTTGCTAGAGAACCAGGCAATGGCAGGCCTGAGTCTTTGTGGTAGTTTGCCTTTTTTTTTTTATCATTTGGGGGGAATTCTTGGCAGTGAACACGCTTATAAATGGTCCCTTTTTTCATGCGATGCTGGGCCTCTGGACAATGAGGCTCTTCTCTGCTAAGCTAAGCAGTATGGCTTTTAATGACTGTGGCTGCTTAGTCATTTATGCCCACATATTCCAGCACGGGCCGCAAAACCAGCACATCCAAAGCCCTGAGCACCCCACATCAGAGATCGATGTGGTTTCCCTAATTCTATTCCCGGAGTTAGTGAAGAGGGGAGAACTTGACTGGAAGTCCTGGGGCAACTTTTCTTACACCTTTTCCTCCCTGTGATTTCATTCGCTGGCCCCTTGCTCTCTTCTCTCCAGCTGTCCTATCTTGCAGGTACCCCCTGCGCGGGCAGCTCCCTAACACTCAGCAGTTGTCCCTCTCCTCCCCATGTGGTCTGTGTGCTTTTCAGACACTACATGGGTTCCTTACTGGGTCTATGATTTTCATTTTGTCCCAAGGAAAACTGAGGTCCATGGATAGCAGGCAGTGTCTCAAGATGGTAGCAAATGAGCAACGGAATCAGGATTTGAACGTGGGTCTGCAGCTCCCCCACATCTTTATGTTTCATTGTACCAAAATGATAAGGGGGTGGGAAGAAGGGAAGCACTAGTTGGTGGACGAGTTCTCCTTCAGATATGGCCGAGGCGGCTGGATTTGAACGACTGAAGTTTTTCGATTTGTTCACATGCAGCACGGGTTTGACACCCCCTTCTATCACCTCTGATAGAAATTTAACATCTAAATTGGCGCAAGTTATATCTGTAAGCTAGATTTTTAAAAGGACATTATGTGCAAGCATTATTTTTTTAGCCTTTGAAATGGTCAGTAGATACTATTGAAGCTAATTCAGGTACGACAGGAACTCAATAGATATTTCTCTGGATTAAACAGATCCTGCCTGAAGTAGGTGGGACAAACCTGGTTTTATAAATAGTTTCTGCCTTTTAAAGAATAATCTGTACATCAGAAAGATAAGAGATAAGTGTTGTCAAGAAGGGTGTGAAGAAAAGGGAACCCACGTGCACTGTAGTGGGAATGTTAATTGGTGCAGCCACTATGGAAAACAGTATGGAGGTTTCTCAAGAAATTAAAAATAGAACTGCCATATGACCCAGGAATTCCACTTCTGGGTGTGTATCTGAAGAAAATGTGAATAGGACCTTGAGGAGATATCTGCATCCCCCAATCCTCATTGCAGCATTATTCGTAATAGCTAAGATATGGAAATAACATAGGTATTTGTTGACAGATGACTGGATAAAGAAGAAGTGGTATGTACATACAATGGACTATTACTCAGCTGTGAGAAAGGAGGAAATCCTGTCATTTGCGATAACATAGATGGACCTTGAGGCCATTAAGCTAAGTGCAGTAAGTCAGAAAAAGAAAGACAAATACTGTGTGATTTCACTTATATGTGGAATCTGAAAAAACCTGACTTCAAAGAAACAGAGTAGAGTGGTGCTACCACGGCCTAGGAGTAAAAGGAATGGAGAAATATTGGTTAAAGGGTAAAAACTTCCAGTTGTAAGATTAGCAAATTTGGGGAATCTAGTGAACAGCCTGGTGATTGCAGCTAATATGTTGTATGATGTACTTGCAAGTTGCTAAGAGAGTAGACCTTAAATGTTCTAACCACAAAAAAGAAGTGAAAATTATGTTCTGGGGATGGAGGTGTTAGCTAACACTATGGTGGTAATCTTTTGCAATATATAAATGTATCTCTCAATATGTTGTACACCTTAAACTTACACCATGTTATATGTCCGTTATATTTCAGTAAAGCTTGGAAAACAGTAACAACAAAAGAGGATAATCTCTAAAACTATATGCAAGCATTCACAGGATTTATTGCCTGGAGAGACAAATATATGATTATAGTCAGTGGTAATAGAATGTGACCTTAGACTGAATTGGTTTTTAAAATCTCATATGTACTTGCCATGACTGCCTCTTCTGAATAAACTTCCCTCAAGGTTTAAGCATGTCTCTAGATCAACATAGTGGGTTACTGAGCTGACTCATAGGGAGAAAAGGAGGTTACATTTTTGCTATTGTAATAATGTGGGAAATTATGCTTGGCATCACTCACCCTGAGTGAATATTTATCATCAACCTCAGATTCTGAGATTTATTTAAACGCAAGATCAGAGCTCTAACCTTTTTTTTTCTCTGTTGAAATTTTTAAGAAATTTGGTAAGGTAAGGTGACCTAGTGTGCAGAAACTAGGTCTGCAGGAAAATGAAAAAATGCGGTGGGTGGGGGAGCATGGTGGAAGTAGGCAATTCCTTTAGTCTGGAACTGATGTCTGGATCATAAATCCTTGTCCTAGGGAAACCTGCTCTGTGTAAACAAGGCCCTGAGGCTGAGCTCTCTTCCTTTGCCTGGCCCCATGTGCTGGGTTAGGATAGAAAACAAGGTGCCGCTGCAGGTTAGTAAACCCACTTGGTCACCTGCAGGGAGAACAAATGTCTGCCAAATAGGATCCTCCTCCATTGTCTAGGCCAGTGGTTGTCAATACTGGCTGCATACTGGAACCACTTGGGGAGACTTAAAAATATGGAAGCCTGGGCCCCAGCCCCAGAGGTTCTGAAGTGATTGCTCTGGGAGGCAGCCTGGCCCAGTGATTTAAAAACACCAGCCAGATGACTACAGCTGCAGCTGGGATAATGCAGGCTGAGAACCACTGACCCAGCAAGTAAAGAGCCACCAGGTTAGTAAATTACCCAACAAGAAGCTGGCTAGACCAAGGATGGCCTAAGTGATTGCCAAATTGTTCCTGCTGGGGGAATTAAGGTCCATTTCCCAGAAAACCTTGTCCCTGGAAGTTATCAAAGGCTCTCTCTCTTGTCAGTGTGGTTTGACTTTCCTAAGGCACAGTGGGCACGGGTGGTGGAGATGGGGCTACCTTATTCACATGGCAAAGGTGAAATATTTGCTGTGTTCAAGCTGTAGTCAATGAAGAGAAAGAGCCTACCTTCCATCAAGTGGCTGAGTATCGGGGAGAGCAGAACTCACACGATACAGAGTCTGGGGTGCCAGGCCACAAGACAGGGAGATAATGCCAAGGGTTAGAGGAGGGGGGGGATGGTCACTGTTCCAGTGGCTGTAGGGGTGGGACACCCAGGATGCCCCTGGAAGGGGTGTACAGTATTTCAGATGGGCCTGGAAGAGTGGGCAGGAGGAGGACTTGAGCTGGAGGGGGAGGAATGACATTCTGGGTGACAGGAAAGACGCAACCACTGGGAACACTGGTAGGGAGACTGGCATGGAATTTGACAGAAATCTAGAAGCATGGGACAAGGAGGGAAATGCGTTCAAAAAAGTGGAATCAAGGGAAATCAAGGCAGGTCTGGAGGATGAGGTGGAGTGGCTGGGGCTTTATCCTAGAGGCAGTGGGGAGCCCTGCACGGCAGGTTTTGACTGCCAAGGTTGAGGCAAGGGTGAGTAGGGGTCTGCCTAGCACTGTTTATCCAGCTAGTCTGGGTTTAGAAGAACAGTGTGTTTTGGTCCAAGCCTCTGGTTTGACAAGGTGGAGAAGAAGCCCGTATAGGTTGCACAGGTCAGGGGTGGGTGGACAAGATGGGTGCAATTGCGTGACAGTGGCTCAGGCTTTCCCTGACTGCTACCTTTTTCACCTCCTTTCCTCTAACTTCTCATGTCTCCTTTGTTCTCCCCAGACCTCCCTCTGAGAAAGAACTGGAAAAGTTCCCCCTCTTCTCACACACACAGTCTGTTGTCTCAAGTAGTAACAGTGAAACTGGATATGAAAAGATCAAGTGTGGCCATGAAAAGATTTGGTGGCTAGCACAGGTATTTACTTAACTTTGGGCCACATTAACGCTTAAGTAAATATGGTGCCTGCTTTTTTCTTCTTCTTTTCAAAATACAAATATAGAGTCAAAAGGCCAGCCAGATTTTGGCACTAATAGCCAAGACGCTTCTGCAAATGATGTTTCTGGATTCATTTTACTGCCGCTATGTGCTGTTCGATGTTTTGGGGGGATTTCATTTGTAAGAAAGTCTGTAAGCACTCCTAGTGAGTCTGCTTAAAAAGGGAACCAGGGTAAATCAAGCTTCCTAAAGTGGAGATCACCTTGTCTAATTCTGTTTTTAAAGCATCAAAAAATATTTCAGAAGCACTTGTTCTAGAAGGTGCAAAAAAGAGAAAAAAAGGCAGAATGACCATGTTCCAAAATCCTCTTGGTTTTGCTTCCTCTGCTGGAAGAAAACAGGGAAATCATGTCAGCCGGTTTTCCATCCTTGGTTCTGGTGTTTTCTTTATGACCAGGCTATCTTTTCCTAGATAAAACTTATGTATCTATTGTTTCTCAGTCCTGCTTCTTACTGTTCTCTTGTTAATTCACAATCCCCTTGCCACAGGTGTTGGACCCAGTTTGAAAGAATCTAGTGATAAGGGGAGAAGGAAAAAAAAATCACTTTAAAAATGTAATGCCTATTTACATATGAATCTTAGATACATGACAAAGTCAGGAAATAAAATACCGCAGTCTTAGTTGTAAATATTGGGCATATCCAATTTGGGATCAGGAAGACATCCTTACTCTACTCTTGAAATTGTAGTGCCTTCCCCGTTTAGCTTTGGGAGACCAGACCTAAGAGTGCAAAGCACCCACTGTGTGCCAGCTACTGCAATAAGTGTTTTCCCCATCCTGGCAAGGTGGCTTTACTCTCCACACGCTACAGATGGGAAAACTGAAGTGGATGATATACAACTTGGAAGGCAGAGCTGGAGGCGATGTGGGCCCTCCTAGCTAAGACTGAATTCTGTTGGTGGCAGCCCCAGCCCAGGCAGACACCTGCTGCTCGGCTCTCTCTTGGCACCCCACAATAAAGTGGTTGTGTATATTACTGTTAGTTACCTCCCACTTAGGAGATCCTTACACAGTTGCCAGCATTTTGCTTCAGTTACTTCTGTACTCAAAGAGCTGTCTTTGAGTCCCCATCCTAACTTTCTTCTGGCATGTTCCCTGTTTATTTATTTAGCTGACTCTCAGTTCCGGAGAGGCCTTGAGGCAGCTTGTTGCTTTTTTCAGTGTGTGTCCAGTTCTGTACAGCCCCTCGGGGATGTGTAATATATGGGTTTCTTGGACATGGCATTTGTATGAGGCAGACATTGCCTGCTGGGCAGAAAACATTTACTTCGCGGCACCTGAGTTCCCAGTTACCTTCATTTATAAAGACCTCGGGGAACCGCCAAAGCTGCTGTCGCCTGGGAGTTTCCCATCAAAATCTGTCCTCCATCAGGGTAAAGAAGGTGTAGATTATCAATAAAAGAAAACATACATACATGTATTTAATTGCTCAAAATAAGCACACAACTCTGGGAGCAAAGGAAGCATTTACTGGAGGTTAATGGTAAGAACTAACTTCGAGCTGAAGTTAGGTTGAACCTTGCAATAATTCAAGCATGCTTACTTAGTTAAAGCATAAGCTCCTTACTGCACTTGAGAAATATGCCTTCACCCAAGGAGGGTTTTCCCTCCCAAGACACTTTGTACTCTCATGTGAAGTTGGCATATTTACTGTGGAGACCAAATCGCACTTGCCCTGCTCTGCTCAAAATTAGAAAACAAATTCCATGCACTCAGTAGGTTATTAACTGAATCATATCAACTTTTGGAGCTGAAACCCCAGGGACAAAATTTCAAAATCCAATTGTAATGTTCATTTAAGCACCAGGCGTTGAGAGAATTGTTCAGTACACCTGGCGCCAGGCTTGCAGACTGAGTTTGGAGCATCTTCAAGGACGTTCCCTAACTCAGGCAGACTGTTAGCTCCTGGTTGCAGAGGGGGATTTTAGTTGCAAATCAGTCTCCTGGTCATAAATCCCTGCTCAGACCTCCCAGCTACTCTGGGAACTAGGCAGACAAACGGTGTCGTCCTGCAATGGTTCCGTCCTGTAAAACCTCCCTCTGTGGTCTTGAAGTCCTCATTTACTACCCCTGTATAATGAACTTCCCCAGGCTTCTTCGGCCAGATCAGCCTGCCTCTCGGTCATGCAGACTTTAATGTTAAAATACCAGCGTGGAGACTTTGATGTGTGTGTTGTGTGAGCATGCAGGTGTTTTGTTTGCCATGTGTGTTTGGTGAGTGGTTTATGTGTCGGGTGTGTGTGTGTGTGTGTGTGTGTGTGTGTGTGTATGGGTGTCGGAGTGTCCAGTGCCTGGCATATATTTTACCAGGTGCTTGGTAAATATTTGCTAAATGAAGGAAAGGACGTCATTCCTGCCCCCATGAAGCTCACTGTATAAACACTCAGGTTGGGTTGTCAGTTCCTTGAGGGTCAGAAGTATCTTGGTTCACTTTTCTGTCCTTCAGTGTTACTCAGAGGGAGGCAACGCCAGCACAAAGAAAGTGGAGGGGCTCAGATGGGAAATATTATGTAACTAAACACAATTTTGCTCAGGCTCAGTTTCTGGAGGCAGATGCTCATTTTCCCCATCTGCCTTCTAACATGCTAATTCCCTTCTTACTATGTTTGCAGTGTATGGTTTGTCCCCCTGTACAATGTAAGCTCCATAGCTACAGGGGATTTTGTCTGGTTTGTTCCTGGATGCCTCAAGTGCCTAGAACACCTGGTATGTACTATGTGCTCAGTAACATTTACTGAATGAAAAAAATGTAAGAATAAATGAATTCCAGTGTGTTTGGTTCGAGTCAAGGTTTTTCACCAAAGACTGGCATTCTTTCTGCGTCACCATTTATTTGGAATCTCAGTAACTCTTGGTAAGAGCCTGTCAGGGTTTCACCTTCTTGCTGTTCATGAACCTCTCCCTCAGGTTGGCCTGGCATCTTTCAGGGCTTCCTCTCATGTTGGCTTTAAGAGGGGCTCGCAGCTGCTCCCTCAGCTCTGTGATTGTCCTGGGGCCAGCTGGAAGTCAGGTCTCACTGCACTCACCTTCTCTAAGGGAATTGCTATGTCCCCAGGTTCTCCTGGGAAAGGCCACCAGCCATCGGCTTCTTCTAAGCCCCCTTCCAGACCAGACCATAGGGCTAGGCTCTTGCTTTGCCCCTTCCCTCTTGCTAGGGGCTCTTCCCATCAGCCACAGGACACTGTCCCCAGTCGAGCAGTGAAAGGCTTTCACTGTGTTAGTCTCACCCTGCTTAATCTCCCAGTTACGGGGTCCAGTCTTCCTGACTTTTGAGATGAAAAGCCAAGTTTGAGGAGTCCCAAACAAATCTCTTTGTCTCTCAACAAAGCCTGGCCCATTATTTCACCATATTTTAAGATATGTCTTGTATCTGACAGATGATAGGTCACAGTTACTTGGCAGCCTCTTGTATTCTTTCCCATTGCACTTATTACAATCAGTGACATTTTAGCTCAGGCTCTTGTCCAGCCATGGCCTTAGACTCTATCCTGGAGTTCAGAGGCAAGCAATGGCTTCCTGGTTCTAGCTTCCTTCTTCCTCTCCCCAAGGTATTAGATGTCTTTCCTTCAAAGATATGAAGCCTGAGAGCAACCAGAAACAATTAAAGGGTGACCCAGAGAGAACATACATGTCATATATTCAAGAAATAGAATACCCAGGATATAAGATTACCCGCTGAATCAACACAAATGGGATTGGACCTCCTTAATGCAATGGACTGACTTCCACCCTATACCCAGGAATATAGCAAAAGAAAAAATGTGTGTCCATCTCAAAGAGGCCCCATCTGCCATGGAGCAAGATGTAAGGACTCCCAGACAAATGGGACAGTGCCCAGGCAGGCTGTGGGTCATTCTCACTACCTGAGAGGTCCTGGTGCAGGGTGGGGATGGAGGCCCTCAAGGCTGATGCCATTAATACTGGAAAAACCCTCTTGTCTGATTCCTTGATCATTACAAATACTTCAGATGGTATCTTGGTTTCCCAGTGTGCCCTTCCTGGAAGAAAAGGACCTGCTGTCAATAAATAAATAATAGCAGCTCGTGTCTTTTGGCAGTTATAGGTCACTTGTAAACTAAAAAGTCAGAATTCTTTTCTGGACTTATGCATCTGTCTCATATCTAGAACATTATGAGTGCCAACCACTGAGAAGCCTGAATTTCTGAGTCTGTAAGAGCCAGGCCCTAAACCCAAGAAAAGCCAAAGATTAAGGCCACCTTGCTTTTCTTTTAAAGCATCTACATTTAGGTCAGAGTTTTCTGTGTCAGTTCCCTCCCTGTCTGTCTGTCTCTCTCATACACACACACATGATAATAAATAAATGGGCATGAAATAGAGAAGAGCCAAATCTTGCCATAACAACTAAATTTAAGGAAAAGTTCACTACTAAGAGCAAGGGGCACTCAGAAGCTGGTGATTACAAGCAACTAGAATTGGTGATTGCATGAACCATGGGCTTGTTTGAATGAGCTAACTTTGCTCAAGGAAAAAGGAAGAAATTGTAGTCACCATTTAGGAGTGTCTCCTGGAACCCAAGGGCAAGAATGTAGCCTGACTCCCAAAAGGGCTGGAACCAGCCTGGGAAGTTGTCTGAGTCCAACGGAGTCTCTTTTCTTTTTTTTTGTCTCCACCTCTTGCTTTTCTTTTTCTGAAAACTGGTTTCCTTTGCTTCTCTGGTTCATATGGAGGAAAGTGTAGTCACCCTCCAACTCCCAAGTGGAATTCAAAGCAGAGCAATATCTTCTTTGTTTCAACTCTATCCGCAACACATAGAAAATAGCTCTGTGTACTTTATGCTTGATGCAAAATTCTTGAGAGAGAGAAAGTGAATGCTCTAGCTTTGGCCCAGTCAGCCATGGCCAAGAGTATCTTCCTAGGCCCACATTACAGACTGGAGGTGGGGGTCAGGGAAGTTGGTTTACTTTCCTGAGATATAGGAATATGCTATGCACTGAGTAGACACCAATCCAAAGACATCTATTTAATGGAGAAAGATGGAATGCAGCCTTGAGTTAAATATTTAAGTATATTCAGTCTATTTCCTTAAGGCAACATTACATTCCAGTCCTAAGTGTGTTGATTCAAAGAATGATACAATGCCGAAGTTTCATCAATCAAAGACATTTAACCATAGGTATACCAATGTCATGCTATCTTTATTTCACATGAAGTTGTGTTTTTATCTTATTGGGAAAAGAATTATGAAGCCCACCTTGAGAAGCAAGCTCAGTTTTCTTATAAATACATTAAGTTTTTTTGGAATGAAGTATTCCCAGAATTCCATGCTTAAAACAGATTTGAGTAAATCAAAGCAAAGCTTGCCTTAAATATTAGGTCAATGAAAGGGCTAGGGAATAGTTCTGAATTATATAAAAATTTTACATATACACAGCAGTAAAGTGTTACAGTTAAAATAATGCACACTAACACAATTCCAAGAAAATATAGAAATATGGGTAGAAGGTTTTCTATAGGTCTTTCTTGGTTGATGGAGAACAAGGGATGAGACTTGGAAGAGATTGTAGAGGGAGATGGAGAATAGGAGGGAGAGGAAAAGGAGGGAAAGGGGAAGAAGGAGAGGATAGTGGGTCTGTTGGGTGAGACCATCTAAGCAGAGCACTCAGACGCTGCGCCTACTGTGAGCCGGGAAAGGCCAGACAATGATTATGTGTGAGAAGGCAGAGTGGCCAGCTTCTAGCTCCCAGTGGGAGGAACTCTTGGAGGTTCTTTCTTAGCTACTCTGCAACTATCGAGCACCCACTGGTTATTTAGCATCTTCTCCCTGCAAAGCAGCTGGGGAGGAAAACCACAGTAGAGGATTTACTCTTGCAATTTCTTTCATCATCTCTGCATGAAGAATAATTCTGAGCTGGGATTTAGTCTGGCACAAGGAAGGTCTCCTTTTCCCTTTGGCCATAACTCCTGGTAACCTTATTATTGTTTCTTGGACTGAGGGCTTCCACAGGAAGTGAAGGGAAGCAGTTCTGCCACGGGTGGAAGGCAGTCACAAAGGTGAGTTCAGAATTAAGTCATATTTAGCAGCCAGAACACATAACACAGCACTCAGGTGAGGAATGGGAATAGAGGAGATGCTTAAAAAGGAGATGCACCAACTTGAAGACGTTCTAGCTCCACTTACTGCTCTGGAGTGGCAGCTAACACAGTTGATTAGGCCTTTCCTGTGGTCTTAATTATAGTATTTCAAAGCAGGGTTCACATCAAGAAAAACAAGTTCTAAAGAGAGAGTTTGTTATCTGTGCTTCAAAAGAAAAACTGAGCAAAGCTGAGAGGGTCTGTCAGGGAACCCCTCCGTGAAAAATGATCTCTTTTGGGATGCTGGAAGGCTCCAAGACTTGGAATTTGAAATGTTTCTCCCAGAAGACATTACTGAAAAGGTCACAAACCATGGGTGGGGGAGGGGATGAAGTCAAGTGTGAGGATGTAGACAACAAGGACAGTCAAAGAAAACAGAATCTTCATCTGAGCCAGAAGTTTGTTTTGAGGGTTGAATTAGAAGGTTTAGATGAGAGGTTCTTAACATCCACAGACGTGATGCTCTTTTTCTTAATATTTTATAACATCCCCTTTACTATCCTCTCATGAAGTCCATTGATAACCTACCAACACATGATATTCAAAGTGTAACTATGTTGCCCTAACCATAATGTGAAGGACAAATGAAAGTCATTCCATATTCAGTCCAATATGTACACTCATGGGCATGACTGAGCTGGAAGACACAGCTACCATCAGGAGTCTGCAGCTACGCACAGACATGGCAGCTGCAGATGCAGGTGGAAGCGGTCTGTGTCACACTGGAGAGTCAAATATCATGACTGGTGGTGCCTTTGATGATGTGATTTTCTCCTACAAAAATCTTTTCTACAATTCCAGAAAAAGAAAAGTTCTACTTCCCATCAATTTTCATGAGAGCTGCATTTCTGGAAAAATCAATACATATTAAAACTGTACCAAAAAATACTTTGTTTCTGTGAAAAATAGAGCTAGGCTCCAGACTCACATTTTATCTACATTCTGACCTGGGTCGATTTGAAGGTTTTGCAGGACAGGGAGCATTCTGTTGTGCAGCTCTGTGCTGGTTGTTACAGCCCCTCTAGAATCACCAGTTTCTCTCCAGAAATAAAGCACCCTCCCAAACAGACAAACCAAAGTACTTCCACCTATATTTAAAACTCCCTGAGGGCAGGCCCCACCCCTCTGGAGACCCACTATCTCACAGTCATAGGTTGGAAGTACCCAGAGGGGTATTCTCAGCTTTTCATTAACCAAGCATTGGTCTGAGGAGCAGCTAGTACCTCTTCAAACACACAGATTCACAGGCACCATCTGTAGAGATTCTGCTCAGGAGGTGGGGCTTCAGAATGTCCAGGAATGCTGGGGCACTGCCAGGTGTGGGGCCCGCTGGTCCAGCCATCCCTCCAGCTGATTCATGGGTCCCTCCCCCATATCTGGGGCCACAGGCTGTCCAACCTGGGCTTGAAGAAAGAGGGTTTCAATTCAGTTCTCTTTCCAGCTCACTTATTAGCCCCAAAGGCAAGTCATGAATTGAATCAGCGCTGGTCTAAGCTCCTCTGTAAATCCCTCTTCTGGGCCCCCGGGTGTGACAGCTCTAGAGGTGGTGAATTGGTGATTTGAACTTCAGCTTTCTGGGTCTGCTCACTCCCACGTTCAGGCCCCTCACTGTGTGGAGGGTGAGAAACACTTTGCTCCAAGTCTCCATCTTTTGAAGTGTCATCGGCTGAGTCAGCTCCCCATCTACCTTTTAGAAGGATCCAGGACAGATAAGTTGTCCTAAAACTAAAGATGTGCATATTCGTGGCCAGTGCATGGTAAGGCAAAATAGAGATGGCTGAGAGAACTATAACTGGCTGTGGAAAAGAATTGGGGCAAAGAAAATAAAATATTATTAAATGGAAGGGATGAAAATACTGAAATCAAATACAAGGATTTCCAATGTGCAGAGTCAAGTGCATTCTATAAATAATTTAAAAGGTACCTACAGCATGTCAAGCTTTCTTCTAGACAATGATAATACAACAGTGCATAAAACGGATTGAAACTCTACCCTCATGGTACTTACATTCTAGTAGGGATAGATGATTAATGAACAAGGTGACAAATAATATATACAACAAGTTGGCCGACGACATGTGCTATGAAGTGGCAGCAGAGAACGGATAGGGTAGGGATGTGTGTGCATGTCTGTGTACATTATGTGCACGTGACAGTAATGGCTTGGATACCTATTTGGCAATACGGAGAGGAATTTCTTTGGCAATAGCAACTGGAGTTTGGTAGTGTAGGAAGAATGGGAAAGAGATATTGCAGTTGTTAAGACAGGAAATGATTCAAGTTCGGGTAAAACTTAACAATGAAAAATGAGGAGAAGCAGAACCATTAGGCATGGCAATAATTAAATTTCTGCATTTACGTAAGGAATGTTGAGAAACTTCTGGTTGCAAATCGACCTTTTGTTTCCTTTAAGTCCTTCATTATCTTTGAGGGCTGTTTAGATTTCAGTGCCTGCTAGTTTTTCACTATGTTAACTCAAGTTCACTGTCCTATCACAGAGACCAAGGTATTTATACATTTCACACTTGGTTACTTTAGATGTGAGTGTTTGTACAGAAATACCCCACTTTTTAAATGTGGTTTTGGTTGGTGGTTTGGAATGAAGAATTTATCATCTGTGGCGACTAGGGTATATAAATATACTCTTTGAGCCAGAAATAGTGATCCACTCTTTACCAGAAAAATCCCTATTCCAAAATGACATTCCATAGGAATTTATGCCTAGCAGAGCTTCTGTAATATTTGTTCATTTGCATAATATTACTCAGTTAGAAATACTGCCAGATGCATTCATTATCTGTTATTTTCTCAGTTACTCTCTGGTATAACCAGTAGGTATTTTTATACCCATTTCATAGGATCAAAGAACCTGAATGTGTTATCCAAATATAATCTATGTATGGCAAATAGGATCATCTCTACCATTGACTACGTATTAGACAATGTTTAAATGCTTTTTACATGTTAACTTATTCAGTCCTCCCAACAACCCAGTAAAGTGGGGACTATTAACAACCTTAATTTGCCTTGAAGGAAACTGAGACACAGAGAAGTTAAGTGACTTGCTCAGTACCACACAGCTCGTACATGGTAGAGCTGGGATCCAGCCTGGGACAGCCAGGCCCCATTGTCTACATTCATAACAGCCAGGCTATTCTCCCTCTAGTTGTAAAGAGTGGGTCTCCCAGACCCCACATATTTTAGGGTGATTTTTGCTTTACAAACGATGACACCACAACCATGATAAATGATGGAGTGGTAAAACACGGCAGTGATAATGGGAAAAGCCATCAGCTCTGGAGAGTGAGCCAAGTCCCAGTTTGGTTATTTCACTCATTGGATACTCAGGCAAGTTCCCTAAGCTTCCTGTTGCTGTCTATAACACAAGTTTATAGTGTGGTGAGCGTTAGATGTGATGTCCTATTAAGGCATCTAACTGATTGTCAGACATGGAATAGGTAGGTGCTTGATACTTACATGTTTCCATCCTACATACATGGCTAATTATTAGGCATGGGTCAGATGAATAGTTAGGAATGTTGTGGGGAAGCAAATTGGAAACAGCACTGGCGATCTTGTATGAAATTCAGGGTGGGACTTGTGCTACCTAAAAGGGCAGTTCCCATTTTAGTGATGAGGTAGGACTTGGTTCTTTGTAGGCAGGCCTCACAGGGCTTCTGTTCTGTGCAACACCACTTCAAAGTCTGGGGAATGGGTGAAGTAGCTGGTGTTGGGGGTGACTCTCCTTTCTGACTTCTTGATCTGCCCTTTGCCCTTGCTCCTGGGAAGACACTTCCATGAACTACACAGTGGTCTCCATAGGGCTGCAATTCTCAAACTTTTGGTCTAAGGACTTCTTTATGCTCTTTAAAATTACTGAAAACTTTAAAGAGATTTACTTACATGGTTAGGTCAATTGATATTAACTGTATCAGAAATTAAAACAAATTTTAAAATGAATGTTCATTGATGAGTTAAAAATAAAAATAAATTAATTTCCTGCTAACTATATCTCTTTTATGAAAATAATTATATTTTGGAAACAAAAAATTAGAAAAGTAGCATAGTTTTGCATTGTTTACATTGTTCTGGAAATCTCTTTAATATCTGGCTCAACAGAAGACAGATGAATCTTGTATCTGTTTATGCATTTGATCTTTGAGATATACATCATGTACCTCTGGAAAATCACTCTACACTTGTGAGAGAATGTGTGGGAAGAAGGCATATAACAAACACCTTTGAGTTTTTATCAAAAATTCAAATTTTGATAGGCATAAATTCCTATGGAATGTCATTTTGGAATAGGGATTTTTCTGGTAAAGAGTGGATCACTATTTCTGGCTCAAAGAATATATACCCTACTCATCACAGTTGAAAGGCTGCAACATGAAAATCTATGACCTATGGATCCTTGAATTTCTTAGAATTTTCTCTCAACTCCTCTCTCCTGATGCCCATATTCAACCACTCTTAATTGTTAATAATTCTTCCTTCAAAATTCTTGGTTTGGCAACTCTGGAGAAAGAAATTTGGCTTCTTTGGATTTTGTATGTCTCCCTTCCTTCCCTCCCTCCTTCTTTCCAACTGTTCTTTCCATTCCACACCCCGTGGCACAACCTTGGGAGTTTTTGATTGAGGCTGGTTCTTCAGAGCTACTGTCTCTACTTCTAGGACCTGACAGTTGCCAGGCTGTCCTTTATCTGACATCATTAACAATTTTCTTCCTTCCTCAAAAGTCTTGGTCTTGGCTAACATTTATTAATTCTGAGTTATGTTTTATAAATATTTCAAAAACTTTCCCAACAAAAACTAAAAGAAAAATTTTTGAGATATGTAAAAATTTTGGACATGTTCATGGCCAACTGTCATATTTATGAATTTTGGAAACTATGTAGCTGAATTTTGCTACTAGCTAAGACTGAGTCCTAGGGCCTGGATTCATGTTCCCATCAGAGACAACCAAAAAACTGAATAAAATATGTGAAGCCAGCGTTTTTAAGATATTGTACGTCAGTCAATGCAGGACGGTGATGCATGAGAAACAGGAAATAAATGAGGCGAGCCCTACAACTGCTCCTGCTTACTGCCTCGAGACACTGTCCAGACCATGGAAGAGTGTCCAGCCATTTCCACAGGGAAGGGGAACCCAGACATAACTCAGAGAACTCACAAAAAGGTGAGACAGAGCTGAGTGCCAAGGGAGACTAAGGTGGCTACAGTTCACGGGAAGGATGTTAAAGGGGAGAAGGCTGCAACGAGGGAGGAATTCAGATCTGCAGAGAACTCCCTGAAGGATTCAGCAGAGTACCAATCAGCACGTGTGTGAGAAAACTATCTGAGGCCAGAAAAAGAACCATCCTAAAGGATTAGATGAAATAGTAGGTAATAACACAGGGCCAGGAATAATTTTCTCTCTGTCAGCTAGACTGGAAAACCTCATAATTCACAGACATGAGGTAGGGGACTAAGAAAGATCATGTTTCAGCAGTAGGACCAAATGAGTCCTAGACTGAATGCTGCCATGGTTCTGTCTAGCACGTCATAAAAGCAAGACCTGAAATAAAGTATTTCCAAGAGCTAAAATGCATCCCAGAACACAAAAAAATCCAGCACCCAACAAGTTAAAATCTACAATATTTAGCATTGTTTAGCATCCAACCAATTAGTAATCCAAAGAATCACTATATATGAAAAGAAGTAAGAAAATAAGGAGAAAAAGCTATCATTTCAAACCAACTAAAAATCAATACAGATGTTAGAATTAGCAGGGGAGGACATTCAAACAGTTATTATAACTGTATTCCAGATGTTCAAAGAGGTAAGTGGAAAAATGGGAGACATAAAAAAAGACCCACCTCTAACTTCTAGAGGTGAAAACCACAATGTCTGAGATGAAAAATGTACTGGATGAGATTGACAGCAGATCATACATTGCAGAAGACTAGATCAAGGAATTTAAAGACAGCAATAGAAACTATGAAAATGAAACACAGAGGGGAAAAACAAACAAAGAACAAAGCATCAGTGAATTGTAGGAAAATTTCAAGCAGCCAGATACACATGTAATTGAAGGCCCCAAAAGGAAGTGGGGGAGGTGACTAGAAATATTTGAAAATAATGGCCAGCTTTCCAAATTTCATGAAAATTATAAACCCACAGATAGAAGAAGCTCAATGGAACCCAAGAAACCCAAAGAAAAATATTCAAAGTTTCATCATAATCATATATGTGGTAAAGAAAAAACATCTTAAAAGCGGTCAGTGAAAAAAACTCCTACAGGGAATTAAGGTTGGCAAATGGCAGATTCCTCACAGAAACAATGTAAGCTAGAAGATTTCAGAGCATTATCTCTGAGTAGTGAAAGAGAAAACAAACCATCAACCTAGAATTCTATACACAGTGAAAATGTCTTTCAAAGACACAAAATGAAACTGTTTCAAATATACAAAAGCTGAATTCATCATGAGTGACCTGTACTACAAAAATATTAAAGGTTTTTCTCTAGACAGAAGGAAAATGGTGAATGATAGAGAGATCTGGACCTATCCAAAGGAATGAAGAGCACTAGAAATGGCAATGAACTTATTACTTAAATTTCTTTATGAGAAAATTATTTAAACAGAAGTAATAACAGTGCAGTTTGAGGTTTAAAACATATATAAAGTAAAATGAATGGCATCATAGCATAAAGGCCAGACAGGGAGAAATGAAACTGTAGTGTTGTAAAGTTCTTTTTTAATTAAATTATAATTGACAGAGAATATATTAGTGACAGGTGTGTCACATATTGATTCAATATTTTTATACACTATGAAATGATCACCTCCATAGGTTTAGTACTATTACAATATTATTGACTATATCTCTATGCTGTACTTTACATCCCCATAACTTGTTTATGTCAAAATTGGAAATAGTACCTCTTAATCTTCCTCACCTATTTCACTGATTCTCCACCCCTTCCCCTCTGGCAACCACCAGTTTATTCTCTATATCTGATTCTGTTTCTGTTTCATTTGTTCATTTGTTTTAGTTTTTATGTTCCACATATAAGTGAAAACATATGGTATCTATCTTTCTCTTTCTGACTTATGTCACTTAGCACAATACCCTGTAGGTCTGTCCATGTTGTTACAAATGACAAGATTTCATTCTTTTTTACGGCTAAATAATATTCCATTGTGTATATGTACCACCTCTTCTTTATCCATTCATCTGCTGATGGACACTTAGGTTGCTTCCATGCCTTGGCTATTGTAATAATGCTGCAGTGAACATGGGATGCATATATTCTTTGCATTTGTGTTTCCTTTTCTTTGTATAAATACCCATAAGTAGAATTGTTGGGTCATAATGTAGTTCTATTTTTAAGTAAAGTTCTTATATGTGGAATGATATACCACTTATGGAGAAATTTCCAGCACTAAATGCCTATTTTAAAAAGCAGAAAAGTGTCAAATCAATCTAACTAGAAAAAGAAAAAATGACACCCCAGGGAAACAGAAGACAAGAAATAATAAAGATCAAAGAAGAAAGTAATTAAATAGAAAACAGAAGTATAGTAGAGAAATCAATGACCCCAACAGCTGATTCTTAGACAAGAGCAATAAAACTGATAAACCTCTAGTCAGAATGATCAAGAATAAATGAAAGGAGACAAATATCAAAAGCAGGACTTAGGTGATATCAGTGTACTACAGTACAAATACTAAAAGGATAAAAACAAAATATTAGGAACAAAATTATGCAACAAATGTTGACATTTAGATAAACTGGATAAATTCAACTCATCAGCTGAGAAGTATTTATTCTTTGAAAAACACAATCTACCAACTTCACTCAAGAAGGAAGTGATAACTTAAATAGTCCTTCACCTATTTAAAAAATTGAATTTGTACATCTTCCCACAAAGAAAACCTCAGGTCCAAACAACTGTCCTGGTGAATTCTACCAAACACTTGAGGAAGAAATAATATAAATTCTGCATAAACTCTTCCAGGAAATGAAGAGGAATAAATACTTCCCAACTGATGAGTTTGTCCCAACTCTATGAGGCTGGCTAATTACTCAGATATCAAAACCAGACAGAACCTTGCAAGGAAAGATAACTATAGACCAATATTCCTCATAAACATTGCTATAGAAATTCTAAACAAAGTACTATTAAATCAAATCCAGCTATATGTAAAAATGCTGTATCCCAGAAATGCAAGGTTGGCTTTGCATTGGAAAGTCAATAAATACAATTCATTATGTTAATCAAAAAAGAAAACACCATTAATGATGATTTTTTCTTAGAGAATAACAAAAAGGAATGACAAAAATGTAAAGTATGGTAAGATTTTACCATTTCATTTGCTAACATAATTGCATTTTAAATCTTTGGTCTTCTTTTTTATTGTTAATTGAAAGGTAATAAATATTCTATTGCTGATTTCACAACCCTATAACTGGAGACTATGGTGTTTCCTCTGCTAGAAATCATTGTGGGGGGAGTCAGAGAAATTTGGGGGGATACTTACCATAAAAACCCTCTACAACCTCTTCCTTAGCTGGTCTGTTGACTATCTCTGACATTCAGGGTGGTATATGAGTACTTTGGGACAGGAAATAGATCTCTCAATCCCCTGACCCCCAAAAATACATGGTTCCTATTCCTGAAGAGCCTACATGTATTTTTACTAGAAAAATAAAACTGTAGACATGAAACAATAATGACAAAGCATTATGTAAAGCATGATAATATACAAACTAAGCACAGAAAATATAGAGGGAACATGTGAACGGATATGATTAGCTGAGCAACGAAGGACAGACTGGTGATGACATGGTTGATGTACAGGGGAAGGTGTGAAGAAAACTCTTGTACAGGTACTGATTTAAAATCAGGAGATTGCCTATTTTGGAATAAAAATAACCTGCCAGGAAAGATCCCCTATTCCAGAGGCCCTGATGTGTCTGAACTGCAGAGCAACAACATCCGACAGAACATTTTGCTGGGATGAAGATGTTCTGTGGCTGTGCTGTTAACTGTGGTCCCCTCTAGTGACCTGTGGCTCTGGAGTTCTTGGAATGTGGTGAATGCAATTGAGGAACGGGATTTTTCACTTTATTTAATTTGAAGTAATTTAAATGGCTTCACATTTCTAGAGGCTACATCTATTGGATAGCACAGATCTAGAGGAATACAAGAGGGAGTCCTTGGAGCCACCTCCTGAGAGCCCACGCACAAGTCACAGCCAGGAACTTGTATGTCTCTGCTCAAAGTCTAGTTCAGCCTGGATCCTGAATCTCTTATGCCATTATTGGGGAGCTGAGATCATAGGCTTCTCCCAGTGTCACTCTCAGGGCACTCAAGTCCATGTGGCACTGTCCTCCTCTGAGCATCAGAACAGCTCAGCACCCACCATCCAGGCTCTTAACTTACTTATGCAAGAAGCAAAGAAGGAGTCAGTGGTTATAGGGCCTCTTCTCCCAGCCTGTGGACCCCAGGCAGAGATCTTTGCCAGCTCCCATCCTCCCTCAGGGAAGTTACGGGTTAACAGTTAGTATTGTTGGACAACAGTTCACTCTGAGTTGTTGCCGAATTGTTTGTTCTGAGGAAAGGAGAGAAGAAAAGGTGAGTGTTAACATAATCTTTGGACAATAGGGAAATGATTCAACAAATATGACACTCCCGAGACTGAGCAGATTTTTCTTCTGCTTCTATTGTCAGAAATAGTGGCCTGCTCTTTACTCTTCCAAGTGCCTTTGGTAGTAGAGGCTCAACTTCTCATGGGTTGTGATCTCTTAGAAAATCATTGAATAACAACACTCTCCACCAAATCATTCTTGCCATTATTAGCATGTACTGAAAAATACAGGTTAGGGCTACTTCTTTTACTGTAGTATATTTAAAACTGAACCTATTTGACTATCTCAAAACCTTCATTTTTCCTTCATTTTCTGGTGAGATAGTCATAACAATCATCCTAAGGAAGTCTGTAACTAGGCAGTGTTCAGAGGCAATGCGGTAGAAGGGAGGCTAGGGGCCATTTAATACGGAGAGGCCTTGCATGCTAGGCTGAATCTACATGGCACCGGGTGGGCATGGAAGAGTCAGGGCATGAAAGAGGGCATGGAATACCATTGCTTGCTTAGTGATTCAATAATAGCCACAAACTCGGGGCCTTGGAACAGCACCACGTTGTTCTCTCTCATGGTCCCGTGAATTGATGGAACTCATCTAGCTGGCTCTCTGCTGGAACCTCTCCTGTGGATATAGTCAGAGAGCAGCAGACTAGAATTGACTGCCTTCTGCAGCCAGGATGGCTCCCTCCCATGGCTGGAGTTGATTTTAGCTGTCAGGTGGGGCTGCTGTGCCTCCGTGTGGCCTCCACGTGGCATAGGGTTTCCAATGGTTTGTCGGTCTCCGGATAGTAATACCTCTTACCAGGCAGCTCTGAGCACTGAGAATGAATGTTCTAAGAGGCCTGAGATGAAGCTGAGAGGTTTTCCTGGGAGGGCCCAGAAGGTCAATTCCACCTCATTCTTTTGGTTGAAATCAGTTGAGTAAGTCACTGAGGCCAGCCCAGATTCAAAGAGAGGGAAATTAGACTTTACCTTGTAATTAGAGGAGTGAGGAATTAGCAGTCATCGTTAATCTACTACAGAGATCATATTAAAAGGAAAGCCCTCCGAGAAAATAAGTGGCAGCTATATTCAGAAAGAACAAAGTTGAAAGGCTGCAACAACGAAAATCTATGATTTTGGAGGGTGCTCGTGGAGAAGGGAAAGTGACAAAACTTAGAGACGAATTACAGAAACTTGCAGAGAACCAGAGATGGTGGGACCATGTAGGAAGGCAAGGGGAAGGCTATGAGATTTAAAAATGAGTTTAAGGAAGACAGTACTTGCATATGACTGACACAAAGGTTTAATAGACCCCTTCTTGGATGATGTGTGGAAGCTGGGAATGGCTGCCTTTCGCATGGTGGTGGCTGGTTTGGTTACCGGGCTTCAGGTTCATGTGTTGAAGCAATCATCCAATCAAAGCCAGCTGGCGGCAGAGGGGGCTGCCAGCCCCATTCTGTTAGGTGTGGCACTTTCCAGCCGTTGCCAAAGTTATTGGCCTCTGGGACTTGCAGCACCATTTCTGTGTTGGCCTGAAAAAAAAACAGGTACAAGAAGCCTCTTTCAGTCACTTGCTTCATTGAGCAAGATCAGAACCAAAAAGTTGGCAGGCTGCCTGCTATGTCCATCTTTACTTCCTCCTCTTGTAAGGGAGGTTAAGAAACAGTTCCCTGCCAATAGCAGCCTTAGGATAATTTCTACTTTCCCATCAACTCTCGTCTCTAGTTCACACGTGACTGATTGGTGACAGTCTCGGTGTGTAATCAGAGGAATTTGATTTGAAAGATAATCAGAGAAGCTCACATACAACTGCTTAGAGAAAGGGAGAGCACTGAGCCAATCAAACCGAGAAGTGGCAGTGATGAGAGGCAATGAGAGACGAGTAGAAAAAGTGGTTATTTGGAGGTCAGTAGATGGAAAATGTGTGAGGGAGCAAAAAACCAGGCTGTAGGAGGAAGTCCATCTAGGACAGTGGTTTTTAAATCATCTCAGGGAAACTGTGGTTCTGAGAGTGGTTACTGGCAGTTCCATAAACAACAAAAAACAGGTATAGCAAGAATCGCAGAGGCCCTGTAGGCTAAAATGTAATTTTCTACATTTTCCACAATTCAAGTCAACAGTTCATGAATCTTCATTTTCATGGGTGCCACACACACACACACAAATCCTGCCAATTCAGAGTTGTTTTTCTCCACTGGTTTATGTCTCTGTCTCTTTGCAGAAACAGCACAGTCTATTCAGAATTCTTCTCTCTCCAAACCTTTGCTCTCTGGTTGGTAACTGGAGTTCTTTGTGGGTGGTGGAGATGAAAAGCATGAACTGCTTAAGGCTTGTCCTGGATGTGCAGAGGAGTTTGGTCCGTACATAATCTTCTGGACTGACGACCTTAGCTGGGGTCAAGCGTGGGGATCTGACCACTCTGAGACACAGTGGACTTTGTGGGTACGTATCCTGAGGCCCAGGCAGCTCTGCTTGTCAAGGCTGCTACTTGGCCCAGACCAGGCTAGATATGGGACTTTGCAATGACACTGGAGGTGTCCAGGGCCCACCTGGGGAGCCCAGCAGTGCACCTTCTCTCCAGGATTCCCATCAATCTCCTACCTCGAGAGGAGGCCAGGTTTCTCTTGTTCGGTTTTGGTGGAGAATGGGTGTGCAGGGCCACCTCACAGAGACCTTTGAGGGTCAAGAAACACCAGTCGTCTCCCCTCTGCTCTTCTTCCCATCTGTTGGTCAACTCTGCTCCTTTGGGTGGTGTCTTGCCAATGGGTTTCAGCCCCGGGCAAATTCACTATGGATTCAATGTGACCAAAGAAATGACAGTTGAACATTCTTGGGGTGAAAGCGTTTATACCCAACTTTATTTCCATGGTGGCAGGTCAATCACTAGAATCCCATCCACTCAGAGTGAGTCTGCCTGCAGCAAGCCGGCCTCTGCCTCTGGGCCTCTCTGCCCCCGCAGCTGTCTCAGTCTCTGTCCTTGGCGCTGCCACCACTCCAGCCTCTGCTCTGCTCTCCTGCAGCCTTGCAGCCATGCCTTCATGTTGCCCAGAACACTGGGCAGAGCTCCTTATATAGAGTCAATAACAGCGTATTGCCCACACATGTGTAGTGAGACAGTGGACCCGGGCCAGGTGAGAATCCTGGCCACAGGAACCTTCACTTTATCCACAGGTGGGAAAAAATATCTTTCCATCCCATCCATTCTTCTGAACTTGGTGGTGTAAACTTTGTGCTCAAAGTCCTCCAACACTCCAGCTTGGGGATTCAAGGAAACAAGCACAAAATTCCTTCCTCTTTAAATCCTTCCAGCCCTGTGTTAATGTTTACAATGGACAATCCTTCAAAATGTCCTACCATACAGGCCCCAGGAAATGCTTTATTTGTTCAGATCGTGTTGTACTGGTCAACAGGAGTTTGTTTCATGTGCATTATTACACATTCCTCCCAAAGAGGGGCCTAAGATCTGAGCAGCTTGACAGCTGGGGGGACAGACTAAAAATCCTCAGGGCATATGGTCTTGCTTAAGGAAGGTGCCTCAGAAGACTTGACTGCCACTGTCCGGCTAGACACATATGCCCATAGACCCAGGTGGGACTCTCAAACACCCCCACACTCCCACCATGGGGCCCTCCACTTCTCACCTGTAACCACCACTCCATCTGGGACCTTGATTCCCACCTTCCCTCATTCAGCCATGTGGACACTTTCCCTGCCTCTCTCCTCCCTGTATTTCCTTTCCTAGGTAATTGTGTCCCCCTGCCTTCTCCACCCCTGGGTTGGAGGCTTCATGAGGTGGTGGCACTGTCTCTCCTATGTCACTATCTGCTCCCCTCTCAGGACTACACAAATGCTCTGAACTCAAGCATGTGCTTTAGTAAAGACATGCCGCTTCATGAAGATGATGACAGATGTGTTTGACAAAAACTTAGGAGAAACAGAAATAATATCCATAACCTTGGGACACCTTCTGGAGTGTGCCTCCTTCACTGTCCTCCCACCTCTGAACTCTTATCGTTTGGAAGACTTGACTGTCTGCCACCCCCGTGTCTAGCAGGGCAGTTGAGGTAGGGATGTGCAGGAAGTGTCAGAATGTAAAGAAGAATAAAAGGAAAGTGTGATTTTCATTTCTACATTACTGTACAAGTTAATTTTACTTTCTACTTGTAAGCTGTCTAAAGATCCTCATTACAGAAACGGCAAGACGAATTTATGATCACCAGTTCATAGCCTCCGGGCTGGTTCTTCAGCAGCCAGCCAGGCCCACCTGTTTTAGTGTTCATTAACTGCCACTTGGGCACATGTGTTCGGGTGGAGGACTCAGTGTAAGGGCATCACTATGGGAGCTTGGGGGACAGTTGTTTGTAACCCTGGCTACACATTGGCATCACCTGGGAGCTTTAAACACTGATGTTTGGGCCTGAGCCCCAGCGATTCTGATGTGACTCAGCTGGGCATCAGCATGCCAGACCTCCGTGGTGATTCTAATTTGCAGTCAAGGTTTCGAGAACCACCACTCGCAAGAGGAATAGTAAGAGATGGGACATCTAATGAAAGGAATACTAAGAGATGGGACATGTGATGAATTCTCATATTAGGTTACCAGCCCCAGATCTGATCCTGTTTCACTGAAAAAGAGGAACTCACAAGCTGTGGAACCAGATAAAAAAAAAAAAAAGACCAATTGTCCTCGTACTGGGCCACAAGGCAGCATTAGGGATGGTGAATTATTGCTGCTCGCTCCTTTATGGGTTCCGCCTGCCCAGAATTATCTGGGGCAGCTGAGGACGGGGTTATCAAGGGATGGGTTAGGGAAACAAGAGCCTGCCCCGCCTGTAAGGGACACAGGAAGGGGTGGGGGTGGGGGGAGTGTTCTGTTAGGAAGGAAGCAATGGTTATTTACTCAATGTCTCCTGGGAAGATGGCCTATTAGGTCTTCAAAACAAACTAGGGTCCCGTCACTCCCTGGAGGGAAGAGCAGGCTTCGTGGTCTTGGCTGTTGGGTTTGGAGCCCAACCAGCAGCTGCCAGGACCCCAGCGTTCTTCCCTCCCTGCACAGGCGTGATCTTGGACATTCATGGCATTTCTCAATACAGATTCTCACTTGCAAAATGAGCCGGTGGGAGTTGGTGGGTTTTAAGCTTAAAAGAATACCTGCTCTGACCAAGAAACCTGTAAACTGCTGGTTATCCTGGCGCCTAAAGTAACAATAAAAGTAGCAGGTGTCGTACCAACTCTGGGCCTGGCACTGGTTTACAGTATTAATCCACTTGTTTCCCCACCTCTCCGTGAGATGAGTGCTGTCTGGTCCCTTTTTACGGAAGATGAACGGAGGCACAATGAGATCGGCGACCTGTCCAGGTTCACAGAGCCAGTGGCCGAGCTGGAGGCCTCAGGCTCCGGTCTCGCCAGCGCGTCTGCCTCGGGGCCTGGAAGCCCGGCGGGGCCCCGCGGCTGGGGGCAGCCGGGTCGCGGGGTCCAGGGGAGGAGCCCCCACGCGCTCCGGGCGGGACGGCGTCGCTGCCCTCGGGGCTGGGCCGGGGCTGGGGAGTGCGCGGCCGCCGCCGAGGCCGGGCGCCAGGGGGACGCGCGAGCGGGCGGCGTCCGGAAGGAGCTGGCCGGCCGCGTCGCTGCCGGTCGCCGTCCGGCCAGCTCGCCTGCTCCCCGCCCAGTGGCGCGGCTGGAGCCGGAGCCGAGCGGAGCCGCGCGCGCAGGTCCCGGCGCCAGGGCGCGCTGCTCGTGCCCGCGCCCGTGCCCGAAGCCGACCAGGAGCCGGAGCCCGGAGCGCGGCAGGCCGGGCGCTCCGGGGCCGCAGGCATGTGAGGCGCCCCGCCCGGGCCCCGCGCTCAGCTCGGCGACCGCGTCGCCCAGGTAGGGAGTCCCGAGTCTGCGGGCGGGTCGCCGGCGGGGGGCGTGGGGGGGGGACGACGACTGTGGCTTTGACACCTTCGTGGCGTCACCTTTCCATCGGCAGCGCGGAAAGCGACCTTCCTGAATTACCCCTGGTTGTCGGGTCGTTGTGTGAGAAGGTGGTGGCGGTGACAGCTGTGGGTTGGTCGGTCGGTTTGTTTTTATTCCCGTGCGAAGCAGGAGTAAAGAAGGTTGTTCAAGTGTGTGTGTGTGTGTGTGTGTGTGTGTGTGTGTGTGTGTTGGGGGGCGGGAGGGGAATATCGATGCTTCTGGAGGGCAAGTTCTAAGGCTCTGTGTCTGTTTTGGGTGAATTGTCCAGGCCTTTTATCCGACCAGGTTGAACTGGTTCAGGAGTGTGCCTTTTAAGGGTTTAGGCTCAGAAGAAGGCCCCGTTTGCTTAGCACGGTGAGGCATGAATGCCCCAAACACAGCGGGGGAGGGTAACTTGCGGCCCATTCAGATAAGGGATGATGTGGCTGGTGTAGCTACAAGCGGACACCAAGAAGACACTCATTCACCACAGGCATATGCAGCGTTTTACAGTTTATAAGGCCCTTTAACACTTACTGCTCTTTCATTCTCCCAACAGTCTTGTAGGAGACATGCTATTACCACCCTCCTTTTACCACGGAGGAGGCAGAAACCCAGACAAGCCGACTCACTTGTTGGAGGACTGGTGCCCAGAAGGAGAGAAACCTCTGGGCTCCAAACCCTTCCCCTTCCACGTTACCCCATGATGGCTCCCAGCCGCCCCTGCCTACCAGGGCTTTCGACTGTGCACTGCCGAGGGACGAAGGCTGCGGAGGAGGGTGGGTGGATCCTGCCCAGGGAAGCTGTCCCGGGTGTGTCCGGGTGGCAGGGACTGCCTGTCAGAACGGCTGGGTCCAGTGGTTTTCGCTCCACAACCTAGGAACTGAGCTAAGGGACATTTCTGGTGCCATGGAGAAGAGGTGAGCTGAGATCTGCCCATCTTTGGAATACGAGGCCTGGGTCACCTTGGCTCAGTGCCAAGCTCCTGGCAGGTGAATGTAAAATGTGGAATTTCCAGACAATTGATTATCCGAGGAGAGCCAGGGGTGGTGGTGGTATGTTTGTGTACCTGGTGGACATCTTTTTCTCTCTTGCCTCCTTTCAATTTCTTATTTAATATCCTATTTAAGTTTTCGTTTTAATTTTTGTATTCATATCGTCTATTATGTTTTGTATTCATATCCTATATTATACTAGACAAAAATGGGGCTTTGGGGTGGGGTTTTGTGGGGAAAGGCATGTGGACCCCCAATTTCTTTTTAGACTGATTTGCCTGGCTGCTGTCCTGCTGCATGAGGGATGCCAGCTGCACTCGTCCACCCTTGGGTGGGCCCTGTGTGGTTCCAGAAAGGATATCTGACCTGAGTTCGCACATGACCTTGGTAGGGCAGAACCAAGCCCTCCATTTCTAATGGGCTCTACCGAGCCCTGTGTGGCATGTTGTGGCAACAAGGCTTCTTTATGGCTTTGAAACACAGAACATCTTTTGAGTAATTCTATTACTCTTGGTGAAACACTTCTTAATATTAGATTCATTTATTTACTCAATGTTTATAGAATGTGCCAGGCACTGTTCCAAGTGCTGAGGATAGAACAGTGAATAAGATAGATGAAATCCTTGCCCCCTGATGGCTTTGGGTCCTGGGAGAAGTCACGGGATATCTGCAATCTATCTGCATAAGGGGGTTCTTTGAATTGTGCCCCTTTGATCACCCTCAGTGTCTCCAGTGGAGAGGACGAGAAGATGATGGACAAAGATAACAGATCCTGGGTTCCCTGAAGAACAGCAGGGGTGCTGAGATATGCACCCTGGCTTGGCTGTTCACCTGGACTAGGGTAGATGGAAAACTTGGGGTTGGGATGCATCAGTGGGAGGTGGGTGTCTACCTGGAGACATTAATTAATAATTATTATTAATTAACAAAGCATTAATTAATCAAAGTGGCAAGGCTGAACAATTATGTGAAACTACCACAGCATAGTGGGTAAGGAAGTACAGAGGTTATTGTTATTATGCTACATGACAGACCCACTGTGAATGTGCCACTTTGAAGGACAGAAGTCATAGGGGGTACTGTGACTCACAGGCCGCGGCCCGGCCCCATACATTCCCCATCTGCTGCTGTCAGCAGGCACTTGGTTTGTGCATGCTTCTCTTGCAGGCCGTCAGGTGGACTGAGAGGACCTGCAGAATCAGCAGCTTTGTTACTTGCCCCTGGTTGCCTACTGTGGCTCTAGAAGAGGCTGCTTCAGCCTCCTGGCCATGCCCAGCAAGTGGGAGCATGCAGAGGGATGCTGGCACCCCAGTGCTCTTGCCGAGTGTTGAAAGGGCCTGGGGTTCTTGAAGGACCCTGGTCACTTGCACATGTTTGGCTTCGGCGCTGTCTCCTCTTTTAATGCATGTGGCAGAGTAATGGAGACATTTTTTTCCACTCCTACCTGTTCCAGAAAAGATTTGCAAGATGCTATAAATGAAAAATAGGATAAAGAAAAGCATGAGTGGAGAGGAAGTGGAGCCTTCTGTAAGTCTAGAAATGGGTAAAATGTAACCCCTGATGAAGTATATACTTGTAAAGCTGCCAAGTGGGGCTGCAGATACGGAGGAAAGCCTGGGTGCCCAGCCCTGCCTGTACCTAAGCAACTGAGACTGGACCACAGAGCAGACAAACTAGCATCTCCGGGGGTGTGCCCAGGCGCTGGGGTTTTTAAAGCCCCCACCCCCACTCAGGTGGTTCTAACCTGTAGCTAAGGTTAACACCACAGTATACTTCCCTGTGGGCAGTAGGAGAAAGGAAACTTCACAGGGCAGAGTGGTCCGTGTCTTCAAGATGAAAAAGAAGTGCTCAGGAGAAGCAAAAGAATTCCTAGCACAGAGAGAAGAAGAAAATTTCCCCTCAAGGTCCCTGTTCATCCAGTGCAAAGAGCAGCTTTTAGGCTCTCGAAATGATCCTCACTGAAAGTGCAGTTGGGAGACTGACTCTTAGCTGGATTCAGGATGCTAATGGAGGTGGGTGGTCTAGGCTTCCCCAACTGGAGAAATTACGGACCCCTGAAAGTACAGCCAGTGACTCCTGATCAGGAATTAAATAAACAGTTTGATGCTGTCACTTTAGGTCAGTGCTTCTCACCTCACTCAAAACCCAGTATCTCTGTTTAAAATATTTTTAAACATCCCTTTTATAAGTCTGAAATGATGTAGTAAAACTTACCACAATGTAATTTCCAAATAATAAGTATAATAGCTAGATGTGAAGAATAAAAGTTTGTATTAAAATTATGTATCTTGGTGTGTGGATGCTTGGGCATATGCTAACTAGGACCTAATGAGGTCACCAAATGTTTATATGGACTGAGCATGGGGCAGCCCCAAGTGCTGTCCAGAACGGGGGAGTCCTGTGTGTAGCCAAATACCACTAAATGATGAGTGAGTCTCGGTCAGGTTCTAAATGGTGGTCAAAGGCCAGTTCTCTGTGTTTTCGCTGTGGTTGCATTCCTGGCAAATTCCGTATGTATGAAAATATGCTAACAATTTATACAAAAGGAGTTAGCCATTAGGCGCCAAAAATGGTGAGCGACGTTTTTTTATTGGCATGAATTATCCATGTGATTCCCGGAAGTCACACAGGATCCAGGACAAATCTTTCCTGGGTGGAATTGCCTAGTGTTGTCCTGGAAGTCTGGCATCCCTGGCATCCACCATTAAATTCATCATTGTGATCACCCGAACTGCCCCTTCCCCACAATTCCAAAGTGGCCCCTTAGGGACCCTGATGGTCCGTTTAAGAACCATTGCTTCCCCCACATCGCTTGGTAGGAAGTGATGTAGAAATAGCAGGGCCCTGAGGGGTTATGAGCAGGGCATAGAGGGCTCTAATGTTGATAGTTAAAGGATCATAGAGGCAGTGATGGGAATCAGACTTGTGGGGGCCACGTGCAGTGAGGGGGGTAACTGCTCAGGGGCACATGGGAACTCTAGGAGGGAGGGAAATGGGCTACATCTTGACAGGGTATTTCTGGTGAACACGGTTGTCACAGTTAATGAAATTGTACACTTTAGATTTGCTCTGTGTTTCACTCTATGTGTCTTTGGTCTCAGTAGAAAAAAAACACCAGAAGTGAAAACAATTAAAAATTTTTGTAGAGAGTGTCTAGTCCTCTGCGACTACCTATAGATCCCACTCAGAACCAGAACTTTCTTAAGCTGGCTGGAAGGCAGTGCTTGGGGACAGTCAACTTGTTGACAAGCCTTGAGAGGCAGGACTGCATCTGAACCTCTGGTGAGCTGTGCTGGAGGGATGAAAGAAGTGGGAAAGGGCAGACAGAGTATTTAAAAGGGGACAAGGGATGGCTGACCAGAGCCGTTCCCATCGCCGGGTCTGGTTCCTATTGTCCAGGAGCCCAGGGGGCTTGTAGGGGTAGGAGAGCTCGTTAAACTGCAGCCTAGCAGCCAAGAGGCTCAGGTCTGGCACACTCCTGTTTGTAGTCATCACACCCCCTGTGCTATTTTCCCCTTTTCCCTTAAAGCCCATGTGAAACCACCAGTCCAGGGCTTTGTACCTTGTAACAGCTGAAAAACTTAGATTTCATAGCGATATCTATTTTTATGTATCTCCATATCCTTGTGCATGATATTTTGATGACTAAAAACTTCCCTTGCCTCATTTGTACGATGAATGTGCTGGATAAATATCCTGGGAGCTGGGATTTTGGATCCATCCGCTGAGACGAGGATCGCCAAAGTTCATGTTTCTTGGGCTTTCTGAGTTGCCTCTGTCATGGGAGTGGTTTTGTTTGCCTATACTTCTGCGAGGCTCTTTCTGTGGGGGAAGGTCAGTGACAGGCACGCAGAACTGCAGCTGGGTTTTAGGATGTCTGTGCGCAGTGTGGTATATGCTGTTCACCTTGGCCAAGTGGAAACACATAATATTTGGAGCACACTGTCGTGACCCCAGACTCCTCTGTGGTCACATCTGTGTCCTTCCCTGTCACATCCTGAGGGTCTTCTCAGGACTTAGGGTTAAGTTGCTCTGTCTGGCCCCGTGGATGTGACTGATGTTTCCACTTCTTGTGATTGGGACTGAACAGAAATGACTGTGGGTGTTTATGTAGGGCAGTGCCTCTCCGATTTTACCACCAAAGGGCTCCTCTTGGGAAATGAGAAGCAGATGCTCAACCCCGCACTCAGAGTAGCTCACCGTAAGGGCTGTTTCTTTGATGACTCACAACTTATCTTGTGGAGATTTTTCTTTCCACTTCATAGTATAGCTGTTTTCTCTAATATAAAAATAACAGCTCCCCCGCCTCCACCCAGAAAGTCGTAAGAGTAAAATCATACCCAGGAAGACAGACTCTGAGTTCCCTGGCTGTCTACAGCTCCTCCTTGAGGATTTGGGGATTCTAGTTTAAGAGACAAGGACCTACGTGTAAGTACAGAATTCTAAAGTAGCTTCCACAGTCTTATGGTTCTGTGGCTTTATAAGTAACTTCCTTGATGCCTTGACATTTTTGGTCTTAATAATAATGGAGACTGTTTAGTAGCTAATTGAATTCTTATAACCGGTGAAGGTCATAATTATGGGCTTCGTTTAATACCAAAATCATTCCCCCTCCATGTTTCCACTGGTTTTCAATAGAACCTGGAGGCTTTCATGAGCTAAAGAAGCTGCTGCTGTGCTTCCTTTTTCCAGAGACTCAGCCACGGTCACCTGTCAGTCAGGGTCAAATGGTTGGAGCCTAATTGTCGGGCTATTTCTCCATCGTGTCAGATATAGATGTGTGCACATGTTGATTACTGTTTGGGATTAGTTGTATTAAATGATTCTGTATGTGTAGTGAAGAGGCGCTCAATGTGAAGAGTGAGTTGGTGGGAGGTGCAAATGTGGAAAGCACCAGGTTAGGATTTCCTTTTAAATTTCAGAGGTGGGGCTCTTTCTCCATTCCTAGAAACAGCGGGACTGGAACTGCTCCATGCAGGCAGTGGGGACAGTGCAGCCATGCCGGACGCTGCCGCCAGGGCCAGGCGCCTCCGCCACCACTCCCCCTAGAAATGGACCCACACAGCACACGGGTCTCCATGCTGTTGGGGTGTGTGTGATGCATGCCACCTCTCTTCCTGTGCCTGGCATCTGTCCTGGAAGGCAAGATTCACAGTGTAGGGGAATTCTCAAGAATAAGAAGGAAATTCCTCAAGGTTGTGGGAAATTCCTGAGGAATTAAAGGGCATTGATAGATTCAATGTGGCTCCCATGTAAGAACAAATGCCCCCTCCCCTGCACTGGGTCCCAGGCCTGGAGGAAGCTGCCTGGATTCTTGGGACAGCCCCTATGTCCCCAGCTGTCACTCTTCCTGAGTCTGCACTCAGTAGGGAATTTCTTGCAGAGTGGCAGGACGTTGCAGTCCGATGCAGTCAGTCCTTCCTGGAAGGGGCTTTTGTTGAGGCCTCTGTGATCATTGTTAGTTCTCATGCTCAGTCTCTGGTTTTGTAATTCAGTTCACACTGCCGTTTCTCATGTTGGGTCTAGTGGGAAATTGCTTTATGCCTCAAATTTGCATTTTCCTTTTATCTTTAATGAAGAGATAACTTTCTATGTGTGTTCCATGTGCTCTGTAGTCGTGCTGTTGAGCAAAAAGCAACGGGACCTGTACTTGGGAAGCCCACAGCGGCTGGCTTTTCCATGCGACTGTCGTAGAAAGCTGTGCTTCCTGTTTTCACACCACGGTGCGCTGGCGGGGGTGGGTGACTAGCCTCGTGCCCTGCAGGCTGTCCTGTTTGGGCATCAGCGCCGCGGTGCACCACCGCCCCTGTGCACATCAGCAGGAAGCTGCTGGGAGAGGGTGTCAGTGAGACAGAAACTTCTTACCTGGTATATAGCATTACTGCGGCCAAGGTAGGAGAGGGGAGCAGTGTGGTAGATTCTAAATTTATTGGGGGTGTCCATCCGTTCCCCTTCCTTGTTCTATTTTATGTGGAAAATTCATCTGAAGAATAACAGGGTGGAATAAATCTGTGACTTGTTATTGTAGTCCGTATTTTCTGAAAGTAAATCTTGAATTGCACTACAAACCAAAGTTTCAAAAATCACGACGGACTTTGCTGAGTTGCCTTTGAACACGAGAGACTTACTTAACCTAGTGCTCCTTCCGGCAGAAATCACTCTCTGCTCTGGTCCTGCCCCATGCTGTCCCTAGGTCACCCCGGCCGTGGGGTAGGAGCCCTTCGGCCACCCCTGAAGGAGTATTCTGCTGCACTTTCAGTAGGGTCCTGGGCCACCTCCAGGCCCGGGAAACAGACCCTCACGTTGCTGCTCTCTGATTCACCTTAGCGCCCCTAGCCCAGCCTTTCCCCATTTTGAGGCCAGGTATTTGTCCCTATGTAGTTTAATGCAGAGATGTTGTGTCTGTGTGTGTGGGGGGGGTCTTTCCTTCCCTCCCTCCTTCTTTCTATTTACTGAGCTATTTCCACATGCAAGACCTACAGGATGGGGCCCCCTCACAGGAGTATGCAAGAGGAGAGGGTCTTCTCTGTGCCTGTCTCCCCTGGCCCAGGTAGGGAAGGCCAGCCACATGCAATGCACCATGCTGGGGAACCTGTGCGACCTGATGCTCCTGGCTGTGGAGCAAGGGGATGTCACCAGGGGTCTCTGGGAGAGGTTCTGGTCAGAATCTGCTCAGACCTAGTCCAAAGGCACAGAGGAAGCCGGCTGGCTAGGAAAGGAAGAATGGATGAGAGTCCCAGGAAGCACCCTAGGGGTGCCGTGGAGGCAGCACGGCACAGTGCTCACAGCTGGGCAAGGAGAAGAACCTGCTAAGGACACAGCAAGCCGGAAGTGAAGGCCAGAGAGCAGGGTGGGCCTGGCCCTCCTCCCAGGGAGTCGGGACTCAGGAAGGGGGTGGTGGGCAGGCCAGGTGCTTCAGAGCTGCCCTGGAAGATGGGCACAGGGGCCCTTTGCACGGAAAAACAAGAAGCTCATGGGGGCACAGACAGGACAGTACATTTCAGAGGAACAGTGAGCATCAGAGGCAGAGGGCAGTGCTGTCCATCTATGTGTGGGAAGTGGTGGCAGAGAATATAAAAATTTTAAGAAGTTTCTGGGGCAAAGAGGAAGAGGGAAAGTGAAGTGGTTAGGCGGATGTGGGGGCCAACTCGGCAGGTTTCCCGGGCCTTCCAAGTACATGTATTCCTCTTGCCTGGCCCCCTTCTCTGCCTCACTCTGACAACTTCCCTGACACCCTCCGTATAATTCCCATCAGCTGCAGTCATTTCTGGACCACTAATAGAGGTGGGTGGGGAGGGCACAGGGTTAGGACTGGGGACAGGAAGACTGGGGAGTCGTCTCTGATTTCATGTCATGTTATGATTCATGTTGAGGAACAGCCTCTGACACTTTGCTGTTCCGCTGTGTCCTTTCTCATAAGTCTAAAGTGAATAATGGGGTGGCATTTAGTACATTTAGTCCGAGTAAAGTGTTCAGCATTGAATTCGTCAGGCTGTTTTATAAATCAGGCATTAAAAGTCCTTATGGTTAGGGCTTACAGGCTTTTTCAGAGGCCCAAGGAAGTGATTCAGACCTTAAAAACAATATTACCCTCCAAAATACTAAAAGTAAACTGCAAAGCCAGGGACTGACTGGTGAAATGTCCTCAGGACATAACAGTGGGGCAATCACAGCTGGCTGTTTTGAAGTTATTTCTAACTATATGATTTGGAATGCAGCCTATTAAAATGCTTGGTATAAGGAAGTGCAAGGACTTAGAGTGTGTCTGTTCGGGCCTGCTCATTTTTTTCCTGGCATCTGGTACATTCCTCTGAGCTTTATTCCCCAAAGGCATGAAGCAGTGAGATCCCCGGAGGTGGTTTGGTTCATTTCTGCCTCCTGGGTCTAGCAAAGTGCCAAGTGCCTGCAGTCAATCAAAAATAGCTGATGGCTGTCAACCTCTCTGTATTCCTCATCCCTGTAACTTGAGTGTTAAGACTGTGGAAGCTGTACTCTTTACACGTATGGCTCCCTTTTGTATGCTAGTTTTTTTTTTAATACCTCTTGTAATCTGTGCAGTGGTCGGTCACTTTCAGCTTCTTCATTCAAGCCAACACTCATGTGTGTTCTCTCTTCCCCAGGTAGACACAGCCCTCAAAGATGGTGACTCCCTCCTGAGACACAGAACCACTTCTTACAAGAAAAGGCCTTCTCCCAGGTCACGGGGCTGGATCACCCAGACACCTGCTGGTCTCATAAACAGCTGAAGTCTCCACTCTCAGTTTCAGGTGGTCTTGGAATACCTCCCAGTGTGCACTGTGTACAAAATGTTTTATCTTTGTTGGTACATTTTTCTTTGGGACAGCTCCATGTCTGCAACTCTGTGCGGAGCCACTGCTCACCCACTTTCCCAGGGTCACCTTACCTATGGCTGCGGTTGTGACCTGGGTGGTGATGGCTCCCGGTGCAGCGTTGCAGCTCTCTCAAGTTCTGGCACATTCGGGCCCTGTGTGCACTTCACTTCACTTGCTCTCTAGACTTGAATTCTTCATTTCTGTGGGAGGCAGCACTGCTCCCCCAGTGCCAGGAGCCCCAGGCCCAGCAGTAGGGTGGGTGACACCGTTAGGCATCACCTAGGGCTGTCTGTGGGTGCTGGAACCTGCCCTCCTTACTTCCCTGCTCCTAGCTGGTCCCCGACTGGGTGAAGCAGAGCTAGCACATCTCAGGGCCTCTCAGTCACCCCGCCTCTTGCCTGCCTCTGGGTGGGTCTCAGATGCACCACGTTCTGTTTGCCTCCGCTCACACCCGCATGTGCTCTCAGCTGGACATCCCCTCCACACAGCCTGCTCTTCCCACCTCTCCTCTTGTCTCCCATTTATATTCCACATGGGTGCCAGAATTTCTATAAAAAATGAAAATCTGATTGCATACCACCTTGTGGCTTAAAACCTTTAAGTGATTCTTTTTTTCAACCTACAATTTGTAGTTTCAACCTCTCACTGAGACTTTTTGTGTTCTGAGCACCTCCAGCCTCTCTGGCTTTGCCACTTGGCACACTCCCCGCCCCGCTGTGGTTTATGCTCCAGAACATGACAGTGCTGGCTTCTTCCACACCCTGCCAGTCACCCCGTGAGGTTCAGGTGACCCCTTGTCCTGGCACCCTCCTCCAGGCTACGTTAGGTCCCTCTCCTTCATGCCCGGGTATTTCTCTCCACATGGACACCCCACACCGTGGCACCTCTCTGTGGATGTGCCCACTTTCCCTGCTGGCCGATGAGCACCCTGAGACCCTGGGTCCTATTCCTATGTTGTTCCCAGGGCCAACTGTAGATTCAGGCATGTAGGAGGTATTCAGTGTACGGTTGGTGAATTGGGCAGTGAAGGAGAAACGAAATGAATGGATATCTGAAACTTATATTTGTCAACAGGGCGAGGGGCGATAATAGCTAGCATTTGGGTGTGACCATTTGCCAGACAGTGTTATGAGCTATGTGCATCTGACAACTCATTTAATCCTCACAACAGCCGTCAGCACAGATATTGTCATTGTTCCCATTTTGTCAATGGGGAACTGAGGCATGGAGGCTGAGCTTTCATCCAATGCGCCATTAACAGGGTATGTGAAATGCATCTTGTGTCGCATGTGGCCAGTGTCTAGATTGTGGCCATCTTGGGGAGCAGGTTCTTGTTTTTAAATTTATTTTATTTCATTGTTTTTGTCTCTGGCGCTAGCCCTCTGCCCAGCATCCAGTAGAACCCATGTTGGTGGGGTGCTTCCTGGTCAGCCAGCTTTTCAGCTACTGGCAGTAGGAAAGCTAGTTGGGTTTGGCTTCACCCTTGTAATTTCTGTGCTGTTTTGGGGCCTAATGGGGTCTGTGCAGATTTTTATCAGGAGAGTGTTAGTCTTGGGTGCATCTTTACCTCCTTCCTTTCTACTGTCATCACTCCCTTAGGTCATGTGACTCTTAGCAGCTCTCCCATGACCTGGAGATGACCCTCTTGCACTGGGGTCCTGGGTCAGATATGGCTTCAGAGAGTCCCCTGCTGGTGGAAGGGGCCACTTCCCACCCCGCCTTTTCCCAGAGTAGTTCCTGGGCAGGCGCTGTAAAGCCAAGACCCCCGGGGCTTGGCTCCCATGTAATAAAGACTACTAGAGCAGGGAAGGGGCTGAGATCATCCTACTCAGCGCCCACTTGTACAGATGAGGAACCAGATCCAGGGCGTGTCCATGTCCAGGATCACACTGCCCTGTGCTGGCAGACCACCAGCCTGGGACTTGTGATTAAACGTTTCCCTGTAATTAATTTGGACTTACAACTCGAGATGCACTCTGTATAAACTTTGGTCTGGCATTTTCCTTTTCTTCTCCTCTGCCTAGGAATCAAACAAGCCAGACCTTGTAATGGAATAAACTAACAGCTGGCAATGTTCAGGTGCTTTCATGCTGATTTTGTTTTTGTTTTGGATAAACTAGGACACAGGAGGCTAGACAGAAGTGTGTGGGGTGGGCTTCCGGATGAGGTCATTTGAATACTTCTTTCTCTCTTTCTTTTCCATGGGAGGGGGAAATGAGTGACTGGCCTGGAGCTGGTAATCAGAAAATATTTTAACCTTGTATTTTTTTCCTCTCTATCATAGAGACTTAAATCACACTCTGCAGAGTTAGCAGAAAGGGGTAATAAGCCTGGCTGTAAGACTGCACATCCTTCTGTCTTATCTTAATAATCTGAGTATCATTTGAAGATAAATATGATAAGAACACTATTGAGCTAGGCTAATTTGGTAGAAGGCTAATTTACACAAATAACTAAAATGTCAGAATTACAGAATATTTAAGGAATAAGTAAGGAATTTCAGTGCTCTGGTTCAAGGCTGAACCAGCCTTTAGGACCATTGTCCTTAGGATGGAAGTTAGCGGAGGAGGAGAATACAAACACAGGTATTGACTTCCGGGAAGATGGCGCTGTGAGCAGGGCGGCAGAAATCTCCTCCCAACACTATATTTATCTACGAAAACACCGAAAATACATCTATTCCTAAAAGAGAGACGAGAATACACAGGAAAGCGCACAGCGTGCAGCTACACCCGAGAGCACTTGGCACCCCAAGAGGCGGGTAAGATACGGAGCCGCGACCCGGCGGGACCCGAGCCCTCCCCCACCCCAGCGCACCGGCGGGAGGAGAGGATTCAGAGCCGGGAGGGAGTGGAAGTGCACCCCGCGAAGTAGCCAGCCCCGGTGATCTGCGCGGGGAGCGCTGACCCACATTGCGCAGTGCAGCGGAGATTGGAGAGACAGAGGGGCAGGATCTGAGCGGGGAACGCGCCAGGGTGCTTGCAGCCGGCTCCCGGGAAGGAAAAAAAAAAAGTGCGCGCTTTCTTCAGCGGTCTTAAAGAGACAGGAGCCCAGCGGAGGAGCCGGATCGCCCCAGCACACTCAGCCCAGCAGGCTGGGAGTCCTGGGGAGTTTCAGACGCCTTAGCTGGCGACTGAGGAAGCGTAGCCATACTTAACACTTCTCACTGAGATCAGCAGCCTCCTATTCGTTCCCACCCCTGCCAGAGCGATAAAGGGCCCTGCGGAGCGGCACAGTCACAGCTGTGGAATAGTGGGGCAATAGCGCCACCTAGAGCATTCCCACAGAATCTACGTACGGTGGGCATTTTTTTGTTTTTTTTGTTTTGTTTTTTGTTTTGTTTTTGTTTTTTCTTTTCTTTCTTTTTTTTCTTTTTTCTCTTTCTTTTTTTTTTCTTCTCTTTTTAAAGTCTTAAAGAGCCCAGCTGACATACGTGGCAACTATCAGTGACCAAATTATACAGTCATGAAAAGACAGAGGAATATGGTTCAGACCAAAATCAACCAGACAACCCCAGAGAGGGAGTCTGAAGGGATGGAAATGCACAGCCTCCCTGAAAAAGAATTTAGAATAAAAGTCATAACCATGCTGATGGACCTACAGAGAAATGTGCAAGAGCTGAGGGAGGAAGTGAGGGAACTGAGGAAAGACAATACAGAAATCAGACAAGCGATTGACGGGCTTAACAGCAGAATGGATGAGATGCGAGAGACTGTTAATGGAATAGAAAACAGAGAACAGGAGTACAGAGCAGCTGAGGAAGAGAGAGATAAAAGGATTTCTAGGAATGAAAGAATATTAAGAGAACTGTGTGACCAATCCAAACGGAACAATATTCGCATTATAGGAGTACCAGAGGAAGAAGAGAGAGAAAAAGGGATAGAAAGTGTCTTTGAAGAAATAATTGCTGAAAACTTTCCCTCGCTGGGGAAGGAAGTAGTCTCGCAGTCCACCGAAGCTCATAGATCTCCCAACACAAGGGACCCAAGGAAGACAACACCAAGACACATAATAATTAGGATGGCAAAGATCAAAGATAAAGACAGGGTATTAAAGGCAGCTAGAGAGAGAAAAAAGATCACCTACAAAGGAAAACCCATCAGACTATCATCAGACTTCTCAACAGAAACCTTACAGGCCAGAAGAGAATGGCATGATATATTTAACGTTATGAAACAGAAGGGCCTCGAACCAAGAATATTGTATCCAGCACGATTATCATTTAAATATGATGGAGGGATTAAACAATTTCCAGATAAACGAAAGTTGAGAGAGTTTGCCTCTCATAAACCACCACTACAGGATATCTTAAATGGACTGCTCTAGAGGGAAGCACACCTCAGGCTAAAAAGATGTCACCAGAGAAAAAAAAAATCATAGCAAAGAAAGCAGACCATCCAAATGCCAACTAAAGGCAAAGAATAAAACACCTATTATAGAAAGAATGGAGGAGGAGGAATAAGAAGGGAGAGAAAGAAAGAAACATCAGACTGTGTTTACAATAACTTAACAAGAAAGTTAAGTTACATTGTTAGATAGTAAAGAAGCAACCCTTGAACCCTTGGTAACCACGAATCTAAAGCCAGCAATGGCAATAAGTACATACCTATCAATAATCACCCTAAATGTAAATGGACTGAATGCACCAATCAAAAGACACAGAGTAACAGAATGGATAAAAAGCAAGACCCATCTATATGCTGCCTACAAGAAACTCACCTCAAATCCAAAGATATACACAGACTAAAAGTGAAGGGATGGAAAAAGATACTTCATGCAAAAAAAAAAAAAAAAAAAGCAGGTGTTGCAGTACTTGTATCAGACAAAATAGACTTCAAAACGAAGAAAGTAGCAAAAGATAAAGAAGGACATTACATAATGATAAAGGGGTCAGTCCAACAAGAAGATATAACCATTATAAATATATATGCACCCAACACAGGAGCGCCAGCATATGTGAGACAAATACTAACAGAATTAAAGGAGGAAATAGACAGCAATGCATTCATCTTAGGAGACTTCAACACACCACTCACTCCAGAGGACAGATCAACCAGACAGAAAATAAGTAAAGACACAGAGGCACTGAACAACACACTAGAACAGATGGACCTAACAGACATCTACAGAACTCTACACCCAAAAGCAACAGGATACACATTCTTCTCAAGTGCACATGGAACATTTTCCAGAATAGACCACATACTAGGCCACAAAAGAACCTCAGTAATTTCAAAAATATTGAAATCCTACCAACCAACTTCTCAGATCACAAAGGTATAAAACTAGAAATAAATTTTAGAAAGAAATCAAAAAGGCTCACAAATACATGGAGACTTAACAACACTCTCAAATTAATCAATGGGTTAACGACCAAATCAAAACAGAAATCAAAGAATGTATGGAGACTAATGACAGCAACAACAGAAAGCCACAACTTCTGTGGGACGCAGCAAAGGCAGTTCTAAGAGGAAAGTATATTGCAATCCAGGCCTATTTAAAGAAGGAAGAACATTCCCAAATGAATAGTCTAAAGACACAATTACTGAAATTGGAAAAAGAAGAACAAATGAGGCCCAAAGTCACCAGAAGGAGGGACATAATAAAGATTAGAGAAGAAATAAATAAAATTGAGAAGAATAAAACAATAGAAAAAATCAATAAAACCAAGAGCTGGTTCTTTGAAAAAATAAACAAAATAGATAAACCCCTAGCCAGACTCATTAAGAGAAAAAGAGAATCTACACACATAAACAGAATCAGAAATGAGAAAGGAAAAATCACGACGGACCCCACAGAAATACAAAGAATCATAAGAGAATATTATGAGAATCTATATGCTAACAAGCTGGAAAACATAGAAGAAATGGACAACTTCTTAGAAAAATACAACCTTCCAAGACTGACCAAGCAAGAAACAGAAAAACTAAACAGACCAATCACCAGTGACGAAATCGAATTGGTAATCAAAAAACTACCCAAGAACAAAACCCCTGGGCCTGATGGATTCACCTCTGAATTCTACCAGACATATAGAGAAGAAATAACAACGATTCTCCTTAAAGTTTTCCAAAAAATAGAAGAGGAGGGAATACTTCCAAACTCATTCTATGAAGCCAGCATCACTCTAATACCAAAACCGGGCAAAGACCTCACCAAAAAAGAAAATTACAGACCAATATCCCTGATGAACGTAGATGCAAACATACTCAACAAAATATTAGCAAACCGAATTCAAAAATACATCAAGAGGATCATACACCATGATCAAGTGGAATTCATCCCAGGGATGCAAGGACGGTACAACATTCGAAAATCCATCAACATCATCCACCACATCAACAAAAAGAACAAAAACGACATGATCATCTCCATAGATGCTGAAAAAGCATTTGACAAAATTCAGCATCCATTCCTGATTAAAACTCTCAACAAAATGGGTATAGAGGGCAAGTACCTCAACATCATAAAGGCTATATATGACAAACCCACAGCTAACATCATACTTAACGGCGAGACGCTGAAAGCTTTTCATCTAAGATCGGGAACAAGACAGGGATGCCCACTCTCTCCACTGTTATTCAACATAGTACTGGAGGTCCTAGCCACAGCAATCAGACAAAACAAAGACATACAAGGCATCCAGATTGGTAAAGAAGAAGTCAAATTGTCACTATTTGCAGATGACATGATACTGTACATAAAAAACCCTAAAGATTCCATTCCAAAACTACTAGAACTAATATCTGAATTCAGCAAAGTTGCAGGATACAAAATTAACACCCAGAAATCTGTTGCTTTCCTATACACTAATGATGAACTAACAGAAAGAGAAATCAGAAAAACAAATCCATTCACAATTGCATCAAAAAGAATAAAATACCTAGGAATAAACCTAACGAAGGAAGTGAAAGACCTGTACTCTGAAAACTACAAGACACTCCTAAGAGAAATTAAAGAGGACACTAACAAATGGAAATGCATCCCATGCTCTTGGCTAGGAAGAATAAATATTGTCAAAATGGCTATACTACCTAAAGCAATCTACAGATTCAATGCAATCCCTATCAAACTACCATCAGCTTTCTTCAATGAACTGGAACAAATAATTCTAAAATTCATATGGAACCACAAAAGACCCCGAATAGCCAAAGCAATCCTGAGAAGGAGGAATAAAACAGGGGGAATTACACTCCCTGACTTCAAGCTCTACTACAAAGCCACAGTAATCAAGACAATTTGGTATTGGCACAAAAACAGACCCACAGACCAGTGGAACAGAATAGAAAATCCAAACATTAACCCAAACATATACAGTCAATTAATATTTGATAAAAGTGCCTTGGATATACAATGGGGAGATGACAGCCTCTTCAGCAGCTGGTGTTGGAAAAACTGGACAGCTACATGTAAGAGAATGAAACTGGACTACTGTCTAGCCCCATACACAAAGGTAAACTCAAGGTGGATCAAAGTCTTGAATGTAAGTCATGAAACCATAAAACTCTTAGAAAAAAACATAGGCAAAAATCTCCTGGACATAAACATGTGCAACTTCTTCATGAACATATCTCCCCGGGCAAGGGAAACAAAAGCAAAAATGAACAAGTGGGACTATGTCAAGCTGAAAAGCTTCTGTACAGCAAAGGACACCATCAGTAGAACAAAAAGACATCCTACAGTATGGGAGAATATATTCATAAAAAACGTATCTGATAAAGGGTTGACATCCAAAATATATAAAGAACTCATGCACCTTAACAAACAGAAAGCAAATAATCCAATTAAGAAATGGGCAGAGGACATGAATAGACACTTCTCCAAAGAAGAAATTCAGATGGCCAACAGGCACATGAAAAGATGCTCCACATCGCTAATCATCAGAGAAATGCAGATTAAAACCACAATGAGATATCACCTCACACCAGTGAGGATGGCCAACATCCAAAACACAAACAACAACAAATGTTGGCGAGGATGTGGAGAAAAGGGAACCCTCCTACACTGCTGGTGGGACTGCAAATTAGTTCAACCATTTTGGAAAGCAGTATGGAGGTTCCTCATAAAACTCAAAATAGAAATACTGTTTGACCCAGGAATTCCACTCCTAGGAATTTACCCTAAGAATGCAGCAGCCCAATTTGAAAAGGACAGATGCACCCCTATGTTTATTGCAGCACTATTTACAATAGCCAAGAAATGGAAGCAACCTAAGTGTCCATCAGTAGATGAATGGATAAAGAAGATGTGGTACATATGCACAATGGAATATTATTCAGCCATAAGAAGAAAACAAATCCTACCATTTGCAACAACATGGATGGAGCTAGAGGGTATTATGCTCAGTGAAATAAGCCAAGCCGAAAAAGACAAGTATCAAATGATTTCACTCATATGTGGAGTATAAGAACAAAGAAAAAAACTGAAGGAACAAAACAGCAGCAGACTCACAGAACCCAAGAACGGACTAATAGTTACCAAAGGGAAAGGGACTGGGGAAAATGGGCGGGAAGGGAGGGATAAGAGGGAAAAAGGGGCATTACGATTAGCAGATGTAATGTTGGGGGGGCACGGGGAGGGCAGTACAACTCAGAGAAGACAAGTAGTGATTCTATAGCATCTCACTACGCTGATCGACAGTGACTGTAATGGGGTTGGTGGGGGGGACCTGATGAAGGGGTAGTTTAATAATCGTAATATTGCACATGTAATTGTAAATTAATGATAATAAAATAAATTAAATTAAAAAAAAAGACATCCCACAGTATAGGAAATATATTAATAAATGACATATCCCATAAGGGGTTGACATCCAAAAAGTATAAAAAGCTCCCGCACCTCAACAAACAAAAAGCAAATAATCCAAAGAAAAAATGGGCAAAGCATCTGAACAGACACTTCTCTAAAGAATAAATTCAGATGGCCAACAGGCACATGAAAAGATGCTCCACATCGCTAATCATCAGAGAAATGCAAATTAAAACCACAATGAGATATCACCCCACACCAGTAAGGTTGGCCAACATCCAAAACACAAACAACAACAAATGTTGGTGAGGATGTGGAGAAAAGGGAACCCTCCTACACTGCTGATGGGAATGCAAATTAGTTCAACCATTGTGGAAAGCAGTATGGAGGTTCCTCAAAAAACTCAAAATTGAAATACCATTTGACCCAGGAATTCCACTCCTAGGAATTTACCCTAAGAATGCAGCAGCCCAGTTTGAAAAAGATAGATGCACCCCTATGTTTATTGCAGCAGTATTTACAATAGCCAAGAAATGGAAGCAACCTAAGTGTCCATCAGTAGATGAATGGATAAAGAATATGTGGTACACAAAGACAATGGAATATTATTCAACCATGAGAAGAAAACAAATCCTACCATTTGCAACAACATGGATGGAGTTAGAGGGTATTATGCTTAGTGAAGTAAGCCAGATGGAAAAAGACAAGTATCAAATGATTTCACTCATATGTGGAGAATAAGAACAAAGAAAAAAACTGAAGGAACTGTACAGCAGCAGATTCACAGAACCCAAGAATGGACTAACAGTTAGTGAAAGGTAAGTGACTGGGGAGGATGGATGGGAAGGGAGGGACAAGTGGGAAAAAGGGGCATTATGATTAGACATTATGTATGGGTGGGGGCACACGGGGGGCTGTACAACTCAGAGAAGACAAGTAGTGATTCTGTAGCATCTCACTACACTGATGGACAGTGACTGTAGTGGGGTATGTGGTGGGGACTACATGTAATTGTAGGTTAATCATACCAAAATAAAAAAAAATGAAGATGTGAAAACCACACACTTAATGTTTGGAAGACTCATATAATTTACATAAGGACAATAGCTTATACTGTGTTGTTACCTGCATTACATTTCTATAGGTTGTGCTGGTAGCAGTCTGGGGACTAATAGGATTCTCTTTCCTTGGGGCCTAATTGCAGGAGGGGACAAATACCAGCTACTTTTTTTGGAGTCAGTGAGAGACAGAATCACTGAGGACCAAAATTAGAAAGTATACACATCGGATCCTTTTATACAGTGGGTCCCTTTCTGTTGCTGATTGCTCTTGAATATAGTGGTCAAGATTGTAACGGGGCCATTAATTACAACTAATTGTATATGTCCTGTGTCCTGTTTTCTTCTTCTTTTTAAATAAAAGTATCAAAGTTCGGGTAAAGTTTTTACTTTTGAAGTTTTCTTAGAATTTTTCGTTACTATTTATTTATATTTATGTTCAATAATATTTTTCAGAAATTTATATAATTTCTGGATTTGGTTATAATTGAAGTTACATGTTATTAAGATTAGATTTACTGACATACAGAGCTAAATTTCCTGTTTGGCGAAGGAACATTCAACCATGTCATACCTGTCTTCAAATATTTCTAAGTCTTGTTTTTCGGATTTTTCTATGGTTGCAGAATAATAGCCAGAACTCTGTCTTATTTTTCTTTGTATCTGTGCAATGACTTTGTCAGGATAGTTTCTTCTTTTTTCCTCCCACTGTTTATTTGGAAAAATTTTATATGCACTGGAAAGTTGCAAGAATAGTACAGTGAACACACATATACTCTTTCCTTATGTAACCAATTGTTAAACATTTTGCCACATTTACTTTGCCTCTATGTAAACATATACACACAGGTCATTTTTTTTGATGAACCATTTGAGTAGTTGCACTTCATCACTAAAGTCAGTACTTCAACTTTTGTCTACTAAAAATAAGTCATATTCTTGCATAAGTACAATTAGCATATGAAAAAGACATTTAACATATAATTCTAATATTTAACATACAGTCCATTTCAGATTATCCTAATTGTCCAAATAATATTCTTTATGGCTTTCATTTATGCATACTTTATTTCTTATACTAGGCCTTCAAATCAGTAATAGTTTACTAATTTTCCAAATTTCCTTATATGATGATATACTAAGAACTTCGCAAAATTTTTAGCAAAAACCTACTGAACACTTACAGTTCTAAATTACAGATAGTAGAGACAAAAGTATGGCAAGATGGCATACTTTTAAAAAATAGTTTTAATCTTTATTCAGGTATAAGTCACATATAGCAAAGAGCTTAAGGAGCATTAGTCTTTAGGAAACAACCTGATATGTATGTATGTACACACACATACCTGGCATATAACCCAGGTGAAGATACAAAACACTTCTATCACTCTAAAAGGTTCCCTCATAGCTTTTTTCCATCAATACCTGCCCCTGTTTCCCCGAGGTAACTATAATTCTGACTTGTATCATCATGGATTAGTTTTGTTTATTCTTGAATTTCATATAATAAATGGGAACATATAGTATATAATGTTTTGTGTCTAGCTTCTTAACCTACTATTTCTAGGATTTATCTATGCTGTGTGCAAACAATTTTTTTTATTGCTGAATAGTATTCCTCTGATGTATATACCACATTTATGTATTTTCCTGTTAATGAACTTCTGGATTGTTTCAGTCTTTGGCTGTTATGAATAAAGCTTCTATAAGTTTTCTTATACATGTAAAAATCAGTTTTTAAATGCTTTTCTTTGAACTTTTAAAGTTTCTTTTTTTCTTAACGTCTGGAAAATATAGAGAGAACATCATTTTAATAGATCTTTGAGCATGTCCTATTAAATCATTAATTTAGTGGGTTTAATGCCACTCAAAATGTGTTTGCAACATTATGCTTTATTAAATGCAGCCGATGTCATTTTCATATTAATGCAAAGAAAAATGAACTTGATGTTTGATTTCATTACATAGTAAATGAAAACACCCTATTTTAATTTCTATATTTTATTCAAGTTATTTTTTCTTTTATTGTAGTAAAACTTTGTACCTAAACTTTGCTATATTAACCATTTTTATGTGCACAATCCCATGCTATTAAATATATTCATAATGTTGTAGCTATCTCACCATTATTCTCAAAGTTAATCGTAAAAGCACATATATTTGAGACAATATTAAAATTTTGTTTCTGTTGCCACTGCATCTTTTTTTTATTTTATTTTGGTATCATTAATCTACAATTACATGTGCAATATTATGGTTGTTAAACTAGCCCCTTCATCAGGTCCCCCCCGACCAACTCCATTACAGTCACTGTCCATCAGCGTAGTGAGATGCTATAGAATCACTACTTGTCTTCTCTGAGTTGTACAGCCCTCCCTGTACCCCCCGACATTACGTCTGCTAATCGTAATGCCCCTTTTTCCCCCCTTTCCCTCCCTTCCCATCCATCCTCCTCAGTTCCTTTCCCTTTGGTAACTATTACTCTATTCTTGGGTTCTGTGAGTCTGCTGCTGTTTTTTTCTTTCAGTTTTTCCTTTGCTCTTATGCTCCACATATGGGTGAAATCATTTGATACTTGTCTTTTTCAGCTTGGCTTATTTCACTGAGCATAATACCCTCTAACTCCATCCATGTTGTTGCAAATGGTAGGATTTGTTTTCTTCTTATGGCTGAAAAATACCACATCTTCTTTATCCATTCATCTACTGATGGACACTTAGGTTGCTTCCATTTCCTGGCTATTGTAAATAGTGCTGTGATAAACATAGGGGTGCATATGTCTTTTTCAAATTGGGCTGCTGCATTCTTAGGGTAAATTCCTAGGAGTGGGATTCCTGGGTCAAATGGTATTTCTATTTTGAGTTTTTGAAGAACCTCCATACTGCTTTCCACAATGGTTGAACTAATTTGCAATCCCACCAGCAGTGTAGTAGGAGGGTTCCCTTTTCTCCACATCCTCGCCAACATTTGTTGTTGATTGTGTTTTGGATGGGCCATCCTCACTGGTGTGAGGCGATATCTTATTGTGGTTTTAATTTGCATTTCTCTGATGATTACCGATATGGAGCATCTTTTCATGTGCCTATCAGCCACCTGAATTACTTCTTTTGAGAAGTGTCTATTCATGTCCTCTGCCCATTTCTTAATTGGATTATTAGCTTTTTTTTTGCTGAGGTGCGTTGAGTTCTTTATATATTTTGGATGTCAACCCCTTATCGGATATGTCATTTATGAATATATTCTCCCGTACTGTAGAATGTCTTTTTGTTCTACTGATGGTGTCCTTTGCTGTACAGAAGCTTTTCAGCTTGATATAGTTCCACTTGTTCATTTTTGCTTTTGTTTCCCTTCCCCAGGGAGATACGTTCATGAAGAAGTCGCTCATGTTTATGTCCAAGAGATTTTTGCCTATGTTTTTTTCTAAGAGTTTTATGGTTTCATGCCTTACATTCAGGTCTTTGATCCATTTTGAGTTTACTTTTGTGTAAGGGGTTAGACAGTACTCCAGTTTCATTCTCTTACATGTAGCTGTCCAGTTTTTCCAACACCAGCTGCTGAAGGGGCTGTCATCTCCCCATTGTATATCCAAGGCTCCTTTATCAAATATGAATTGACTGTATATGTTTGGGTTAATGTTTGGATTTTCTATTCTGTTCCACTGGTCTGTGGGTCTGTTTTTGTGCCAATACCAAATTGTCTTGATTACTGTGGCTTTGTAGTAGAGCTTGAAGTCAGGGAGTGTAATTCCCCCTGTTTTATTCCTCCTTCTCAGGATTGCTTTGGCTATTCGGGGTCTTTTGTGGTTCCATATGAATTTTAGAATTATTTGTTCCAGTTCATTCAAGAGCTGTTGGTATTTTGATAGGGATTGTGTTGAATCTGTAGATTGCTTTAGTTAGTATAGCCATTTTGACAATATTTATTCTTCCTAACCAAGAGCATGGGATGAATTTCCATTTGTTAATGTCCTCATTAATTTCTCTTAGGAGTGTCTTGTAGTTTTCGGGGTGTAGGTCTTTCACTTCCTTTATTAGGTTTATTCCTAGGTATTTTATTCTTTTTGATGCAATTGTGAATGGAATTGCTTTCCTGATTTCTCTTTCTGTTAGCTCATCATTAGTGTATAGGAAAGCAACAGATTTCTGTGTGTTAATTTTGTATCCTGCAACTTTGCTGATTTCAGATATTAGTTCTAGTAGTTTTGGAGTGGAGTCTTTAGAGTTTTTTATGTACAGTATGTACAGTATCATTTCATCTGCAAATAGTGACAATTTGACTTCTTCTTTACCAATCTGGATGCCTTGTATTTCTTGGTTTTGTCTGATTGCCATGGCTAGGACCTCCAGTACTATGTTGAATAATAGTGGAGAGAGTGGGCATCCCTCTCTTGTTCCCGATCTTAGTTGAAAAGCTTTCAGCTTCTCACTGTTAAGTGTGATGTTAGCTATTGGTTTGTCATATATGGCCTTTATGATGTTGAATTACTTGCCCTCTATACCCATTTTAAGAGTTTTTATCATGAATGGTTGTTGAATTTTGTTGAATGCCTTTTCAACATCTGTGGAGATTATCATGTGGTTTTTGTTCTTTTTGTTGATGTGATGGATGATATTGATAGATTTTCGAATGTTGTACCAACCTTGCATCCCTGAGATGAATCCCACTGGATCATGGTGTATGATCCTCTTGATGTATTTTTGAATTTGGTTTGCTAATATTTTGTTGAGTATTTTTGCATCTGTGTTCATCAGGGATATTGGTCTGTAATTTTCTTTTTTGGTGAGTTCTTTGCCCGGTTTTGGTATTAGAGTGATGCTGGCTTCATAGAATGAGTTTGGAAGTATTCCCTCCTCTTCTATTTTTTGGAAAACTTTAGAGAGAATCGGTGTTATTTCTTCTCTATATGTCTGGTAGAATTCAGAGCTGAATCCATCAGGTCCGGGGGTTTTGTTCTTGGGTAGTTTTTTGATTACAGATTCAATTTCGTTGCTGGTGATTGGTCTGTTTAGTTTTTCTGTTTCTTGCTTGGTCAGTCTTGGAAGGTTGTATTTTTCTAAGAAGTTGTCCGTTACTTCTAGGTTTTCTAGCTTGTTAGCATATACATTCTCATAGTATTCTCTTATGTTTCTTTGTATTTTTGTGGAGTCCGTTGTGATTTTTCCTTCTCATTTCTGATTCTGTTTATGTGTGTAGATTCTCTTTTTTCTTTTAATAAGTCTGGCTAGGGGTTTATCAATTTTGTTTATTTTTTCAAAGAACCAGCTCTTGGTTTCATTGGTTTTTTTCTATTGTTTTTTTCTTCTCAATTTTATTTATTTCTTCTCTGATCTTTATTATGTCCCTCCTTCTGCTGACTTTGGGCCTCATTTGTTCCTCTTTTTCCAATTTCAGTAATTGTATCTTTAGACTATTCATTTGGGATTGTTCTTCCTTCTTTAAATAGGCCTGATTGCAATATACTTTCCTCTTAGAACTGCCTTTGCTGCGTCCCACAGAAGTTGTGGCTTTGTGTTGTTGTTGTCATATATTCTTTGATTTCTGTTTTAATTTGGTAATTGACCCATTGATTATTTAGGAGAATGTTTTTATGTCTCCATGTATTTGTGAGCCTTTTTGTTTTCTTTCTAAAGTTTATTTGTAGTTTTATACCTTTGTGATCTGAGAAGTTGGTTGGTAGAATTTCAATATTTTTGAATTTACTCAGGTTCTGTTTGTGGCCTAGTGTATGGTGTATTCTAGAGAATATTCCATGTGCACTTGAGAAGAATTGTATCCTGTTGCTTTTGGGTGTAGAGTTCTGTAGATGACTGTTAGGTCCATGTGTTCTAGTGTGTTGTTCAGTGCCTCTGTGTCTTTACTTTTTTCTGTCTGGTTGATCTGTCCTTTGGAGTGAGTGGTGTGTTGAAGTCTCCTAAAATGAATGCATTGCATTCTATATACTCCTTAATTCTGTTAGTATTTGTTTCACATATGTCGGCACTCCTGTGTTGGGTGCATATATATTTATAATGGTTATATCCTCTTGTTGGACTGACCCCTTTATCATTATGTAATGTCCTTCTTTATCTCTTGCTACTTTCTTCGTTTTGAAGTCTATTTTGTCTGATACAAGTACTGTAATACCTGCTTTTTTCTCATTGTTGTTTGCATGAAATATCTTTTTCCATCCCTTCACCTTTATTCTGTGTATATCCTTGGGTTTGAAGTGAGTCTCTTGTAAGCAGCATATAGATGGGTCTTGCTTTTTTATCCATTCTATTACTCTGTGTCTTCTGATTGGTGCATTCAGTCCATTTACATTTATGGTGATTATCGATAGATATGTACTTATTGCCATTGCTGGCTTTAGATTCGTGGTTAGGAATGGTTCAAGGGTAGCTTCTTTACTATCTAACAGTGTAACTTAACTTTCTTGTTAAGTTATTGTAAATACAGTCTGATGATTCTTTATTTCTCTCCCTTCTTATTCTTCCTCCTCCATTCTTTATGTACTAGTTGTTTTATTCTTTGCCTTTAGTTTGTATTTGGATGGTCTGCTTTCTTTGCTATGATTTTATTTTCTCTGGTGACCTCTTTTTAGCCTTAGTAGTGCTTCCTTCTAGAGCAGTCTGTTTAAGATATTCTGTAGAGGTGGTTTATGGGAGGCATATTCTCTCAGCTTTCGCTTGTCTGGAAGTTGTTTAATCCCTCTGTCATATGTAAATGATAATCGTGCTGGATACAATATTCTTGGTTCAAGGCCCTTCTGTTTCATTACGTTAAATATATCATGCCATTCTGTTCTGGCCTGTAAGGTTTCTGTTGAGATGTCTGATGATAGTCTGATGGGTTTTCCTTTGTAGGTGATCTTTTTTCTCTCCCTAGCTGCCTTAATACTCTGTCCTTATCTTTGATCTTTGCCATTTTAATTATTATGTGTCTTGGTGTTGTCTTCCTTGGGTCCCTTGTGTTGGGAAATATGTGGGCTTCCATGGTCTGAGAGAGTATTTCCTTCCCCAGCATGGGGAAGTTTTCAGCAATTATTCTTCAAAGACACTTTCTATCCCTTTTTCTCTCTCTTCTTCCTCTGGTACTCCTATAATGCGAATATTGGCCGTTTGGATTGGTCACACAGTTCTCTTTTAATATTCTTTCATTCCTAGAGATCCCTTTATTTCTCTCTGCCTCACCTTGTCTGTATTCCTGTTCTCTGATTTCTATTCCATTAACCGTCTCTTGCATCTCGTTCAGTGTGCTGCTAAGCCTGTCAATCCCTTGTCTCATGTCTGCACTGTCTTTCCTGACTTCCCTCACTTCCTCCCTCAGCTCTTGCATATTTCTCTGTAGATCTGTCAGCATGGTTATGACTTTTATTCTGAATTCTTTTTTCAGGAAGATTGTGCATGTCCATCCCATCAGGCTCCCTCTCTGGGGTTGTCTGGCTAAGCTTTGTTTGTACCATATACCTCTCTTTTCCTGGTGATAGAAGTGGTTGCTGGTAGGCGCCATATATGTCAGCTGGGCTCTTGAAGACTTTTAAAAAGAAGAAAAAAAAACGTTCACCGGGAGTATTATCTTTGAGGATGCTGTAGGTGGCACTGCTGCTCCACTATTCCACAGCTGTGGCTGCACCCCCAGGCCCTTTGTGGGTCTGACTAGGGAGGTAGTGAATGGGAGGCTGCTGATCTCTGTGGGAAGTCTCGGTGCAGCTGCCTTTCCCAGCCACCAGCCAACCAATGGGTCCAAAATTCCCCAGGACTCCCAGCCTGCTGGGCTGAGTGCGCTGGGACGATTTTGTTCCACTGTTGCGCCCTTGTCTCTTTAAGCCTTTTAAAAAAGCGCACCCTTTTCTTTTGTCCTGGGGAGCCGTCTGATAGGACCCGGTTACATTGTGCATCTCAAATTCTGCCCTTCTGTTTCTCTAAACTTCGATACACCACACGACGTGTGTCCATGCTCCCGGCCCAGATCACCAGGGCTGGTTATTTGGAGGGCCTGTGCTTCCACTACCTCCCCACTCTGAATCTTTTTCTCCCGCTGGTGCGTTGGGGTTGGGGAGTGCTCGGGTTCTGCCGGGTTGCGGCTCCGTATCTTACCCAATTCGCAATGTGCTGAGTCCTCTCAGGTGTAGCTGTGGGCTGGGTGTTGTCCTGTATCTTCCGGTGTCTCTTTTAGGAGTAGTTGTATTTGTTGTATTTTCATAAATATATATGGTTTTGGGAGGAGATTTCCGCCGCCCTGCTCACGCCGCCATCTTCCCGGAATCCATCACCACTGCATCTTTTTAAAAATATTTTTCTTTTATGGCAAAAGAAACCTGAGTAAAAGAAGCTTTAACCCAGGCTACAAATCTTCTTCTCTCATTAGCGTGATTTGGTAATGCCAAAGGGAAAAATTGTATCATTAGAAACATTTTTGTAGTGTAAACCCAGTCCTTTGGGAAACCACAACTTAATGAGCATCTTGTGCTTTCTTTCAAAATATGAATTCCAAATTTTCACTTAAATTCCCATTTATATTCTTGACTATATTCTGCCAAAGTTTTGAACTCTCTGTAATGCTCCTTTGCTGATTTGCTTTTCCTAGACGGATATATCTCTATTTTCTGGGAGTATAACTCAGGTTGGAAGTCCTGTTGGCAGTGCAATGAACCTTATTCCTGAAGATGGCCTTCCTCCCATTCTCATCTCCACTGGTGTAAAAGGAGGTATATGGACTTTTATATTTAAACAGGGATAGTTATATATGCCAAATGTTGCCTTCTAATTAAGGAAATGAAATGGAACTTGAGTGATAACTACCCTTTTCTTCTCTAACAAAAAAAGCAACTACTAAATGCCATGAAAATAACTGTTCCTGTTACTGATTGTTTTAGAGTAGGTATTTATGTTTTCATATTATAACATCATTTCATTTGTTGAAAGGATATAATATAAATAGTTCATTGGGAGTTGTTTCTTTATATTTCAGAACACATAATACTCTGAAGTTGCTTATGGTTCTGTGGTTGGCCCACCTGATACAGTCAGTACATCAATTTAACTTCTTGTTTTGAAGTATAATACATATCCAGAAATGTACATATAATAAGTGGAAAGCACTGAACTTAAATAGAAATTTTACTGTTAAAAATATTTTTAGCGAGTCTTGGTAAGAAGTAAAATTACTATCCAGTCAAAAGAACGTTTGTGTTTGTTGTTGATAAAATCAGATTAGCATCCAGTCAGTACATTTTCACCAGATAGCTTATTGATAATGTCTCCTCTCTTTACCTGGTCTCCTTACCTTCAGTCTTTTTCTCCTTTATTTTACCTTCCACATTGTTACTAGTTATCTTTTTAAACATAGGTATTATCATATATTGCTCTTGCTTAGAAACATTCAATGGATTTCCAGTTCAGTATAAATTATCTTAGCACACAATTTTCCTTTTAACCTTACCTCAACTTTTCTAATTTTATTTGGCCAAAATATGTCAGTACTTTACATGCATTTAACAAATTATTTACTATTCTCTGAATATTCATTTCATACTCACATGCTTTTTCTTATGCTGTGGAATGGTGGGAAGAAAATAGATATCAGCCCTGGACAAACCTGAATTTTATTCGTAGTACCATTCCCTTCTAGCTGTGTGACCCAGTGGACAAGTCATTTATCCTCTGAACTTTTTCCTAGTCATTTAAAACAATAGGTAGTTACACTTAAGTAAGAGTCATTGTAAATATTAAATCAGATTCCATACCTGAAAGTACATAGCATGAAAAGTGTTTGATACAAAGTACGCATGTAATTAATATTTTTCTTGTCCTCCTTTCCTCTGCCTAGAATACCCTTCTATACTCTAGACTCCTGGAAGATCTCCTCAACCTTCCAAAATCCAGATGAATGGAAAACTCTCTACATCTTCCCTTAGGCTGCCTCTATAGTAGTGTTTTGCATCCTCATCTCTGTACTAATAGAAATTGTTATAAACTGTCACTACATTAACCCTTTTGTCATTGTAATTTAGATATTTTATATCTAATTATTTTACTTAGACCATGAATTCTTTCAGTCTTAATTCATGTTTGTGTCTTCTGTTCCTAGCACGGTGCTGGGGCCATGGTGCAGGCTTTTAGCAAAGTTGGCTGAAGGTACTGATGGTACTGTCATCCAACTACGTCCCAGACAGTTGAACAGAGAACTTTCACAAAGTTAAACATTCTTTTGATTTTATAATGCCTTTGCTTCTTTACCAGGACCCCCAAAACATATTCTTTTGTTAGTAAAAGTACGACTTAGATTTCAAATTCTGCTTATTTTAATAAATCTTAGGTTAATAAGAAGTTAAATTGGCCTACTCTATTGTTAAAATAAATAAAATTGCAGGGTTCTGTTTTCACTAAAAGACACATCCATTTAAATCTACTGTCAAAACCTCTCCTACCATGAAACAGCTAGTTATCTGTGTTTACTTACTTAAACCATATTACTTACTAACTCTTCACCAGAATTTTCAATTTTGTATTCTAGTGGAATAACTTCATGAAAGTTTTTTATTTCTAAAGATTAAAGTCACTTAATACTACCTTTTCCAGTAAATATTTTCATTGATAAGGTACACATTTCCCATTACATCCAAAAAATAGTTTTTTGGTTTCTATTGGTCAGGGGCAAATGGTGTTATTTTGTTCTGCCTGGCTGTCACTTAACGATGCATTTTATGTAAAACCACCCAAACAGCATGGAGCTTTAAAGTTTTCAATTCCTTTCCCATATCTTCAGATTCTATAGTGGCTATTACCCATGATTTTTACTTCCAACTGAGAGGATTACCATCATTCAAAGTGGGATGGCTGAACATTGTATACTGTGCTTGTGGGGATTAAATGGGAAGAGTTCTCTGCAGTCTCAAGTACTAACTTATAAGTTCAGAATCCGATGTGTGATATAGTGGTGATTTTGGTGATATATGTACTGAAGTCTTGATTTATACTAAGAGGAATTGTTTCATGCAACCAGTCACTTAGGATATTTTTAGTTTATTTTCTGGGTATATATTTAATTTTAATTTTTTAGTGGTAAAAATTTCAAAAGTACAAAAGGAATATAGAATAAAAAGTAAAAAAGATTCCCTTCTACCTCAACCCCATGACATCCTTCCCAGAGGCAACTAGTGTATTACCACTTTCTTGTTTATCATGGATTATTTTAAATGCTCGTCTTAGGACTTCTATGTGAAATTCTTGTTACGATAGTAGGAGAATTTTGGTTAAATAAAAGGGTTGTCTTTAGACTATGACATAAACCATTTTGTGGAGAAGTCTATTCATATAATAACCATATTATCATCCAAATTGGACTGGGTCACTTTTGAGAATGAAAGAGGCACTATTAACATGACCCTGTGACAGCCGGTATAAATCTGTAGTCACCCTAGCTATAAATCAAATGCCTGTCACTTTCCTGTGAATAATTATCCAATTCCTCCATTAGATTTCTTTCTTGATATGTCCCTTTAGCCAATTTCTTACCTTGTTTTCTCCCTTTACAGACTATGCTGTGGAAGAGAAACCATCACAGATTTCAGTTATGCAGCATTTGGAGGATGGTGGCCCTGACCCACTTGTATTTGTTTTAAATGCAAATTTGTTGTCAATGGTTAAAATTGTAAATTGTGAGTGATAAATTTGTTTTTTTGTTTATGTCTTGTTTTTATAAGTCTTTTTTTTTAATTAAGGTATCATTGATATACAATCTTATGAAGGTTTCACATGAGCAGCATTGTGGTTACTACATTCCCCCTGTTATCAAGTCCCCACCACATACCCCATTAGTGACTGTCCATCAGTGTAGTAAGATGCTATAGAGGCACTACTTGTCTTCTCTGTGCTATACTGTCTTCCCTGTGCCCCTTCTACATTATATGTGCTAATCATAATTCCCCTTAATCCCCTTCTCCCTCCCTTTCCACTCACCCTCCCCACCCCCTTTTCCTTTAGCAACCGCTAGTCCCTTCTTGGGGTCTGTGAGTCTGCTGCTGTTTTGTTCCTTCCGTTTTTGCTTTGTTCTTATACTTCACAAATGAGTGAAATCATTTGGTACTTGTCTTTCTCCACCTGGCTTAGAGAAATTTGTTTTTTAAAACTAAAATGAGGTACTTTACTGACTCGTAGATAATAAATATAGGTTTCAAATTCATTACACATAAGTATTTTCATATGGAGCCACATCTTACTGAAAACTGAGTACTGAAGGGAGTTGCCTTGTGTAAAACTATATATCTGAGTACAACTGTGGGACTACCTGAAACTCTTGCTTTTAGTCATCAGGATGAGGTAGGTGAATTCTTGCTGGAAGAAAGCCAAACAAAACTGATCTAAGTTCTTCACGAGATGAGTATGCAGAGTCACCACTCACCACCAGAATAACTGGAGGTAGATAAATTATCCAGGAGGGTCAAACAATATGCATGCTAGATTTAAGTCTTAAAAGTCCTAATCATAGTACAAAACTTTATTTGGGAGAAGTGTGAGTTAACTAACACATAGTAAAGCTTCACTGCATCGTAAGTCAAGATTCAGAAGAAACTTCCCAATCCTTGGTTGCTTCTTGTTTATAAAAATGAAAGAGAGGACAGTAACTTAGAATCCTGATTCCAAGATGGTATTGGAAAATAGAGAATACATTTTTCCTGGATGAATGTTTACAGGCAGAGTTTTGGAGAGAGAAAGGATGCCCTGGGGAACAGTCCTTCAGTTCCCACTGTATACTTGTTTTAAGTTGACCTTAGAAACCAGAAACACCTATAGATTATATCCTTAGAGGTTCTATATTAATGAAATGTAGGTTTCTGATTTACTCGATAATCACACCCTGTATGTTTGCTAGTTATTAATGCTCACCTCCTTTCCTTCTAGGATCAGCTTGAAATTTCAATTTACCAAGTCTGGTTTATAAGATATTCTTAGAAAATAGTTAACCTAGAACTCCTAAAATATACACCATCTTAATATAGTTGGATTGGGCACCCCCCATTTAGGTATATAAAAGAACAATTTCTAAAGTGAAAGAAATGGATCTTCTTTTAGTTTTGCCTTACACCATGATATACACAAATTTATTTGAATCCTTTTTCAGTTCCTTTGGGGATCCCATTGTGTTGGAATAAAAATGAAAGAAGTGTCAAGTATTAAACATTATTTTTAACTACATATGGCTTGTGCTTTTGGAACTCTACATAGGCTTAAAATGAAAAGTGGAAATAAATAGTCCAGAACATCCTTTCACCACTTTTTATAGCATGAAATCAAGTAAAATATTGCTGATTATCTAGAATTTTCTTCCAGAAAGGACTATAAAATAGCTAGAATCTTTCATAGATTAAATTTAATAAATGGACATAAAGTATATTTTCTTTAGGCTACAACCTGAATCCAAAGCTATAATTTTGGCTTTTATTGTTGTTGTTTAGTTTTACATAAGCAATTGTTTCCCTTTGTAATGTGACTTTTAAAAATATAGGTAGGGGAATATATCCTTTAATCATTATAACCTAGGATGTTGTTTCTTTTAATAATAGTAGTTAAAAGTTTTAAGTGCATTTTCTTTCATTGCTTCTTTTACTTCCCTTCTAGTTCTTTTTCTAAGTGTTTGCTTAGAGCCAGAGGCATTGGTATATTTTTAACTTATACAGTAGTTCTTTGGCCTAATGCAATGGTAGTTCATAATTGAATTATACAGACTCACTATGATCTATTTTATATTTTGCTGTATTATAATAAATTTCTGTACATTTTTTAAGGTTAAGGATTGAGAAGAATGTCTTTGTTTTTGTTTTTATTCCTTCTGTAGATGTGAACCGGAAGTGCTGGTGCTTCACAACCAAGGGGATGCATGCAGTGGGACAGTCTGAGATAGTCATTCTTCTTCAGTGCCTACCGGATGAAAAGTGTTTACCAAGGGACATCTTTAATCATTTTGTGCAGCTGTATCGGGATGCTCTGGCAGGTGGGGATGCTTTATGACTTGCTCTGCACCCTTTACAAATGATAAAAATGGACTCAGATGCGAAATAATGGTCTTAATTTGGAAACCTGGCATTGGACTTTGGCGTTAGTGGCAAGTTAGAACTTGCCACAGTTTGAGGAAATTACAGATTTTAGTAATTTACTTGGTGTGGTGGTTATTATTTTATAAAAAGGCTAGAATCAAAGTTGTAAGGTAATCCATGGCCGTGATGTAAAAATATTTTCATTGGAGTGGCTTAGGGGTCCTGATACTGGTATTTGGTATAAGGAAGCATAATCATAATTTACTACTTATTTCTTCAGTTAACAATATTTATATAAACATAATACAAATATTCTTCATTTAATTTTCAACTTTCAAAAACCACTAGCATGGACAACTTTATTATGATTTCAAAACAAACTATAAGTATTATTAGCTGTAACAATATAAAAGTAAACACATAACTATTTAGGATACTAATATAAAGACATAATATTAAAAGTTGAGAGAGAAAAAATATATCTGTGTGTATTATTTGACATTACAAAGTTAACCTCTCCCTTAGTTTACAGAGGAGGTAAGAAGTGGTGTAATTGAGCTAAATTCTCACTTATTGTAACAGGAGATCAAAAATAGTATCTGTTGAAATGCACTCTCCAGTCTAATAAAGCTTTTATCTACTGTGCACAGAAAAAAATACATATGTATATATCTTTAATTGATAAATAGAGAAAGAGTAAAGGAACTAAAACAGATGAATAATAAAACAAATTGCCTCTGAGAAACAAGGCTTGTGTGGGGGCAGTGAGGGTGGCCAGGGTATTAAAATTATTTTTTTGTATTATATGACAATACTTATAAGTATATTAAAAGCATAAATTATTCATATTTTTGAATGCAGTAATTCTATGCCAAATAAATTATCTAAAATGTAAAATACATTTTGTACATGAAGGTGTTTATTATAGCATTAGTTAAACTTAACACAGAAATATAGTGGCAATCTAAATGCTCAGCTATAGGTGAAAAGTTTAACTGTGTTACACTTGTTAGATGCATCTTTTTCAGAACATTTTATTAGCCATTAAAATTAATATTTGTGAATAGAATGTAACAACATGGAAAATGCTCTTGAAATAAGTACAAAAGCAGGATATAAAATTGCACCTGTGGTGATTATAGCTTATGCATTAAAGATTATACCTTTATGTCTTAATTAGTCCCTATGATAATTTAGGTGTGATAGTACATGAGGGCAATTACATTGGAAATGGACTACATGATACCTGTGAAGAATGCTTCAGTATTTACTGTGTCAGTTCTAAAATGATGGAGCTAATTTGAAGTCATCTAGAGCCTCTAGACCATATAACACTCTGGACCTACATTTAGTTCCAGAAATGACTGAAACATTCACTTTTCTCTTCAATATGAATGTATTCATATATAAAAACTCAACAGAGAAGTGGCTTTAGGGATCCAAGTAATTGTGGTTCATGTGGGTTTTGAGAGGGCATCAGGGATTAGGGCATGGGAGGTTCATCAATGTCTTGTTTAAAAGTTCGTCTTCATTCTGTAGGCAGTGAGGAACCATTGAAAGAAATGAGTGACATAATCAGATTTTCATTTTAGAAAGATGACTCTAGAAGCATTGTGAAAGTGGGTCAAAGTCAGTGTGCCTGGTGGCAGGTACCAGTCAAGAAGAAGGTACAGTGGATAAACAAACAAAATTACAGTGGATAAGCACTAGAAGAATACTACTCATCCAAAAAACCCAAACTACTGTTACATGCAGCAGTTCTACTTTTCAGGTGAATCTCACAAACATTATGCTGCACAGAAGAAGCCAGACACAAAAAAGTACATGTCATATGATTCCATCTATATGATTATCTAAATAGGCAAAGGGAAATCTGTGGTGAAAGAAATTAGATCAGGTTTGCCTGGGGAGAGATGGGAGTGCAAGTGCTGGGATTGACTACAGGGCTGTCCTGGGAACTTTCTGGGATGATATAAATGTTCTTACATCTTGATTGGGATAGTGTTTACATGCATCAAAGTTCACTGAACCCTGTACTTAAGATCTGTGGGGTTTATTGCATGTAAATTGTACGTCAGTAAAATTGACTTAAAATTTTTATTGAGATATAATTGACATTTTAGTGTCAGGTATACAACACAATGATTCAATAGATGTACTTACATATTGTAAAATGATCACAGTAAGTCTTGTTAACATCCATTACCACACTTCTTACAGTTTTTCTCTTTGTGATGCAAAATTTAAGATCTACTTACTTAGCAACTTTCAAATATACTATACAGTATTGGTAACTATAGTCACCATGCTATACATACATACTCAGTACTTATTTATCTTATGACTGAAGTTTGTACTTTTTTATTACTGGTACCCATTTCACCTACCTCTTTACTCCCTGCCTCTGGCAATCACCCAATCTTGTTTTCTGTATCTCTGAGTTCAGTGGTTTCTTTTGTTTTTTGTTTTTTGTTTTCAGATTCCACATAGAAGTGAGATTATATGGTGTTTGTCTTTGACTTATTTCACTTAGCATAATGCACTCAAGGTCAATCCATATTGTTGCAAATGATAAGATTTCCTTTTTAAGGCTGAATAATACTCCACTGTGTACATATACTGCTTTTTTTTTTTAATCCATTCACCTGGTCAGTGGACACTTAGGTTTTTTCCATGTCTTGGCTATTTTAAATAATGCCTCAGTGAGCATGGTGGGGTGCAGATATTTTTTCAAGTTAGTATTTTCATTTTCTTAGGGTAAATTCCCAAAAGTGGAATTGCTGTGTCATGTGGTAGTTCTAATTTTTATTTTTTGAGCAACCTCCATACTGCTTTCCATAGTCTCTGCACCAATTTACATTCCCACCAACAGTGTATAAGGGTCCCTTTTTCTCCACATCCTTGCCAACCCTTGTAATTTTAGAGTTCATTTTTAAAAAGCGATTGTCAGCAAGAAATACAGGATGAGGGCACGTACATATATAGCTAAGTAAGTAACATTTCAAAAGCATAAATGAGTGAGCCTATAAGAGTCTCTCCTTGGATAAGGAATCATTTCACAGCTCATAAAATATTGGGACTAGAAGATATTTTAGATCATGTAGCACAAACTTCATTTTTTAGATGAGGAAAATGAGATCTAGAGGTGTTACTGATTTGCCTAAATCACAGACCTAGTTAGTGGCAGAATTAGGACTGGAAGCTCCCAAATCAGTATTCTTTACATTATATCAGTTGACTCTGTATTATGAGTAATACAGCAGTTTTTTAAAAAACAGATAGGCACATTGTCTATGTGCTATGACTGTTTTATTAAGAATCCTGTCTTTAGATAATCAAGATAGTAACTTGACATATCATTTTGATTTTTTTATAAATGGGAACATATTTTATGTGTTCTAAAATGATCCTGATTCATTATTTTTCTCCTTTCTGTAAGATATTGTGTGGAATTGGCAAATTATATCTTAAATTTCCCCTCAGTGTGAAAACTTGAATACTCCATCTCTTGTTTAGTGATTACTCTAAATATCAGAAAATACTCAAAAAGCTTTAGAAGCCCTTGAATGAACTTTATAATTCCCTAGGAATTTTTAATCTAAACAGCATGTGTTTAGTAGTAATATGTATGTGTCTATATATATGTGGCTATATGTGTTTCTTATTTAGTATATGTAATTCTTATTTTTGTCTTATACAGTTTTTTTCTTGCTATCCTTAATGTACAGTCACATGAGCAACATTGTGGTTACTAGATTCCCCCCATTGTCAAGTCCCCACCACATACCCCATTACAGTGAGAGTCCATTAGCATAATAAGATGCTATAGAGTCACTATTTGTCCTCTCTGTGCTATACTGCCTTCTGCGTGCCACCCTCCAACATTATATGTGCTAATCGTAATGCCCCTTATTCCCCTTCTCCCTCGCTTCCCACCCATCCACCCCAGTCTCTTTCCCTTTGGTAACTGTTAGTCCATTCTTAGGTTCTGTGAGTCTGCTGCTGTTTTGTTCCTTCAGTTTTTGCTTTGGTCTTATACTCCACATATGAGTGAAATCATTTGATACTTGTCTTTCTCTGCCTGGCTTATTTCACTGAGCATAATACCCTCTAGTTCCATCCATGTTGTTGCAAATGGTAGGATTTGTTTTCTTCTTATGGCTGAATAATATTCCATTGTGTATATGTACCACCTCTTCTTTATCCATTCATCTACAGATGGACACTTAGGTTGCTTCCTTTCTTGGCTACTGTAAATAGTGCTGCAATAAACATAGGGGTGCATATGTCTTTTTCAACCTGGGCTGCTGCATTCTTAGGGTAAATTCCTAGGAGTGGAATTCCAGGGTCAAATGGTATTTCTATTTTGAGTTTTTTGAGGAACCTCCACACTCCTTTCCACAATGGTTGAATTATTTTACAATCCCATGAGCAATGTAGCAGGGTGCCCCTTTCTCTACATCCTCGCCAACATTTGTTGTTGTCTGTGTTTTGGATGGTGGCCATCGTAACTGGTGTGAGGTGATATCTCATTGTGGTTTTAATTTGCATTTCTCTGATAATTAGGGATGTGGAGCATCTTTTCATGTGCCTGTTGGCCATCTGAATTTCTTCCTTGGAGAAGTGTCTGTTCAGCTCCTCTGCCCATTTTTTTAATTGGCTTATTTACTTTTTGTCTGTTGAGGTGTGCGAGCTCTTTATATAATTTGGATGTCAACCCCTTATCGGATATATCATTTATGAATATATTCTCCCATACTGTAGGATGTCTTTTTGTTCTATTGATGGTGGCCTTTGCTGTACAGAAGCTTTTTAGTTTGATGTAGTCCCACTGGTTCATTTTTGCTTTTATTTTTCTTACCTGGGGAGATATGTTCATGAGGAAGTTGCTCATGTTATATCCAAGAGAATTTTGCCTATTTTTTTTCCTAAGAGTTTTATGGTTTCATGACTTACATTCAGGTCTTTGATCCATTTTGACTGTACTTTTGTGTATGGTATTTGGCAGTAATTCAGTTTCATTCTCTTACATGTAGCTGTCCAGTTTTGACAACACCAGATGTTGAAGAGGCTGTTATTTTCCTATTGTATATCCATGGCTCCTTTATCATATATTAATTGACCGTATATGCTTGGGTTTATATCTGGGCTCTCTGGTCTGTTCCATTGGTCTATAGGTCTGTTCTTGTGCCAGTACCAAATTGTCTTGATTACTGTAGCTTTGTAGTAGAGCTTGAAGTCAGGGAGCGTAATTCCCCCACTTTATTCTTCCTTCTCAGAATTGCTTTGGCTATTTGGGGTCTTTTGTGGTTCCATATGAATTTTAGAACTGTTTGCTCTAGTTCATTGAAGAATGCTGTAGGTATTTTGGTAGGGATTGCATTGAATCTGAATGTTGCTTTAGGCAAGATGGCCATTTTGACAATATTAATTCTTCTGTCCATGAACATAGGATGTGTTTCCATTTACTAATACCTTCTTTAATTTCTCTCATGAGTGTCATGTAGTTTTCAGAGTATAGGTCTTTCACTTCCTTGGTTAGGTTTATTCCTAGGTATTTTATTCTTTTTGATGCAGTTTGAATGGAATTGTTTTCCTGATTTCTCTTTCTGCTAGTTCATTGTTAGTGTATAGGAATACAGCAGATTTCTGTGTATTAATTTTGTATCCTGCAATTTCGCTGAATTCAAATATTAGATCTCATAGTTTTGGAGTGGATTCTTTAGGGTTTTTTATGTCCAATATCATGTCATCTTCAAACAGGGACAGTTGAACTTCTTCCTTGCCAATCTGGATGACTTTTATTTCTTTGTTGTCTGATTGCCATGGCTAGGACCTCCAGAACTATGTTGAATAAAAGTGGGGAGAGTGGGCATCCATGTCTTCTTTCCGATATTAAAGGAAATGCTTTCAGCTTCTCACTGTTAAGTATAATGTTGGCTGTGGGTTTGTCATATATGGCCTTTATTATATTAAGGTACTTGCCCTCTATACTCATTTTGTTGAGAGTTTTTATCATGAATGGATGTTGAATTTTGTCGAATGTTTTTTCAGCATCTATGGAGATGATCATGTAGTTTTTGTTCTTTTTGTTGATGATGTGGTGGATGATGTTGATGGATTTTCAAATGTCTTACCATCCTTGCATCCCTTGAATAAATCCTACTTGATGATGATGGATGATCTCTTTGATGTATTTTTGAATTTGGTTTGCTAATTTTTTGTTGAGTATTTTTGCATCTGTGTTCATCAGGGATATTAATCCATATTTTTCTTTTTCTTTTTTTTGTGGCTTCTTTGCCTGGTTTTGGTATTAGAGTGATGCTGGCCTCAGAGAATGAGTTTGGGAGTATTCACTCCTCTACTACTTTTTGGAAAGCTTTAAGGAGGATATGTATTACTTCTTCACTAAATGTTTGAGAAAATTCAACAGTGAAACCGTCTGGTCCATATATTTTGTTCTTTGGTAGTTTTTTAACTACCAATTCAATTTCGTTTCTGGTAATTGGTCGATTCAGATTTTCTGTTTCTTTCTGGGTCAGCCTTGGAACATTGTATTTTTCTAGAAAACTGTCCATTTCTTCTAGGTTATCCTGTTTGTTAGCATACAACTTTTCATAGTATTCTCTTATAATTCTTTGTATTACTGTGTTGCTTTTGGATGGAGTGTTGTCTGTAGTGATTTTTCCTTTCTCATTTCTGATTCTGTTTATGTGTGTAGACTCCCTTTGTTCCTGATAAGTCTGGCTAGGGGTTTATCTATTTTGTTTATTTTTCCCAAAGGAGCTGTTCCTGCTTTCATTGATTCTTTCTATTGTTTTATTCTTCTCAATTTTATATATTTCTGCTCTAATCTTTATTGTGTCCCTCCTTCTACTGACTTTGGGCCTCATTTGTTCTTCTTCCAGTTTTGTTAATTGTGAGTTTAGCCTGTCCATTTGGGATTGTTCTTCTTTCCTGAGGTAGGCCTGTATTGCAATACACTTCCCTCTTAGCATGGCCTTTGCTGCATCCCACAGATTTTGCAGTGTTGAATTATTGTTGTCGTTTGTCTCCATGTATTGCTTGATCTCTGTTTTTATTTGATCATTGTTCCATTGATTATTTATGAGCATGTTATTAAGCCTCCATGTGTTTGTGGGCATTTTTGTTTTCTTTGTGGAATTTATTTCTAGTTTCATACCTTTGTGATCTGAAAATCTGGTTGGTACAATTTCAATCTTTTTGAATTTACTGAGGCTCTTTTTGTGGCCTAGTATATGATCTATTCTTGAAAATGTTCTATGTTCACTTGAGAAGAATGTGTATCCTGTTGCTTTTGGATGGAGTGTTCTGTAGATGTCTGTTAGGTCCATTTGTTTGAATACATTGTTCAGTACCTCTGTCTCCTACTTATTTTCTGTCTGGTTGATCTGTCCTTTGGAGTGAGTGGTGTGTTAAAGTCTCCTAAAATGAATGCATTGCATTCTGTTTCTGCCTTTAATTCTGTTAGTATTTGTTACACATATGTAGATGATCCTGTTTTGGGTTCATAGATATTTATAATGGTTATATCCTCTTGTTGCACTGCCCTCTGTATCATTATGTAATGTCCTTCTTTGTCTCTTGTGACTTTGTTTTGAAGTCTATTTTGTCTGATACAAGTACTGCAACTTCTGCTTTTTTCTCCCTATTGGTTGCATGAAACATCTTTTTCCATCCCTTTACTTTCAGTCTGTGTATGTCTTTGGGTTTGAGGTGAGTCTCTTGTATGCAGCATATAGATGGGTCTTGTTTTTTTTATCTATTCAGTGACTCTATGTCTTTTGATTGGTGGATTCAGACCACTTACTTTAGGGTGATTATCGATGGGTATGTACTTATTGCCATTGCAGGCTTTAGATTCATGGTTACCAAAGGTTCAAGGGTAATTTCCTTACTGTCTAACAGTCTAATTTAACTCACTTTGTATGCTATTACAAACACAACCTAAAGATTCTTCTTTTCTTCCTCCATTCTTTATATATTAAGCATCATATTCTGTACTTTGTCCCTTGATTGACTTTAGGTGTAGTTGATTTGATTTTGCATCTGCTTGGTAATTAATTTTTCTGCTCTCTTTGCTGTGGCTTTATTTCCCCTGGTGACAACTGTTGAGACTTAGGAATACTTCAGTCTCTAGAAGTCTGTCCAAAATGCACTATAGTGGTGTTTTGTGTAAGGTAAATTCTCTCAGCTTTTGCTTCTCTGGAAATTGTTTAATCCCTCCTTCAAATTTTAATTATAATCGTGCTGGATATACTATTCTTGTTTCGAGGCCCTTCTGTTTCATTACGTTAAATATATCATGCCATTCTCTTCTGGCCTGTAAAGTTTCTGTTGAGAAGTCTGATGATAGCCTGATAGGTTTTCCTTTGTATGTGATCTTTTTTCTCTCTCTAGCTGCTTTTAAAAGTCTATTCTTATCCTTGATCTTTGCCATTTTAATTATTATATGTCTTGGTGTTGTCTTCCTTGGGTTGGGAGATCTGTGAACCTCCATGCCCTGATAGATTATCTCCTTCCTAAGATTGGGGAAGTTTTCAGCAATTACCTCCCCAAAGACACTTTCTATCCCTTTCTCTCTCTCTTCTTCTTCTGGTACCCCTATAATGTGAATATTTTGCCATTTGGGTTGTTCACAGAGTTCTCAATTTTCTTTCATTCTTAGAGATCCTGTTTTCTCTCTTTGCCTCAGCTTCTTTGTATTCCTCTTCTCTAATTTCTATTCCATTTACCATCTCTTCTGCTACATCTAATATGCTTTTAAATCCCTTCATTGTATGTTTTATTTCAGATATGAGATTTCTTAATGATTGAATCTTCATCCTAAATTCATCCCTGAGTTCTTGTATATTTTTCTGTGCCTCCATGAGCATGTTTATGATTTTTATTTTCTATTCTCTTTCAGGAAGATTGGTGAGTTCAGTTTCATTTGGCCCTTTTTCTGGTGTTTGTGAGATTTTTGTTTGAACTAGGTTCCTTTGACGTTTCATTTTTGTATGTGGCTCCCTCTACTGCCCAGAAGCTCTAGCCTGTGGTGCTGCTTAGCCCCTTGTGTGATGTCGCATGTTGCAGGGGAGCTGTGCTGGTGCCTGGGGGGAGGAAAGAGCTGTTTCCTGCTTCCTGGCTGCAGTGCCTGTCTCCACTGTCAGAAGCAGTGGGCCAAGCACACAGGTGTAAGCCTCTCTGCTTTGCGTCTGTAGCTGTCATAGGCCCCCCTCTGCCTGGCCTGATGTCAGAGCAGGGTCTGCCAGTTTATGAGCTGGTTCCGGCAAGCCAGGAAGAAGGTGCAGCAGGATGTGTATCAGACTGTGGGGCCTCAGTGCTCAATATCCAGCCAGTGGGATGGAGCGCCTGAAGCTCCTTGAAGTTCACAGTCTACTGGGCAGAGCACACCCAGACAACCATATCCACCTACCTCTTCTCCCGCGCAGCATCCTCCGTGCAAACCCTGCCCCTTCAGCAGCCCTCTCACTGCTAGGAAGCCTCTCAGAATGCCCGCCTTTCCTTTGTCCCAAAGCAGCCGGATGTGGATCCCTATCTTCCACAAATGGCTGGAATCTCAGTCTCTCCAATTATTCCGCCCATCTTAGCTTTTCAATCCCACTAATCTCCAGAGCACCATGCAATGTAGGTTTGTGCTCCCAAAGCACATCTCTAGGGCTGGGTGTTCATCAGTCCTAGGCTTCCACCCTCTCCCCACTCCATTTCTCTTCCTCCCGCTGGTGAGCTGGGGTAGGGGAAGGTCTTGGGTCCCGCTGGATCAAGGCTTTGGTACGTTACCCTGTTTCATGAGGTGTGCTCCGTTCTCCGGGTGTACACAGTCTGGTGCGGCCTTCTTTCCTGTTGCTCTTTTAGAATTACTTGTATTAAGTATATTTTCATAGTATATGTGGTTTTGGGAGAAGGTCTTTCTCTCACCTCTCACACTGCCATCTTCAATCACTTCCCCCTCTTATACAGTTTATGCTTTCCACAGTGAGGGAGAAAATTGTATTTTGTGAGAAATGACATTCTGACACTTTTGGAATCATGGTTGATTCTAGATTCCCCCATGTTTCCTGTCATCCTCCACGTTTTGTACTTATTTTTTGCAAAATTCAGAACATGGATTTGAACGCACTGGCAGTTATATCTACGAGATTATTTTTTCTGGAGTTAACCTTTGATTGTTTCTCCTTTTAGTGAGAAACCATTATTGGCTTTATTTTTCCTTTAGGAAAAACTGCATACTCAGACATTCAGTAGTGTACATAATTTCATCCTGTATTCATTTTCCACTAGTATTCTCCCCATTCTTCCATTGTAGCCAAGCTGAGCATTCCTTCATTCTTTTATATACTCTGATGATTTCCTACTTCTTTATCCACGATTATCATGTGCCCCAACCATGCTATTTCCCAGCATGCCAACTATCTGAATCCTACCTGTTCTCTCTTAACGTTCTGCTCAAAAACCACTTTCTCCATGAATTTTTTCCTGATGGTCTTCGCAGATAGAAGTCCTTTACTTATGTTTAAAAAAATATTTGGTATATGTGAAAGTATATAAATATGTATGTACATTTTCAATAATTATGCAGGTTGTACAGCATAAGAACAAAACAATCAACCATAAACAAAATACCCAACTTTTGTTGGGAAATAAAAATGATGAATCCAATGACACATTCTTTACTTTCCTGATTACTGTTCCTTCTAAACCTCCCTACTTCCTATACCCTATCCCTAGGTAATAACTATCTTCAGTTTTGTGATACATTTTTCCTCCTTTGTAATTTTTTCAAAATTTATTTTGCTATCATTAATCTATAATTACATGTGAGCCCCTTCATCAGGTCCCCCCCACCAACCCCATTACAGTCACTGTCCATCAGCATAGTGAGATGCTGTAGAATCACTACTTGTCTTCTCTGAGTTGTACTGCCCTCCCTGTACCCGCCCCCCACATTAAGTCTTCTAATCGTAATGCCCCCTTTTCCCCCCTTTCCCTCCCTTCCCATCCATCCTCCTCAGTTCCTTTCCCTTTGGTAACTATTAGTCCATTCTTGGGTTCTGTGGGTCTGCTGCTGTTTTTTTCTTTCAGTTTTTCCTTTGCTCTTATGCTCCACATATGGGTGAAATCATTTGATACTTGTCTTTTTCAGCTTGGCTTATTTCACTGAGCATAATACCATCTAGCTCCATCCATGTTGTTGAAATTGGTACAATATGTTATCTTCTTATTGCTGAATAACATTCCATTGTGTATATGTACCACCTCTTCTTTATCCATTCATCTACTGAAGGACACTTAGGTTGCTTCCATTTCTTGGCTATTATAAATAGTGCTGCCGTAAACATAGGAGTGCATATGTCTTTTTCAAATTGGGCTGCTGCATTCTTACGGTAAATTCCTAAGAGTGGAATTCCTGGGTCAAATGGTATTTCTATTTTGAGTTTTTTTGAGGAACCTCCATACTGCTTTCCACAATGGTTGAACTAATTTGCATTCCCACCAGCAGTGTAGGAGGGTTCCCTTCTCTCCACATCCTCTCCAGCATTTGTTGTTTGTGTTTTGGATGTTGGCCATCCTCACTGCTGTGAGGTGATATCTCATTGTGGTTTTAATTTGCATTTCTCTGATGATTAGCGATGTGGAGCATCTTTTCATGTGCCTGTTGGCCATCTGAATTTCTGCTTTGGAGAAGTGTCTATTCATGTCCTCTACCCATTTCTTAATTGGATTATTTGCTTTTGGTTTGTTGAGGTGCATGAGTTCTTTGTATATATTGGATGTCAACCTCTTATCAGATATGTCATTTATGAATATATTCACCCATACGGTAGGATGTCTTTTTGTTCTACTGATGGTGTCCTTTGCTGTACAGAAGCTTTTCAGCTTAATATAATCCCACTTGTTCATTTTTGCTTTTGTTTCCCTTGCCCGGGAAATATGTTCATGAAGATGTTGTTCATGTTTATGTCCAAGAGATTTTCCCTATGTTTTTTCTAAGAGTTTTATGGTTTCATGACTTACATTCAGGTCTTTGATCCATTTTAAATTTACTTTTGTGTATGGGGTTAGACAGTAGTCCAGTTTCATTCTCTTACATGTAGCTGTCCAGTTTTTCCAACACCAGCTGCTGAAGAGGCTGTCATCTCCCCATTGTATATACAAGGTCCTTTATCAAATATTTATTGACTGTATATGTTTGGGTTAATGTTTGGATTTTCTATTCTGTTCCACTGGTCTGTGGGTCTGTTTTTGTGCCAATACCAAATTGTCTTGATTACTGTGGATTTTTACTAGAGCTTGAAGTCAGGGAGCATAATTCCCCGTTTTATTCTTCCTTCTCAGGATTGCTTTGGCTATTCGGGGTCTTTTGTGGTTCCGTATGAATTTTAGAATTATTTGTTTCAGTTCATTGAAGAAAGCTGGTGGTATTTTGATAGGGATTGCATTGAATCTGTAGATTGCTTTAGGTAGTATAGCCATTTTGACAATATTTATTCTTCCTAGCCAAGAGCATGGGATGCATTTCCATTTGTTAGTGTCCTCTTTAATTTCTCTTAGGAGTGTCTTGTAGTTTTCAGAGTATAGGCCTTTCACTTCCTTCGTTAGGTTTTAATCCTAGGTATTTTATTCTTTTTGATGCAATTGTGAATGGAATTGTTTTCCTGATTTCTCTTTCTGTTAGTTCATCGTTAGTGTATAGGAAAGCAACAGATTTCTGTGTGTTAATTTTGTATCCTGCAACTTTGCTGAATTCATATATTCTAGTAGTTTTGGAGTGGAGTCTTTAGGGTTTTTTATGTACAATATCATGTCATCTGCAAATAGTGACAATTTGACTTCTTTACCAATCTGGATGCGTTGTATTTCTTTGTTTTGTCTGATTGCCGTGGCTAAGACCTCCAGTACTTTGTTGGATAACAGTGGAGAGAGTGGGCATCCCTGTATTGTTCCCGATCTTAGATGAAAAGCTTTCAGCTTCTCGCTGTTAAGTATGATGTTAGCTGTGGGTTTGTCATATGTGGCCTTTATGATGTTGAGGTACTTGCCCTCTATACCCATTTTGTTGAGAGTTTTAATCATGAATAGATGCTGAATTTTTTTAAATGCTTTTTCAGCATCTATAGAGATGATCATGTGGTTTTGTTCTTCTTTTTGTTGATGTGGTGGGTGATGTTGATGGATTTTCGAATGTTGTACCATCCTTGCATCCCTGGGATGAATTCCACTTGATCATGGTGTATGATCCTCTTGATATAGTTTTGAAATTGGTTTGCTAATATTTTGTTGAATGTTTTTGCATCTACGTTCATCAGGGATATTGGTCTGTAATTTTCTTTTTTGGTGAGGTCTTTGCCCTGTTTTGGTATTAGAGTGATGCTGGCTTCATAGAATGAGTTTGCAAGTATTCCGTTCTCTTCTATTTTTTGGAAAACTTTAAGGAGAATGGGTGTTATTTCTTCTCTGTATGTCTGGCAGAATTCAGAGGTGAATCCATCTGGTCCGGGGGTTTTGTTCTTGGGTAGTTTTTTGATTCCAATTCAATTTCATTGCTGGTGATTGGTCTGTTTCGTTTTTCTGTTTCTTGTTTGGTCAGTCTTGAAAGGTTGTATTTTTCTAAGAAGTTGTCCATTTCTTCTAGGTTTTCCAGTTTGTTAGCTTATAGATTCTTATAATAATCTCTTATAATTCTTTATATTTCTGTGGGGTCTGTCGTTATTTTTCCTTTCTCATTTCTGATTCTGCTTACGTGTGTAGATTCTCTTTTTCTCTTAATGAGTCTGGCTCGGGGTTTATCTGTTTTGTTTATTTTTCAAAGAACTAGCTCTTGGTTTCATTGATTTTTTTCTGTTGTTTTATTCTTCTCAATTTTATTTATTTCTTCTCTGATCTTTATTATGTCCCTCCTTCTGCTGACTTTGGGCCTCATTTGTTCCTCTTTTTCCAATTTCAGTAATTGTGTCTTTAGACTATTCATTTGGGAATGTTCTTCCTTCTTTAAATAGGCCTGGATTGCAGTATACTTTCATCTTAGAACTGCCTTTTCTGCGTCCCACAGAAGTTGTGGCTTTGTGTTGTTGTTGTCATTAGTCTCCATATATTCCTTGATTTCTGTTTTGATTTGGTCGTTAACCCATTGATTAATTAGGAGAATGTCGTTAAGTCTCCATGTATTTGTGAGCCTTTTTGTTTTCTTTCTAAAATTATCTCTAATTTTATACCTGATCTGAGAAGTTAGTTGGTAGAATTTCAGTCTTTTTGACTTTACTGAGGTTCTTTTTGTGGCCTAGTATGTGGTCTATTCTGGGAAATGTTCCATGTGCACTTGAGAAGAATTGTATCCTATTGCTTTTGGGTGTAGAGTTCTGTAGATGTCTGTTAGGTCCATCTGTTCTAGTGTGTTGTTCAGTGCCTCTGTGTCCTTACTTATTTTCTGTCTGGTTGATCTGTCCTTTGGAGTGAGTGGTGTGTTGAAGTCTCCTAAAATGAATACATTGCATTCTATTTCCTCCTTTAATTCTGTTAGTATTTGTTTCACATATGTCAGCACTCCTGTGTTGGGTGCATATATATTTATAATGGTTATATCGTCTTGTTGGACTGACCCCTTTATCATTATGTAATGTCCTTCTTTATCTCTTGCTACTTTCTTCGTTTTGAAGTCTATTTTGTCTGATACAAGTAGTGCAACACTGGCTTTTTTCTCGTTGTTGTTTGCATGAAATATCTTTTTCCATCCCTTCACCTTTTGTCTGTGTATATTCTTGGGTTTGAGGTGAGTCTCTTATAAGCAGCATATAGATGGGTCTTGCTTTTTTATCCATTCAGTAACTCTGTGTCTTCTGATTGGTGCATTCAGTCCATTTACATTTAGGCTGATTATCAATAGATATGTACGTATTGCCATTGCTGGCTTTAGATTCATGGTTAGGAAAGGTTCAAGGGTAGCTTCTTTACTATCTGAAAATCTAACTTAACTTTCTTGTTAAGTTATTGTGAACACAGTCTGATGTTTATTTCTCTCCCTTCTTATTCTTCCTCCTCCATTCTTTATATACTAGGTGTTTTATTCTTTGCCTTTAGTAGTATTTGGATGGTCTGCTTTCTTTGCTATGATTTTATTTTCTCTGGTGACATCTTTTTAGCCTTAGGAGTGCTTCCTTCTAGAGCAGTCCATTTAAGATATCCTGTAGAGGTGGTTTATGGGAGGCACTCTCTCAACTTTCGCTTGTCTGGAAATTGTTTAATCCCTCCGTCATATTTAAATTATAATCTTGCTGGATACAATATTCTTGGTTCGAGGCCCTTCTTTTCATTACATTAAATATATCATGCCATTCTCTTCTAGCCTGTCAGGTTTCTGTTGAGAAATCTGATAATAGTCTGATGGGTTTTCCTTTGTAGGTGATCTTTTTTCTCTCCCTAGCTGCCTTTAATACTCTGTCCTTATCTTTGATCTCTGTCATTTTGATTATTATCTGTCTTGGTGTTGTCTTCCTTAGGTCCCTTGTGTTGGGAGATCTGTGGGCTTCCGTCGACTGTGAGGCTATTTCCTTCCCCAGCATGGGGACGTTTTCAGCAAGTATTTCTTCAAAGACACTTTCTATCCCTTTTTCTCTCTCTTCTTCCTCTGGTACTCCTATAATGCAAATATTGTTCCGTTTGGATTGGTCACACAGTTCTCTTAATATTCTTTCATTCCTAGAGATCCTTTTATCTCTCTCTGCCTCAGCTTCTCTGTATTCCTGTTCTCTGATTTCTATTCTATTAACAGTCTCTTGCATCTCGTCCAGTCTGCTGCTAAGCCCATCGATCGCTTGTCTCATTTTTGCATTGTCTTTCCTCACTTCCCTCACTTCCTCCCTCAGCTCTTGCATATTTCTCTGTAGATCTATCAGTATAGTTATGACTTTTATTCTGAATTCTTTTTCAGGAAGATTGTGCATTTCCATCCCTTCAGACTCCCTCTCTGGTGTCTGGGTCTCAGTAAGCTTTGTTTGTACCATATTCCTCTGTATTTTCACAGCGATATAAGTGGTCGCTTGTAGGTGCCACATCTGTCAGCTGAGGTCTTTAAGACTTTAAAAAGAAAAAGAAAGAAAGAAGAGAAAGAAAAGAAAAGAAAAGAGGAAAAAAAAACACCAAAATAAAAAACAACTAACAAAAAGATGTCCGCTGGGAGTAGTTTCTGTGAGGATGCTGTAGGTGGCGCTGTTGCTCCACTTTTCTGCAGCCACGGCTGGGCCACTCCGCAGGGCCCTTTGTAGCTCTGGCTGGGGTGGGAATGAATAGGAGGCTGCTGATCTCTGTGGGAAGTTTCAGTAGGGCTACTTTTTCCCAGTCGACAGCCAAGGGTTCAGAAATTCCCCAGGACTCCCAGCCTTCTGGGCCAAGTATGCTGAAACAATCCTGTTCCTCCGTTGGTCCCCTATGTCTTTAAGACCGCTTAAAAAAAGCGCGCACTTTTCTTTTGTCCCCGGGAGCTGGCTGCAAGGACCCAGTGCGTTCCCAGGCTCAGATCCTGCACCCTCTGTCTCTCCAATCTCCGATACACCCTGCAATGTGTGTTAGCGTTCCCGGCGCAGATCAGCAGGGCTGGTTATTTCACGGGCCTGTACTTCCACTTCCTACCGTCTCTGAATCGTCTCCTTCCGTCAGTGCGCAGGGGTGGGGGAGTGCTTGGGTCCCACCGGGTTGCGGCTCCATATCTTACCCGCCTCGCGGGGTGCCGAGTCCTCTCAGGTGTAGCTGCAGGCTTAGTGCTGTCCTGTATCTTCTGGTCTCTCTTTTAGGAATAGTTGTATTTGTTGTATTTTCATAAATATATATGGTTTTGGGAGGAGATTTCCGCTGCCTTGCTCACACCGCCATCTTCCCAGAACTCCCTTCCTTTGTAATTTTATCACAAATGTTTGCCTCTTAAGGATTATAATACATTATTTTGCATGTTTTTAAACTTTATGCAAGTGATATCACAGTGTATATATTTTACATAGTTTGCTTTTTTCATTCTACCCTATGTTTCTGACATTCATTCATAGTTCTAGTGGTTCTAATTCATTCTCATGCACTAGAAGTGCATAAGAGTGTAAGAGTAGAGTATAAAACTAGTGTTTTATATTCATTACATTACCACAATTTATTAAATATTCTGATGAACAATTTGCTGTTCTTACAAGCTTATTGTTATTCAGACATTTTCTTTAAAATTTTTGTACATGTGTACTTAGGAGTGGAATTGCTGGTTTATAGGATATGGATATGTTTAACTTTATTAGGTACTGTTAAATTGTTTCCCAGAGTAGTTTACCAGTTCATATCTACCTGTTCCCACTCCCAGTGTATAAGGTTTGCCAGTATTTGATATTATCAGAGTTTTCATTTTTGCCAATCTGGTGGGTATAAAATTGTGTCTCATTTTGATTTATATGTCACTGAATATTGAGGCTGAGCACATGTTTATATACATATTGGCCATGCATATTTTGTTTTCTGTGACAAATATGTCCCTGTTTATGTCTTCATCTAAGTTTCTATTATATTCATATTCTCTTGGGGATTTCTTTAATTTTTTTTAACTACTCAACTATGAACTTGTCCTAACTGAGTTAAGTTATTCAGTATTATATTAGCTTTCTGTATTTATATTTCACGAACTTAGTAGTTTAAAGCAACACAAATTTATGTGCTTGGGTTAGGAGCCCAGGCACAGTTTAGCTTAATCTTCTGTTCAAGGTGCCTCAAGATGACAGCTGTGCTGGGGTTCTCATTTGGAGCTCAGGATTCTCAGGTTGGTGGCAGAATTCAGTTCCTTGCAGATCCCCATTTTCTTTATAGCTGTTGGCTGGGTAACACTCTTGGCTCCAAGAGGCTGCCAGTAGTTCCTTGCCTTGTGGCTCCATGGGAAGTTTACAATGTGGATGTTTCCTTTCTTCCAGGTCAACAGGCATATCTCTTTGCTTTGAATCTGTGACCACTAGAGTAGATTTAAAGGTTGTATGTCAGGCCCACCCTGATAATCTCCCTATTGATTAACTAACTCAAAGTCCATTGATTGGTAAACTAATCATGGAAGTGGCATCCTGTCATATTCAGAGGAGCTGTCCTCACTTGAGAGGAGGGAATTCAAGAAGGCATGTGTACCAGGAGGCAGGAGAATTCTGCCAACCACACAGGATGGCTGTCTTCCCAAACATGCCACAGATCTTAGCATATTTGCTTAGTCTTAACTATTCACCAGTCTTAACTATTGCCTCTAGTTCATTTTACCTTTTGTAAAAGAATAACAAAGTTTTTATTTATATTCAATTTATTAATATTCAGTGTCAGTATTAAAAATCAATATCAATATTCAATTCAGTCATAATTACTAATTGAATTTTCTGTTATACTTTCACCATATCTGTTGTTTTAGTATCCTATATTTTTCCATTTGGGCTTGCTTTTCTTGCTGAAATACATCTTTTTATTAGTTTTCTTAATGAAAGTCTTTTGTTGGTTAAACTACATTAGTCTTTGTACATCTGAAATTTTTTTATTTTGCCATTACTCTTGAATAATTAGTTGGTTACAGAATTCTGGGTTAACAGATTTCTTCCTTCCCTCTCTTTCTTCTTTCCTTCTTTTTCTATTTCCTTCTTTTCTTCTTTTTATCTCTTCTTAGCAAGTACTATGAGGATATTTTTCCATTGTCTTCAGGCATCTCCTGCAGTCTAGTTTTTTTCTTTTTCTTTTTTTTAATAGGTGTTTGTCTTTTCTCTTTGGCTTTTAGGATTTTCTCTTTATCTTTGATTTTCTTCAAGTCCACTACTAACGTTTGTTGTGGGAGGTTTTTTTAGTCAGGTTTAATGAGGTATAATTTTTATACTGTAATATTCATCTTTTCAGACATAGCTAAATGAGTCTAAACAAACAGAGACAGGTAAGTAACCACCACCAAAATCAAGATTGACAGTATTTCCATCATCTCTAAACTTTGCCTCAAGCTCCTTTTTATTTAATCCTTTCTACTTAACCTCTGCCCCTGGCAATTATCGGTTTGATTTCTGACCCTATAGTTTTGCATTTCCCAGCAGGCTATATAAACTGAATTGCACTTTTATGTTTGACTCAAATTTCACTTAGCATAATGCTTTTGATATTCATCCATATAGGTGGGTGGATGGATGTACTATAATTTGTTATCCATTCACCTGCAATGCATGAAAAGTTCCATTGTTCTGGATCTTTGCTGCACTTGGTATTGCCTTGTTTTGTTTTGGTTTAATTTTTACTTTTCTAATGAGTTTTTTCTATATCTCATTATAGTTTTAATTTGCATTTCCCCAGTGATATTGAGCATATTTTCATATGCTTATTTTCCATCTGTAGCTCATCTTTTGCCCTTAAAAATTGGGTTGTTTTCTTTATGAATTTTTAGTACTTTATAAATTTTGGATACAAATCCTTTATCAGATAGTGCATTTTTCAGATATTGTGTTCCAGTTCATGGCTTGTGTTTTCATTTTCTTAACATCTTTCAGAGAGTCGAAGTCTTAAATTTTGATGAAGTACAATTTATCAGTTTTTATTTTATAGTTTAGTTTCCTAAGAAATCTTTGCCTTGACCCAAAGTCATAAAATTTTCTCCACTATTTTCTTCTGTAAGTTTTATAGTTGTAGCTCTTACATACAGATCTATGATTCATTTTGAGTTAATTGTTGTATAGGGCATGAGGTAAGGCTCCAGGTTCTTTTATTTTTCTTCTTTTTTCTCTCTTCCTTCCATTTCTTCCTTTCTTTCTTTTTTGGCATAAGGATATCCTATTGTTCTGGCACCATTTGTTAAGAAGACTATCCCTTTACTATTGAATTACCTTAGTATAGTTTACTTTCTATCTATGGGTGGCTTCCTGGAATCTATTATGTTCCACTGGCCTATGTGTACATATGTGGATTTATTTTTATTTTTACTGTTGAGTACTGAAAGTGTAATTTTGATCTAAAATATTTCTTTCTTTAATTTGGAAAATTCTTATTTATTATTTCTTTGAATATTACTCCTCTTTTATTCCCAACATTGTTTTCTTTGGATCTCCTTTTTGATGTTGGAGACTCTAAAATCAGTCTTTGATATATCTTAACTACTCTTTTGTATAATTTTTCTCTCTGCTGTTTTGTGCTGGATCCTAGGTTACATTCTTCACTGAATTCTTACAATTTAATATTTCTTCAAGAAAATAACTAATTTAAGAGAAATAGAGCATAATAAGGTTTACACTTATTTTTAAACTTATAGATTTGCTTTCTGAACAAAGCAAGAAGACAATTATAAGTACATAAATATTAACTTTGCAAGTTAAATCATTTTTACATTTGAGAACTGCTTTCAGTCATCTGCATTTTTGTATTTGAAGACACATTCATGTTCTCTCAACTATTCCTTGGGTTTCCTAAATCTAATCCTTGTGAATTGAGAGCACATTTGTGTAGTGTACAGTAGCATAGTGATGGGTAGGTATGAGGACACAGTTGACACTGCCTTAAACCTTCCAGGGACTTTCTGCTGCAACTAAAACAAACTCGAAAGTCATTCCTATGTGATCTAGTCCCTAAAGATCTCTTTGACCTTACCTCTTATTATTTCTATCTTCGTGACCTTTGAACCCATCAATTAATTTCCAACTCATGGCTTTTGCACTTACTGTTTCCAGACCTGGAATTATTCTTCTCAAATCTTTACTGTCTGGTTTCTTCTCTTCATTCAGGTCTCTTCTCAATTGTTTCTTCCTCAGAGGATTTTCCCTAGTCCTCTTGGCTGAGTATTCTCTCTTCTGCCCCATCAATTTTTCCTATTACCTTCCTTGTTTTATTTCTTCAAAACATTTATCACTGACTTTACTAACTAAAGTTGTTTGTCTTCCTCTTTACATTATAAATGTAAGCTTTGTAAAGGCAAGATTTTTATATTGCTCAACCCTGTGTATCAGCCCTTAGACCAACAAATAGTCTGACAACAATGTTTTAGAGGCTTAATAAAAAAACCTGTGGATTGAAGGAATTAATAAACTGCTGTGGTGCTACTAAGAAGCATTTTTTGTTACTTGCAGAAAAGCAACTGAAGGAAAGGAAGGCTCTGAGAGAATACTTCTGTTAATAAAAATGCTGTGCTTGTTATTCCTGACTTCTTGTTGCATTGGGACTTGGAGACAATGGAAAATACTATTTAGTCAGCCTAAGGGTGTTTCTGAGACCCAGTGTCTCTGGTCCCTGAAAAAGAAATACCATGGGTAACTCAAGCAGGTCACTTGGGAAGTTTATAATTTCAGATTTTTCAAAGATCAATTTCTTTATACTATTTGTTTTTGTCATCTATTGTCATTCTAAAGTCCTCCTTATTTGTTATCTTTAAATTGTGTTAATCCAGATGAACTTCTGGTTAATTAAAGTTTTTTCTTATATAGATTTATCAAAAGGCACTGGAAATTTTAGAGCACTATATTATTGATTTGTATGTTATTAATAAATTACATTCATCTTTGAATTTTATTCTCATTAATAATGTTATGAATAAAATTTTAAGCCCCAAATACAATGGAGTTTGGTCTTTCATTTTTTAATGTGCAAGTGTATTTCAGTTTAATAATATAGGTGCATACTCATTATTAACTTAGAGAATATATACTTAGAATATTTTAAGCCACCACCTCTTGGCCATTTTCTATCCCCACAAGTATTTAGAAGAAAAACTATAGTGAATTAGAGGAGAGGGGAAAAAAGATTCTTGGAAAGTAGTCTTTCAAACAATATGAAAAAATTGATAGGATATTTATAAAAACATGATCGGTATTCTGTAAAGGCTTGTGAAATGACTGGAAGTCAGGTTTTGTGTGTGTTAGAAAATATGAACATATTTATCTCTTTTTTGAGTCAGTATCTAGCAGCATTTATCATTGTAAATGCTTGATCCATCAATACTCTGGTAACATAAAACAGATTTTGTAGCTTGTCATTATTTTCTCACGGCCTGAGAAATTACACTGCTTATAATAAGCTTTAGTATTTCTGAAGCAAGTCACTTTTTATCTGTAAAACAAGAAAATAAAGTTTCCTAACTAATGTGTTTCCAGGGAAAGAGGAATGTCATTGGTGTTTTCACTATCATCAATAATTTTCTTGCACTGTTTTTACAGTTAAAAGTTTTATCTCATGGCTCAGTTTTTTATTTTATTTTTCCAATTAATTGTGAACATTTTTGGTAAATTAAATTTATTTCATATCTCTCTGTGAGCAAAGGAGCCATGGTATTGCTGCTTTTGCAAAGTAATTTTTTCAATTGATGAGAAAGTAATACAGAATTATTTATGAAGAAGTGGTGTAAGACTACTAGCTTACTATGTATTGAGCACTCACTACATGCTAGGCAGTGTATTCATTTCTTTATGTTTATTATTTCATCTCTTAACTATAACTCTACGAGATTCATACTGTTCTTGTTCCCATTTTATGTATGAGGAAACTGAGAGGCACTGAGGGCATAAGTAACTAGCCCAAGATCACACACATAGCTGGTAAGTGGCTGAACCATGTTTGAACTCAGCTGTGTCTTAGAGATAAGTCCCATGTTTTGAACTATAAGGAGCAGTAAACTGTCTCTTCAGCTTTTTGAAGTTACGTGGTAAATCTCACAGATGCTCTAAGGAAGGGCCTTTTATGAAATATTCATGCTTAACTGCAGTTTATTATATTACAGAGAACTTGAAGGTACTATTTAAATTCTTTTGCTCTTGAGATTTAGTAATATTAATGTTTTAAAATATTAGTATTTTGTAAAATAAGTGAACCATTTGTAAATTGTTCCATTTGAGTTGATGTGAAGATTGATAAATTTGCTTTGAAACAAAAGGAAGCTATTGTTATATAGATATTTAAATTGTATTTGAATTGAATTTAAAAATGGCTATTTGCAAGCACTTTGAAAAACAAAATTTAAATTCCAAATTTAAGATGGAAAATGGCAAATTACTATATATTTTATATATATATATATAGTGTATATATACACTATATATATATATATAGTAAACAAATTACTATATATGTATATTTTATATACATTAAGGCAGTGTGATGTATGAAAAGACTGGGAGATTGAAAGATCTATCTTCCAGATCTTATTTTGCCACTTACTTACCCCATGTTTTTTTTTCCTCCTTTCTTTTTTTTATTTTTATTTTTATTTTTATTTATTTATTTATTTAATATAATTTATTTTATTATCATTAATTTACAATTACATGTGCAATATTACGATTATTAAACTACCCCTTCATCAGGTCCCCCCCAGCAACCCCATTACAGTCACTGTCCATCAGCGTAGTGAGATGCTATAGAATCACTACTTGTCTTCTCTGAGTTATACTGCCCTCCCCGTGCCCCCCCAACATTACATCTGCTAATCGTAATGCCCCTTTTTCCCTCTTCTCCCTCCCTTCCTGCCCATTTTCTCCAGTCCCTTTCCCTTTGGTAACTATTAGTCCGTTCTTGGGTTCTGTGAGTCTGCTGCTGTTTTGTTCCTTCAGTTTTTTTCTTTGTTCTTATACTCCACATATGAGTGAAATCATTTGATACTTGTCTTTTTCGGCTTGGCTTATTTCACTGAGCATAATACCCTCTAGCTCCATCCATGTTGTTGCAAATGGTAGGATTTGTTTTCTTCTTATGGCTGAATAATATTCCATTGTGTATATGTACCACATCTTCTTTATCCATTCATCTACTGATGGACACTTAGGTTGCTTCCATTTCTTGGCTATTGTAAATAGTGCTGCAATAAACATAGGGGTGCATCTGTCCTTTTCAAATTGGGCTGCTGCATTCTTAGGGTAAATTCCTAGGAGTGGAATTCCTGGGTCAAATGGTATTTCTATTTTGAGTTTTTGAGGAACCTCCATACTGCTTTCCACAATGGTTGAACTAATTTGCAGTCCCACCAGCAGTGTAGGAGGGTTCCCTTTTCTCCACATCCTCGCCAACATTTGTTGTTGTTTGTGTTTTGGATGTTGGCCATCCTCACTGGTGTGAGGTGATATCTCATTGTGGTTTTAATCTGCATTTCTCTGATGATTAGCGATGTGGAGCATCTTTTCATGTGCCTGTTGGCCATCTGAATTTCTTCTTTGGAGAAGTGTCTATTCATGTCCTCTGCCCATTTCTTAATTGGATTATTTGCTTTCTGTTTGTTAAGGTGCATGAGTTCTTTATATATTTTGGATGTCAACCCTTTATCAGATACGTTTTTTATGAATATATTCTCCCATACTGTAGGATGTCTTTTTGTTCTACTGATGGTGTCCTTTGCTGTACAGAAGCTTTTCAGCTTGATATAGTCCCACTTGTTCATTTTTGCTTTTGTTTCCCTTGCCCGGGGAGATATGTTCATGAAGAAGTTGCTCATGTTTATGTCCAAGAGATTTTTGCCTATGTTTTTTTCTAAGAGTTTTATGGTTTCATGACTTACATTCAAGTCTTTGATCCACCTTGAGTTTACCTTTGTGTATGGGGCTAGACAGTAGTCCAGTTTCATTCTCTTACATGTAGCTGTCCAGTTTTTCCAACACCAGCTGCTGAAGAGGCTGTCATCTCCCCATTGTATATCCAAGGCACTTTTATCAAATATTAATTGACTGTATATGTTTGGGTTAATGTTTGGATTTTCTATTCTGTTCCACTGGTCTGTGGGTCTGTTTTTGTGCCAATACCAAATTGTCTTGATTACTGTGGCTTTGTAGTAGAGCTTGAAGTCAGGGAGTGTAATTCCCCCTGTTTTATTCCTCCTTCTCAGGATTGCTTTGGCTATTCGGGGTCTTTTGTGGTTCCATATGAATTTTAGAATTATTTGTTCCAGTTCATTGAAGAAAGCTGTTGGTAGTTTGATAGGGATTGCATTGAATCTGTAGATTGCTTTAGGTAGTATAGCCATTTTGACAATATTGATTCTTCCTAGCCAAGAGCATGGGATGCTTTTCCATTTGTTAGTGTCCTCTTTAATTTCTCTTAGGAGTGTCTTGTAGTTTTCAGAGTACAGGTCTTTCACTTCCTTCGTTAGGTTTTTATTCCTAGGTACTTTATTCTTTTTGATGCAATTGTGAATGGAATTGTTTTTCTGATTTCTCTTTCTGTTAGTTCATCATTAGTGTATAGGAAAGCAGCAGATTTCTGTGTGTTAATTTTGTATCCTGCAACTTTGCTGAATTCAGATATTAGTTCTAGTAGTTTTGGAATGGAATCTTTAGGGTTTTTTATGTACAGTATCATGTCATCTGCAAATAGTGACATTTTGACTTCTTCTTTACCAATCTGGATGCCTTGTATGTCTTTGTTTTGTCTGATTGCTGTAGCTAGGACCTCCAGTACTATGTTGAATAACAGTGGAGAGAGTGGGCATCCCTGTCTTGTTCCCGATCTTAGATGAAAAGCTTTCAGCGTCTCGCTGTTAAGTATGATGTTAGCTGTGGGTTTGTCATATATAGCCTTTATGATGTTGAGGTACTTGCCCTCTATACCCATTTTGTTGAGAGTTTAAATCAGGAATGGATGCTGAATTTTGTCAAATGCTTTTTCAGCATCTATGGAGATGATCATGTGGTTTTTGTTCTTCTTTTATTGATGTGGTGGATGATGTTGATGGATTTTCGAATGTTGTACCATCCTTGCATCCCTGGGATGAATCCCACTTGATCATGGTGTATGATCCTCTTGATGTATTTTTGAATTCGGTTTGCTAATATTTTGTTGAGTATGTTTGCATCTACGTTCATCAGGGATATTGGTCTGTAATTTTCTTTTTTGGTGAGGTCTTTGCCCGGTTTTGGTATTAGAGTGATGCTAGCTTCATAGAATGAGTTTGGAAGTATTCCCTCCTCTTCTATTTTTTGGAAAACGTTAAGGAGAATCGGTGTTATTTCTTCTCTATATGTCTGGTGGAATTCAGAGGTGAATCCATCAGGCCCGGGGGTTTTGTTCTTGGGTAGTTTTTTGATTACCAATTCGATTTCGTCGCTGGTGATTGGTCTGTTTAGTTTTTCTGTTTCTTGCTTGGTCAGTCTTGGAAGGTTGTATTTTTCTAAGAAGTTGTCCATTTCTTCTAGGTTTTCCAGCTTGTTAGCATATAGAGTCTCATAATATTCTCTTATGATTCTTTGTATTTCTGTGGTTACCCCATGTTTTTTGAGAGTTAGTTACTTCACCTGTATCTCCAAGCTTCAATTTCTTCATCTGTAAAATAAATCTCCAAAATTCAGGGAAGTGGTACCTGCTCTGTTAACCTAGTGGTACTGCTCTGATGATTACCTGATTATTGCCATGTAAAATTGCCTTATAAATTATTGCTATAAATCGTTTGACACCCTTTCCAGGTCATTTAAGCTCAGAAGCAACAGTTGGTGTCTATTTTAGTTATATGGATTTTGTGTGGATATATAGAATTTGTTCAGTGGATTCATTATATTGAATGTTCCCATAGAGAAATGCCTGCATAAATAAGTATATAACAGATTTTTTTAGTTCAAGGGCCCTAGGTTGTGTTCAAATGAAAGCTTTCCTTTGTCAAATTCTCATCTCAAAAAAAAGTGCTTTTTTTGCTGTTATCTGTGCCTGTGGAATGTTACTTGTTTGTAGATGAGATGTTGAATGGCAGCTTAAACTAAATCACTTATTGGGATTGATAAGAGATCTACTTTTTTTTTTAATTTTTAAGAAAGCAAGTGCTTGTAGGATAAAAGATGTATTTTATAATGTAAGGGGACATAGTGAAGAATCTGAGTGTGATTGGGATGGGGAGGGGAGTGTTACGTGGTAGAAGTAATCAATATCTGTGGAGAATAACCAGTAGTAGATTCCAGTTTGCACTTGGGAAGTCCCAAAGGAATACTGAATAAATGCCTTGAGTACCAAACCAACATAGTTTTCACCTGTGAGCTGTATTCATTCATGAGGGCAAGCTTATGAAACATAAATATTATGCTATCATTTGAGTTTTAGAGTAATGCTATTTTGTACTCTCCATTGTGAAGGGGAAAAAAGTTAATCCCTTTTGTTTCCCCTCCTGACCATAAAAAGATGAAAATTTATACAAATCTTACCCTAAAATCTTTAATAAAGGAAAGAAAATCCTATAATGGTTTGGCTGATCATTACATGTATATTTGCATTATGGCAATAATAATTATAGTTTTTTGAGAACACAGTGTTAGCCTTTTTATATATATCCTATCAGTTATTCTTCACAGCAGGTCTGAAATTTAGTATAATTTTCTCCATTTTACACATGGATGCTCAGGCTCATAGAAGTCAAGCAACTTGCCCCCAGATCACATAATAATGAATGATCAAACTAGTATTCAAACCTATGTCTGTGATTCTCAAATCTGTGATTTTTTTTTCAAAATATCATACTGCTTCCTTAAATGGGGCTTTTTGGCTTTATAGATCTAGCCCAGAAGTTTAAATGTGCAGCCAGATTTGGTTAATCCTGGGGCAAGAGGACTACCCCTGAAAGTATCTGGCGGATATGCTATGAGGTGGCTCAGCCACACAGCTTCTCTGAGTTTTGCGGGGAGGTGTTCCCTTCACTTGTGGAACTTCCTATTAGTGTAGCTTCCCACTCAACAAGGATTCCACGACCCATCACTGAACTGTTCTGCACACCGACTCTAGTTTTCAAGGAAAGTAAATGTTAACTTTTCTGATGGATATTTCTATATTTGCTGTTATTTCTTTCAGAGGTATCAAAGGAAGCTTGCACGTGTTTGGTGAACATATCTGCTGTTCCATTACTGAGCAGCTCTTGTCAGAAAGTTCTTTTGTAATTCTAAACTGAGGAAGAAGTCTCCTTTAATGAAGGACTTATTTGTTACTGTTTCATTACAAAAATTTTGAATGAGCAAGTGCTTATTAAAGGGCATTTTCAAGTTAAAAAAAAAGCCTGCCTAGTATGAATTTAAATAAGCCCTAAGTTGTTTATGTATCATATTTGTCTCAACCAAAATTACAAAGACTAAATGCTATCTGTTGCACTATCTTCTCCATAAATTTTCTGCCCTCAATGTGTCAAACTTAGTCTTAATTCATTATGTTCATGAATTGACTTTATTCACCCAATGAGATTATAAGCTCTGTGAGAAAACATACCTAATCTTAATATTTTTTATGATCTTGAGGCAATAATTCTTATCCTGAGACCTCTGAAGTAATGCATACATAAAGCTGCACAGTCTAAGGAAGGCATCAGTATTTTTCGCTTCTATATAGACAAACTTCTGTGTGGTAACACAAGCTATATCATGCTCACCAGAAGCCCTGATAAAATTGGAAAACAAATTTTCATTTAATAAATACTTTTTATTAAAAAAAGTACAAAGATTTGACTTTCATAGTTAAAGGTTAGAAATTAGTGTTTGATAATGTTTAGCCCATATTGAGTAATAATGATTATTAAAAATATGATTGACTTATTAACAGACAGTAATCAGTGAACTTTTTTGTTTTAGGGAATGTTGTGGGCAACTTGGGACATTCATTCTTCAGTCAAAGTTTCCTTGGCAGTAAAGAACATGGTGGATTCATATATGTAACATCTACCTACCAGTCACTGCAAGACCTACTACTGCCAACCCCACCTTACTTGTTTGGGATTCTTATCCAGAAGTGGGAAACTCCTTGGGCTAAAGTATTTCCTATCCGACTGATGTTGAGACTTGGAGCTGAATATCGACGTAAGTAGTAAAATATCTTCTCTAAGTCATCTGACCAAGACATGATGATTAAGTACAGGCCTGAACTATTCCAAGCTCCCTTGGTGATACAATTCAACAGCAATAGTCTGTTGAAATAGCTAAGCTAGATTTGAGCATTGTCTGTACTTATTTTGGCTGTAATGAGTAAGAATAAAATATCAAATGAGTAAATTTGTGATTAGTTATTACTTGTAAATACTGGTTTTATAGTTCATTGATAAATGCATGATCATCTTCAGAAAATATGAATTAGAACTTAATAAATATTTTTATAGTATATATAGCAAGCATATTTTTTATCACTTGGTTATATAAAATAGTTATAACAAATTATGTTTTACATAACAGATACTGGAAGCTAGTGGTTATAGAGATCACTGTCACTTGGTAAAGTAAGCAACAAAAAAGCTTGCTTGCCCATGGCTATAGCAGCACAGCTAAGTTGTGATTTTTATTTTAAGACATTAAGGTCTAAATGCAAGCTTTATTTTAGACTTTATATCTTTACCTAATCAAAATTGCCCTGGTCTAGGATTCAGAGCACTTGAATGAGGTTCCTAATTGTACTACTGACTAGTGGGCAAGTCACTCAGGTTGTCTGATTATCAGTTTCTTTTGCAACTGGAGATAATAATCTTGCCTTTTATATTACGTAGGATTGTTAGGAGGATCAAATGAGATAATGAAAAATTATTTTATAAACGATGAAACAGTGTACTATATGTTTTCAGGAAGTCAACTTCATTCTTTCACTTACATATTCATTCCTTCAACAAGAATTTTAATAAGGGCCTACCATGTATAATAAATCTTGGTAATTCAGAAATAGTTGAGACATGTTGATAGGCTCTTGAGAGCCTTTGTAAGGAAGACATAACAAATACCACAATTAAAGTGGTATATTGTGTTAAAACACATGATCAGAGTTAATGAAGTTCTTTGGGAGCTCAAAATGGGCTCTTATTTCACCAAGAATTAAAGAGTTGGGTAGGAAACATTTAGACCAAGATGCTTCTGGATTGAACTGTGAAAGGGGAATATGAGTCAGTAAAAGAAGTAGAGAAAGGAAAGAATAGTATGCAGATGAAGCAAGATGAATACCTTCCTGTCTTGTACAACAGGCAGTTCAAACCGTAAAGTTAAAGGAGCAAGCCAAGTAATAGAATCACCTCATGTTTGGTTTTTCTAAGGAGGGTTCTAGTTGGGAGATGTGTAAGAGTGAACTCTTTTAGACTTACTGAACATAGAGAAATCGGGAGATATATTTTTCCTCTTCATATTAGTCCACTTTGAAGAAGAGTGCTTCCCCACGACCTTGTTCCTTTTTGAAACTGCTGCATCAAAAGCCTTATCCTGGTTGTCAAAGGACTTAGTGTGATGTGGTTTGTAAAAGGCCCAGATGCCACCATGCTAAATACTTTTGAGCCCTAAATCCCATATGTTCTGATGAGCCATTTACAATTATATTTGAAAACTTACGAACCATAATGTTTCCTTTACCAAAATTTTAAGCAGATCTTAAACTTTATGAAAGTGTTAAACTTAGTCTGATCAATTCTCATTTCCACAGTTTATCCATGCCCACTGTTCAGTGTCAGATTTCGGAAGCCGTTATTTGGAGAGACGGGGCATACTATCATGAATCTTCTTGCAGTAAGTTGGGAATTTTTTTTTTTCCTTACTGGGTTTGTATGGGAGAAGGAAAAGAGAAATTTTATTATTTTGTTCATAGTTATACTCCTGCTGCAGGCAGGTGAAGATTTATGCTGGAGGAAAAGAACAGAACATACATATGCTTGGAAAGTATATGGAACTTTGGAGTGAAATAGTACAGGATTCCAGTCCTTGACTATGCACTTACTATCTAAGTGACCTTGCAGGATTATTGTGAGGACTAGAGGTAATGTATAATTAAAGCACCTAGCATTCTTTCTTGTTTCTATTTTAAGCCTGGTATCCCAGAGGTGTACCCTGTATCTGTATAGCTTAACATTTAGCCAAAGATTGGTCAGACATGTGTTCAAATACCTCAAGCCAGAGACATCCATTCTTCCCTGACAGATTTGTGTGTGGACTGGTATTCAGACTTCATTCTTTTTCTTTCCAGTGGGCTCTCATATGTCTCCTCTGCCCATGCATAGGCTCTGACTCTGTTGACCAAGTATGTTGGTTGGCTTGGCCTACTAAGATCTCTGCTGCACGTTTGCACAGACTAAAGTCAATCCTAAGTATTTGGAGAGTTGATGAAGGTCTCTCTGGCTGTTTCATGTCCCAGAACACCTTGTTAAGTAAATCTCTGACTAGTCTGCCTGTCATTACTTGGCCCAGACAGTCTAGCCAAATCAGGCCAACAGAGCTGCTGGCACTCTTCACTAGCCACTTAGATCACTACTTTAACTGACAACAGCCCAACTCAAGCAAGACCCTTCAAGTAGCAAAGCTTATTGTTCTCACAAATTACCTTGTCCTGGTTGAGCTACCTAGCCAGGGTTAGGGGCAGACCCAAACAAGATCACAAACTCAACTCTACTGCTCTTACTTGAAGTTCAGTAGTTTTCATAAATAAACACATCTCAGGGTGATGTATGCCTTTGGTCTAATTCCAGAGCACTGAAATCATTGTTTTTTAAAAAACTTTTCCCCCAGTTTTTTGAGGACTGGAAATTGCCTTTTGAGGAATAGATTTGTTTATTTCCTCACTGTGTCATGCAGTTATAGTTCCACTTATTTTTAAAAGAGATTTAAACGAGAAAAACTCTTATAGGTTGACCAATGTAGTTAACATTTCTAATGCTTTTCCTTCCTTTGGGTAAATATGCATTTCCATATGGTATCATTTTCCTTCTGCCTGAAAGATTTCCTGTAACATTTCTTGTACTGTGGATCTCCTGATGAGAATTCTTTCACCATTTGTATTTCCAACAACATCATTATTATATGTTTCATTTGAAAGATATTTTTGCTGGATGTAGATTTCTAATTCTAGGTTAACAGTTTTATTATTTGAGTGTTTTTTAAATGTTGCTCTACTGTTTTCTGAGTTGCATTGCTTCAGATGAGAAATCTTTTCTTCTTGTTTTTGTACCTCCCTACATAATTTGTTCCTTCCCTGGTTGCCTTTAAAGTTTTTGAAAAATATGAATGTTTGAGAGGATTAAAGATGGCGACATGAGAGGTAAGACAGAGACTTCCTCCTAAAATCGCATATAATACAAAAATATAATTAATATGACTAATTCTGAAAGAGCAACAGGAAAGAGGGCTGCGCCAAACTGCACACAGTTGGAGAAAAGAGTAAACCTCAAGGAACAGGGTAACGTACCAAAGCTGTGGCCCGGCAGTACCCAAGCCCTTCCCCTACCCCAGCTCACCGACAGGAGGAAGAGAAACGGAGTGGGGAGGGAGTGGAGGCCTGGAAATGCTGAATACCTAACTCCAGAGATCTGCTCTGGGAGCACAAAACTACGTTTTATGGTGCTTTCATGGTACTCTGGTGATTAGGGGGTTGGAAAGCTAAGACAGGCAGAATACCTGGAGAGACTGAGATTCCAGCCGCTTGTAGAAAACAGGGATCCATATCCGGCTGCTCTGGGACAAAAGAAAGGCGGGCAGTCTTAGAGACTTCCTAACAGCAAGAGGGCTCCTAAAGGGGCAAGGCTTGCACAGAGCTTACTGCTCAGGAGAAAGGGCAGGTGGACAAAACTGTCCAGGTGCACTCTGCCCAGCAGGTTGGGAACATTCTTAATCTTCAGGTGCTCCAGCTCCCCGGCTGGCTACACAGCTCCAAGGACCCCCTCCATGATATGCAGCCTACTGCGCCTTTCTCCCAACCAGCCTCACCTGGCTCACAAACCAGCAAACCCTGCCCTGGCATCAGGCCAGCCAGAGGGAAGCTCTATCTACAGCAACTACAAATGCAAAGCATAGAGGCTTATACCTGTAGGCTCGGCCCACTGGTTCTGGCAGTGGAGGCAGACATAGCAGCTGGGAAGTAGGAAACAGCTCTTTCCTCCCCTTAGGCACCAGTACGCTCCCCTGCAACCCCTGACATTGCTTCAGAGGCTGAGCAGCTCCAGAGAGTAGAGCTTCTGGGCACTAGAGGGTGCCATATATAAATATGAAACACCAAAGAAACCTGGTTTAAAGTAAAATTATGAATACAACACCTGAGAAAGATTCAAATGAAATGGACCTCATGAATCTTCCTGAAAGGGATATCAAAATAAAAATCAACATGCTCATGGAGTTACAGAAAAATATTCAAGAACTCAGGAATGAATTCCTGTTGGAGAGCCAATCGTTGAAGAGCACAATGGAGGGCATTAAAAGCAGATTAGATACGGTGTAGGAGACGATAAATGAAATAGAAATTAGAGAAGAGGAATACAAAGAAACTGAGGCACAGAGAGAAAAAAGGATCTCTAAGAATGAAAGAATATTGAGAGAACTGTGTGACCAATCCAAGCGGAACAATATTTGCATTATAGGTGTCCCAGAAGAAGGAGAGACAAAGGTCTTTGAGGAGGTAATTGCTGATAACTTCCCCAATCTGGGGAAGGCGATAGTATCTCATCTATGGAGGTGCACAGATCTCCCAACACAAGGGACCCAAGGAAGACAACATCAAGACATATAGTAATTAAAATGGCAAAGATCAAGATAAAGACAGACTATTAAAAGCAGCCGAGAGAAATAAGATCACATACAAAGGAAAGCCCATCAGGCTATCATGAGAATTCTCAGCAGAAGTTCTTACAGGCCAGAAGGAAGTGGCATGATGTACTTAATGCAATGAAGCTGAAGGGCCTCAACCAAGAATACTTTATCCAGCAAGATTACCATTTAAATTTGAAGGAAAGGTTAAACAATTTCCAGATAACCAAAAGCTGAAAGATTCTACCTCCCACAAACCGACTCCACAGTGTATTTTGGAGGGACTTTTATAGGTGGAAGTATTCCTAAGGTTTAATAGCTGTTTCCAGAGGTAATAAAACCTCAGTAGAGAAAGTAGAACAGTTAATTACTAAGCAAATGCAAAATTAAATGAACTATCTCCAAGTCAATCAAGGGATAGACAAAGAGTACAGAATATGACACCTAATATATAAAGATAAAGAATGGAGGAGGAAGAAAAAGGAGAGAAAAAAAGAAACTTCAGATTGTGTTTGTAATAGAATATTAAGTGAGTTAAGTGAGACTCTTAGTTAGCAAGGAAGTTAACCTTGAACCTTTGGTAACCACGAATCTAAAGCCTGCAATGGCAATAAGTACATACCTATCGATAATCAGCCTAAATGTAAATGGACTGAATGCACCAATCAAAAGACATAGAGTCACTGAATGGATAAAAAAACAAGACCCATCTATATGCTGCCTACAAGAGACTCACTTTAAACCCAAACAATTACACAAACTAAAAGTAATGGGATGGAAAAAGATATTTCATGCAACTAATTGGGAGAAAAATGCAGGAGTTGCAGTACTTGTATCAGACAAAATAGACTTCAAAACAACGAAAGTCACAAAAGACAAAGAAGGACATTACATAATGATTAAAGGGTCAATCCAACAAGAAGATATAACCATTATAAATATCTGTGCGCCCAACACAAGAGCACCTACATATGTGAAACAAATACTAACAGAATTAACAACGGTGATAGAATGCAATGCATTCATTCTATGAGACTTCAACTGTCCACTCATCTGAAGGGCAGATCAACCAGACAGAAAATACCTAAAGAACCAGAGGCACTGAACAACACATTAGAACACATGGACCTAACAGACATTTGCAGAACTCTACAGCCAAAAGCAGGAGAATACACATTCTTCTCAAGTGCACCTGGAACATTTTCAAGAATAGATCATGTACTAGGCCACAAAAAGAGCCTCAGTAAATTTAAAAAGATTGAAATTGTACCAACCAGTTTCCCAGACCACAAAGGTATGAAACTAGTAATAAATTATGGAAGGAAAATGAAAAATCCCACAAACACAGGGAGGCTTCACAATATGCTCCTAAATAACCAATGGATCAATGACCAAATAAAAACCGAGATCAACCAGTATATGGAGACAAATGACAATAATTCAACACCCAAAATATGTGGATGCAACAAAGGCTGTGCTAAGAAGAAAGTATATTGCAATACAGGCCTACCTCAGGAAAGAAGAACAATCCCATATGAACACTCTAAACTCACAGTTAATGAAACTATAAATAGAAGAACAAATGAGGCCTAAATTCAGTAGAAGGAGGGTCATAATAAAGATAAGAACAGAAACAAATAAAATCGAGAAGAATAAAACAATAGGAAGAATCAATGAACGCAGGAACTGGTTCTTTGGGAAAAAGAAACAAAATAGATAAACCTCTAGCCAGACTTATCAGGAAAAAAGAGTCTATACACATAAACAGAATCAGAAATGAGAAAGGAAAAAATCACTACGGACACCACAGAAATACAAAGATTTATGAGAGAATACTATGAAAAATTACGTGCCAACAAACTGGATAACCTAGAAGAAATGAACAACTTTCTATAAAAATACAACCTTCCAAAACTGACCCAGAAAGAAATGAAAATCTGAACAGACCAATTACCAGCGACAAAATTGAATTGGTAACCAAAAAACTACCTAAGAACAAAACCCCTGGACCATAAGGCTTCACCACTGAATTTTATCAAACATATAGTGAAGATCTAATACCCATCTTCCTTAAAGTTTTCCAAAGAGTAGAAGAAGAGGGAATACTACCAAACTCATTCTATGAGGCCAGCATCACTCTGATACCAAAACCAGGCAAAGACACCACAAAAAAAAAAAAAAGAAAATTAAAGATCAATATCCCTGATGATGATAGATCCAAAAATACTCAACAAAATATTAGCAAACCGAATTCAAAAATACATCAAATAGATCATCCATCATGATCAAATAAGATTTATTCCAGGGATGCAAGGATGGTACAACATTCGAAAACCCATCAACATCATCCAGCACATCAAGAAGAAGGACACATGTTCATCTCCATAGATGCTGAAAAAACATTTGACAAAATTCAACATCTATTTATGATAAAAACTCTCAACAAAATGGGTATACAGGGCAAGTACCTCAACATAATAAAGGCCATACATGACAAACCCACAGCCAACATTATACCTAACAGCGAGAAGCTGAAAGCTTTTCCTTTGAGATCGGGAACAAGACGATGCCCACTCTCCCCACTTCCATTCAACATAGTACTGGAGGGCCTAGCCACAGCAATCAGACAACACAAAGAAATAAAAGGTATCCACATGGGCAAGGAAGAAGTTAAACTGTCCCTGTTTGCAGATGACATGATATTGTACATTAAAAACCCTAAGAAGAGAGGGGCTCAAGATGACGGTGACAGCAGGACGGGGGAAATCTCCTCTCAAAACCATATATATGTTTGAAAATACAACAAATACAACTATTCCTAAAAGACCATAAGATATAGTACTACAGCCAGGCTACATCTACATCTGTGAGAACTCAGCATCTCACAAAAAGGGTAAGATACAAAGCCATGACCCGGCGGGACCTGAGCACTGTCCCCACCCCAGCTCACTGGCAGGAGGAAAAGAATCAGAGTGGGGAGGGAGTGGAAGCACAGGACTGCTAAATAACCAGCCCTAGTAATCTGCATTGGGAGCACAGACACACAATGCATGATGTACTGGATATTAGAGAAATAGAAAAGTAAAATCTGAGACGGAGACTGCACCCAGGTTGCCACAGCCAGCTCTCTGGGAGAAAAGAATAGCGGGCACTTTTCAAAAGTCTTAAAGGGACAAGGGCTCAACAACTGGACTAAATCATCCCAGCACACTCAGCCCAGCAGGCGGGGAATCTTGAGGAACTTCAGGCTCCTTAACCCCCTGGAGGGCAGACCTGAAGCCCTTCACGGCGAAAAGCAGCCTGCCATTCATTCCACCTGGCTGGCGCTGCAAGCAAACCAGCTGACCCGCCACAGCTGCGGGACCAGCAGGAGAAATCAGCCCCGCCCATAGCAACCACACAGAATCTCCTCCCAGAGCACAGCTAAATGGGACAGATCCAGAGGCTGTCGCCAAGGTACAGTGGCCCAGTACAAACAGAGGAACCTGGAGCAAGGTCCGGGAGGCACGAAGGGGCGCCATTCTCACAGGAGAACAACCCAGTGCGTCTGCCACCCCCGGAGTGCACTATGCTGTCCCGAAGGTTGCCCCACCCACGGCAGCTCAGGAGATTATCACAGAGACTGCTCCCAGGGTGCAGGTAGATGCCACAGACAGCAGAAGCCAGAACAAGGTCCAGAAGGCACGAATGGGCGCTATTCACGCAGGAGAACACACATGGCACATCTGTCACGCCCCACAGTGCGCTAGGGTATCCAAAAGGCCGCCCCGCCCACAGCAGCTCAGCTGATTATCCCAGAGACTGCTCCCGGTGTGCGGGTAGATGACACAGGCAGTGGAGAAGGGCAAGGTGACCAACAAGCAGGAAGAGACTATGTTCTCCCAGCTGACACATGCACCACCTGCCTGCAACCACTTCTATCACCATGAAAAGGCAGAAGAATCTGGTCCAGTCAAAAATCAATCAGACAACCCCAGCGAAAGGGCCTGGTGGGATAGATATAACCAATCTTCTTGAAAAAGAATTCAAAATAAAAGTCATAACCATGCTGATGTACCTGCAGAGAAATATGCAAGAGCTAAGGGATGAAGTCCAGAAGGAAATAACAGAAATGAAACAATCAATAGAAGGTCTTAAGAGCAGACTGGGTGACGTACAAGAGACTGTCCCTGGAATAGAAATCAGAAAACAGCAATACAGAGAAGCTGAGGCACAGAGAGATATAAGGATCTCTATGAATGAAAGAATATTAAGAGAACTGTGTGACCAATACAAACGGAACAGTATTCACGTTATAGGGGTACCAGAAGAAGAAGAGAGAGAAAAAGGGATAGAAAGTGTCTTTGAAGAAATAATTGCTGAAAAGTTCCCCAAGCTGGGGAAGGAAATAGTCTCTCAGGCCATGGAAGCCGACAGATCTCCCAACCCAAGGGACCCAAGGAGGACAACACCAAGACATATAATTAAAATGGCAAAGGTCAAAGACAAGGACAGAGTATTAAAGATAGCCAGAGAGAGAAAAAAAATCGCCCATAAAGTAAAACCCATCAGGCTATCATCAGACTTCTCAACAGAAACCTTACAGGCCAGAAGAGAATGGCATGATATATTTAATGCAATGAAACAGAAGGTCCTGGAACCAAGAATACTGTATCCAGCACGACTATCATTTAAATTTGAAGGAGGGATTAAACAATTTCCAGACAAGCAACAGTGAGGGAATTTGCCTCCCACAAACCAACATAACAGGATATTTTTAAGGGACGGCTCTAGATGGAAGCACTCCTAAGGCTAAATAGATGTCACGAGAGAAAATAAATTCACAGCAAAGAAAGCAGACCAACCAAATACTAACTAAAGGCAAAAAAATAAAATCAACTAACCAAAAAAGTAGTCAAAGCAAACACAAAAGACTACAGAATAAAACACCTAACATATAAAGAATGGAGGAGGAAAAATAAGAAGGGAGAGGAATTAAGAATCATCAGACTGTGTTTAAAATAGCTTAATAAAAGAGTTAAGTTAGACGGTTAGATAGTAAAGAAGCTACCCTTGAACCTTTGGTAACCACGAATCCAAAGCCTGTATGGCTATAAGTACATATGTATCAATAATCACCCGAAATGTAAATGGACTGAATGCACCAATCAAAAGACAAAGAGTTACTGAATGGATAAAAAAGAAAAACCCATCTATATGCTGCTTACAAGAGACTCACCTCAAACCCAAAGATATACACAGACTAAAAGTGAAAAAATGGAAAAAGATATTTCACGCACACAACAGGGAGAAAAAAGCAGGTGTTGCAGTACTTGTATCAGGCAAAATAGACTTCAAAACAAGGAAAATAGCAAGAGATAAAGAAGGGCATTTACATAATGATGAAGGGGCAGTCCAACAAGAGGATATAACCATTATAAATATATAAGCGCCCAACACAGGAGCACCGACATATTTGAAACAAATACTAACAGAATTAAAGGAGTAATTACAATGCAATGCATTTATTTTAGGAAACTTCAACACACCACTCACTACAAAGGACAGATCAACCACACAGAAAATAAGTAAGAACACAGAGGCACTGAAGAACACACTAGAACAGATGGACCTAACAGACATCTACAGAACTCTACACCCAAAAGCAACAGGATACACATTCTACTCAAGTGCACATGGAACATTTTCCAGAAGAGACCACATACTAGGACATAAAAAAACCTCAGTAAATTCAAAAAGATTGAAATTCTACCAACCAACTTCTCAGGTAACAAATGTATAAAACTAAAAAAAAAATTGTACGAAGAAAACAAAAAGGCTCACAAACCCATGGAGGCTTAACAACATGCTTGTAAATAATCAATGGATCAATAACCAAATTTTAAAAAGTAAGCAATATGTGGAGACAAATGACAACAACAGCACAAAGCCCAACTTCTGTGGGACACAGCGAAGGCAGTTCAAACAGGAAAGTATATAGCAATCCAGGCCTATTTAAAGAAAGGAGAGCAAGCCCAAATGAATAGTCTAAAGTCACAAATATTGAAACTGGAAAAAGAAGAATAAATGAGACCCAAAGCCTGCAGAACGAGGGACATAATAAAGATCAGAGAAGAAATAAATAAAATTGAGAAGAATAAAACAATAGAAAAAAATCAGTGAAACCAAGAGCTGGTTCTTTGAGAAAATAAACAAAATAGATAAACCCCTAGCTGAACTTATTAAGAGAAAAAGAGAATCTACACACATAAACAGTATCAGAAATGAGAAAGGAAAAATCACTACATACCCAACAGAAATACAAAGAATTATTAGAGAATATTATGAAAATCTATATGCTAACAAGCTGGAAAACGTAGAAGAAATGGACAACATCCTAGAAAAATACAATCATCCAAGACTGACCAAGGAAAAAACAGAAAATCTAAACAGACCAGCAACGAAATTGAATAGGTAATCAAAAAACTACACAAGAACAAAACCCGGGCCAGATGTATTCATCACTGCATTTTATCAGACATATAGAGAAGACATAATACCCATTCTTCTTAATGTTTTCCAAAAAATAGAAAGGAGGGAATACTTCCAAACTCATTCTATGAAGCCAGCATCACTCTAATACCAAAACCAGGCAAAGACACCACAAAAAAAGAAAATTACAGACCAATATCCCTGATGAACGTAGATGCAAAAATACTCAACAAAATATTAACAAACCGAATTCAAAAATACATCAAGAGGATCATACACCATGATCAAGGGGGATTCATCTCAGGGATGCAAGGATGGTACAACATTCGAAAATCCATTAACATCATCCAGTACATCAACAAAAAGAAGGACAAAAACCACATGATCATCTCAATAGATGCTGAAAAAGCATTTGACAAAATTCAACAACCATTACCGATAAAAACGCTCAACAAAATGGGTATAGAGGGCAAGTACCTCAACACAGTAAAGGCTGTACATGACAAACTCATAGCCAACATCTTACTTAACAGCGAGAAGCTGAAAGCTTTCCACCTAAGTTTGGGAACAAGACAGGGATGCCCACTATCCCCACTTCTATTCAACGTAGTGCTGGAGGTCCTAGCCACAGCAATCACACAAAACAAAGAAATTGAAGGCATCCAGACTGGTAAAGAAGTCAAACTGTCACTACTTGCTGATGACATGATATTTTACATACAAATCCCTAAAGACTCCACTCCAAAACTATTTGCTGATAACATGATATTTTACATACAAATCCCTAAAGACTCCACTCCAAAACTACTAGAACTGATATCTGAATTCAGCAAAGTTGCAGGATACAAAATTAATGCACAGAAATCTTTTGCTTTCCTATATAGTAACAATGAACTAGCAGAAAGAGAAACCAGGAAAACAATTACATTCTAAACTGCATCAAAAAGAATAAAATACCTAGGAATAAATCTAACCAAGGAAGTGAAAGACCTATACCCTGAAAACTACAACACACTCTTAAGAGAAATTAAAGAAGTCACTAACAAATGGAAATTCATCCCATGCTCTTGTCTAGGAAGAATTAATATTGTCAAAATCGTATCCTACCTAAAGCAATCTACAGATTCAATGCAATCCCTATCAAAATACCAACAGCGTTCTTCAATGAACTGGAACAAATAGTTCTAAAATTCATAAAGGCCCCAAATAGCCAAAGCAATCCTGAGAAGGAAGAATAAAGCAGGGGGGATCTCCCTTCCCAACTTCAAGGTCTACTACAAAGCCACAGTAACCAAGACAATTTGTACTGGCACAAGAACAGACCCACAGACCAGTGGAACAGAATAGAAAGTCTAGATATTAACCCAAACGTATATGGTCAATTAATATACGATAAAGGAGCCATGGATATACATTGGGGAAATGACAGCCTCTTCAACAGGTGGTGTTGGCAAAAGTGGACAGCTACATGTAAGAGAATGAAACGGGATCATTGTCTAACTCCATACACAAAAGTAAATTAGAAATGGATCAAAAACCTGAATGTACATCATGAAACCATAATACTCTTAGAAAAGAACATTGGCAAAAATCTCTTGGACATGAGCAACTTTTTCATGAACATATCTCCCCGGGCAAGGGAAACAAAAGCAAAAATGAACAAGTGGGACTATATCAATCTGAAAACTTCTGTACAGCAAAGGACACCACCAATAGAACAAAAAAAGATCCTACAGTATCAGAGAAGATATTCATAAATGACATATCCAATAAAGGGTTGACATTGAAAATATATAAAGAGCTCACGCACCTCAACAAACAAAGAGGAAATAATCAAATTTAAAAATTGGCAGAGGATATGACGAGACAGTTTTCCAAAGAAGAAATTCAAATGGCCAACAGGCACATGAAAAGATGCTCCACATTGGAGAAATGCTTGTAACAACCACAATGAGATATCACCTCACACCAGTTAGGATGGCCACCATCCGAAAGACACACAACAACAAATGTTGGTCAGGATGTGGAGAAAGGGGAACCCTCCTACACTGCTGGTGGGAATGTACATGAGTTCTACCATTGTGGAAAGCAGTTTGGAGGTTCCTCAAAAACTAAAAATAGAAATACCATTTGACCCAGGAATTCCACTCCAAGGAATTTTCCCTAAGAATGCAGCACCCCAGTTTGAAAAAGAAATATGCACCCCTATGGTTATCGCAGCACTATTTACAATAGCCAAAAAATGGAAGCAATCTAAGTGTCCATCAGTAGATGAATGGATAAAGAAGATGTGGTACATATACATAATGTAATACTATTAAGCCGTAAGAAGAAAAGAAATCCTACCATTTGCAACAACGTGGATGGAGCTAGAGGGTATTGTGGTCAAAGAGATAAGCCAGGTGGAGAAAGACAAGTATCAAATGATTTCACTCATAGGTGTAGTATAAGACCAAAGGGAAAAACTGAAGGAACACAACAGCAGCAGACTCACAGAACCCAAGAATGGACTAACGGTTGCCAAAGGGAAAGGGACTGGGGAGGATTTGTCGGAAGGGTGGGGCAAGGGGGGAATAGTGGCATTCCAATTAACAGTCATAATGTAAGGAGGAGTACAGGGGAAGACTGTATAACACACAGAAGACAAGGTGGGGACTTGATTTTTGTGAGTCTAGTAACCCTAATGTTGCTTATGTAATTGTAAATTAATGATACAAAATAAAAAGCCCTAAAGAATCCACTCCATAACTACTAAATCTAATATCTGAATTCAGCAAAGTTGCACGATACAAAATTAATACACAGAAATCTGTTGCATTCCTACACACTAACGATGAACTAGCAGAAAGAGAAATCAGGAAAACAATTCCATTCACAATTGCATCAAAGAATAAAATATCTAGGGATAAACCTAACCATGGAAGTGAAAGACCTATACTCTGAAAACTGCAGAACACTCATGAAAGAAATTAAAGAAGATACCTTTAAATGGAAACACATCCCATTCTCATAGATAGGAAGAATTAGTGTTGTCAAAATGGCCATCATGCCTAAAGCAATCTATAGATTAAATGCAATTCCTGTCAAAATACCAACAATATTCTTGAATGAACTAGAGCAAATCATTCTAAAATACATATGGAAACACAAAAGACCCCAAATAGCCAAAGCAATCCTGAGAAGTAAGAAAGCTGGGGTGATTATGCTCCCCAACTTCAAGCTCTAGCACAAAGCTATGGTAATCAAGACAATTAGGTACTGGCACAAAAAGAGAACCATAGAGTAATGGAACAGACTAGAGAGCCCTGATATAAACCCAACCATATATGGTCAATTAATAAAGATAAAGGAGCCATGGACATACAATGGGGAAATGACAGCCTCTTCAACAACTGGTGTTGGCAAAACTGGACAGCTACATGCAAGAGAATGAAACTGGATTATTGTTTAACTCCATACACAAAAGTAAGCTCGAAATGGATCAAAGACCTGAATGTAAGTCATGAAACCATAAAACTCTTAGAAGACAACAAAGAAAAAATCTCCTGAATATAAGCATGAGCAACTTCTTCCTGAACGCATCTCCTCGATCAAGGGAAACAAAAGCAAAAATGAACACATGGGACCACATCAAACAAAAAATTTCTGTACGTCAAAGGACACCATCAGCAGAACAAAAAGGCATCCTAAAGTATGGGAGAATATATTTGTCAATGACATATCTGATAAGGGGTTAACATCCAAAATATATAAAGAACTCACACCTCAACACCCAAAAAGCAAATAACCCAAATAAAAAATGGGCAGAGGATATCAAGAGACAGTTCTCCAAAGAAGAAATTCAGATGGCCAACAGACACATGAAAAGATGCTCCACATCGCTAATCATCAGGGAAATGCAAATTAATGAGATATCACCTCAAACCAGTAAGGATGGCCAGCATTGAAAAGACTAAGAACAACAAATGCTGGCAAGGATGCGGAGAAAGGGGAACCCTCCTACACTGCTGATGGGAATGTAAACTAGTTCAACCATTGTGGAAAGCAATATGAAGGTTTCTCAAAAAACTAAAAATAGAAATACCATTTGACCTGGGAATCCCACTCCTTGGAATTTACCCAAAGAATACTTCTCAGTCTCAAAAAGACATATGCACCCCTATGTGTATTGTAGCACTATTTACAGTAGCCACGATATGGAAGCAACCTAAGTGTCCATCAGTAGATGAAGGGATAAAGAAGAGGTGGTACATGTACACAATGGAATACTATTCAGCCGTAAGAAAGGAACAAATCCCGGCATTTGCAACAACATGGATGGAGTTGAAGGATATTATGCTTAGTGAAATAAGCCAGGTGGAGAAAGACAAGTGCCAAATGATTTTCCTCATTTGTGGAGTATAACAACGAAGCAAAACTGAAGGAACAGAATAGCAGCAGACTCACAGACTCCAAGAAGGGACTAGTGGTTACTGAAGGGGAGGGGTGTGGGAGGTTGGGTCGGGAGGGAGGGAGATAGGGATTGAGGGGTATTATGTTTAGTACACATGGTGTCGGTGGTCACCGGGAAAACTGTGTAGCACAGAGAAGGCAAACAGTGAATCTGTGGCATCTTACTACACTGATGGACAGTATCTGCATTGGGGTATGGGTGGGGACTTGATAATATGGGTAAATGTAGTAACCACATTGTTTTTTCATGTGAAACCTTCATAAGAGTGTATATCAATAATACCTTAATAAATAAAGAAAGAAAAATAAGAAACTAAAAGTTAATATATATATATATACATATCTATAGATGTTTAAATTTTTTTGTTAAAATTTTTTTCATTTTATCACTGGTGTGGAACAGTTTGATTATATCCCTTGATATAGTTCGTTTTTCATTTCTCTTGTGCTTTGAGTTTGTTGAGCTTATTTTTTTTTCATTTAAGTATCATTGATATACAATATTAGTTTCAAGTATACAACACAGTGGTATGTTACCAAATCATTGGCTATATTCTCCATGCTGAACTACCCTCCATCCTTTGACCAACATATATTTATGATTGAGAATTTTTGGGCCCCTTTATTCCCCTTACCCTGTCACTTACCCTTTGGACCCCTTCCCTATTATTACCATCAGTCACTTCTCAGTGTCTGTGAGTCTACTGCTTTTTTTTTTTCATTTTGTTTTGTTATGTATTTAGAATCCACAAGTAAGTGAAATCATAGTGTATTTGTCTTTCTTTGGCTGGCTTATGTCATTTAGCATAATACTCTCTAGTTCCAGCCGTGTTGTCAAAAATGGCAGGATTTCTTTCTTTTTATGTCTGTATAATATTCCATTGTGTGTATGTATCACATCTTCTTCACCCATTCATCTATTGATGCACTTTGTTTGCTTCCATATCTTGGCTATTGTAAATAATGTGGCAATAAAAAGGGGTGCATATATCTTTTTGAATCAGGGATTTTGTTTTCTTTGAATAAATTCCTACAAGTGGAATTGCTGGGTCGTATGGTATTTCTGCTTTTAGTTTTTGAGGAACTTCTATACTGCTTTCCACAGTGCTGCACCGATTTTCCACCAACAGTGTAGGAGGGTTCCCTTTTCTCTACATCCTCGCCAACACTTGTTATTTTATGTCTTTTGAATAGTGACCATTCTAACTGGGGTGAGGTGATATCTCACTGTGGTTTGATCTGCATTTCCCTGATGATTAGTGATGTGCAGCATCTTTTCATTTGCCTGTTGCCATCTGTATTTCTTTGGGAAAATGTCTGTTGAGGTTCTCTGCTCCCTTTTTTAAAATCAGGTTGTTTTTTTCGTGTTGAGTCCTATGAGTTCTTTATGTATTTTGGATGTTAACCCCTTATCATATAAATCATTTACAATATATTCTTCTATACTGTAGGCTGCCCTTTTGTTCTATTGATGGTGTCCTTTGCTGTACAGAAGCTTTTTGGTTTGATGTAGTCCCATTTGTTCATTTTTTATTTTGTTTCCCTTGCCTAAGGACATGTGCCCAGGAAAAAACATGCTTATGTTCAGATTTTTTTCTTATGTTTCCTTCCAAGAGTTTTATGGTTTCATGTCTTACATTTAGATCTTTAATCAATTTTGAATTTACTTTTGTATATGGAATTAGACAGTAATACAGTTTCTCTTGCATGCTGCTGTGCAGTTTTCATAACACTAGTTATTGAAGAAACTTTTCCCCACTGTATATTCATTGCTTCTTTATCATATAAAATTGACCATAGATGTATGGTTTTATATCTGGGCTCTCTATTCTGTTCCACTGACCTATGGGTCTTTTCTTATGCCAGTACCATACTGTTTTGATTACTTAAGATTTGTAGTAGAGCTTCAGGCCAGGGAGTGTAGTACCCCTAGCTTTGTTCTTTCTCAGGATTGCTTAGGCCATGTGGAATCTTTTGTGGTTCCACATGAAATTTAGGATTATTTGCTCTAGTTCACTGAAAAATACTGTTGGCATTTTGATAGAGATTGCATTGAATCTGTAAATTGCTCTGAGCAGGATGGCCATTTTGGGAATACTAATTCATCCTATCCATGAGCACGGGATAGATTTCCATTTATTGGTGTCTTCTTTAATTTTCCTCATCAGCCTCTTACAGTTTTCAGTGTATAAGTGTTTCACATATTTGGTTAGGTTTATTCCTAGGTGTTTTATTCTTTTTGATGCAATTGTAAATGGAATTGTGTTCCAGATTTCTCTTTCTACTAGTTTATTGTTAATATATAGGAGTGCAACAGATTTCTGTATATTGATATGTACCTTCAATTTTGCTGAATCCATTTATTAGTTCTAATAGGTTTTTGATGGAGTCTTTAGGGTGTTCTATATATAGTATCATGTCATGTGCAAATAGTGACAGTTTTCCATCTCCCTTACCAGTTTGGATGCCTTTTATCTCTTTATCTTGTCTGATTACTGTGGCTAGGACTTCAGTACTATGTTGAATAAAAGTGGTGAGAGTGGACATCCTTGTCTTGTTCCTGATCTTAGAGGAAGAGCTTTCAGCTTTTCACCATTGAGTATGATGTTAGCTGTGGGTTTGTTGTATATGACCTTTATTATGTTGAAGTATGTATCCTCTATACCCATTTTATTGAGAGTTTTAATCATGAATGTATATTGAATTTTGTCAAATGCTTTTTCAGCATCTATTGCAATGACCATATGGTTTTTATCCTTTTTTTAAATGTGTATCATGTTGATTTATGAATATTGTACCATCCTTGCATCCCTGAATAAATCCCACTTGGTTGGAATGGATGATCCTTTGGATATATTTTTTAATTCAGTTTGCTAATGTTTTGTTGAGGATTTTTGCTTTGCATCTATGTTTTTCAAGGATATTGGTCTATAATTTTCTTTTTTGTGGTGTTGGCTGGTTTTGATATTAGAGTGATGCTGGCCTGATAGAATGAGTTTGGAAGTATTCCCTCCTCTTTTACTTTTTGGAACACTTTAAGGAGGATGGTTGTTAGGTCTTCTTTAAATGTTTGATAGAATTCAGCTGTGAAGCCATCTGGTCCAGGAATTTTATTCTTAGGTAGTTTTTTGACTACCAATTCAATTTTGTTGCTGGTAATTTTTTTGTTGATATTTTCTGTTTCTTCCTGGGTCAGTCTTGGAAGGTTGTACTTTTCTAGGAATTGGTCCATTTCTTCTAGGTTGTACAATTCATTGACATAATTTGTCATAGAATTCTCTAATAATTCTTTGTATTTCTGTGGTGTCAGTTGTGACTATTCCTCTTTTTTGTTTCTGATTTTATTTATTTGTGTACTCTCTTTTTTCCTCGGTAAGTTGATCTGTTCTATCTTCTCAAAGAATAAGCCCTTGGTTTCGTTGATTTTTTTTCCTGTTGTTTTATTCTTCTCTTTTTTATTTATTTCTGCTCTGATCTTTGTTATGTACTTCCTTCTACTAACTTTTCGTTTCATTTCTTCTTCTAGTTTCTTTAGTTGTGAGCTTAGACTGTTTACTTGGGATTGTTCTTGTTTCTTGAGGTAAGCCTGTATTGCTGTTTACTTCCCTCTTAGAAACTTTTTTTGCAGCATCCCACATATTTTGAACTGTTGTGTTTTTGTTTTCATTAGTCTCCATGTATTTTTTTATTTCTTCTTTGGTTTGTTCATTGATTCATTGATTATTTAAAAGCATATTGTTTAGCCTCCATGTGTCATGGAGTTTTATGTTTTTGGGTAATTTATTTCTACTTTTATACCAATGTGATCTGAGAAGATGCTTGATACAATTTCATTCTTTTTTAATTTATTGAGGCTCTTTTCATGTCTTAATATGTGGTCTATTCTGGATAACATTCCATGTACACTTGAGAAAAATGTGTATCCTGCTGTTTTGGGGTGGAATATTCTGTAGATGTCTGTTAAGTCTATCTGATCTAATTTGTTCAGTGCCTCTGTTTTCCTTATTTATTTTCTGTCTGATTGGTCTGTCCATTGATGTAAGTGGTGTGTTAAAGTTCCCTAAAAAATTGAGTTGCAGTCTGTTTCTCTCTTTTATTCTGTTAGTATTTGTTTTACATATGCAGGCGCATCTATGTAAGGTTCATAGATATTTATAACTGTTATATCTTCTTGTTGGACTAATCCCTTTATCATTGTGTGATACCCTCTTTTTTATCTTGTTACTTTTTTTGTTTTGGAATCTTTTTTGTGTGATACAAATGCTGCCACTCCTGCTTTTTTCTTCCTATTATTTGCATGAAATATCTTTTTCCAGCCATTCACTTACAGTCTGTATATGTTTTTAGGGCTGAAATAAGTCTCTTGTAGGCAGCATATAGATGGATTTTGTTTCTTTATCCATTCTGCCACCCTATGTCTTTTGATTGGTGCATTCAGTCCATTTGCATTTAAGGTGATTGATAGGTATTTACTTATTGCCACTTTATTGTTTTTTGTTTGTTTTTGTGATTCCTCTCTGGTTCTTTCTTCCTGTCTTTATCTAACATCACATCTGTCCCAACTTCTAATCACATAGTTGAACTTTCTGACATGGCTAGCTCTCACCCTGAGTCATCTGGTTAGCATGGACTGTGTAGAGGCCTACCATGAGTCACCAGATACATTGACAGTGAGGTCTACCATGAATAACAAATACCCTCCTATCAGTCAGGAAATTCCAAGGGTTTGGAGACTACTTCCCAGGAACCAGGCGCAAAGGCAGCCAAATTCTTTATAATACAATAATATTCTACCCAATGCTCAGGATTTCAAGGTTTTCCTATTTGGATTTTGGGAATATGACTATTCCCAGACCTGTGTATCAGGTAATGTTCTCAATCATCACTTCAGGCAGTTCTTTCACTGACCTCAAAAGTTTCCCCATACACATTTACTAATCAGAACTCTGATGAATACTGGAAAGGGACCCTCTGCAACTCTTTGGAGTTCTGTCTTTACAGTTTTTTGCTCTTTGAAACTCTGTCCTGTAAGCTCTCACTACCTTGGATTTTCTGGAGTCTGTTTCATCTCTTCAATGCAGGAAATCTGCCATCCTCTGCTAGGGTTCCTTTCTTGTGCCTGAGCCTGGAGACTTTCCTAAAGCATCTATGTTTCCTTTCTTTCAGGAAAATTTGTTGCCTAAGATGCAGTGTCTTGAAAATAATTGTTTCATGTATTTTGTGCAGTTTTTTTTTTTTTTTTTTTGCTTCAGGCAGGAGAGTAAATCTGTTCCCCTTTTCTCCATTTTGGCCAGAAGTGCAAATGTTTAAATTATATTTTAATCTGTAAGATCTCTCTTTTACCTACTATGCCAACCCCTTTCCCTTTATCCCTCCCTGGTAACTGCAGTTTTTAGTCACATTTTTGACAAGACAGTTATTCTTAGTGATTGTAATCTGCTCTGGAGTGAAAAGGAGATAATTTGCATAATACTAATTCCTTTGTCTCTTTCACCCACTGGTGTGGTGGCCTGGCAAAATGTAAACCCTGCTTAAATCTACCTCTTTAAATATTTTTTTGAATTTATATACAGTAAAATTTACCCTTTTTGGAGTACTTTTCAAGAGTTTTGACAAATGTACATAAAGATATGTTACTACCAGTGTTGCGTTCAAGGTACAAAACAGTTCAGTCATTCCGGAAAATTTGCTGATGGTCTGCTAACATCTGGTATCCATTGATCCCCTATCCCTATGTGTTTAGCTTTTCCAGACTGTCATATAATTGGCTTACACAGTGTGAAGCCTTTTCATTCTTGCTTCTTTTATTTATCATAATGCATTTGAGATTCACCTGTATTGTATGTATTGTTGGGGAGGAAATAAAATCTTTTTCCTCTACTCATCTTAGGTTCTTGGGCTGAGACACTATAAATTAGACTGGTCAAAGATGGATTAACAAGAGGCATATTTTAGGGTGGCATATTCTGTTACCCTTCAGTATCAAATAGTTCACTCATCTTCATTGCTGAGTAATCTTCAATTGTATGTTGAACCAGTTTATGCGTTTGCCTGTTGATGGACATTTGAGTGTTTCTAGTTTTTAGTGACTATGAATAAAGCTGCTATAAAGAATCATGTATGCAGTTTGGTGTGAACATTAGTTTTCACTTCTCCTGGGTAAATATCTGGGAGTGGAATAGTTGTCCCATATTGTATGTCTGACATTGTAAGGAACTGTGAAACTCTTTTCCACAATACCTCCAGTTTTTTTTATACAGCAGTAATTACAAGAGTTCTTTTTTTTTTTTGCCAGCACTTGTTATTTCTCCCTTTTTGTTTTTAAAATTGCCATTCCAAAAGGAGTTTAGTGGTATAAATTTTTATGTTTCTTTGTAATGAATGATTTAAAGCATTTTTTCATGTGCTTATTTGACTTCTTTGTATCTTCTTTAGTGAATGGACAGATTTTTGGCCATTTAAAAAAAATGGTGGTTATTTTTTAATTGTTGAGTTTTGAGATTTTTCTCATGCATTCTGAATATAAATCCTTTCGTAGATTTGTATCATTTGTAAATATTTTCTCCAAGGCTATGGTTTATCTTTCCATTGTCTTAACATTGTCTTTCACAAAAAAAAATGTTAATTTTGTTAAAGTCCAATTTATTAAATTTTTTTCATGCTTTTTATATTATATCTAAGAATTGATTGACTACACTTATATCACAAACATTTTCTCCCATGTCATCTTCTGAAAGTCTATAGTTTTATGTTTTGTATTTAGGTCTATAATTATTTATGATTAATTTTTGTTTATAATTGTGAGGCATTGTATAAAGCTTTTTTTCACATTGTGTCCAGTTATTCCAGTACTGTTTGTCAAGAAGATAGCCTATGTTACTCCCCTTTGCACTCGTATCAAAAGTCAATTGACCATATCTGAATGGCTGTATTTCTTCATTCATTCTTTTTTTATTATATACAATCTTATGGCAGTTTCACATGAGCAACATTATGGTTACTACATTCACACATATTATCAAGTCCCCCCTACACCCCACCACAGTCACTGTCCATCAGTGTAGCGAGAAGCTATAGAATCACTACTTGTCTTCTCTGTGCTACACTGTGTTCTCTGTGATCCCCCAACATTATGTGTTCTAATCATAATGCCACTCAATCCCCTTCTCCCGCCCTCCTCACCTACCCTCCCGAACCCCTTCCCTTTGGTAACCGCTAGTGCCTTCTTGGAGTGTGTGAGTCTGCTGCTGTTTTGTTCCTTCAGCTTTGTTCTGTTGTACCAAATGATTTCACTCATTTGTGGAGTATAACTTGTCTTTTTCCTCCTGGCTTATTTAATTGAGCATAATCCCCTCTAGCTCCATCCATGTTGTTGCAAATGGTAGGATTTATTTTCTTCTTATGGCTGAATAATATTCCGTTGTGTATATGTACCACATCTTCTTTATCCATTCATCTACTGATGGACACTTAGGTTGCTTCCATTTCCTGGCTATTGTAAATAGTGCTGCGATAAACATAGGGGTGCATCTGTCTTTTTCAAATTGGGATCCTCCATTCTTAGGATAAATTCCTAGGAGTAGAATTCCCGGGTCAAATGGTATTTCTATTTTGAGTTTTTTGAGGAACCTCCATACTGCTTTCCACAATGGTTGAACTATTTTACATTCCCACCAGAAGTGCAGGAGGGTTCCCCTTCCTCCACATCCTCACCAACATTTGTTGTTCCTAGTCTTTTCTATGTTGGCCATCCAAAATGGTGTGAGGTGATATCTCATTGTGGTTTTAATTTGCATTTCCCTGACAATTAGCGATGTGGAGCGTCTTTTCATGTGCCTGTGGGTCATCTGAATTTCTTCTTAGGAGAAGTGTCTGTTCATATCCTCTGCCCATTTTTTAATCCGGTTATTTGCTTTTTGGGTGTTGAGGCTTGTGAGTTCTTTATGTATTTTGGATACTAACCCCTTGTCAGATATGTCATTTACAAATATATTCTCCCATACTGTAGGATGCCTGTTTGTTCGGCTGATGGTATCCTTTGCTGTTCAGAAGCTTTTTAACATGATGTAGTCCCATTTGTTCATTTTTTATTTTGTTTCCCTTGCCCGAGGAGATGTGTTCAGGAAAAAGTTACTCATGTTTATATTCAAGAGAGTTTTGCCTATGTTTTCTTCTAAGAGTTTTATGGTTTCATGACTTACATTCAGGTCTTTGACCATTGGAGTTACTTTTGTGTATGGGGTTAGATGATAATCCAGCTTCATTCTCTTGCATGTAGCTGTCCAGTTTTGCCAACACCAGTTGTTGAAGAGGCCGTCTTTTCCCCATTGTATATCTATGGCTCCTTTATCGTATATTAATTGACCATATATGGTTGGGTTTATATCTGGGCTCTCTAATCTGTTCCATTGGTCTATGGTTCTGTTCTTGTGCCAATACCAAATTGTCTTGATTACTGAGGCTTTGTAGTAGAGCTTGAAGTCAGGGAGTGTAATTCCCCCCACTTTATTCTACCGTCTCAGGATTGCTTTGGCTATTTGGAGTCTTTTATGGTTACATATGAATTTTAGAACAATTGGCTCTAGTTCATTGAAGAATGCTGTTGGTATTTTGATAGGGATTGCATTTAATCTGTAGATTGCTTTAGGCAGGATGGCCATTTTGACAATATTAATTCTTTCTACCTATGAGCATGGAATGTGCTTCCATTTATTGGTATTTTCTTTAATTTCTCTCATGAGCGTCTTGTAGTTTTCAGAGATTAGGTCTTTCACTTCCTTGGATAGGTTTATTCCTAAGTATTTTATTCCTTTTGATATAATTGTGAATGGAATTGTTTTCCTGATTTCTCTTTCTGCTAGTTCATTGTTAGTGTATAGGAATACAACAGATTTCTGTGTATTAATTTTGTATCCTGCAACTTTGCTGAATTCAGTTATTAGATCTCGTAGTTTTAGAGTGGATTCCTTAGGGTTTTTTATGTACAATATCATGCCACCTGCAAACAGGAACAGTTGAACTTCTTCCTTGCCAATCAGGATGCCTTTTATTTCTTCATGTTGTCGGATTGCCATGGCTAGTACCTCCAGAACTATTTTGAATAAAAGTGGGGAGAGTGGGCATCTTTGTCTTGTTCCCAATCTTAAAGGAAAACCTTTCAGCTTGTCACTGTTAAGTATAATGTTGGCTGTGGGTTTGTCATATATAGCCTTTATTCTGTTGAGATACTTGTCCCCTATCCCCATTTTGTTGAGAATTTTTATCATGAATGGATGTTGAATTTTGTCGAATGCTTTTTCAGCATCTGTGGAGATGATCATGTGGTTTTTGTCCTTTTTTTTTTGATTCAGTGGATGATGTTGATGGATTTTCGAATGTCATACCATCCTGGCATCCCTGGAATAAATCCTACTTGGTCATAATGGATGATCCTTTTGATGTATTTTTGAATTCGGTTTACTAATATTTTGTTGAGTATTTTTGCATCTATGCTCATCAGGTATATTGCTCTGTAATTTTCTTTTTCTATGGTGTCTTTGCCTCATTTTGGTATTAGACTGATGTTGGCCTCATAGAATGAGTTTCAGTGTCCTCCATCTACTTCTACATTTTGTAAAATTTTAATGTGGGTCGGTATTAGGTCTTCACTAAATGTTTGACAAAATTCAGCAGTGAAACCAATCAGTCCATGGCTTTTGTTCTTAGGTAGTTTTTTTACCTCCAGTTCAATTTCCTTGCTGGTAATTGGTCTATTCAGATTTTCTGTTTCTTTCTGGGTCAGCCTTGGAAGGTTGTATTTTTCTAGAAAATTGTCCATTTCTTCTAGGTTATCCAGTTTGTGAGCATACAACTTTTCATAGTATTCTCTTATAATTCTTTGTATTACTGTGTTGTCTGTAGTGATTTTTCCTTTCTCATTTCTGATTCTGTTTATGTGTGTAGACTCCCTTTGTTCCTGATAAGTCTGGCTAGGGGTTTATCTATTTTGTTTATTTTTCCCAAAGGAGCTGTTCCTGCTTTCATTGATTCTTTCTATTGTTTTATTCTTCTCGATTTTATTTATTTCTGCTCTAATCTTTATTGTGTCCCTCCTTCTACTGACTTTGGGCCTCATTTGTTCTTCTTCCAGTTTTGTTAATTGTGAGTTTAGCCTGTCCATTTGGGATTGTTCTTCTTTCCTGAGGTAGGCCTGTATTGCAATACACTTCCCTCTTAGCATGGCCTTTGCTGCGTCCCACAGATTTTGCAGTGTTGAATTATTGTTGACATTTGTCTCCATGTATTGCTTGATCTGTTTTTATTTGGTCATTGTTCCTTTATTTATGAGCATGTTATTAAGCCTCCATGTGTTTGTGGGCATTTTTGTTTTCTTTGTGGAATTTATTTCTAGTTTCATACCTTTGTGATCTGAAAATCTGGTTGGTACAATTTCAATCTTTTTGAATTTACTGAGGCTCTTTTTGTGGCCTAGTATATGATCTATTCTTGAAAATGTTCCAGGTGCACTTGAGAAGAATGTGTATCCTGTGACTTTTGGATGGAGTGTTCTTTAGATGTCCGTTAGGTCCATCTGTTGAAATACGTTGTTTAGTTCTTCTGTCTCCTTACGTATTTTCTGTCTAGTTGATCTGTCCTTTGGAGTGAGTGATGTATTGACGTCTCCTAAAATGAATGCATTGCATTCTGTTTCTGCCTTTAATTCTGTTAGTACTTGTTTCACATATGTAGGTGATCCTGTGTTGGGTGCATAGATGTTTATAATGGTTATATCCTCTTGTTGGACTGCTCCCTGTATCATTATGTAATGTCCTTCTTTGTGTCTTGTGACTTTCTTTGTTTCGAAGTCTATTTTGTCTGATACAAGTGCTGCAACTCCTGCTTTTTTTCTCCCTCTTGGTTGCATGAAATGTCTTTTTCCATTCCTTTACTTTTCGTCTGTATATGTCTTTGGGTTTGAAGTGAGTCTCTTGTAGGGAGCATATAGACACGTCTTGTTTTTTTTATCCATTCAGTGACACTTGTCTTTTGATAGGTGCTTTCAGACCATTTACATTTAGGGTGAGTATCGATAGGTATGTACTTATTGCCATTAGAGGCTTTGATTCGTGGTTACCAAAGGTTCAAGTGTAATTCCCTTTCTATCTAACAGTCTAATTTACCCCACTTAGTATGCTATTACTGACACAACCTAAAGGGGTTTTTTTTCTCCGTTTTCTTCCTCCTCTGTTCTTAATATAGTAAGTATCATCTTCTCTACTCTTTGTCTATCCCTTGATTGACTTTGGGGGTAGTTGATTTTATTTTGGATATGCCTAGTAATTAATTGTTTTTCTTTTCTGTGGTTTTATTTCCCCTGTTGACAACTATTTAGCCTTAGGAATACTTCCATCTATAGCAGTCTCTCCAAAATGAACTGTAGTGGTGGTTTGTGGGCGATAAATTCTCTCAGCTTTTGCTTATCTGAAAATTATTTAATCCCTCCTTCAAATTTAAGTGATAATCTCTCTGGGTAGAGTATTCTTGGTTCAAGGCCCTTCTGCTTCATTGCATTAAATATATCATGCCACTCTCTTCTTGCCTATAAGGTTTCTGCTGCAATGTCTGATGATAGCCTGAGGGGTTTTCATTTGTATGTGATCTTTTCTCTCTAGCTGCTTTTAAAATTGTGTCCTTATCCTTGATCTTTGCCATTTTAATTATTATATGTCTTGGTGTTGTTCCTTGGGTTCTTGTGTTGGGAGATCTGTACACCTCCATGGCCTGATAGATTATCTCCTTCCCCAGAGTGGGGAAGTTTTCAGCAATTACCTCCTCAATGACACTTTCTATTCCTTTTCTCTCTTCTTCTTCTTCCAGTACCCCTATTATGCGAATATTGTTCCATTTGGATTGGTCACACAATTCTCTCAATATTCTTTCATTCTTAGATATCCTTTTTACTCTCTGTACCTCAGCTTCTTTGTACTTCTCTTTAATTTCTATTCCATTTACCATCTCTTCTACTACATCTAATCTGCTTTTAAATCCCTCCATTGTGTGTTTCATTTCAGCTATGGAATTTCTTAATGATTGAATCTACATCCTTAATGCGTCCCTGAGTTCTTCATTATTTTTCTGTACCTCCATAAGCATGTTTATGATTTTTATTTTGAACTCTCTTTCAGGAATATTGATGAGTTCAGTTTCATTTGGCCCTTTTTCTGGTGTTTGTGAGATTTTTGTTTGAACTAGGTTTATTTTATGTTTCATGTTTGTATATGGCTCCCTGTAGTGCCCAGAAGCTCTAGTCTCCGGAGCTGCTTAGCCCCTGGAGTGATGTTGGGAGTCACAGGGGAGCTGTCCTGGAGCCTGGGGGAAGGAAAAAGCTGTTTCCTGCTTCCTGGCCGTAGTGCCTGTCTCCATTGTGATAAGCAGTGGGCCAGCACACAGGTGTAAGCCTCTGTGCTTTGCATCCATAGCTGCCATAGATGGGGCTTCCCTCTGGCTGCCTGATGCTAGGGCAGGAACTGCTGGTTTGTGAGCTGGTGCTGGCAGGCCAGGAGGAAGGCACAGCAGGCTGAAAATCACCTTGGGTGGCCTCAAAGCTGAGTATCCAGCCAGTGGATGGAGCACCTGAAGCTCCTTAAAGTTCCCAACCTATTCGGCAGAGCACGCCCAGATGACTGTATCCACCTATGCCTTCTCCCGCACAGGAACTTCCGTGCAAACCCAGCCGCTTCATCAGCCCTGTTGCTGCTAGGAAGCCTCTCAGACCACCCACCTTTCCTTTTTCCCAGAGCAGCTAGATGTGGATCCCTGTCTTCCTGAAATAGCTGGAATCTCAGTCTCTCCAATTATTCCGCCTGTCTTAGCTTTTCAACCCCACTAATCTCCAGAGCACCATGCAATGTAGGTTTGTGTTTCCAAAACAGATCTCCTTGGCTGGGTGTTCAGCAGTTCTAGGCTTTCGCCCCCTCCCCGCTCTGTTTCTCTTCCTCCCACCAGTGAGCTGGCATGGGGGAAAGTCTTGGGTCCCGCTGGATCAAGGCTTTGGTATGTTACCCTGTTTCGTGAGATCTGCTCAGTTCTCATGTGTATGCAGTGTGGTGTAGCCTTTTTTCCTGTTGCTCTTTCAGGATTAGTTGTATTAGTTATATTTTTATATTGTATGTGGTTTTAGGAAGTCTCTGTCTCACCGCTCATGCTGCCATCTTGAATCCAATCCCTATGTCCTTTTGAATCTGGGATCTTTTTTCCTTTGGGTAAATCTTCCTTCATTCTTAAGTTATATCCAAGCCTGAATGTGGGTGAAGACAAAAAGAGAAGCATACTCACTGGTCTTAGTTTGGATTCATGGTCAATACCATTAAGGAAGCTCTCAGACCTACGTGACAGTCTTTCCTGGTCCATGATACATTCCTACTCACCTAGATGACTATTTGTACCTTCCTCTTCTCAAATTTCCAGTGCCTGTCCTTTACTCGTTTTCAGCTGATGACCTAGCCCCATTTTCCTGAGCAAATAGAAGCAATCAAAAGACAATTTCCATATTGCCATCCTGTAGCTTCCTGTATTTATATTTTTTCTTCTCTTGGCTTATAGGATCCCCGTCTTTCTCAGGTCTTCTACTTGCTACCTTCTCCTTCCCATCATATTTTTCATCTCAGTAAATTGCAGTTCTCTTCTTGTCGTTGCCCATTCCATACAATCCATATTCATCTTTGACTGTTATCTTTTTTTCACATTCCACACCCATCCAGTGGCAAATATTGTCAGTTTTTCTCTTCAAAATATATGTAGAATCTAACAACTTCTCATCACCTTTTGAACTGTTATTGTCTTGGCCCAAATTGTCATTGTCTGGATTATTATGTTTATCAGATCTCTTCCCTTCTGTCCTTGCTCCCTTGCCATGTATTCTTTATGGAAAATCCAGAGAGATCTGGTAAAATAGTCAAAAGTGTCCTCAGAGTAAAGGCAAAGGTCATTATGGTGGCCTATTAACCCCTGTGAAATCTAGCCATTTGCTATTACTTTGCCCTGGACTCTTTCTGCTCTTTTTCACTGCTTCAGCTATACTGGATGTGGTGTGTGTATGTGTATATATTTTATCCTACAAATATTCATTGAGTTCCTAGGGTGTTCCAGGCATTTGGAATATAACAAAAACAAAACAAGTTAGAGTTACTACCCTCTTGGACCTTACCTTTGAAGGAGGAGACGGTTAAGAAATACAGAAAATGTTAGGTCGTGATGAATTAGAGT